>OX465581.1:104717929-105354735 GCA_950022655.1 Alentia gelatinosa
ATATCTGTCGGAAAGGTGAGATCGGCAAGGAGATGTACATCATCAACCACGGCAGAGTGGAGGTGAGTGAGTGCTAATATTGGTAATGCGTAATAACTGAAACGAAACTTCTAGCACGAACGGCCAGGGGCCCGTTGAGTTATCTAGGATCGTACATGAAGACCCTTTTCCGTACGCCAAGGAGACCCAGAGACGATGTGGCTCAACTTTATTCAACACTTCCGAACAACCTTATGAAAGGCTAAGACTGTCTTAGCGAACAAACTTGGATATTATCAAACGATTACCCTTGTACGCGGTGCAGAAGAAAGTCTTTATGTATAGGCATAGATTATCTAACGGGTCCCAGCGTTCCATAATTGGCTACCTCTCTATGTGTAGCCTCTTGGGATTTTTTCATGCTAGACTGCAACACGGGGAATACCCCTTCCAGAGGTAGTACATGTACTTAGATTAATCGTGATGTATGTCGGCAGAACGCTGGCAGAGCGGAGCGCGGCATACATTCCGGCATCCATGCCTTTGTTGATGAGAACAGTCGTGGGGATCCAAAGTGAAGGCCGGGTAACCAGACGAAAGGTCAAAGCCCACGGGAGACCCAGTGGGTGATAGTTTCAGTCTCGAATTATTTTTTCTTGGATGACCGAATATGATCAGTTGTGTCCAATCGAGGAGGACATCCTATCGGGTCAGTAAGTGCAGTCCCTTCGCAACGTAGGACATGTTGTTGTAGACTAAGTTGCCTCTGCAAAGGGCGCTAAAGATTTTTTTTTAGAAAGGCAGCCAGTTTCTGAGTGTAATTATGAATAGACCCTGAATCATGGCAGTGAGAGCAACATGCACTGACAGTATGTGACGCTCGCTATACAGTTTGACTTGCATCTTGGTAGACTGCTTATGCTTTATGTGTAGATGTAGATTTAGGTGTTCTGGTGAAATAGTATACGTACTTATAGCAATAGTCGACTAGAGAGGTGTGTTTGGAGGCCTATTCACCGGTGTGGTTACCTACCACATATAAAACGTTAGAATTCCGTCAGATCTGCTTGGAGTTCCTCCGCCACAAAGAGACAGACATACCAGAACTATGTCCGAAGGGCCACGAGAGTGAGATTCTCGTGCAAAGAACAAATCGGAACTCCTATTCTTTTTAGTAGCTCTACACTCAGTTGTTCTCCTTATATTATGATTTATATCTAGCCATGCCAAAAACCGAATTTAATTCTGTAGTTTTCTAATCTCTAACGTTTGTGGATGCCGCTAACAAGCCTGTTCTCGTGAGATGCTGTGATGCGAAAATTGGTTACCCTGTGAAAAACTTGTACCCTATTAATATCTCCGTCTGGAGATTTTTGGTGACAGGCTCGGGGGTAGACTCCTGGCGGCTGGCTCCATCACTATTCTCTCCTTTAACAGTAGATTGGCCGCCACCTTCCACACTATTCACACTAAGAGGTTGGTCGGGTTAAATTAGACAGGGCATCTGCTGTGTGGGTCTCGATTCAGGTTCGCTGTTCGGTTTTATTCTAAGAGAATATATAAAATGTTATTATATTGGTTTCAAGGTAAATAGACTCTCCAAGCAGTACGAAATATCTGCTAGGAGAGTCACAGACTTTTACAGCTAATGGTAGACTTGCTCAAATCTTTTTTTATCGTTATTATTAAGAAATAGGACTTCGCCTATAATGCCTGACAGGCCCTGTGTCAACTCTGAGATAGAGAGTAGGGTGGGTAAGGGAATCAGCGGCAGCGCAAGCGGAGGGGTAGGTCACAGGGACTGAGGCCAGTCTAGCTAATGGTTCAAGGTGGCCGCATATTTATCCCGATCATAGATTATTTCCCTGCCCCAATAAAATATGGGACAGGTGTGGTGCCAAAATTGGTTACCCTGCCATAAGTGGTAATTATCGCCCACTAGCACTCTCCTCCCAGATCTTTCGCGGCACTAACGCTTGACAAGCGGCCGCAGGAAGTAGAGCGTAGGATATCTGCTAGGAGAGTGATTCCACTGAGCCCTCTAGCGGATAATCAGAGCGGATAATCAGAGCGGATAATAGAATTTAGACATGAGAACATAGAGAATTACATTGGCGTGATATGTCGTAATATGCCTAATTTCGGCAAATTTTCACTCTCCAATCGTGGACATCAACACTGCGCATGTTCACAAGATACTAGTGGGCGATAATTACCACTTATGGCAGGGTAACCAATTTTGGCACCACACAGGTAACGCCCAGTGAGAGCAACGTGTGATAGATCTTGAACTTTCACTGGTTTCCTGCTGATTATCATGAGAACCAGCACAACCTCTCTCCCTTTTGAGATTTCCTTTATTTCTCTTTGTTTGTAATAGAGGATGATAAAAATAAAGTATAGGCAGCCTTTCAAAAGATAAAAGATAATCTATTAGAATGTTTCTCTATAAACTGACAGATTCCTCCAAGCCCTCTAGCAGATGACTGGGGAACCAGCGTAATACCAGTTGAATGCTGTTACCCATATTACACCATAGAATGGCGGGTATTACCTGGCCTATTATGTGAATGAGCACATAGGCCAGCCTCCCAGGCTCTCCCGACCAGACCTAACGTAGTGTAGCTCTGGTGACCAGTGTACTTTTCAAAAGACGGCGGTCCAACTCTCCGCCACCTCGTATTTTACTGGGGTACTACTACCTGTTTGATGATTAGCTACAGGCTAGAGAGGCATAGTGGTTGCAGTGTGTAATTCAATGTGGGTCCTGGTACCTGGAAACTAATGTGGCCTTTACATTTGCGGACTAAAAGCCAACAATAATTTTCACACTGCACAAAGGTCGGTCAGTGGTTCTCTTTGTAAAATTTAGGTCAGTGGTATATAATCTCGGTGGTACACAATCTCTCCTGCCTTATGCAATATATGGCACCACCGACCAATGTCTGCACCCATTAACAAAATCAAAACACATTTGAGTTAATTTGCAATGCTCTGCATTTTGCTACCAAAGGTCGTTCAGTGTCCACGGCATCTCTGCAGTGCAGGTCACCGATTATGTCTCACTGACCATAGACTCTAGTACAGTCTGTTGTCACCAGGGCCAGGGCACACAGGCTCAAACTGTTTTGCGCTGTTTTGCGCTGCCATTTTAAGGTGGGAATTCCTACCTCCGCTGGTACCTAAGCTGCCCTGATTGATTTGCCAGTAACCAGTATGTTACTCTTCAAGCAGAGGTCCTAGAGTAGCTTGTACTGGGCATGGACCAAAAAAAATCAGCTTGGAGAGTTATAATGATTCCCAGAATAGTGCCAGAATAATGGTATTCTCAGGCTTGGGTTTGCACTAATATTAGAAATTCCTTTCTCCAATCAGTGCCTTTAGAAGGAACTGGCAAGTTGGAGCTGTGCTCTTTCAGACCCTTACAGACCTTAAGCAGACTAAGCGCCTGTCTGTATTCCCCCTTGTCAAACTGATACTATAAATAGAACAGCCAACCACAAAATTCCTCTCACTGAAGGTGACAGGCCAGTCAGAGTCTTACTCTGTTAGACCTTCACGTACCGTAACCCGAAGGTGGTGCGGTGCGTGAACGGACTACACCGACCATTCACAAGGGGAACTATTATACCCTGGCCGCCAGAGCTACACTACGTTAGCTCTGGTTGGGTTAAATCCGTGACCAACTTGACCCATTTGCTGTAAGTGTTTGATATTCTCCCCGCAGATCTTTCATCTGACCTCGACCTATGGTTGGAGAATGTATCCATTCTCACTCTCGAAGTTATTTTTCCATGTTCATATTGCCTTTTGTGTGTATTTTTAATGAAATAACCATAATCATAAACATTATTATCAAATTTGTGAGCTATAATTATTTCGTGATAGGTATTTCGGCTCTCAGAATCTACAAATAAAGAAAGCTGCTTGGTACAAGAGTGAGAATTCATGGACATGATCATAATTTAACCATACCAACCTCTAAGTTGGAACACAGTGTCGACAGAGGTGGCGGTCAATCTGGGGGGACCACAGTGTGAAGATTTTCGGTGCGTTTTTAGTCGGCAGGTGGAAACACCGCATAGCTCCAATGGCTGTTCATCCTGGGGGTATAAAGATATTGTAAAGTGAACGAACCCGTACTTCATGCTGCCACCTGGCGTCAAATTGGTAAACTCCACCACCAGACTCTATCCCATTATTTCTGTTGTACCTCATGCCAAGGTTTAACCAGACTTCACGAATTATAGTCTATTCCCAAAAGTATAGATAATATGGCGGTGTTTTAGATAAGTGTTTTTCCGTCTGCATGCGTCAGATTAGTTCCTTATAATATCAATGAAGTTCAGTTGTATTAGAAATAAGTGGCAAATTACATATCCGTCTTATTCAATATTATTAATGCCATACCATTTGTTATAGTACCCACAAATGTAAACTCCTCCATCAAGACAAACTGTCCCTTCCCATGCTTTATTATACAGCCGGTTGAGGAATGGTGTAACTCAATGCATCGCCCATACAGGTACAAATCCCAAATCCTACCAACCCCACTGCCGGTACGGTGTTGGCCACGTTACTGGAGGGGAACTTTTTCGGTGAGATCTCCCTGTTAAAGCTGGAGGAAGGCTGTAACCGGCGCAATGCCGACGTGCGGTCAGTGGGCTATTCGGAGCTACTCGTGTTGTCCAAGCGAGACCTAAACCAGGTGAGCTATTTGTGTACTCCATTAAATATAATAAGATGCCCAGGTCACTTTTGCCATTCAATGAACTACATGTATCTAGGCTGGCTAACGACAAGGTATAACCCACTACACTTTTGAGGGACCTATCATCAACATCCTCAGGTTGTATGGTCCTACTATAGGTCAGAGTCATCAACCAACTAAAATATATGAATACATTATCACCTAAAGAAAAAGTCAGAGAAATATTTAATCAGGACCGTTAAAATCATGAATTCAGAATATTATCTTGATTTCTATACAATTATATTATATACAAATGTGGTCTTCTAATTTGCTTTGTATAACAATTCACTGATGGTCGTTCGTGACGCTCAATTACGTATATGGTTTTAATCATATTCCTTCCCTTACCAGGCTCTGGAGGAGTATCCGGAGGCGAGACGTGCGTTAGAGAAACAAGCGAGAGACAGGTGAGAGTATTTTTCGATTTACTTCATGGTGCCTCTTGCTATACATATAGAGGTTCATCCTGTTGTTTCGAAAACAATACAGTATATTCCTCCATTCGTGTCTTAGGTATACATGGATACACTGAGCTTCTACTGTGTTGCTTAGGACACAGAGTGCTAACCTCGGATCTAGAAAGATCCCTTTATATAAGCTCTTTCGTACTAATGGAGTGCAATAATGTTAGTAATAGGGAATAGTCTCGGTCATTGATACAAGAGGGCACCGCTGAGTAAGTCGCAGTACAGTGTATTGCAGGATTGGCATTTCTGGCAACTATGATGTTAAATTTGCCTCACCGAAATTAGCTCTGCCACTAAATGCTTACTCATGTAATCGAAGGCTAAATTGATTTTACAAAAAAATGGGCATTGTAGTAATGAATTCATATAGAATTTATACTGAATTATTTCTAAAACAGCTTGCTCCTCCTTGCATTGTCAACTAGTATTATGCATATACCAATTCAGTTGGTGTCGCATTTACCTTAATTGACGAGGCCATTAAATGTCATATTACGGAAAATGAATGACAGGTCAATTCATAGTCAAACAATCAATTATCAATGTGTCACAAATCTATTTACATCAACTCACTGTATCTGACAACTGAAGTTCTGAGGCATGAGTACACTGCATTTGCTGTCTTGCCCGTACAATCAAATAGCATTGTCGCAAACCTATGTGCATCCAGGCACTATATCTGGCTAATAAAGTTCTGAGACATGAGCACACACTGCCTTTGCAATGGTTTGTCTATACAATGCTTTAGATTATATACCGATGAATTATTTTCCCCCGTATGATACTAATTATGTACATGTATAATCATCAAAGTAGATGAGGACGTTGACACAAGTAATTGCACCTAATGCACCTAATTGCACTGCTGTTGTCAGTTTGAAAGTTCTGAAGGTAGATATAACTACGGATGATGTCAAAGCTACCAGGCACTAATCCTATTGACCCATAATTAACATTCTAAAGCTATGTTAATTTCACAATTCTAATTCTATTCTAGAGTGAGAATCAAATACATATAAGTCCTAATAATAGTAATCCGAATATAGAATCAAGTTAGTCTCTCCATGTGTGTGATGTGATCCTGTTGACATCCTAGAAACATAAATGATTTATTAAGATTGTATAATCTGTGACTGGTCTGTTCTTGAAGACTAAATAGAAACAAAGAGATCCAGAGGTGAGTGACATTATGTCCAATGGCGCTTTCAGTATCGATTCGTAAAGCCCCATATTCGTATTCCACTAGATATGTTGCGCCAGAAGGTGTTATTATTGGGGCTGGAGTCAGAAATATTGACTGTGTAGGATGTGTGTATGTCTGTGTCAGTGTCTATCGATCCATCTATCTATCTATCTATCTATCTATATATATATATATGGAAATAAAATGGTGTTACTAATAGAACCAACACCAAGAACATATCAGAAAGTGTGTCATGTAACGTTATTCTATGTATGTTCTGGTTTAAACATCCCATGGCGGTACATTCATATTTTTCGGCTTTCGTCCCTTAATTTCTAACCCATCTTCTAATAGTTTTGTGAATATAGTTTTGCTATACAAATTCTTTTTTTTATCGGAGTTTAATTTACCGTGTTCGGAATGATATACTATTGACTGCGACCCCATACTAATACCTTCTTATATATACTCTGTCCGTATATATTGCAATTGGCTCAATGCCTTGCTATCATAAAGTTTTGTGGCTGAGGCATGGCTGTTGCATGGCTCAGAAATGACGTGTTTTACAAGGAGGGAAAACGCTGTAGCCGTGTCAAAAAAGGATATATATATATATATATACATGTGTAGTTGCCCTTCTGAGACCTTTGAACCTCATAACCTCCACGAAGGGGCGATACTGCCCTGATACCCTGACAATCGTGGTCTGCCGTCTGCTCCACGGCAAGTCTAGTCGGTTAGCATAGAATAAAAGCATGTATATACAGAATAAATATCAATGTGAAGAATTTATTCTGAAACTTTGACGTGGAGTAGTAATGAATAGAGAATATTAGAGGGAATCACTCCGCGATTCACTTCAATGTGTCAGAGTAGCATCTTCTATTAGCTTGCATCACAGGAAGGTATAATCCAATATAGACATATAAATAGAGACCTTTGCAAACATGTATTGTATTATTATCAGAGTGTAGCTGACATTACACAGTTTTACTCAAATTAACTTCCCGATGCCATAGGCAAGTCAGTAAGTAATAATATACAATGTACTCTCAAAGTTACCTTTTTACGAATCACCTAGAATATGCAAAGAATGTATGGACTGTCATTGTCGAATATTTCAAGGTGCAAGAGGCACATACATCACGGTTCTAAGCAATTAGCCTATAGTCTAAGTTCCTATCAACTGTTTCATCCGATCAAGGCGCATCTTATGTATCTTGACTGTCATTCTTTCAACAGATCTTTCCTTAAGTTAGAGACATAGGAAAAGAGCTATGAACTAGAACTAACATCGGGATTTGAATATGGGGTATATGGATTTCAACCTGGGCCTTGGATTTCAACATGGGTTTTCTAGGAAAGCACTCATCTTATCTAGAATTCATGGTGAATTATAGAAAGGCCTCTCGCCAATATTGTGTGCATATATCAATGAACTGGACATACGAGGCCCTGAACGTAGAAAATGATACGAAAAGACCCTCTTGCTTTATGTCCACTTCATTTAGGCAGACAATATAAAAAAAATTCTGAAGATTTTGCATTGATTCACATCAAAACAATAGATTCTGTTGTAGGGAGCCTATCTCCCGATACATTTACTTACATTTATTCCATTATGCTGAACCGTAAATTAGCCTTACACGGTATCAGTGCCAAATACCCTTTGCCTTGATGACGATATATTTCACGTATCTAATAAGTCTGACTGGAAATTTGCTTATATAAGCAGCATGAGGTACTATATTTGTCAAAAATTGAAACAGTTTCACTGATTCGCAATATATCAATCAGGTTATACCTTTTTCCTTTAAATGGAAACAAACATGTTATCGCACATCGTTATATCATTGCTGGAGGCGATGCAACAGAGTCAGCTTAGAATTGACACGTTAGATGACAGCTCATCTTTAGATTAATTAATGTCGATTAAATATGAATAACTATATTCCCATTGTTCTGCTTCTGGTGCCGACAAACAATCGCTTGACAACCATGAATTTTATAGGATTTGGTAGATTATGAACAGAATTGCATAAAACATCACTGGCCATGTGGATATATATGTCATATGGGTAAGCATAGAGGCACTATTTTTATAAATTCCATTTCAGACTGCTTCAATGGCATCTGTATCCAAGGTAACAATTGTCAAGAATGGGACTACATCTACATCAACTGATTCATGCCATGAACACTACAATTGTGCTGCCAAATGTTATGCTTTCATACCAATTTGAACAATTGATTTATCTACTATAGTTTTACTATATTGTTATACTTTAATGCATAAATTTAGAGCTTGATTTGATTTTTTTTCATCCACCAGTCAAATCCTCCATACCATATTCTAAGACATTCATGGACCTCTCATAGTTCCCCCACCCCCTCTTGCTTAGAGCTGGAGTTTTTGTCTTTCTCCAAACGTCTGAGATGGGCATACTCTATTCCCTTAGAGAAATCCAATCAGGCTAGCAACCTATCTAATTTTTACTTTTTGCCCTACACCTAGATTTTTCACCTGAGTCTGATATTTGAGGATTTTCAATTCTGTGGGGGAGATTTTCATTTGAATTGTATCAATAGCATAACCCAAGAAGGTCAGTTGTGTAGTTGGCATAGTAACACTTTTATTTTCTATACTTTGACGCCTAGCTTCACCTGCAAAGGTAACACGACCTTGATGATCTCCTGACTCTGTAGTTTCAGCCATGATGAAGGTATCATCAATGTACTTGAAAATTGAGTGCTCCTGCCTAGGCAAATGGGCAAGCACTGCCTTTAAAGCCCTGGTAAATTGTCTCGGTGCTTGGGCCAGACCATTGGGTAGACAAATATACTGAGATATGTGTCCATTCCACTCAAACCTGAGAAACTCCCTTCTTTCTCACAAACAGGGGTTGAGTAGTAAGCGTCAGACCAATCGAAAGACACCATCAGAGCTCCTACAGGTGCCATGTCAAGGGCTATTGGTAAACTTGTTGCAAGATGTTGTGTGTCGTAGCAGTGAGCGACCACGACTGTCCCCTCTCGGTTTTCTAACCTCAGATTACGGCTGTCTGGCCTGCCTCTTCCCTAACACCATTGGCTCGTTACTTCAGTGTCATACGCTGTAATTGGGTGACTTGAATGCACTTTTTCGGCCGTGTCGGGCCACCCCAGCATGGAGGGGGTTGTCATCCAGCAGTAGGTTTCCCCACTTTTTGTCCAGGTTTTGCTTGAAGCAAATAAAGCCTGGTGTGTGTGGTGTCTCACCCACAAAAGGATGAGATTGATATCCATCAGGCTGACATAAGTATCCGCCAGCGGAGGTGCCTTTTCCCTGATTTCTTGGTCTTTGTTTAACTTTGACCACTGTTGCAGTTCATCCTGGCTTGGAACTGATGCACAACAGATGACATTGCAGCTTCAACATTCTACTGCATTTCCATGTGATACTTATCTAGCTGTAAGAACTCTCGGGATGGCACTCTGGTGAAAATCTTATACAGGTTTGGTACTTGGAACATTGGTGCGATGTCAGACCGAGGGAAGTGGCCACGCTTCTCCCTCACAGTGTCTTTTTGTAATGGCAGCTCTACAACCTGTGAAAGGGTCTGGACCACCATGTCAGAGAGCTCAGGTCCTGTTTTTTAAATCAGCATTGGTGATATCACACAGCCCATCATGGAACAAGTCAGCGACACCGACCTGGTCGTCATCCCGAGTGAGTTCACCACACTCCAGCTCATCATTTGAGCTTGAATTGGACTCTGACTGACAAGCAGTCTAAAGGCCCGGCCCCACTGATGCGATGCGATTGTCGCACATGTTTCATAGCCCTATAAACGCCCCCTCGGCCGGGTTTATGACCCCTAATGCGATGGATTCAACGCACCCAATCGCAAAGAAAACCCAGGGTATGCCCCACTGATGCGATGGATTCGTCGCAGTACATGTATTGGCTCCTATGGAAGAAGAAGTATTCTGTCAAAAGAATATAGTGGGGTTTTTTTTATTTTCTTTTGAAAATTCCCTTTTCCATGTGTAAAACAAATATACTACTTGTGCCTCTCTCACACGATGAGTATTTCCACTTATCCAACTGTCATACCTGTACAATAATATTATTGTATAATTAACCTATAAATATCCAAATGTCCAAATATCCAAATATAGGAAGTACTCCATACATGTGCGACTGATTCGTCGCAAATCATGAACATTTCAAGATGTGCGATGCGACGGATCCGTCGCATCGCACACGATCGCACGCGCGCGCAAGTCCGGCCCCACCGGAGCGATTGTGTGCGATACGACGGGCGGCGCCGTTTTTATGACCCTCGCCCGCCGTTTATGACTTTTCATTGACTTGCGACAATCGCATAGCACCAGTGGGGCCGGGCCTTTACAGGAGTCATTCCCCTGTGCCATTGGCAAGGCCACATGGAAGCATGCTTCTTTTCCCTCATTTCAAGAAAAGCTTGACATCAGCTCTCGGAATCGGTCCATTTGTGCCATACTTAGGCCTTGAACACTAGGTTCAGGCTGGTTTGATACCCCTCCCGATGACACCTCTATTACAGGAGATTTTTGTTTTTCAACCCTGGTATTATGTCCTTATCCCCTTGCTAGTTTGCCATGTTCGTGAGCTGCTTGACCTATATGACATGGGCTGAATCAAACCCAGTGTGTCAAGACTTCAAGAGCTGCTCAGTTGCGGATGGAGTATAATGCTTTTGTTATTTTAAATCATATTTTGAGGTAGTTTTCTATATACATTAACCAGAAAATTTATCTATAAGACACTTTAAACATATTTCTATCAGAATAATAGTACTATATATACGTTTCGTATCTTTCTCTGAGAGTTGGTGGGGGGTACATAGCTCTAATACAGAAGAGAATGTTCCAGGGGGTGTTTAACTCCGTGGTCCTAGGAGAGTTATGCCTGTAGGAGAGGTCCTAGGGCAGTTTTTGTTTAATTATAGGGACAACCCTAGCAGGAGACCCTGAGGTATCCCTAGATGATTCAAATTCACAAAGAGCAACCTTATTTATCAATTTAACTAGAGGAAATATTCATATTATGGTATGTAATACAAAACGGTAGTGTTGGAGGGGAAATAGTTACAGTTAAAGCTACCGTTACAGCTCCTACAGAACAGAGGGCTCCGCATTTGTACGAAAACACTACCAAGGGAATTAACAATTGATGAACTACACTATCGTTGCAGAATAGATAATATATATTGTTTAGGCGAATCTACCTGCTTTTGAAGTACATAAAAAGATAGTCTAGGTACCTTGTTCCAGTAGATGATCCCAGAACTAGAGGTCAAAATAAAAAGATTGTTAAGCTTAAAGGACCGAGAACAATTTTTTAAAACGAAACCCACTCCACAGAGGCATGGTATACTGGAATTCATTATCCGTTGAGGTTCAAAACTGTGATTCGAAGTATCTATATTAAAAAGAAGTCATACGAGCCAAATGTAAGACATGGTGTCAGTAATCCAGTTAAACTATAAGGTATATCTCACGGTGAACGAATATGTATCTAGTTAAGGATTCTTTGGATCCACGGCTTTAGATAATGAAAACACTAGTGCGGTTACCCTGACTTTTTGAGTTAGATATACAGCACTTCTAGATCATCACAATCAGCTTTAAAAGGACAGGGGTTTTAATCTTCAATGTTAATTTAATTACCTTTACGCTTATACAAAATACAAACCAGAAATTCCAAAACAAAAATCGATGAGAGAGTAGTCTCTGTCCTTCAGTGGATATTATTATTTTGATCTCGCGCCGAACACGAATACGATTGATCATGAATGACCGACGTAGTCTGAATCGGAAATAAGTTTAAATAGTGGCCAGGATGGAGGAAGTGTGGGATTCGATTCATTTCTTAATGGTAAAATCTAGTCCGAGATTCCCGCGGAACATTCACTTTTTCTTCTTCAATATCCCTGAGACTGACGCGTGCCTGATATCTTGTACGATGTCTTTGCATGAGACAAATGCTCGATGTAATTCTGTTGTTTGTGCTTTGCCCGACGTTGATCCCATTAACTGGATTAGGCCAATTGAGACAATGACACCTGTTTATGTTGCCTGCCACCTCCAGCTCGCCCCCCGTCAGCCACCCATTCTCCTACTCGCCTGTCCCTCCTTTCATTGTTTTATGTGATGTTCATCCTATGACAGTTTGTCTCATTCGTGAGTGCATGTGTGCAGATGGGATGGCCTACCTACAAGCAAATGCCACTGGTGGAATGCATAATAGTAACGATCTCCGTAGAACATATTGCCTGCCGCTTTTGCTGAATTGCACTCGTTCTGTCTTAATCTGGTTTCTCTTGTCAGTTCTCTTGTCAGTTGATGTACAAATATAGCTTTCATGAATGCATTACTAAATTGTAATTGAATTATTCCTACCGTATAATGTGTATTTGCCCGGAAAGCGACAGATTCCAAGTAGAATTAAACAAAGCGAAAATACAAGTAAACCCGTAGGCATACATTGCCACTAGAATGTTATCGTCACTTTTTTCCGCAGAATTGCATAGGCTCCTAACTGCCGCTGTATCTTTTTAGACATTCACAGGTGAACCATGCAGGCATGAATGTCAATGTCTAGAAGTGTATAATTAGTGATATATAGGTATTTAGAGGAGGCATGTTTACTTTCCTTTTAGTTTACTCCCGCTTGCCTTTACTCATTTAGCGAAGAATACAAGGCAGCAACAATACTTATTGCAAATTCTCACAATAACCAAGTTCACCATTTAAATTTTCATTTTGCCACCTAGGATTGTCTTATTTTATTAAAATCGTTAGAATCATTCAAACAAATGTTATCTATTATATGTTCTCTTTGGTAAATTATCCGGGCAAGTAAACGGCAATATTCCTGCACAAATCATTAAGTAAGATAAAGACAGAAAATAGAAAGGGTTCAGTATCTTCGTCACAGCTTACTTTAAGAATATTTCCTGAAAGTGTTTTGTTGCAAAGAATAATTGGCATTTCATAGATGCAATTTGTTCAGATTATTTTCTGTGTGAATCTTGTGCAAAATTTAGAAAGAACCCATGTGCAGCTCGATGTTCTATCTCGAAAAATACCAAAAGTTACTGTGGATCTGCATGCTTCTCATAAGTGTACTGGCAATTAAAGGTAAATCCTTTTCACAGTTGCTCCACCAGGAATCTAAAAGATCGCTATCGCACCGAGAACTAAAAAAGTAGATGTAAGGGTTACATCCGCTTGAGCAATATAAATGAGAATATGTTAACACCAACCCCTAAGACCTGTTTACATAGCAGTTTTACACAGTGAACATGCTTCTCATGAGCACACCTGAATCGTACATTTTGTTCAACTCGGTAAGCGGACCCTGCCCGTCATTGAGAATGTAATACACTTTGAATGTAGTGGGAATGTTGTTCAGAGCGGTGGTGGAAAAAGACTCTGGACGAACAATCTCATGGTTTTATTGTCCATAAAAGTACTATGTGTTATCACATTTATTGCAAATACGTTTACATATATGATATAAGAGGCGAGGCAAATATGTTATTACAGGCATATATATGTATATCTAAGCAAGAATTGGAAACCCGATGCGAGGCGGGTGGGTGGTGATGGAAATGGTGGTGAGGCTTGACGTTACTCATATTCTCATATCCCACCTCTGCTGATACCTTTCAGTATCATTGTTCATTGGGTAAAAACATTGCCAGGAACAATTGATAAATTGAAAAAAGAGAATACTGGTTTTCTATGAGGAGAAGGGGCAGAGGATGGAGTTTCTCTAACGGTAGTATTTTCTCGTACGTATACATAGGCTTACATTTGTCCATGTGCTGGGTTGCCCCCGCAACCTATCACGCCAAATACTGGGATGGTTGTTCTGTCTTGCATTGTGGACCCAGTGAAGGTTAAAGGGTCCTTTGAATGACGATTTAGTTAACAATTAGAAAGGAATTTACTATGACATATGTTGCGATCCCTTTACTTATGCTAGCTAGCGAAAAGTGGTCTGAATCTCTGAGGTCAGGACGAAGATAATAATGGTAATTAGGGAAGGTTGAATTTTATATCCTCCCTTGCTTTAACACAAGCAGAAAGAAAAGTATAAGCGGTATCTTGAGAAATCAATTGGAAATTAGCGAATTGTGGGAATGAGGACTACAGAGTATGTGCCATATCTGTAATAATATATCCTAGCGTTCTTTTTGTTGCACTGCTCTGACCCTAGCCTGCCCTCCCCCACCCTACCCCTCTTTTGTTTGCTGTGTTGCCTTTATCCTATCTTCTCCTCACCACCTCATTCCCATTCCTCCCTTTTTCTTATTGCAATACCGTGATCCTAAGTTCTCTTCACTACTTTGTCACATTTCTCTCATCTCCCTACTGCAGTGCCCTGATCAGTTCTCCACCTCATCCTTTCCCAATTCTCCTTCTGAAAGCACTTTCCAAACGTGGCATCTGCTCCCACTCTCACATCGCTCTCATATCCTTATTTCCTCTCCGCATGAGCCACGCTCCAAACCTTTCTTATTACCATGCACCGGCAATACCCTTTTCTCGACCCCCCTCTCCCTCCCCCTCCTAACCCCCTTCGTTCTATCTTTTCCTCGCCACCCATACCTTTGTCCTTCTCTTCCCTCCCTTTCCACCCTTCAACACGGGCCTGACGGGGTGCTCGGCCCGGTGCTGTCGCCACCTGACCCGGCGGACTGTCTCATGTCAGGCGGGCAGGCCCCAGGCCTCAGGTGGCCGATCCCGGTGTGTCAGGAGAGGACGAAGCGCAAACCGGAGAATTAATCGCGTCGAGACTTTGTAGCCAGGACAGGCTCAATTAGACAAACGCAATCCAATCCCTATTGGATAACTTGTCAGTAGGTTCACTGGAAAGTCTGCTATATTAAAGTGAAGTATCATCAATTTATCCCATTTGAGATGGACCTACATGTACCGATATATAGTTTTACATGATCCTGACATTTATCAATTCAGCAAACTGAAAGGTATTGGATGTTTTTCCGCCACGTTTGACCCAAGTATTTATCCGTTTAAATCAGAACGGTGAATAATTAAAACTCACCCCCTAGACAGGATGAAAGTATCTGAGTTGAATCACCACTGATATAGCATCATAATCGAACTGTATTTAAATGAGTATAAGATACATATATGGCTTTATTTATGCCGTATTCTTTTGTATTCGTTTGTCCAGGATTCAAGAAATGCAATCGGAGTCGTCGACACTGACTGTGTCGAACCCACACCTTGTGGCTGAGAGAAGTAGTGGTAGGGAGTCACCGGAACGAAACATGGAGACAACACGCGTATACGGTCAGAAATTCTATTTCACTCAATTGTCATTTACAAGCCTGGCAAACCTTTTGGTCAGTAGGCTGTTTTTTTCCTGGGCATTTTGGATTACTATATACCATCCAAAACGGTAGCTAATGTATTGATGTAAAATAAGATGGTTCTTCAGATAAGTGTTTATTAGGAAGCAGAATTTTAAAAAGTTAAACCCCTTTCAAATGATAGCAGGTAGACGAGGCGTAGCAAGGTTTGACACTCTTCTTCACCCAACGCTTTGCGACCACGGAATAGAGAGAAGCGGGAAATTGACAAGCGGACGACGCCGCTGTCAGTCAGCATACCCCGAAATGCGGCGTTTTGATTGGTCGAGAGCTGTTTATGTTGATTTTCAGGTCTCACGTCGGTAAATAGAACCGTGCGGCGTGCGAGTGCTTCGACCCGACCGTCGCTGGTTGGTTCTATGGGGAGCCAGATGTTTCACAACTGGAAAAAGATCACTATCATCAAGAGATCTTATACCGGGAGAGATTCCAGTCCCAGTGGCAGGTTTTTTCGTGCTGCCATCCCCATTCCAATCTGTCGCCATCCTGTCTTTTGGCACTACATGGTATTTCATACCATATAGAGGATATCTCCGCATGTAGCGAGGATATTTATTCTCGTGGTTTCGACTACTAACCAGTCTCATCAGGCAAGGTGCGGTAGGTGTTCTTCTGTGGTCTTTCTGCTAGAATTTCATTCTAGCAGCGGAGTATGTAGTTCCATTATTTTTCCTAAATTCAAGAAAAAATAGTCGATTCGTTCTCTCTATTATTTATGTCGTTCTAATCTTCACTTTCTTCAGGGTTGTGGGGGGGATCATTTTGGTGTAACTTTTTTCGTTCCGTCAGTCCCTAAATGGGGCTTTGGTTGGAAAAAAAAATTTTGACGTGGCATTAGACCCTGAAGTGATCGTGTTTGTGATGATTAGCCGTATCTATTGTCGAGCGTGTTGAGGCCCTCTGGCGCGTGGGTTTTTAGCCTGTGGATCCAGTTAAACTCAATTTTGTTCCTTAGTCTTGAGGCTTCTCTTGACTCGGGATGTCTATATATATAGTCGAGTATATATACTTTGACGTCCTGGGTCCCGTTGTGTGTTTTCTCGTTGAAATGGTTTGGTACTTCGTTCTTGCTTTCATGTTTCTTTATGCAGTTTAGATGTTCTCGGATTCTTTCTTTGATTTTTCTCTTCATTTGACCTACATACTGGGCATTGCATGTTTTGCATTCTATGCAGTAGATGACATTAGAGCTGTTGCACGATGCATTCCATTTTGTGTCGTGGGTTCTCTGGGTGGATCTTGATTTTATTTTGCCTCCTGTGTCTAGCAGCTTGCAGTACTTACAATTTATCTTCTTGCATGCGTTTCGGTCTTTGTTATCATTTCTCTCTTTCTCCTTTTTGTGGGTTTCGTTTCTGGATTCCCCTTTGTCTTTGTCGATCTTGTCCTTGTCCTTGTCTGGATGATAGTTGGTCCTTGCCTTTACCAGGATGTCCCTGATGTTTTTCGGTCGCCTTGATGACTTTTTTCTTGTGGATTTGTTTGGTGGTTATTGACCGGGCTAACAGTTCCCAGTTTTTGTCCACGATGTTTCCGATGCTGGCTTGGTTGGGTTGGTACGTGGTCACTAGAACTAGGTCTTCGGTTTTGGCTTTTTGGGGTTTCTCTCCATGGACCAGTTCGTTTCGGTTTTGTGAGTCTACTTTACTTTTGCAGTCTAGGATTGTTTTGTCTGGGTATCCTTTGACCCTGAATTCCTCGATTTTCTGGTTGCAGTTCTTTTCATAATCCTCGTCTTTCTTGCAGATTCTGCGTAGTCTTAAGAACTGGGAATATGGTAGGCTTCGTTTGGTGGCTGGTGGGTGGGCTGAGTCGTAGTTGAGGTAAGTATTGACGTCTGTCTCCTTCGTGTAGAGGTCGGTGTATATTTCTCTCGATTCTTCATCTATCTTCACCCTTGTGTCCAAAAACGCAATTTCCGTTTTTGAATGATCCGAGGTGAACTTGATGGTTGCGTGGCTTGAGTTGAGACTTTCTATCCATTTATTGAATTCGGTTTCTCCATGGTTCCAGATTATGAAGATATCGTCTATGTATCTGAGCCAGACAGTGGGTTTCAATTCGTTGTCTTTTTCGAGTTTTTCTTCCAGTTGTTCCATGAACAGGTTGGCATATGATGGTGCCAGTCTGGTTCCCATTGCTGTGCCGCTGATTTGTTTGTAGTGGTCTCCGTTGAATTGGATGTTGTTATTTTTCAGTACGATTTCTAGGAGCTCGACCAGGGAGTCGTTCGTTGGCTTGAGTCTGGGGTCTCTTGTTTTTTGTAGTTTTTGTCGAATCGCATCTATTCCTTCATCATTTGGGATGTTGGTGTATAGAGATCCTACATCTAGTGTCGCTAGGATGGTGCCGTTTTCCATTTTTCCCAGCGACTCGATTTTTCGGATGAAATCGTTGGTGTCCTTGACGTGTGATTTGATTTTTGGAACTAGTGGCTTGATGAAATTATCGACGAAGGTGGATATTTTTTCGGTGGCGCAGTTGTTTGCCGAAACTACTGGCCTTCCTGGTGGTGGTCGTTGGGGTTTGTGTATTTTCGGAAGGAAATACACATGCGGTGCGCGGGGTTTGTCTGTTCTTAAAGCTCCAGCTGTCTTGAGACTTATCTCCCCTTCTTCTATCATTCTTTCTATCGTTACTTCCACCTTGTTGTGTATTTCCGCTGTGATGTCTCCGTTCGTTGGTTGGTAGACCGATTCATCCTTCAGTTGTCTATTCGCCTCCTTTATGTAGTCCATTGTATCTTGTATGACCGTTGCGCCTCCTTTGTCTGCCGGTTTGATGGTTACACTGTTGTCCTTTGCCAAGGCCTTCAGGGCCAGCTTCTGCTCCTTGCTGATGTTGTACTTGCCTTGTGTTTTCTTCACTTGTCTACTGAGATCTATCTCGTTTAGAGTGATGAAGCCTTCTAGATTCTGCGATCCCGTGGGAGGTTTCCAGTTGGACTCTCCTCTGAGTTTTCTGTTGAGGTCTGTGTCTTCGAAGGTGGCGAAACTGCCTTTGATCTGTGGATCTCTGACGTTGGTGGCTGTCGGTAAAAAATATCCCAGTTTTTCGTTGGGTTTCGTTGGTTCTTTCGCGTCAAAAAATTGTCGGATTCGTAGTTTACGGTGAAATCGCCGCGGTATGGTTTCTTGCTTCCACGGTAGTCGCGGTAGTTTGGCTTGTCCCTCGACTCATACTCGTGGCGTCGATATGAGTCCTGTCTAGTTGGCTCCTTGTTTTCTCTCTCGTGTGGGTAGTCTGGAGTGCCCCCTCTCGCTCTGCCAACGCTGCTCGAGGGGGTGGGTCGAAAGGGCTTTTCCTCACGTTTCTGGGTGCGTTTGCTATCCGAGTCTGCTTGCTTGCGGGCAGTCCGGAGTATGCTTCTAGACAAGTGTACCGTATCCTCCTTCTTGGGTCCACTTGTCTCGAGTTGTTGCATCCTCTTATTCAGCTCGCTCTCAATCATGTAGCCTTCTTTTTCCCACTTGGAATCCAAGTACTCTGTGAGTTTTTTCATTTTGGCTTGGACGTCGTCGGCACTGTCTCTATCGTACAGTTCTTCTCTCACATTCTTGAGGTTATCTTGCATCAGATTTCTGTTGCGGGTCTCGTCTTTGTCGAGGTATTTGGAGACTTCTTTCATGATCTCGATCGCTGCTCGGTGTCTAACGTCGGCGATCATGTCTGTGAGCTCGTGGCTGTCTTGGATGAACTGCGGCAGATTCTCCAAGCCGAACGCCCAGCTGGTTGGGAGGTCGGATTCCACCGCACTGTCCATCCATAGCTTGCGGAGGTTGCTGCGTAGGGTGTCGTTTCCGTTTTTCCTAACAGCTCGCCAGGTTGCCTGCAGGTTTTGTCCTAGTAGTTTGTCCAAATCCTGCAATGATATACATTTATTTGTGTCAACAGGTGTTGGGTCATTGTGTTTGTTGTTACATTCGGAATTAGAGTTTACATTCAATACCCCATCATCCGGTGTCGCTGTGTTGTCATTGTCAAGTGATAAACTGAATAATTTTACATACATGAGCCATAAGGGTGAAGAACCTGTGATATGAAATCTCGTAATTGTTATAGCTTCACTCAGCTTTACATATCACATGATATTATTGTTTGCCATGTAATTGGTAGGGGCAATCCATCATTTGTATTCTGAATTCAAGAAATTATGTAAAGACATCTTTGATGAAGCAGTATATGATACACGAATTAAGAATGGTAGTTTGGATGTGAATACAGTAGTATAAAAGTAGTGACTCTTTGGGGAAGGGGTGGAAGTTTGCACACTTCTCTTCCTATCCCCGACCTATGGCTGCATACCGTTATATTTAGATCCTAAATGCCCAGTCCCCACCCAATAAGGCCACGCCCTTTTTGTCCCCATCTTTTGTCCTCTCCTTATTGTATTGGGTAACTTGCTTGGCAAGAGTTATAATGACGTTTTTTTTTAAATAGTTCTCTCCTTCTCTATTGCGAATACTGGATACCTCGACCCGTAGCGAACTCGACCCGTAGCGAACTCGACCCGTTTTAAGAACTCGACCCATAACGAAATCGGCCCGTCTGAAATCTTCCCAACTCAAGTGTCTCATTACAACTGGATAAATACTAAATTTAGTAGTATGTATGTTATATTAGCTTCAGATTTGGTCTTCTCTGGGGAAGGAAACAAACAGAAAACCTTCCCTTAATTACTCTAACTTTATCCCTAACCCTGTCCCTGACCCTAACCCTAACCCTATCCCTATCCCTATCCCTATCCCTATCCCTATCCCTATCCCTAACCCTATCCCTAACCTTAACCCTACACATACATATAACTGGACTTATTCTAAACCCGTTGGTTTATTTGTCTAAAAGCTAACTATTCAGACATTTCCTTTTATATGAAAATGTCTTAATCATAAGTATCTAAAACGGATCGAGTTCTCCAATCGATTTCTCCGAAACGGTTCGCGAGCTCCGGACAACTACGGGTCGAGTTCGTTTTGGGTCGAGTTCTCCAGTAACCCCTATTCCTATATCCCCATTTCCGAAACCTCTATAGTTACATGTCGCTGCTAGGGGTGCAGTAATTATAAGTTATGTAGCGAGGCTGACGTTTTCGTCCCGGCCTGACCACGTGACATACAGAGCAGCGGGACGAAAACTTAGCTATTGCAGTTACTCGATAAGGGTGGCCATTTATCTGGGGCTATCGCAGGAAAAGAAATAACCATTTTTATCGATATTTGAAGGTATACACGAATAGGGAAACCAAGTACCGGTAAAAGTTACTCGGTAAGGCTTGGAAAAATTACTGCCCGCGGACAAGGCCTTGGCCACTAATTTTTCCGAGCCTTACCTCGTAACATTAAACTTTTGCTCACCGGAACATAGTTTCCCTCTATTGCTACCCTCAAGTAGCATGCGCCCTCCTCCTTTGGGAAATCCTGAATCAGCCCCTGCTGTATGGATACAAACTGTACATCTTCAAGTGATGACAACATGAGATACATCACACGTATATTGATTTCCCTTTTGATTATCAGAGTGGCCTCGAGCATATATTGAATAAATGTATTTACAACGTATATTATTTTTCTGTTCATTAGAGCGTGAAGTATCCCAGCTGGCTCATATCATCCGAGAACTTAAAACGTTTGACAGTCAGGTAAGGGGTCCATTGTTTCATGACCAGTCAAGCCACTGTTTATATTCCGGGAGTAGAATATTCATAGAGTGGTATTTTTTGCATCTATCACTTGCTTTATGATGAATTAGCTCTCATGGACCCTAAATGTGTAATTAGACAATAATCGATGGTTTTGTGGACAGGCGGCCGTAGACCACGAGAGGTCGACGCGTTGTGATACACGAGCGCTAGCGAGTGTATTACGCCGTCAACCTCGAGTGGTTTACAGAGCCGCCTGTCCACATAACCATCGTTTGTTGTAATTATTATCCATATTTTCGAATAAATTAAACCCAGTAATTGCCATATCGAAGGGCATAACAATAGGGACTATTTCTTTGCTCTATAGCACAAAGGGACTATTTTTCCCGTATACCACAGATGTGAATCCGTATACCACAGTTATGATATCTGACAGGTTTTATACAATCGGTCGAGGTTTACTGAGTTCCCATACATTCTCAATGGGGGCTTTGTTTATGATGGATGATAATTATCAAACATGGATGAGAGTATACATTCAGTCCTAAGATCTAGTCCTTGGAATCTATCTCACACCTGGAATACATTTCCATGGGCTTAACATTGGGAACTCGTTCGCCATGTTTCGTAAGCTTATGTCAGTATACTCATCAGTGTACGATCCGCCCTATATGCAATTGATAGAGAACTTTTCCCATCGGGAAATCTATTTGTGGATTTATGATAAGATGATGGCTTCCACTTAATAAGAAATCGGATATAAACATCAGTAACTACATCAGGTTTATAAGACCACTGGATCCTGAATCCATTGCTTTTCTCTGGATTGTTTCCTGAACTCAACTTAGCTGTTCCAAAATTCATTTAATTATACAATTTCATTGTGCAAAAGGCCATCCGATCACATCATTAAGTATCAGAAATGAATATCTGCAATGGACATTATTGTTCAGAGCAAATTATTCTTAACCTGAGAAGTAGTTTAGGACATTGCCCCGACGGTTTCGAGCAAGCCTGCAACAGTGAATAACAATAGCTCCCTTAAATGTCTACTTCTCATTTATACTCATTGCTTCAATAGTTCTTTCCTTGGCTTATAAGGTGATCTTAGCAGAGGTTAAATGTCAATATGTAGGTATTGTAATAGTATGAATAGTCCAAGGAATATTTGATTCTATAACATGACTACTTGCCTATAGAAAAGACTGTCAATGTGCTGCCGGAAATTAGATTAGATCAGATTTCTTCGGAGACAGAGGTAATTGTATTTTCTGTAATCTCAGCATATCATTTCTTTCCATTCAGGCAACCAAGAGGGAATTGGAAATGCTTAAGAAACGGGTAAGGAATACACGATACTTTAATTTATAAAGTTATATACATGTATATACAGAACTTTGTATATGTTTGAGTAGCCAGATACTAGTTAACCTGAGACATGGATACATTGTGTGACGAATTTATTTCCCAACATCCATTATATCGATATGTAAGTGAAACTGTATGGTAAAAAGGGGGAACACAAAGAGGAAACAGAAAGACCCGCATCTTAAAGTTTGAAAAAAGATGTTTTATCATTTACACAGAGTAATTACTTTTGAAGATCATGCGCATCCTATACTTTTATTATTGTCATGCGGATCTCTTATATCGCCAAGGTAATAGCGTAAAACACATGTGGTACTACCAACGACAATGCAACTATAAACGTTTTTTTATAGATGATACTCTGCATCTCTTACCTCCTAATTCTTCAAGTTTCCTTGTAATAATAAGTTTGATAGTTTGGAACATATTGGACCTGTTGCAGTACATAAACCTTCCCATCAGTCTACAATAATATGAACAATACTGTAATCAATAACTAGTAATATTGTTATGTTAGTTATTATTTATTTCCATCATCTCATGTATTCATTTACCTTTTCCTACTAGAATTAGCGCTGTTTTGGTTGCTTTCCAAAGAATAGTCTGTATAGAAACCAGAAAGCCTGCGGATGAAAACCTGTAACACAGAATCAGCAAGCAAATGCCATGTGTGGTACTTGAGCCTGATAAAAGAATTAAAAAGCTACGTTTTATATTTTACCAGTGCTACCTGTTACAACGTGAGTTGAAGCTCAATGAGCGGCTACTACGGCGGGCGATGGATTGTCCCGCCTGTCAGACCGCGTCACGTGACACAGACGAGACACAGCGAGAGCACGACCCATATAATGGTGACGTCACTAGTCCAACGCTCAACGCTGTGACCTGTAGAGGGCAGAGTGAGCGGACTAATGACTTATATAGTGAAAACCATTACCGTGACAGGATCAAGGCTAAAAGAAAATGTCTGAGGCAGGGTACCATGTGTAGCGGGCAGTCATCGCCAGGTGGCGCCTCAGACTCCCCTCCAGGATCGTGGTCGGCAGAGGAGATAGAAAACGGTGATGTCACGAAGAAGTACAATAACAATAGGTCTCCCTCTGTTATCAACGGTTGTCTGCGACTCTACGACAGCCCTGAGACAGCAAGGTGCGGTAGCACCGACCAAGACACTATATCTGTGATCGTACCGCAGATATGTATCAACGGAGAGGTATACCAGGAGCTTCGGGCACTACAGATGGGCACACCGGACTGGCTGCGTCGCCGGACCCCGGAAGCCCCTGTTGTCCCTCCACTTGTCTCCGTCGACCAGCACGACGACAACGACGCCGCCAACGGAGAACAGTTACAGTGCGAAAACGAGGTCGATGACGTGAGATGTTATGACGTCAGTAGTGTGATGTCGCTCACGACGCCGTCTCAGCGTCTTTGTCTTCCCGAGGTCCGCAGTGATTGTTTTAGTGATTTCAGTGACATGGGCAGTGATAGTGATTAATTTGATGATACATTCATCTAAAAGGCATATCGAACAATTCACCTTGAAAAATAAAAAAAAATACAAGTCAATTTCCTGGAAATTGAATATGATGGTCTCAAGGTATTGTAGAATACATAGCTAATTCATAAACATTTGGGATCACCGTGCTATTATATTTAGAAATCAATATTATGATAATTTTATAGTAGAATGTATATATACAGAAATTAGTAGAATATATATACAGAACTTGGATTTCACATAGTAAAACCCAGTAATTTTCTTCAGAATATTAAAGAATATAGTAAATGGATAGTACCTCACATATATATGATATAAACTCCAAAAGCTAGAGGTCACCGTCCTTGTTTTTCCAGAAATGTAAGAAAACTATATTTATTTCAGTATATTTCCTATATGAATCGAGCAATTGTAAATAGGCCCCTTGTACCTATACATATTAGAAAATCACCAAGTGCCGCCACTGTGTATTTTAGGATATGCCTTTAAACCTGTGTTTTTGATGGAGTAAGATAGCTCAACATGTATTCCCTCATTCTCGCCCTCGGACTAGGCCATCTGCGCTATTCATGCCTGTCGGTATCATTGTGGGCTGATATATCATCCTTGCCTATATGGTGCTTTTATCACACTAAATGCGAAGGCAATAATTACTAATGGGAAGGAAACCAACTTGTCATCTCATTTAGTGAAGTAATATACTGGAGAAACTTTGTATTTACGTACTCATGTGGAGACTGGCAGTGAGTGGATCAGTTATCGCCTGGCAACTTTAATTGAATTAAAGGACGAACTCGGAGTCGCTCACAGTAGAAATGTTACCGTCCGCTCGTAAAAAGATGACAGAAACAGCAATTATTAATTTGACAGAGGCCGTTGATAAACTCTTCTATGGTCTATATCCGAATCAATTTGGAGAAGTGCAAAAGTTAGCATGTGTGTGAAAACGTAATTTGAGTTACGCCAGGAACTGAAAGGACGATATAGTGTCTCCAGCTAAAAAAAAATCACACCGAGTGCTTCTGGAAAGCAACTTCTCCAATAGCGGTCATGGCCGTGCAACTGAATTCGGGTGAAAAAAAACACATGGATACAAAGAAGGGGAGTTTCGTTTCGGTAATTGACTTAAGACTTTAAAAGAAAATGGCCGCGTTTTGGGTGCGGGTCATTGTGTCAGCGTGTATAGGCGGTGCTCGTGGCTGTGAAGGCGCGGTGCTTTGACGCGATACAAGTGATAGGTTAATACCATGATCGTCCGATTACACGCCCGCTCCTTGAAAGCCAAACTCGTGGGTAATGATATAGAGGGCCTCTGTCGGCGCCGATAGCCGATCAGTCGTGCCCCCCGTCGGCCACTTCGATTAAAGTTGAAAACCATGGCGTCAGATATCAAACACTGCCAAAATAAAAGCCAAGAAAAACACGGGCGCCGGTGATATGGGCATGGACCAGGGCCGGTCTAATGGCATGACGACCCGTCGACGACTGTTTACTCGCGCCTGCCTGACCGCGATGCGCCGCTTTGCCAAATTTCACGGCACACTGCCACGCAAAGCTAACTCTACAAAACGGTCTCTGCCTCACACACCCTGCGGCGCGTAGTGCTCACGTTGCCCGTCAGGTGTCGCGCCGGGTCGGTTCCCTGCTTGTTGTGACGTCACACAGCGACAGCTGGGGCCTGAGACTGGGGTCGGGGACGCTGACAGGGTGTTGTGCCTATACCTCTATAGGGAGGTAGTGATGGGTAGTGTGTGTGTTGGGGAGGGGTCCATTAAAGGGCATTCTGATGCTTGGCGTTGAATAGGGGACGATAGGGTGAAGGGTATACTATACACGTTTATTTGTCCTGTTGAAACCAATCTTAACAATGGCAGACCACGGCTGATGGTGTCTAGTTCACGCCTATATTTTCGTTGAAAGGTAAATTTCTTTGATGACTCACTTATATGAATGTTATATTTTTTATAGCAAAAAGACAAATATCATTCTATAATGCGTGCCTAATACAAATTGTGTCTTGTTACTGAGGTGTTAATAAATTATGTAAAACTGTACATAGTTTAGGTATCAGACATTATTTTTCAGGTTTACGAAATCTGATACTATTTTGGGCCAAGAAGTGATGCAGAATGGGTGGAAGTAGTCGGGAATCATTTATCCCAACCGTTATCAATCTAATCATTCTCTCTTTTAATTTTGACCCACATTTGCCAATTTGGATATCATGTCATATCAAATACTGATTCCCTAACAAAACGCCTGGGGCCGCTCTTCGTAGATGGCGTGTCACCCAGATAAAACATGACTAGACGACGCGACAGAAGTGACATCCCCAGGTGTCACCTACGCCCCAACACGAGCAGTTTTTTTCCTGTGGACAGTTTGGGTTTTTAGGGAGAAACCCGAACTCTTTTGTGTGAGTGTCTCGATTTGCCGGCGCTGCGGCCAAGACGTTTAGCTATCTGTGACGGAGGGGTGAGTCCAGTCCGTGTGTCCGCCGCTCGGGCTGTAGGCTTGCTGCCAATTCGGTGTTAATATACGCCTTAATGGCCGGCCGGGCGAAGGTAGCCCGTCTCATCCTGTTGTTGGCCGACACGTGGGGCATTGAAGACAATGGACACCCCCGCACGCTCCGGGCGGACGGTGGCGCCCGTCTTAGTTGGCATGGAGCCGGCGGACGGCGGGCGCGGGACGGGCCGGGAGGTGTGGCCGCACCAGGCACGCCCCGCCCCCCGCACGTCGCCTGCCGCGTGCCGCGCGAACATGCCGGGCGTTAGCCGCGCGCCGCCCCGCCTGCCCGCCTTACTGGAACTCTGTAATTCACTGTTGTCTGTGGTGATCTACTGACCGCGCCAACAATAGGAGTAGGCGG
This sequence comes from Alentia gelatinosa, assembly GCA_950022655.1. NCBI lineage: Eukaryota > Metazoa > Annelida > Polychaeta > Phyllodocida > Polynoidae > Alentia > Alentia gelatinosa. The sequence goes on from OX465581.1 coordinate 104,745,125, forward strand.
GAAGGGGACAGAGACACATTACACACACGCGGAAACCTCTTCAGGTGTTTAGTGACGCCCACTAATTAGTTGTTTTAATCTGGCCAACTTTAATCTCGTTCGCTAATTGTAACTGACGTTATTGTTATTACTTTGATAGCCCCTACGTGCATACTGTCACGACACAGTTTTCCTGTCAAATTATAATACATCACTCGTTATCAAACAAGAGTCACTTTGCTTTAGAGCTCCATTGATTCCAGATTCCTATTAAAGGAATAATATTAACAACAAGAGTAAATAATCAATAAGAGATAACATGAAAGGTTTCGATGATGGATGTATACAAATACTTTTACACTTTAAGCTTTTGCCTTAGAGGTTAGTGCCTCTAATAACTGATGGGATCTTTAGCTTCAAACGCAAGCTCGAGCTTAACAGAGACTTTGTGTTTTAGTTTCCCAAAGTTCTAACCGGAAAGTATTAAAGTGGCAAAAGTGAGGGATGAAGTCGTCGTTTTGATGTTCCAGAAAGTATAACCGACCATGGCCCACAAAGCCATTAGCAGACAGCCTCAACAGTGACACTCGACACGGTCACATAGACCAGTCATAGGGAATTCTTTCATTAGGCCTCTCGAAAAAAAAGACAGACGTTTTGACATGCAGACCTTTTTCCGACACCGCTAAAGTACATAACACTCAACAAGGACAATGATATGGGATGTGACGCCGAAAATAAGCTTTTAATCAAATGGATGTTGGCGGCGCCTAGCGGGGAAGTGCAGCAACCAGAGACAACAAAGGCATGCTCCCAAATTGCAACGCCGCTCACTGCTACCTATAGCCGTGCCGACTGTGTAGTGGGGGCACCCAGCTTCCGGTCGCCGGCGTGACACTAACGCATGCGCTCTTGAGTTGTGGGGAAAGAGTCAGAGGTCACCTTCGTGGGTTGTGATGTAAGTTGTGATCACAGCCCAGGGAGTACCGTCCTCTTGAGTACCATTAAACTCTTTACCAACATCATGAACTTCACATAGAAAAAATAGAATTGGTAAATATTTAGGGTGGGATTGAGTGACTAAGGATTCCTCCGCTGAATGAATTACCAAGAGTTTTGCTCAATGATCTTTGGGTGGATCATGGTATTTCTTTTTAGTACTGGATAGATGTAGCCTATAATAACCTACAAAATAACGCTTGTCACATTAGATATATAAAAAATGTACTCAGAAATATGCAAGTAATCATTGTCTATTTAACAATACAAAGTTATTTAAAAAAATAAGAAAACTTGATCATCACTCGGGGTGTAACAAGATTTATCTAACACCTGGTGCAAGTTTAGCCATAGGAATAACATTAAAAAATATACACAACGATCAACCACGAAAAGTGCCAATATTACTCGATGGTCATGTCGAAGTGATGGAAGATGACGTCATAAGTAACTGGCCAATCAGCGACCAGGATCTGAGAAAGCAGATAAGGGATCAACATGGAGATATATAGGCCTACTTCCTAACTGGATTTGCAAAGCAATATGAATTATTCTGATATTAATATGCTATTCTAAATTCCGTGAAAGCGGTGAGATAAATCCAGAACCATTGTTGAATCGTAAAATACACATTCCTATGTACCCATTTCCGAATACTCTATAATTAAATACCGCTGCTGGGGGTGCAGTAATTATGAGTTATGTAGTGAGGGTGATGCTTTCGTCCCGGGCTGATGTTTTCGTCCCGGGCTGATGTTTTCGTCCCAGGTTGACCACGTGATATAAAGATCGCCAGGACGAAAACATAGCTGTTGCAGTTACTCAATAAGCGTGGCCATTCTTCTTGGGGCTATCATAGGTAAAGAAATAACCATTCTTATCGATATTTGAAGGTATATTGGAATAGGGAAACCAAGTAACGTAAGCAAGGACCGGAAAATTGACGCCTTGGGCAGTAATTTTTTCCGGTCCTTACCTCGTAACTTTGAACTTTTGCTCACCGGAACATAGTTTCCCTCTATTCCTAAACGTTGGAACCCACATGTGTGAAGACCAGTCCATATGACGGAAAGAAATTGTTTTACCCTCAAGTGTTCATTCGTGATCATTGCAGTTAATATACTAAGTTTTACCTGTATATTGTGAATCAATCCCCAACGAATATTGGGAAACATTCCCCAACGATGGAAAGTGACATGTTATTACAAACGTGCAGATGGAACGTATTCAATTGCTTGAAAAGTTCAACAGAGAGAGAGTAAATGCTAATTAATAAAAACATTGAAATATTATAACACACACATATATATATATATAGTGTATATATATATAATATACATATATATGTATGTATGTACATACAGGTATATATCAATGTAAAGCGCTGTTTATTAGGGCGCATACATTGCCATTTCAAATTATATTTATCGTTATTCTCAACCGTCAAGGCATGGACAGCACATTTTTTACAACATAAGTCAAAATTGTGAATTCATTTGGATCACGAAAGGGTATGGAATATGTATTCATTTAACTTATGAATCGAGCACACAATATGTACCAGGAAATCAAAATAAGTGCCCATGATGATAATGAATATAAAACCAATCTTAATCTCCTTTAAATCAAACTAGATAAACACTTCGAGCATTTCAGATTAGGGTTCAGACAAGGTCGCTCCTACTTTTGTGGTAATCATCTATGTTTGCGTCTCTTGTGTTGCAACTCAATCGGATTAAGTGGAAAATGCTTCACCTAATAGCCCAGAGGAGAATACCTGGCAAGTAGCCTAGTTCAATTGAATTTTCAAGGACAGCTAAATGCGTTCCTTAATAGCAACGGTGGAAATCGGACCCCTTTTAGTTTTCACTCCGTCTAGCGCTATTGCAGACAATACACACATAAACACGGTAGAACTGATGGCTGTTGCGTCCAAATACCATTCAGAAAAAAGGGGGATAGGGTTTGGGGGTGGCATTAGACTATTGGGCCTGGGTAGGAGTGATTAATCTGGATGTAAGCAATACCTGCGTTCACGGACGCCGCGACATTGTGGGCACGTCGTCGGAAAATCCGGGGGGAGAGTGTCAGTGACGTCGCCCCCGGCGTCCCAGGCGTCCTCTCGACGCCACGTTTTCCTCTTCACGGTGCAGATCTAAAGCCGGCGGGGATTACACGCTCCCCGCCCCGCCCCCTGGTCACCTGCCTCTACACAAACATGGCTTCATTAGGGACGCCCTCGAGTCCACAGGGGTGGGGTACAGTTACGCCAAGGCCCGGTCTCAAACTTCCGGGGGCAGTTACTGAACACTGCGCCGGTCGTCGGCAGATTGGTCCCGCCAATGCCCAGGCGCCTCTGCCTGCGGCCTCGCGGCATTGTCATGGTGTCAAACAAGATGGACTCGGTCAGATTAGGCGCAGATTAGGCTCGATGTTAGGACTGCCTAATGCTGAATTAGGCAGATCATGAACGGAGTCTGTGGGAATGTAACCGATGGTGTTGAGTTCAGAGGGCATTATATAGACGTGTCCTAGGTATTAGGTGTGCGAGTGTCTAGATAGATATATACGTCCGGAAACGTGTGGATGGTCAGTAATGGTCAGTGAGAGAAGTGTTTGCATCATATCGGTACCTAGAATTCAGCACTTTTACAGGACGCATCACCCTAGTTTAAAGTATTTTATTCTTTTTTTATTATTATAACAATTTGGATTCACTTTGGCACCTTACATACTGCACTGTTAACTCGATAGATAACTATTAAAAGAGTAAGTTGTTATGGTCTATCAGAGATTGACACCTTTTAATGTCTCTTCCGGATCAAATTAGGTCTCTTTGGATATGGCCTGGTCTCAATGTTTGGACAGTCCAAATTGTTAGACTGTCTGTTCTCGTCTGAAATATATGCTCCTGATCCTACGATTATGGTGGATCAAAGTGAGGACGCTAAAACCGCAGATACCATTGCTCAAAATATCATTTCCGGATGCCAGTAAATACGAGGCTTAGTGCTAAAGCTATGTGCGTTCTAGGCTGGAATTTTGCTTTTGGTCTTATTTGTTACTATTGAAGCGTGCTTTACTACAACCGTCTTTGAATAGGCCTAAGTGTGTCTCCAAGCTACGATGACAGTTGTTGAGTGTATCAAAAATATGCTTTCGAAAGCTTGACGAATGAGACACATAATCTCAAACCTATATAGTCGATGTACAGAGCGCCACTATCCGGAAATGATGTTTTGATCACGGGTATCTGCCGTTTCAGTGGGCTCGCTTTGACTACCTATACCAAACCAGTCACGTCTGGTCAGTTTTTGTAACTATATTGACAAAGATATCTTTCTCCTGGAACAGTTTTAGCCCACAATAAAAAGTGTAAATATCTCGAATTGCAACTCTTCATAGAACCTGGAAATCGGGAGTATAGCCCCCAAATAAAGTCGACTACATCCACCTTTGATTGAGTGCCAATTCCACATTATATATGTCATGTGAAAACGCAAAATCATTACTCCGAAAATCTTCAGAATCATTTCGGAGTAAATGTACTCTCTTAATCAACCTAACCTGACCGAGCCAAAAGAGTTCTTCCTTTGTTTAAACAAACTTGCGAAAATGAAAATATATCCGATCAGGTTATATCAGATTTTTATGTAAACATGAAGAAAAATATAACTATTCTTCTGGAAACATACAGTTAATTTTGCTATTGTTAACCTATTTATTGATCCTTTCAAGACGTCTTTATCAAAGTTTATGAACAGACATAAGTTGTATTTTCTCCAATTACTGTATTAACTCATAGATAAACATTTTGGACTTGGTTGTGAACACAACTCATCAGAAACTATGACCATCCACGAAAGGAATTGAAACAAAATGTTAATGTTTTGTATTATTCCATACGCACCGCACAGAATTCATAACAAACTATAAGCGTTTCAATCCGTATATTTATCGAGGCAAAGGGTGCGCCGTAGTTCACAGGTTCATTATGGAAAGGCCGGAGAGTTAAGTATTAGGAAGTAAATACATGTAATTTCAGAAAGGTGGTGGCATCGAAATGAACAATAACAGGATATCAATCTAGTTCTGATTAGTATCGTAAACTAGGTGGTCAGGAAATATGCCGCCCCCTTGCAGCCAAGTTTCCTCCAGGACACCAACAATTTGTTCATTTTCTCTTCATCTGAGTTTATTGAAAAAGGAAAACATGTATCTTTTTGAAGTTCATCTTCGTATTATTATCTCCCCCAGTGCCTTACTCATTTCAGGTGAAGCAGCAACTAGCTAAGTTTTCATGTCCAATCTTCGGTTGTCTTTATTACCTACTTACAGAGAATACCAATAAGAGCTTCTGGCTGGTAAAGAAGCCATACTTTAATGAACCAGGGAATGCTACTTTTGGATAAAACACGAAGCTCTGCTTGCTTACTTTCTTTCTAAATTGCTTGGTGTTTATTCGAAGTGTAAGAGCCCGACTTTATACACAAGAAATTGGAGCAGACTTTCAAACTTTGTTCAGACTATTCAGTATCAGGTCACAGGAGTTTATTGAACTTCTGTTCGAGATGGATAATCTTTGCCGGCTACTTTAAATAACGATATCAAAATACACGTCTTCTATCCTCAGAGCCATTCTACAATGAAGATCATGATACGCAGCATGTTGAATAATATTCCATGGCTTTACATATAGGAAGTCTTGCTGTATATCAACGTGAGGATCATTATACGCGGAGTTCAATTAAGTGTAAAACTTTCACAACACACTATGTTACCATTACCTACCGAAGACATATTGCTTTAGTGATCCCCTGTTTGAAAACAGAAAAGTGCAGGAAATGTGCAAATGATGTGAACGATGTATTGTTATAGATCATGGAAACACAAAATGGTACAGAATGGTACAGAATGTTGTCAATACGACTCTACTAGAGTATTTTGGGTATCTAGACCATTAGCATAGATTGAGACAAAAAGCTTCCTGCTAATTAGGAAGACCAGTCAACCATAACATGTTCTTGGGTAATCGATTTAGATACCATATTGCGATATTGAAGAGATATCAGAGCTAATATGATATTAATGTGATCTGTATTTTATGAGGTTGGTGTAGGAAGGTTGTTGAGGTTGACAGGTTGGTGAATAGGCAAGTTTTGGGGCTGGTGGGTAGATTGTTGGGATGTCCGGTAAGTAAATAGGCAGGTTGGTAGGTGAACAGGTTGTTGGGGTAGCAGGATCGCAAAAAGGCCAGTTATTGGTGGGCTGGTTGGTGGGAATATAGGTGGGTGGATGGACAGGTTACTGAGGTGGCAGGTTGGTGAATAAGCAAGTTGGTGGGTGGGTAGGTTCATGGGGTGGCTGATTCGCAAATGGACAAATTGGTCGATGGGTACATTGTTGAGGAGGCATGGTAGGCAGGTTGGTGGGCAGGTAGGTTATTGGGTTGGCAGGTTGGCGAGTAGGCAGGATGGTGAATATGCAGGGTGGTGGGTGGGCAGGTTGGTGGGTAGGCAAATTAGTTAGGAGGCATGTTCACGAATAGGCAGGTTGGTCTGTGGGCAGACACCATGCTTTACTTATAAAATATACTATAAGGCTATTCAAAAAAACGTTTTTGGAAGATTTTTTTTTTTTTTAAATAAGATGAACCTTGATAGAAATCATGAAAGATATGGGTGTTTGGTATCAAATTAAAGCTACCGATGTCAGGAATGCATTCAATGTGGTTATATGGTTGGCAAAAGTGATACATTAAGTGTAACCAATTATGCATATATATATATATAGGTAGACTGTGTAAGTGGACACCCTCCGTTCTGGGCCAAAGTGTCTGCTTACATGGGGTGTCTGCTTACATGCAGATTTCAGTCCGTAAATGGTTAGACTATATAGAGGAAACCTATGAAAGTTTAGGGCCAGAGCTTGTATCCAATCAAGTTTGAATTGCGTAGTAATTCACAAGGCGAAGCCACATGGATTGTATAAGGATTCAAACTTGATGGGATCAAGCTCTGACCCTAAACTTTCATAGGTTTCTGAATTTATTTCACCCTTCATATTAACTAATGGGCTAACATTTGTGACATAATCTCCCATTGGATGTTTTTCCTAAATACTCAATGGGCATTGGATCCAAGTTCCCGATGTTAAGTCTATGGGAGAAAATAACAGGGGTGAGATAATGTAGTATATCATACCTTTATATAAGTGATACTATGGCATAGATACTATAGAGGAAACCCATGAAAGTTTGGGTTCAGAGCTTGTATCCCATCGAGTTTGAATCGTAAATAACCGTTAATAGTAATTAACAAGGCAAAGCTGCATGAAATATGTTGCAATTTAAATGGGATGGGATAGAGCTCTGACTGTAAATTTGAATAGGTTTCTGAATTTATCTTACCCTTCACATTGACTCTGTGCCCTATAATGCCTGTTTCCATTGACCGACGAAAAAGGCCTAGATCTTTTGAGTAACCCAGAAAGTCTGTCGGTGGTGCCACTGACTGCATCGGTATAGAAGGGTAGTAGATTTCACTCAATGGCCAAGCTTTCACTCAGTGGTGGGTGGTGCCACACTGCATAATTGAAACATAAAAAGTTGTGGGTCATTTCGCGAGCTGGGTCGTTTCCATTGACCGATATTGGGTAAGCAGTGCTAAAAGTCTGTCAGTGGTTTCTGACTGTAGATCGGTGATGGGAAATCATTGGCTGATTTCCTGTCACATATCCACGGGCACGTACCCCAACTGACCTTTGGCACTGCTGACCCAAAATCAGTCAATGGAAACGACCCAGCTTGTGAAATGACCCATGACCTTTTTCTGCTTAGATTTCTGTTCTGGCGGCCAGTGTATCCTATTGGCTGGTATCTCGACTCCGTGAATGTACGAACATATCTCCACCGAGCCCCCTAGCGGATACCCCAGGAACCAGGGTATGTATCCTACAGGTGGCATGTTTATAGACTTTACGACACCCTGTAAAACGTGCTGATACTAAACTGAACTTTGATTTTGGCATGGTTCGAAATAAATGATTAGAGGAATAGCATATCTGTCTAACGATCTGTAAAGAAGAAAGGCAAATAAAGTTTTCTTCTCCACAAAATTCTCACTCTCGTGGCCCCTCAGTCTCCAAGCCTAAGTTTAGTTCACAATGTCTCTATGTGCGGGAGAATCTCCAAGCGGATCTTACCAGAATCGTAGTTTTTTTTAGATATAGTAGGTAATAACTGTCTATTAAAGCAGGGTGTCCACTTACATGGGGTGACCGCTTACACAGGGTTAAATAAACATCTAATACAGAGCCAATTACACACAACTTACAGTGAGAGTGCAAAATATGACCTGAATAATTCATCTGAAGTCCATTTTATGATACTTCAAATGCCATGTCTGATCCAGCAAAAAAAAAAAAAAAAAAAAAGCGCCCTCGTCATATTTTTCAATCTAAATAGAATTTATCCGTCCTCTCCGCCTAAATCAAACAGCGGGGAAAACCATTCTAGAACCCTATCTCACCAATGGCAATTACATTCTTATTTGTCATTTTCACCTTCCGACTAAACCCATTGATAATTTTCACCCTGTACAACAGACAGTCAGTGGTTCTCTTTGCGAAATGTCGGTGGTACAAAATCGGTGACCTGCCTTGTAAAAACGCAGTGGACGCTGACCGACCGTTAGTAAAATGCAGAGCATCACTGATTAATTCAATGTGCTTTGATTTGTTGATGGGTGCAGAAGTCGGTCGGTGGTACCATATTGTAAGGCAGGAGAAGAAAGTCATTGGCCATTTCTGTTTCCACCTTACGATAATTGCACTAAATATGTTGCATAATCGGTCAGCGGTGATAAATACCATAATCGTTAGTCATTATCGTCAGCTGGAAACGCCGCATTACACTACCTCAAATAGTCCTCTGGAGATGTCAGAAGAAGCTTAATCTATACACAGAAAAGGGAGTGGGACATCTGGTGTGCTGTAGAGTTGATATTTCGACTAGATTTTACCATGTAGCTCGTGCCAAGAAGTGTGTTTATTCAGGTGAAGTTCCATATTGCCAAGCAATAACTTTCAGTTGCCTCAAATTACTACCTTGAAATTATCATTCCTCCCTATATTGGTAACATAGAGCAATCATTAATAAACTCATTATCACGTATATATATATATGTGTGTGTGTATGTTTTATTTCATAGATTTTAAGCTTCTTAGGGTGGTGAGCTTCTCTATTGACAATATTCTTTGTCTATGGATTACTTTGTGCTTTTAATGGTCAAAATCGGTTACATATAGAATTTCCAGGAATATACATAAATTCTCTCTTCATTTCAATATCAAGAATGTCATCTGTATTTCACGAGATTTATCTCTATCTTATTAGATATATTGACGGATCAGCCAATCGGTTTGATGGGGGAAGGACAATAACGTGTTTGAATTAGATCCATTACCCTCTGAAAAAAAACAATTTTGAGCGCTCTTCTGTGATATTGTCATAAAGGGATGAGCGAAGCCTAAATAGGATATATTATACGCCCTTTGCAAAATCTTGCACCGTAGTGGGGGGTGTAATTATTGACCCTTAAATAGTTGTTTAGGTAGCTAGCTCATTATCTTATGTCCTTCGTTTTTTCCTAGGTTAAGTCAGGATTTTAGGTAGAACTACTTGCTTGACATAGTCACCGAGACACGGTGACTTCAAATCTCGATGACCTGAGAGGAAATGACGAACAATACAAGTAAAGTTAATCGTTTTAATCTCCTGAGAGCAAACTGTAATTTACATGTTACATGCGTTATTAATGTGATGTATCAATCTTGTCAACTGTGTTGGTACAATCCATATAATAATTTTCAGCTTATTGTCAGCAAATATCCAATGTCTAGTTCAATCGTTCTTAGTTCACATTCTCCTTTGCAGTTGTTCACTTCAGTTCCTAATGTTTTAGTTGGATTCAGTCTGTGAGTCCTAGCGCTCCTGAGTTGATCTTAATAGTTCAGTCCACATGTTCTGTGCACTCTCTACTGATAGTCGGTTACCCACACATCGGTCTGTAGGCAACTCAAAGAACCGATGAATTCACGCATTGAATGTTCATAGTAGGTGACTTCACTCCTCACGGGATGAAGCCTCCAGTGCCTAATCCTACTCCAGAGGGAGCAGGCTTTACTTAGTTCAGCTAGATCTTACTCCTCGTACCTTAGTGCTGCCTCTTGCAGCCACAGTGGAAGTATACTCCTCTGCTGCTTACATCAGCAGGTCACGTGACCATTCATTCCCTTATACAGGTGGTCGCTCTAGAATCTTCCTCCTGTTCACACTTTGTCACTATGCATTCGTATGTTTCCACTATCTCTTTATGGTGTTAATTCGATAGATGTAACAAAATCTTGGACAAGCGCGTAGTGCAATCTGTGTTTTGTGAAAACATTTGTTTTTCATCTTCTTGTTATATTTCTGCCAGTATCAAAAATAGGCAGGGTGTGACAAATATATGAATTGTGTAAATGGATTGATCGATGTAGCTCTAGATTAGTCGTCATATTCTAATGATTGATGCAAACAATTTCACTTAAGTCGGTAAACATGCATATAAATACATATACATGTTCTAATAGTTGAAACATTTCTTGTTTGTGTTAACCAACCCTATTTAAATACGCACGAATAAAGTTAAAACCTTTAGATATCGTGATTTTTCTTTCTCAAATCCTTATCATATTGTGCTAAAATGCTCCATGAAATAAGGTTTGATTCATAACCTGAAAAGTAACCATTGTTACGAGTCGTGGTGAAAATGGTCCTGACATTATCTGAGCATAATGCTTGCACTACCTATTCATACCTAATGTCAAAATGAGTACCGTGATGCTCCACGTCACTATCAGTCTGTATGGCGTCACAAGAAGCATACAAATTGGAGCGTGGCTTTTGTAGGAGTGTGCCACCACCCGTGGATGTCACCATCTGACTGATCTTTTACCGGGACCCATGGTCACCGATGACTTCGATAGTAGGAAGTTCCACTCTCCAAACAGAGCTGGTTAGGGAACTATTGTATACGTCACTCTGTCACGCACTTGTCTTAACCAAATTGATTCAACTATCAAAGATATTTACGATGATAAGTTATGAGATCATTCTATTGGTCACTATCTTCATTTGTATTCTGCCTGTTGTTACAAACTCTGTAAAAACTATGTCTGAAAGTGTATTCAGTCAAGTTGAGTGGAATGAAGGGAGCCTCATCAGGATGATTTATGATTTTCTCTAGCTGTCGTCGTTGATGTACATTGCTCCGTGCATTATGTTTTGATAGAGAGAAAAACATAGAATTTCGGAATCCGTAACCGCTGAAAATATTCCATGATTTGGGGTTGCGGAATAGTCTCACAAGATCTGTAAATTATCCTGGTCCTCAAAGTAAATGTTTCTTTAACTTTTCACTTCGAAATAGATATCTCAATACATAGCTTAATTGTAGTTGCAGGAAGGTAAATGCTCCTGTAGATCAATGATGCTGTGAGAATCTTATTGACATTCAAAAATGGAACTTCTAACAGAGCCAATGTCAGACGTGCAGGAAATTCCTGCTTGGTAAATTGCGTCTGTCGTGACAATACGCGGGTAATTCAGGGTGTGTTAGGGGCTCAGGGAGGAGGTATATTTCGCACCCCCAGAGGCCACCGATCCCAGATGAGTTACTCGCCTCCCTGTCAGGTTGCCGCGTGCCAGTGCGACGCTAGCTCAGCGTCTCGCTAGGTGGCGCGGGCATCCACGTGTCGCTCGTCCTGTTAGGAAATTAGCGGCCAAATTAAAAAGCGTAGTTTGTCGTCGGCGGTTTCCCCTTACCGGCCGATGGGGGCGCTAGGGAGGGCGTCTCAAACGCCGACGACAAAGCACAGACACGTGGGCACTGGGCCTGCAGTGCCACGCATGCGCGGCACGTGCTGCGCGTGCACGCCAGCTTTGTGACGTCATCAATTGTTGTGCACTGAGGGGTCATCGGAGACCGGGGGTGACAGACGCGTCGTGGCCGGACACAATGGCGGTCACTGGAGTGACCGGGGTACGGGGGAGATCGGTTCTCCCGTTAGACATCGTATCACGGCAGCAAGTGGATCTGCATATTGGCTTACGGCTTGATGGTTAAAGAGCCGACCTTGGTGGCCGATGTGTCAACGTGTAGATGTAAGAGGGTCCGCCCTTTTCTCCCATTCTCCGACCGAGTATCACCTGGGCCAGTCAGGTCCGACATACGACACCGTCAGTCACAATAAACCTGCGCATGAACATTTCTTATTAGTATGTAGTCAAAATGAAACGGCGCCAGCTTATGAGACGAGCATGGCTTGTCCATCATCAATTTCATGAGAAACATATTTTGCCATAAACGATTTTATGCATATGTATATAAGTTCAGCAGTTTATGTTAGTATGATCATGTAGGGCTTATACACTTATCATACAAGAATACGGGTTATGATGCAATTTATCTGATATTACTAGAATCTAAAATTATAGCCAGTGCCTCGCTATGGAGAACATGTTTATTGTTGTAATGCCAGTTGTTTTATTGACCATTTGTTGGAGAGGCTTTCACCAGTCTGCCTTGCTAATTACACGGGAAAACACATTAACTTTTGATTTATTAATTTAAGTTACAACGGGATGTATATGTAACCGGCTTGAAATATTAAGCAGGACGTGAACTAAAACTAAAATTACTTTCTAAATATGCCAAATTATTTCTTAGAAACGCATGGCCAATTTTGTGTATGTTTTTTGCTTTTGCAAATCATTTCATAGATACACATAATATAACTCGCACATCATAAGTTACATGAACTGTGTTGAAGAGTTAAACTAACACAAAACAACATTTACATCGAGACAATTACATACACCCATTCAAAATTAACCATATTCACGAAATATCGCATATGGACACCGACACGAGCCCAGACCACTAGATTCACAGAATGGTACATTCTATACATTACCTTTCAGCACAGGTGGTACATCAAGTAGAAGGCTGTGGTTACAATACCAGTAAAATGTTCATAGGGCACCTGAAGTTAATGATGTTAAAATACACGGTCGTCGTCATTTTTAATGCTGATAAAGCAATATATTTTTGTTTTGTATGTTGCCGGAATTCAGCACCTTTCTTTACTGAAAATGGTTATATATTCTCCTTTCTATCAGAAAAAAAACACATCATCCAATTAACCATTAGAAATATGCTAATTGAATCTGTAAGGATTGAGCACTGGTTCTTTACAATATAGTTCATTCCTACGCTCTTTATATACACCCCAACTTCTAACAGTCCTTGTCACCTGAAACCCTGGAGGATCCCCTGCCGACTGGATCTATTAACCGGGCTAGATTCAACAATTAGCTCAAGATCTCAATCAGTGCACGACCAATGACTGTTCATTTGAGATGTTAATCAGGTGGGGGTGATCTAGTGGCGGCTGGAGGACGGGTCGTGATGGGATGGGGAGGTGGGTACCCCGACAGGCCAGGGGGTTATTATCAGCGTCACCCATCACTCACCTGGGGGTCAGGTGTAGCTTTGATTTCACCCTTGGTTGAACGGGATATGTTGATTGGCAGTAATGACCCCTTGTAAGTGATCCGTGGGAGCTGCTCCGGTGGCCGATGGTGAGTTAATTAGATAGATTGTGCATTGACCACTGTCTACCATACACCGCCTACGTAATGTCTATTAAGTGGCTCTGAGAGGGGATAAATTGAAAAACTGTAAGGCACTCGTGTATCCATTTCCCTAACCACATAGTGAACTTAGTGTGCAACTTGTACACTGATGTGCCTGGATGTTCTGAAATAAAACAAGTTAACTTGGATATGGATAGTTTCCATCGTCAAAATAATCATAACTCTTTGGCGTTTTTACGATTGGGCCAAAATGAGGAGCTTTGTTTTATGCGCAGTTTTATGTACAATGTATACATTAATGAAGGCGACACAGCATTTCAGAAAGTTCCTGGTGGCCTCATGTTCCCATTCATTGCCCTCGGCGGAATTTTCACGACCGTGGTCGTTTGTACAATAAACTGCCAAAAAGGGGGCTCTTTCAAAACAATTGATTTTTATTTCATCTGTTCACGCTTCCTGCCAATCACTACAATAAGGCAGTGATTTTTTTTTGCAATATTAGTACTCTGGCATAATGACAGAGATGTTATAAACAGATATCTTAATGCCAATGCATTCAGTTGAAGTCGTTGTTGGGTCGATACAAAGTGTTCTGGCAGACCGTAAAAAAGTCGTTCCATGAAAACGGTAGCGGAGAGAAGCCGCCGGCCATTTTGCCACCAGCAAGCAGCGAGGGGTGGGCAGACATGCTATAACATAATGAGTACCTACTCCAGAACGCCCCGCTGGACAATAAGCGACAAGAGCCAAACACAAAACAGGCATTGTGTTCCGCGAGGCAATAAAAGTTGATGGTCTCGTCATGATTACCATTTAGAACCAAATCATGGCAATAACCCCGGGTTTTCATGTCCACTACGCCGTGACTAGGGTGCGGGAGGACCTGGATGCTGGCTGGCTGAGATGTGGCGGGCTTAGGACAGTTAAGCCTCGAATGGGATGCAGATATGGAAAGGTGCGGGCTGGTAAGGGCTGGTATACTGGGTGGAGGAGGTTTGGCAGGGCAAGGTTTGATGAAGATGGTAATATGGTAGTTCAGATGTAGGTGGGTAGATGCGAAAAGGGGATGCAATACTGCAGGTTTGTAATGGGAAGCCAAGTCTGGGAGGTTAGCAGCCTGAGTTGTTCCTCAACACGAGCAGGTGATGTGTGAGCAGTTGACTTGCCTATAGGTGAGCCGAGATGAGGGCAGATGAGGGGCTGGAGGCAGGATGGTCAACGTACAGGATGCCAAGGATGAGTGAGGAGGGTGATGTTAGGTGGCCGAGGAGAGGATTTGCCAGGGCATGTGAAGGGTAGGATGTTTCCTGACTAAGGTGTAGTAGGGCCGGTTCATGCACGCCTTGAGCCCGGGACGATTTGAGCCCTGGACGCCTTGAGCCTTTCTGTGGACGCCTTGAGCCTACCAAGTGGACGCTACCCCGATTTGGTTGCCTTGAGCTTCTAGATGTAAAAACTTTGAAAAGTGCACTTATATAAATACTGGTTTATAGTCATATATACTGAACCCTAACCCTTACCCAACTCTATTCTAACCCTAACCCGCCAATCAGAACTAAAATAGGGGTAGGCTCGAAGCGTACACAGGGTAGGCTCAAGGCGACCACGTTTTCGCGCTGACAGGAGGCTCAAACGGTAAAAGGCTCAAGGCGTCCAATTCCCGTAGGGCCATGGTGACCCGGGGATGGAATGCTTGCTGTGGTGCTGTGTGGTGAAGGCCAGTACACTGCGTTAGGCCCAGCGTCCACCTACTACGATTAGAATGCGCATCGTAATGGGATTTTAAGTACAAAAAAAGCTGATCACGGCTCACAGCTAATATCATAAAATAATTTATTTGAGTCACTTAGCCTTAATAGAAAAGACACCATATTTGTAGTGCAATCATGTCCATATGTTTTCTACTTCTTTCCAAAATTTGATAATTTTTCTAGTATTTTGCGTGAATGTATTTCCCCGGTAGACTACACTTCGATACACACCAATTTGTCTACGACATTTAAGCATGATTAAATGTCGTAGACACCTTACAATTGAGTTTTTCTTATCGGAAACAAATCGTAGACTGTCGTAGAGTAAACTTTTAAACGGTATCAACCTCCATGATTTCAGCTGATCGTCTGACGCGATTTAGATTTTTCGTCGGGAGGTACACCGTAAGGCCTATCGCAGATGGTCCTTATTTAGTATGAGTGGGTATAGTTGGGCACGGGATGTAATGCTGGGTGGATACAATGTAAGTTGGTAGGAATCGGCAATGATTGAGATACGTAACTGCCATCCAAAATATGGGTGAGAAGCTGGGCGGCAAAGGTTGAAATGGGTGAGAGTGGGTGAGGGGGGATGTTGGGTGGCTAAGGTGCAGCTTGGCGAGGGTGGGTGAGGGGAGGAATGCTGGGTGGCAAAAGTGCATCCGTGTGTGTGGGTGAGGTGTGGGTGAGGGTGAGGGGGAGGCTGGGTGGCCGAGATGCAGCTTGGTGGTTGAGGGGAGGAATGCTGGGTGGCTAAGGTGCAGCTTGGTGAGGGTGGTTGAGGGGAGGGATGCTGGGTGGCTAAGGTGCAGCTTGGTGGTTGAGGGGAGGAATGCTGGGTGGCTAAGGTGCAGCTTGGTGAGGGTGGTTGAGGGGAGGGATGCTGGGTGGCAAAAGAACATCTGTGTGTGTGGGTGAGGGGGAGGCTGGGTGGCCGAGATGCAGCTTAGCGAGGGTGGTTGAGGGTAGGGCTGCTGGGTGCCTAAGGTGCAGCTTGGTGGTTGAGGGGAGGGATGCTGGGTGCCTAAGGTGCAGCTTGGTGGTTGAGGGGAGGAATGCTGGGTGGCTAAGGTGCAGCTTGGTGAGGGTGGTTGAGGGGAGGGATGCTGGGTGCCTAAGGTGCAGCTTGGTATTGGAAGCTGAGGGGCGGGTGAGGGGTATGATGCTGGGTGGCTGAAATTTAGTTAGGTGAGGCTGGTTTAGGGTAGAGCTGGTGAGTGGCTAAGGTGCATCTGTGTGTGTGTGGGTGAGGGGTGGGATGGTGGGTGACTAATAAGGTGCAGCTTGGTGAGGGTGGCTGCAGGGTGGGGTGCTGGGTGCTAAATGTGCAGGTTAGCAAGGGGAGGAGAGGGATGGGAATCTTTTTTTTTTTTCTTTTTTTTATTATGCATGAGTGTCGTCTCACAGTGGTGAGTTTTTCAGATCACCCGAAAAAATACAGGTATACAGATGTTCAAGTAACAGGATAGTATCAGTACAATAAAGTGAAAGTAATTGGAAGAAAATTGATGAGATGTGGTGGGGATGTTATATATAATAATAATAGTAATCATTTAACCCTTTACCACAAATGTCCTTTAAATTCCTCTTTCGTTTTACAATTTTGGACTTCTAATGACAAATCATTCCACAGTCTCGCTCCTCGAAGGTATGGACAATTGAACACTACACCACTCTTCGTACGGTAGATTTTAAAGAGTACCTTTTCTCTGGCCCTGGTTTTTCTTTCAACAATATCAAGCCAGTAACATCGAAAACGATTTTTAAACATTATACAACACAGTTGAGTTCTTCTACGTTTCCATAAAGAGCTAATATTACATTCAGTTTCCATTCTCACAATTGATGTCCTATTATTTCCAGGACCAAGTGCACACCTCATTCCTTGATTATGCATTTTTTCTATTCTGTTTATGTCCATTTTTTTAAAGCTATCAGTTAAGAAGCAACAGTATTCTATGATAGGCAGTATACTACTGACATAGACTTTTATGGCTGCATCCCGCGTAAGGCATGACCTGAGTTTCCTAAATTAAAAAATTTGTGAGCTTATTGTTTTTATCTGCCTGTTAACAAAGGGTGTCCAGGTTAAACAACTGTAAATATCTACACCGAGATAATTGTACCTACTACATTCATTTAATATTACATCGTTTAATTTCAAATGCATAGGTGGGGCATTGTTCAATTGCAACGGATTACTGAACCACATTGTCTTAGTTTTACTCGTATTGATACTTACACCATTCTGTAAACACCACACTGTCAGGTTATTTAGATCTATTTCAAGCTTTTCCATACATGTATAATAATCTGAGTCCTCTACATAAACAACCAAATCGTCTGCATATTGTATAAATCTGCTATTTTTAAAGCACTTTCCTAGGTCGTCAATAAAGATTACAAAAAGAAGGGGGCCTAGGACAGAGCCTTGCGGTACTCCAAATTTAATACTTGCTAGATCAGATAGACAGTCATTAATGTATACTCTCTGTTTTCTATTACTTAAATAATTTGTTATCCATTTCAAAATATTTCCGGGCATGTTGAATAATTTTTCTAGTTTTAATATTAATAACTTATGATGAACACAGTCGAATGCCTTCTTAAAATCAACAAAGCAGGCGGCTACAACATTTCTACTATTTCTAGCTTCATATAAATCTTTGACAAACATGAAAATGGCATCAGCTGTCCCCCGATGTGGTCTAAATCCATATTGATGCTCGTTTAAGAGTTCGGAATCAATTAATAAGTTATAAATGATCTTATGCATAAGTTTTTCTAATACTTTACTCGGAGTACACAGTAACGAGATTGGCCTCCAATTGTCTACTAATTTAAGGTTGCCACTTTTCGGGATGGGTACGGCTGTGGCCACCTTCCAACTGTATGGGAAAACATGAGTATCAATGGAGCAATTTAATAGACCAACAAACTGAGCAATTAGAGTGCGTAAACTGTCTAATAGGATCGTTGTGGGCACATGTTTTATTCCACTACTTTTACTTGTATTAATATCTTTAAACACATTTTCTACTGTCTCAGAAGTGAACTGTAAAAATATATTTAGATTCACAATACCCTCTTTATTTTGTAAGTCAATAATGTAATTGCCAAAGTGATCCGAATTTATGTCCTCAAATAGTTTTTGGCCGACTTTAGTAAAAAATGTATTAAAAACAGATGCAACAGTATCCCCTCTAATGGGTTCATCCTCATAGATCAACTCACAATTCTCATTAATAGTATCCGGACTTAACATTTCTTTTATAACAGACCAGAACTTTTTCGGACATCCTTTAGTTTCTTCTAACTTTTCAATACAGTAATTACTTCTTTCGCTTTTCAACCTATATCTTATTAATCTAGACAATCTCCTCATTTCCTTTAGCACTGCGTTATTCTTTGTGATAAAATAATTTTTTACAAGGTCTCGTCTATGTTTTATCATGTTTAAAAGATCCTTTGTCATCCATGTAGGTTTTTTGTCATTAAATGTCATTTTCTTCAAGGGACAGTATGTATCAAGATAGTTTATGATAGTATTAACTAAAATTTCCCACTTTTCATCCACAGAATTTGTACACCAGAGTTTTTCCCAATTTTGTTTCAATAAAAAAGCATTCATATCCTCTTGTGTAAAATTTCTATAATTTCTTCCTTCAAAAGTTATTTTACTTTTTTCCCTAAATCTTATTTTACGATAGGCAACAATAGGATGATGATCACTAATATTTTCTGCTAGCACCTCCGCATAAGATACATTATTAGAGTTTGTATATATATGGTCGATTATTGTACCTCCTCGCCAGTTTGGACGAGTAGTTTGGCTTATAAGCTGTATTAAGCCATATTGACGTAGGAAGCTTTGGACAGTTTTATAGTCTGTTGAGCTGGAATCTTTTGCCAAGGTTAGGTTTGATGAGAGAGGTGAGGGGCGGGATTCTGAATGGGTGATGCCTTGCCCGTTACTTCCTTTCCCTAATAATGGGCTAGCCGTGGTCTGATTTCCAACGGATTCCGAACTAAATCATATGGTGCAGACAGGTATATAAATGTTTGCAGGGTCGAAGCCCATTCTCTTTCTGGATGCTTTCAATTTATATGTTCATATCAAGAGGGACTTAACAGGCGGCCCCAGAGGTCAGGACAGTTAACCATGATGGTACACTTCAATACCGGCCAGTGGAATACAGCATGGAATAATGCCATGTAATAACAGTACCCTAGGAGTAAACGGCGGCCAGTCTTTGACGGGAAACCAGGTAGCGCAGAGACGACACGCCTTTACAGCTGGCGACCCCATCACCGACCACATTGACCGACGTGAGCGCCACTCAGACCACCAGAACACAGTCCTAAACCTGGGCCCTCAGCACCCGACCAGGCCATAAAGAGGACCCTACTCGGCACTCCACGCACGGCCTATTCACATTGCATGGTAAAGCTGTCTTTTAGGAGCAAAGCTTGGTTGAGTCATGTCGACCCATACTGAAACATAATAGCATAAAAAACGCATACACATGTAATTCTAACGCATCTCGGTTCGTCTCGGCTTTGTTCTTTCATTACCCTATTCGCTATTCTGTTCTCGGGTTTAGCACCAATTAAAAAGATGTTGTCGGTCTCTACTCTCCACAAATTGACCGTTTGTATCTAATAGGCAGCACAGATCCTGTGTCCAACAGGCAGATGGTCAAGACCCTAAAACATCCTCCTCCCTCTCCTCCCTCTCCTAACTCCTTAACTCTCCCGAATAAATGGATTAGTTCCCAGACGCAAATGTTGCTTCTACAGCTCAGATCTTCCCAGTTATTGGCATTATATAGCTACTCTACTCATATGTCCGGTGTCAGAGCGCTGGCTAGGCAAACCATAGCTAAAATGTCGACCCTATACATAAAGTGTCCATGAATGTGGGTAAATGGTCGGTGGGTTGAAAAGTGAGTTAAACAAGTTTACTGAGTGCGGTGTGTTGCTTGGTAAGTATCTGGTGGTCTGTTAGGTTTAGGTAGAGGTACGTGTGGGTAGGTAGGGAATATGGGCACCTGGGACCTGTTTCACTAGACAGTGACATGTCTAGATGGCGTCTAGATGGTGTGTCCGGTTTCATAAGAACTAGACATTAGACTTCGTTTTGTCCGTTCTTGCTTGCACTGTTGGTGCCGCTTTTCATATCTGTCTAACACTTTTGTCACAGAACTAGTGAAACAGGTCCATGATGTGTCTAGATTTGTCTTATTCTTATGTTTGGGGTCTGTATTTCCTAAGGGCAGCTACTTGTGGTGTCACGAAACTAGACAAACCCAATGTCTGTATGGTGTCACAGATATGTCACGAGACTAGTGAAACAGGTCCCAGGTGGGTAGATATGTGGATAGCTAGATTGGTGGGCGTTGACAGATGGACAGGTAGCTAGATATGTTGGTAGGTATATAGGTGATATAGGTATTTTTGTTGGTAGTCATCCCTCTGCCTTCAGCATCGGGATATCTGATCAAGAAAATTACCAAGTATTTCTAACCCACGCCTACAGTAACGCCGTTTCCATATCATACACCTAGGCTGGAGACTTGGTGGTGGTGGTGGTGGTGGTGGTGGGAAGGAGGGTGAACAGATTGGCATATGCACAGTTGAGCCCACAAACCTGTGAGCCATCCTGGGAGTATTCGTCCGACAATCCTTATTTGAAAGAATGAGAAGAGAAAGGACTGAACAGATTTTCGAGGTTGTAAATGAGAAGTATGGGATCAATATACATCGTCTGTATGTATGCATATGAATGCCACAAAATTATATCATAACCATCGCAATGATTTTTGCTTCAATTCGACAGTTTAGAACTAATTATCTGCAAAGATTTGTTTCCTAATCGACAAAACGATTTGAATGCAACCTTGTCATTGATAGGAGCTGAACCAATGATTTGAAAGTATCGTTATCACCACACCGATGAATAATAAACAGATGGTCTTTTTAATAACTGTTCATTTCCTTATATTTCTCAGTGAACTATAATAATGAGTGGCAACACCGGTTAGTGCAATAAACTTATGAAGTTAACTGCAGGAACTGCCTTCTCATCACCCACGTCACCAGGTGGCTATGAGAACGATACAATATTCGAGATTGTATTACATAAATGTGTAACAGAATATTTTACAAGTCATGTCGTTAAGATACCACCTGGGTGCATGGCAGTTGCACTCTGTAAAATGTCCCTGTTTAGCTGTGTGTGGGCTGGTGCCTACAAGCCACCGATGCTCAACGTCATGAACTTATCAACACATCAATGATTCCTCGCCCATATAAATATGTTGCATCCCCGCGGTGAGAGCCATTTCCTAGACAGCTAATTATCTGATGACACTAGTAAGCGCCCCCTGGCTGTGCGTCTGATCACCTGAGCCCCAGACCCACTCCCTTTCCCCGCCCCCGCCCCCGCTGCCGGGGCTCGGCGGTAGAGCGCCGGCGGGGCTCCCAGAGACACGCCATGTTTGCCTGTCAGAGGCGGCGGCCCTGTCCTCGCCGCCCCGCCGCCACCTTTGTCACGAGAACTACAAACACCGTGGCTGCTGACTGTGGGAGCAGCTCTAATCATTGTCCGCCCTTTCTACTCAGCTATTTCCTCACGCTCAATGGCGACTTCAAACTGACGCCCACCGTCCACTGCGCACAGATTGGCTAATACCGGCGTGTACGCACCCACAAGTGATCGTGTCCACCAAGGCCGTCGGCTCCAGTATAAGAAAGCGCTCAGAACGCTCAGACCGAGTATTCAGCTTGAAGCCCCCACAGAGAACACATATATGTAATAATACCTTTGCCTGTAATACTTCTCAAGTCATTGGACGGCAATTAATTAGATGACTTCACCTGTATATGGGGGAAGCTGGGTTTTATTATACCATAGAGGTGTTGTGATTGATTCAGATCGTGGGTGAGGACTTCAGACACTGGGTGGGTCAGGACCCCTAAGTCGGGACCCTCAGGTGTGGCCGCCGGCGTCTACCTGAACGTCGAGTACAAGGGCGCAGGAGAAGTGGGCGGGTAGAGGCTGAAGTGGAAACGATGCATGCATGCAGGAGACACACAAATATAGGGGGAAGGTGGGACAGCAAATGGATAGAGATAGAAGTGGGTGGGGTAGCAAATGGGTAGAGATAGAGGGAGGTGGAGGGAGGTGGAGGGAGGTGGAGCTACAAGCGGATAAAGGTAGGTAGAGGTGGGGTGGTAGGCAGGTAGAGATAGTGGACGGTGGGCTATTAGAACCATAAAATCAATGAGTTTGGGTGGCAGGCGGTCAGGGTTAGGGGAGGTTCGGCAGTATGGTAATCAGAGTAAGGGAAGTTGGGCGGCATGAGAGTAGAGGTAGGAGGTGCGCTGGCAGGTGGCTCGTGGTTTGGTTAGGCAGCAGTCAAGGGAAGAAGTAGGGGAAGGTTGGGCGCATGCAGTAGAAAGTAGAAATAGTCTGAGAGAAGCATAGCTCAGCTGTATGCGGCGGAGAAGCAGTCAGGGTTGAGTGGGAAACCGGATGGGAAGCAAAGTGAAGACGTAGAACTGAAGGATGAGTGCTGGGGGCTGTGAGTTGAAGACTGAGGCTGGTAGGCAAAGCGAGCAGTAGATAGTGAATGATCTGTTGGGTGCTTGCGTATACAGTGAAAGACGGCGGAGCGGTGGCAACCCTCCTCCAGCCCAGCCGCACCCCGCTGCGCCCTCCCCCAGGCGGGGTCGATGGGGCGATGGGCAATGAAACTACACACCTGGTGCCACGGTCATCGACGTTTGCATCCGCTGGCACTCTGCCTTGATCCAGACAAGAAAAAGCCGTGCTGCTGATTGTGACAACACAACAACTGATTGCGTGGCCGATAAAGCCCTGCAGGAGGTTTTATTTATCAAAGGCACGTTTTATAGACGTATTACTATATAGCCCAGGCACGCACAACAGGGAGCGGTATATAGGTAGGGGTGAGGGGGTATACACCAGGCATATGGCGGCAAGCGACAGGCGCAAGGCGGCAGGCGAAAGTGGCCTTCCCCTCACGGCCAACCGACGACATCACAGCTTCTCGTATTTAACAATAGTTCGGCGATTAAGCGTCAGCTTAACTTGTATATAGTTCGTGTTTCTGATTGTATTTTTATGAGACAGTAACCTTGGTCCGGCCACCCGATTTAACAGTAGTGACGGGAGACCCGGCGAAAAATCACTTTGTTACTGTAGGTGATTAAAACACAGAACATCGCGAGATGGAAGAGAAAGCACCGTAAAAACGGCCTTCAGACGCTGTATGCAGGGAGTCAGGTTTACGAGTGTCGCTGTTGAGATATCACTCCAGGGCCTTCGACCCCGCAGGTTGGCCAGCCATTAAATGTCACCTGCAGATCAGACAATGAAGCAATGGGAACATCGATTTATAAGGAATGCAGGCGCCATTTCTAGCGCCTTTAGTATATGTATATACATATATGAGGGGAAATATATATATATATAAACATATATGCGGGGGAAATATATATAGGTTTATATGAGGGAATATATATATATATATATATATATATATATATATATATATATATATATATATATATATATATGGAAAATATGTATATATGAGGGGAAACGTATACAGTGAAACCCTGCGGCCAAAGTGTTAGCTTACACGGGGTTTTAAGGTCTCCTCCGGTCGAATATACAAGTGTGATAGATCGATATCTAGGAGAGACAGAGGCGATGATAGATCTGAAATCCATCCTTCTAAATTGGATCCGACGTTATTAAATGTTGAATTACAAAATATTATTTCTAGGACTACACTCACAAACACTCATAAAAAACACAGATTAATCTATTTTGGGTGGGGTGTTCATTGGAGGTGACCGCTTACACAGGATTTTAGGCCTTTTCGTACCAAAATTAGTGGCCACTTACGCGGGGTGACTGCTTACACGAGGTGACCACTCATGGGGGTTGAATTAAAATCTAGTAGAGGGAATAATTTCCGTTCCGAGCAAAAGTGGCCGCCTACGCGGGGTGTCCGTTAGGCGGGGTTCTACTGTATATATATATATATATATATATATATATATATATATATATATATATATATATATATATATATATATGAGGGAGTATATATATGAGGGAAAATATATATATATATATATATATATATATATATATATATATATATATATATATACATACATATATATGCATATGCATCTTTATGCAGGATATTTAGTAAACCTCAGAGCAGCTAGAAAATTAAGATGGAAGATAAACAAGGGACTCAGGGATGTTAAGGCTAAGACGATTCAACAGAATCTAAATGAGAATATTGGTAATCCAAAGAAATTTTGGCGGCATTTGAACAATGTATGGAAAGGGAGTACAACCTTAAAACATACTGCACTATCATTGTCTGATAAATCAACAAAGGATATTAGTAATGAACTAAACAGGTAGTTTGTTACTATGGGAACTGCTGTGAATCCTACTCAAGGCGCCGTGGCCATAGATGTTGACAGACAAGAAGAGGTGCCATTAAGTAAGGTATGTACAGAAAGTAAACAGATTGTAAGTACGGATGACAAGGAAGTAACAAAATTTGTAAAGACTATAAAAAATGGTAAGAGTTCTGGATTTGATCTTTTTCGATCGGAACACTTGAAAAAGATTTTCCTGGCACATCCGGCAGTAATAAGAAAACTAATAAACCACACTTTGGAGACTAGTATTTTCCCCCAGATTCTCAAATTAGGAATAATTACGCCTCTTCCAAAGGAGGGCGACTTATCACATTATAATAATTGGAGACCAATAACAGTCTTAAGTTTTATTTCTAAAATATATGAGAAAGTTATACATAACCGATTATATCAAGAGTTAATTGAAAAGGATTATATAACTCCAAAACAATTTGGCTTCTTACCAAAGCGATCAACTGCACAGGCCATATTCAGTTTAGTTAGTGAAATTCTATGCCAGCTTAATAATAAAAAAATAGTTATAGTAACTTATATAGATTTTCGAAAGGCTTTTGATTCTGTAAATCACCGAATTTTAATAAATAAGCTAAACTCTGCAAAAATAAATCTTGTGTTAACGAAATTAATAGCAAACTACTTAAACAACAGAAAAGTTAAAACGAAATTGGGAAAGGAGATGTCAGAAGAAGAAGATATAATAAGTGGAGTGCCGCAAGGCTCAGTTATTGGCCCTTTGCTTTTCTTAATATTTATAAATGACATTACTACTTCTCTAAATTATGTGAAACCTTTATTGTATGCTGACGATATTGTGCTGATAGTGGACGGTAAAAGTCAAAAGGAAGCAACAGATAGAGTGGAGTCTGATCTTAGTGAGATAAAAACATGGTCTGAAAAAAATAAACTGTACATCAACTACGGCAAAACCAAAATTATGTGGTTTGGTAATCAGAGAAACTTAAACAAAAAAAAGGATATCAAGATGGGTCAAATGCCTATAATCCCAGTACAGGTTTACAAATATTTGGGAGTGATAATTGACAACAATTTCACTTTTAAAGTACATTTTGAGAAAATTTGTAAAGAATTTAACTACAAACTGTTTAAATTTAGAAAGATAAGGTACCTAATAAATGTAGATACAAGTATTAAATTACTTAAGCATATGCTAGTACCAGTACTGGAGTATGCTGACGTTGTGCATTACTGTCTGAGTAAATATTATAAAAATAGATTACATATATCAATTAGTTATGCTATGAGGGTGGCCCTTGGGATAAAAAGAACAAGAGATCTCAGTAGAGAGAAGCTTCATGATAAATGTAAAATGCGACCGTTAGGAATGCGAAGAGCATTTCACATCGTGACGATGCTTAGATGGTGGGCATGTGACACTGATCATATATTTGAAGTTACAGAGAAAAGAACAAGACAGGACCAACAAATTAAAATTAAAATCCCGAAAATACGCCTATAAAAATTCAGACAATCGCCTCTAAATAAAGGTTATGACTACTGGAACCGGTTACCAGGTGATGTCCAGCGATTATCTCCTGGAGAGTTTAAGTTGAGAGTGAAAGAATTGTTACCTCGAATTCTAAATCGAGAAGACTATAATTGAAAATTACTTGTGAAAGGCTATGATTCTTATAGAAAACCTAAATATCTAGATTTGAGTAATACTTGGATACTTTTTGTATATACTTGTTTGTGTCCTGTACTGTGTAGTAATTGTATTGTACTGTGTAGTCCTGTAACTGGACCTCATTATGGAAGATCGCCCCAACAAGGTGACTAATGTTGTCTTAAATATGTTTCCTGAATAAAAAATAAATATATATATGAGGGTAATTATATATATAAATACATGTATATATGTGGGTAGTTTTTGACACTTGAATAACATTGATTGTCGTGACAAACTGACAAAACATCGTCTACATTCACTGGGTCAATATCATCAACCATTTCAACTTCACATTCAACAAATTCATGGGAAACAATTCCATCAAATAGAGTATCGGTATCACCTGTACATTCTCCATACCTGGGGTTGAATGCAATGAATTCACTACCAGCAGATTCATTTACAGATTGAAAATGTGTAGATACAATGTCATTATTTACAGTGTCATCAACAAAAGGATCGGAACTCACGTGTGAGAGATCAGGTTCATTCAGTCACTTTGAATCGGTTTTCACAGTTTTCCTGTTGCACTTAGTCGCGGAATGTGAGCCTTCACACTCGGTGCATTGATGTTTGTACTTACAAGAAACCATACTACAACCTTCCTGATCGTTGTATCGCCAACAAATGCCCATTGGTTTGCCGTCCCGAAATTTTCTCTGTGCTTTAGGTTTTTTCTCAGTCAGTTTAGCGAAGGCTAGAGTTTTCTCGACATTAAGATACTTCGCAACCAAGAAAGGGTCCCCGTATCCAAAACTCGAAGGTCCAAGGAGTTCTGCCTTTTCACGACAGGCCTGGTCATAATCGACCAAGGCCTGTCCAGTTAGAAAGGGACGTCTGCCCGTGAGAAACGATACATGGTCTGCAAAACCCGATACATCAATTTTCCTTGCTACCATCGCTCTTAGTAATGACA
Source organism: Alentia gelatinosa (assembly GCA_950022655.1). Classification (NCBI taxonomy): domain Eukaryota; kingdom Metazoa; phylum Annelida; class Polychaeta; order Phyllodocida; family Polynoidae; genus Alentia; species Alentia gelatinosa. Next base: position 104,772,655 of record OX465581.1, read on the forward strand.
TGCTGGCTGATATTACATGATCAATAGATGGTTTCGATACATCGCATGGCAAGTGAGGGTCTAGAGTGTATATGGTGCACTTACGTTTCCTCTCGTGCCTGGCTGTGCACGTGTGGACCTGTTCAACAGGTACACCTTGAACTCCGGTCCATACTGGTGAGGAAACGCTGTAGACTGGGAGGATCTGTTGTTGAATGGTGGTTGGGATTCCTGGATTATCCGCGCACTGTGAAGGATTAGCTGTCTTGCCTATAGACGCCATCTTGGAACTTGGAATTTCATCAGAAAAAACCCGGAATTCTGATGATTTCGTTGCAAAAGTTGATCCGAAGTTAGAAAAGCCACGTAGATCCGTCTCGACCTGTTGTTGAATGTAGGTAGAATCACTCGGTGATATTTTCATAGGACGATCGTCTGCTTCGTTGACCATTTTTGCGCCGGCACCTTCCACGGTCTTACCTCCGCCATCTTGTTTGGAGTTGATGAGTAGTAGTTTGAGTTCTGCTACCATCGAAGTTAGAGCTGATACTTCGGAACGAAGTCCCAAAATCTCAGATTTGCATCGCAAATTATCATTTTGTAGTTGTGAGAAGGATTCCGATTCGTTTTCGTGTCGTCGAGAACCTGTGGTAAGTGGTTCTTTTCTAGTGCCTGCTACACGTGTGTCGAACTCCGTTTCCTGAGCTAATTCGTTTAGACTCTTGTTTAAACGTTCCAATTCCGGAGAAAAACTTGGTGAGCAGAAAGGACAGCCTTTGGGCCGTTTTCTTCCGTCATAAGTTTTTCCACAATTTTCACAAGTCACCATTTTGAGGCGGGAAAACTTTGAGTGTGTAACATACGTCTGTATCAGAAAAATTCCGATGTGGCACTGGTCTGTGTGCCTAGTCACATGCCCCGCGCGCAGGCAGTGTGATCTAATTGGATAATAAGACGGTAGGTGGCGACTGGTGCCCTTTATATATAAATATACTTCGGGGTATATTTCCTACATATATATATATATATATTATATATATATATATATGAGAGAAAATTGACCCGCTGCTATTAAACGATAATATGTGTACCCTTTCCAAACACAACACATCCACTCTTTTAGTAGAATGACGAATAATATCTGCTATTGCACAACAATCACTCATCACTATGAGGAACTACATAGAATAAGAAAGATAGATCGCTTGCGGCAGCCAACAGGAACTGTATGGTAGTAACGCATGTGCAACGTCAGACATTCATTCTATCTCTCGGCATTCTATTCAGTGAACCATGGATTCGGAAAAGAAGTGATATTTATTTATTCACCCTCTAACAGAGGGGATTTCAACATGTGCAGCTAAAACAGAGATTGAGGATGCACCGCCTCTATATGTCGCTGCCCCCCCCCCCCCCCACTCTCTCTCTCTCTCTCTCTCTCTCTCTCTCTCTCTCTCTCTCTCTCTCTCTCTCTCTCTCTCTCTCTCTCTCTATCTTTCTTTCTTTCTTTCTTTCTCTCCCTCTGTCTCTGTCTCCTTCTCTCTCTCCTTTATTCCCTCATACTCATTTTACAACATTATACGAGGTCTAGTCAGTGTTATCAGTGCTCATCGACCCTACCAGTTAACGCAGGTGGTACTAAACAGTACCAGATAATACCACGGATGACGGACGATTAATAAATGTGTGCCGGCTCCGTCTCGTCTATTACGGCCGTTTTTACGATGCCCCCAGAACGCATATTGATCTCATTTCCATTATAAAACTTTATCACCGCGATATGCGCAAAACTTTTGTCGGCTATAACATTTCCCCACAATACCCGGACATGCCATGAATCAAGTCGACAGGCTTGGTCCAGCCCAAAATAATATACACATAGTACCTTTAATTTCTAATAGAGACCATCCCCTAGTACCTTTTTACCATTGTTATTAATGTAGATAGGACGAACTATCCCTATTCCTGATATTGATTTAATGACACCATATTCACCGACATGCCAAGAAAAAGATACGAAAGGATCCTATAAAACTTGACCAGGGCAACTATAAAGAATAAAGTAAATGGGGGGAGTTTTATGATCGTAAAATTTCGAGATGTGTTTGTGGTAACAAAACTCGTGGATTCTTTGTAACAGGGCATGTAGAGTGATGGAATGGGAATGCAGGGGGGATCGGGACCTTGGATTTTAACAATGACCTTCTTGGAGGTCACACTCTCCCAGCACCCGACTCCAAATTACACGCAGCATACATGGTTGATGTGCATGTTGACTTGTGTCCCCCTTCGACACCCATCCAGAGTGCACACTCACACTCAGAAACCAGCACTTACACCACCACGCCCCCTGGCAACGAGACAAAGAAGTAGCGGTCCGTCTTGGCTAACCAACAAGTGCACGACACGACCTTTTGTGAGAAGGTCAATAACGCAATCAATTTGTTTAACACAGAAAAACGCAAGTAAGCTGCACGCCGTGCCCACTGCGTGGTCAGGACATCCTTGGCGAAGTTGTTTGGCAGACACTGCGAGTTCTCCCATAGTTATCTGTAGTGCGGAAGGTACTACGGTCTTTGATGTTATTGCCAAATCCGAGTGGAAGTTGAAGATGGGTTCATTGGAGGAAAGTGCAGCTTGGAAAGTTCACTGACAACAAGAGGGAAGCTAACTGCACTGCAATCGATCAAACTATGAACAGAATGTTTTAAAAAACAGCATTTGCAATGAAGCCTGTTTGGTATTGGAATACATCCGGGGAAAATTGTGCGTTCCATATCGATATTCGCCCGAAGCGGTGGACGTTATTACATTCAGCGGGGCATTAATCGAAGAATGTTTTGCGTTTAATTGAACTGATAACGAAAGAAAACTTCACAGGAATGGTACTTATTCTACTCGGCCACATAGCAAGTATTTCCCGTCGCCATTGTCATCAAGCTATCAACCAAAAGGCCCGGTACCTTGTTAAAGGATCCACAGAGATAAAGGATATTTATAAAATATAATCAAAGGGAATAATTCTTTCCTCTCTTTTTTCCTTGGCTTCTCTGGGTGTGCCCGGGAGAAGGACACAATTAGCTGTGAGTGACTCCGGGCGGGAGCAACTCGATACTTTTGGCGTGTCCGCAGACAAGCTGCAAATGGATTCGAACCGGTTATCTAAACCAACTCTCCCGATGATCCTTTTAGTGGGCCCCTTATGTGAAACTATAAAACATGGAAAGACATAATCGGTGTAGATGGGAATATGTTTTGCAATAAAATGCTGGCGTGACACTCTACGCGAGGAGAACACTTTTTTCGTCTGTGTGTTTCAAACGTTAATGGAGAACGGTAATACTAGACAGGGCCCTCTCTCGTGCAGCGTTTACAGCGACACCACGGCGCGACGGCAGATCTGCAAACTATAGAGGTCACTGCGTCGCCGTTTAGAATACAAACCTTATAATGCCGCGAAACAAGCGTAACACCGTTCTGGAACATGATGAATATCTTCTAAAACAAGTTCATGTCTGTAGATATGTTTATTTCTATATGTTTAAACCAAATGCAGTCACCAAGATAAGACATGATAAGGAGATTATCAAGGTAGGTTTGGAGTAAAAAGAATATCTTCCCTTTTAATTTCCACACAGCAACCTATACAGGATGGAAAGTATGGGCAAAGGGCATTAGGAAACGATGTTCAAGGGGCATTAACAACTGATGGGCATGTGACATTTGCAAATTATGGGTTTGGGACTTGAGCAGAAGATAGAGGAGGTGGGCATCAGCGGTTGTGTTGGAAACGTTGACATCTAGGATGGTAGTGGTAGAATTTGTATGAATGTGTATGAGGGATATCTGGCACCATATGACACATGCATTAACAAAGGCGATTTACAAAGTGCGGAGGCAGCAAACCATTGGTCTTGAGAGCCCAGTACAAGAACCCATTTTCGTTAGCGTGCGTCCAAAAATGAGAGCAATTGAATTGTTGAATACATGTAGTTGATGGGAAAGTGATGTTATTCATAGTATGGTAACAGTCCAGGTTCGACCTACACAGATTTTTTGCCATTTAAAACAATTTTAGCATGTCAGCATGAGAAAAAATAGGTCGTTTTTACACTCTCTTTATGGAGTATTATAGGATCATCTTCCCTCAAGACATTAGAGATAGTTGTTTATTTATCTTCTTATTTTTCTCCAGATTTGACCTATCCGGGAACCCCTGGAAGCATCGTCCCGCCTCAAAGTTGAATCCATGTGTTGTAGGCCTTGAGTAGTTGTATCTTTCCTTATGTGATGAACTAAAAAGTATTCTAAAGCAAGCGTTACGGTGCAGATATTGAAGTATGACCAACGAAACAAACCCAGCTATTTATATACCACACCAGAAATTCGAATGGCAAAGAGAATGACATCATGTAGAGATGAGATAAATGACACACGGTTAGGTGATGAAGCTCCCGTCAAGAAACTTCAAGATAATTTAGTGAACCTTCATTGAAACTTATTAAAAACTTCTTAAAAAAAGCTTATTCATGTGCATTGTTTTGACGCCTTATCCAATGAATATCATAGTTGCACTTCCTTCTAATGTTGTTCTGTGAAGACGTAGTTTGATCAGGGTCTGTTAAAGTGCAAGTGCACCTTTCCGTCGTTTTGTGTTGATTTCCTGCATGGGTCAGCCCACACTGAATAGTGACAGAGTTTAAGCAGCTAAGTGCACCGGAATCGGAATATCAACTGAATGTCGCATGCAAAGAAGCCAGAGCTTGAAATGGTTTTGGCGTTGTGATAATGGTATTGTAGGTCTTCTGTTTTGTATTTATTTTTAACATTGCGTGTACGATAAAGTAGTATTCTCGGTGTAATAATGGGTCCTATATATGATGTTGTACAACTTGGTGGGTAAATTATGTAGTAATGAGTAAATTATGTAGTAACGGTTCCTATATCGGCGATGTTGTATGCTATCTATGATAATGAGTGCAATGATGCGTGACGAGCTTACGACGGGAGAAGCGCAACCAGATGGGGCCCGTCTCGGGCACTGACGAGCGGACAGCCGGTGGTTGGAAAGGGATGCGAGGCCACCGATGGCTCACTTGTGGTCTAGTAATTTGACATTAGGCCTCGCGCATTAATTAGCCATTAGAACACAGAGAAGTGTGCGCTGTGCGTGCACGTTGGAGTAAGGCATGGGGCTGAGGTGGGCCCTGCCGACCGCCGAGGTAATCAGGGGGCGTGTCGGGATCACCCGGTCACCCGGGTTCCTCCCTGCTCCGCCTGGCGCCCCCTCTCGCGGCCACCCCCGTTCTTGTTGGGAACATCGAGCGTGCATTAATTGAAATATGATAAATGAGCGACGTCCCGCCTCTCCCTCGCCACAATAACCGATAACAGCATATGGTTTCTAATCAGAGATTGACTGGACCCGTCTGGTCCCAACAAATTTAGTGTTGGGGGAGTGCAGATGTGGCGGTTTGCTGAAGGATTGTATCATGTAAGTGACAGATGGGATACCCGCCCAATGGAAACGGCTTTTAATTTCATTCTACTCACTTGCAGATATTGTCATTTCAATGTAAGTAACAATTACCATCTCATATATATGTATATGCACGTAGTGAAAATCAACATAAAAATGACCGATTCATTATCTGTGCATGCAGCATGTACAGTGAGATCACATGATCTGTGTATTTGGCTCCTGTTCATATTTATTGCAAATAAAAGGAAATGAACATCTACTGTCTCGTTATATAAAACCTCATTGAATATCTACATTGTTTTGAGACCTTGACACATAACAGTGATCGAGGGGTGGTAATTCGATTAACGCAGATATTGCAGTAGCCATTGTTCATTCTCTAATATAACTATAGCGCACCTGCCAAATCAGTCGCTGTGGTTTACAAAATGCCAGGCTTTGAAGACAGGCCACCAAACAAAAGCCAACAATGCTGGTGAAGTTTATAGACCGTGATTACTTCTAAAGATCTTTCACAGAGTGACGAATCCAAGGCTTGCTATCGTGCTTTTGTCAGTCGTTTCTTTCCTCTGTGGCTTGAATCCCACAATTATGTTAGGACAATAGAAGCTGAACCTATTGTATTATTCTGCGGAATTATTGTTTAAATGTTTAAATGAAATGTCTCCATGGAACATGCTATGGGTTTGTTCCTGCCCTTTTGATTATGTGAAAGAATAAAGGGCATGCGATGGAGAGAACATTGATAACAAAAGAATATGGCCTCTGTATTGTCTGCATACTATGTGCATGTTCGATGTTGATTTCTTTTTTGCGAAAAGATGCAATTGATAACTAAATTCGTAAACATGGAATATCATTTGGTGGTTATGCGTTGTGGTATGTAAAGCACGCGAGTGATTTGTATTTTTTTAGCAACGATGGGTATGGGACAATATATAGCATACAGGTATTACTCGGTGCATTGCAATTTTGTAGAGCATGTTAGCCATAGTCGGAAACAACACTTGTGTGCTATGTTTTTTTAGAAATTTACTTTCTATGCATGTACATGTATTGTGCCTACTCTATACATGTATTATGTGTAGAACCACAAGCCACCTATTATTCTTCATTTAAAGTAATGCTCATTCGCATAATAACATCCTAAGTGGCCTCATAATTGAATTGATATGCAAAGTCTGCCAGGTACGTCTGTCAGGTACGGTAATGGATGGGGGCAGTGAGGTATTAATAAGGGATTTAGATGCGTGTTTACACTGGTAAAATCACCCCGGTGACTGGGTAACCGCCCACCCCGAACACAGCTGCGGGGAGTCGGCCGCTACCGAGGGCGTCTTCAACACAGCGCCCACTTCCCCGCTAGGCGGCGCAGCACAGCGGGGGTGTTGCCTGTTGTCACGGCATGTCAAGGGCGTAGACCGCTCCCAGTGCGTCCTCCTCCAATAAACACCCCATTCTAATAGAACACCGGTCACCGTCTCTATGAACACTAAAGCTTCACCTTCTCAATAAATACTTATTTCCTCCAGAGGCCAGAATGTCAACTTTCTTAAAGACCCCATCCCATTTTCAATAAATACCCCTAGAAGCCGCGGTCTGGTTTTTTGGGGTTTTTTTTATATTTATTACTGTACAAACAGTGAATGATGGTATGTACAATGATGTTGATATATAAAGAGTTTCCATCTCAATAGATATCCCCCAAACCCCAGAGTCTTTCGTGATTTCAAATGTCCATTTAAAGGAATTCACTTTTGTCCCAGCTCCAGTTGACTTCAAAGGGAACCCCATTATTCTCAAACCCTGGTCGATTTAATATACACCCATGATTCCAGAGATCGAAGAATCCGTCTCAATAAACCCTCTCCTATTGACTCTGGTGCCAGTTTCAACCCCCCCCCCCCCCCCCATCTTAATATACTCAGATTTTCTATAACCAATTGTTCGACAGAACTTTGTTCCTGACATTCTTGACACACATAATTTGATATTACCTGATATTCATTCCGAAAGCATTAATCAGGTTTAAGATAATTTAACAACTGCTGTGTTATTGTCATTTTCTTGATATACGTGTACAATACATCCACTCTTAAATTGCCTTTCGTAGTTTTAGATATCTGGTTGATTATTCGCTCCGTTAATTTCGTATTTTCCAGACTTATCTGAGCGTCCCCCACCACCGTCTTAAACTCAGCTATTATAGAACCCTTCCCCTAACTTTATCCTTTGAAACGCCTCTGTTATGCGCTAAATCAAGTTGTATTATGTCCACATCAGCTGCTTTAATACAACCTGATAGCGCACACATCTTTGTAACTCACACCAGGCGTCTTATCGTTGGGCTGCATCACCTATTACCAGCTTACGCATCTACCGCTCACCCTCTGCCCCTTGCTCTACGACCCGAAATCTCCCCTCTTATCCTAAGCCTTCTCTATATTGCTCAGCCACACAACACCTTATGCAGACCCTGTGCGGGTTATAAGTTTTCAATCCACCTGCAGTCGAGCTTACTAACCTCATACTGTTGAAGATCCCTCGTCACTACCTACTGTCCCCTAAATTAAATACGCAAGCTGCCCATCGATTGTATACTCCAAATAATGTCATCATTCTGCCCAGCTCCCTCTGAAGATAGCCCAAGCTGGTCTACATTTGCTTTACCTCATGACGCCCTGTACTCACAACAACATGACTCCTGCTGCCCCGCGCCTTTCAGCACCCTGCCTCTCTTTGCTACCCACCTCCGTTCCCCATTAGGCGTCCTCCGGCCTCTCCCTGATGCCCTTCACCCACCGCCCTTAGCACGCCGCTTATTATAGTATATGCCTGACTTTGATGTCCACACTGGCGAGAGCGCCCTGATCTCCCACGTTGCATCTGGTGGGCAGATTGTGTGAGTAGCCGGCCTTGTGTTTCACCCTTTTGTTGTCGGCAGGATGAGAGGGAGGAGGAGGTACCCGGGAGTGTGAACGTGGCGTGTGCCGCGATGGCCGCTGGAGGGCGCGTTTGTGCCCTGGCGGGATTTGTGACTGTGACCACTACTCTTTTATAGAGCACCCCCGGGCCCAGTGCTCTGCCAATGCCCGACCCGGACCCCGCCCTCCCGCCCGACACCTCAAACGCCCTTTCCATATTCCCTGCACGGCTGCCAGCCTTCACACTGAGATCCAAGGCTATGCGTCCATATTGCCCTGCGGGATAGTCCTGCCCCTTATGCGGAGTCTTTCTCCCACTTGCCAACCCATCCCCTTGCTTTGGAACCCCCGCATAGCTTACCGCTCTCGTCCCCGGTATCCTTTATAGAAATGCTCCTTCGATGTGCTCTTGCAGCTTTTAGCACACACACACACACATGGAGACAGCTATACACGTATATGATAAAATGGCGCGATACTCGTATAGTCTTGGTATGAGCTTTGACCTGGCTTTTATGCTGACCTGCCAGAGTTGAGGACGGTACGGGGTTTGGGCCGTCAACACCCGGCGCTATCAATATATCAGAGCTCGACAACTGGGCGCGCCCCGGGCATACAAGTGGCTTCCCCCGGGGGCTGCCGCGACTCATTGGCCATCTCATCGTCGGCAGTGTCTGGATGGCGGCACTGCCTGGCACTGTTGGCCGGTCAGCGGTGACGCGCCCCCGCCGCTGCCCTTCTTTGATGCCCGGTCATTCTGCCTGGGCATTCCGGCCTGACACTGCCGTTCCCATTTAATTGAAAAGAATATTTTCTTATATTCGCTGGCTAGGCGTTATTGTCTTGTTGGCTCGCGTGAATGTCATAGTAAGCGGCACAGCAGGCACTTACTAATGCACCGCACGGACAGCGGTGAAAGGCCTATTGGTCGAGGCGCACCTGAGCCCCGGTCCCACCTGACGCCCATTGGGCGCGGCGCCCATCCAGTCCCATGCCCGTCCGCCTGCCGCCTTTTCTCCCGCCGGAAATGAATAACCATCATTTAGCGGCCGCGTCGGCAGACGTCTGTTTGCACAACAGTCGCGCCAACAACGGGGATTCAAATCAAGCCATCAGCGTCCTCAATAAATTAATAGCGCGCCGATAAATTAGAGGCGCTCAGTGCCGGTTGAGCCTGTCAGCCGGCGCGCAGATTGAATGCCAATCGGTCCTCATGAGGTAATTGATTGCCCTCCTCTGGGGCGCGCTGGAGGAGTAGAATCATCTCTGTCTCTCCTCCAGTGGCAAGGCATTGTGCAAAAGCTGCACCCCACGCCAGTACCATAACTCTGCGTGGAGTCGACTTCCGGTGGTGCTTGTTCCCGGCGTGTAAAGGCCCGTGTAAAGGCACGTCACTGGGTACCGCGCCGGGTGACGATTACCAGCTCTAGTGCACCTGCAGATATGAACGCTCCTTATACATCGATCTAACTCCGATAAATCTGATATATATATACACATATATATATACGCGTATGGTGATGTGTATAGATAATGCATGTGAGTATAATGTTATTGCTTTTATAAAATACATCACTTAAATGATGCATGTATTTTCGAGTACAGTGTTTAGATGTGGTTGTCTATTTATGCTTGTATTGCGTGTCCAATAATCCTGCCTTTGTGCTGGTATAAGGTGAAAATGTTTCCATTAACAAGATACTATTATGCAACAGATGTCCTCCTACCACAATTTGGAAATTATTTTCAAGAGATAATCCAATTCAACGATGCTATTCTATAGCGTTAATGCAATGCGGAAACGTAATATTCCATATCCACAGTGACAGAAACAGTACAGTAAATGAAATAATGAACTGCCGAATCTTCCATTTGAACGTATTCACAGCTTTTATGATTGTCACTTATGTAATTGAAATTCTATAGCTGACTGAAAATGACGCGTCAATTAAAATCCCATACGTTTTGCAAAGTCGGAACGAGGCGGAGACGTTTTTCCCAACAGCGGCAAAGTTAACCAGGACAGTAACAGTGTCAAAACGTGGTAAGACGATATTGACAAATGGAAGGCAGTTCATGGGAAATTTGATTTTCGGTGCTGCTTCTGCACGAGCATAGCGGAATTAAACACTGGCGTGCAATGTTACCATGTCAGGAGGAGTTTGGGGGAGTGGGGTATTTGCTCAGTTGGAGACCACATAATAATCAATAAAGCGGCGAGGCGGCGGTTGACTGGTTATCATTATTACGGATAATGGATTAGGACGAGCGTGCATCGCTTAGCCGGTTCTCACGCCCGCCTGGAGCGGTAAATCACCACCGGCCGCTGCTCGCCCGCCTGTGAACAGGTGGAGAAACAAATTGTGGTGCCCGGTGATTATGGGGTAGTTCTTGATGAGGTCCCTTCGGGGCCATCATTACGGTAACGTATCCGACCCATCCCCAACCCCCCGCCGAATCCCGCCCTCACCACACCCCGACCCCTGTAACCCGGAACAGGAAACGTCAATGCGAATACCGCACCAGTGGCGTCCGGGCGCTGTGATTTGCTTTTACAATAACTGAACGAGGGTGTTTCAGGAAGCGGGTGTGCTCGCTGGATGGATGAGTATAGGCGGCTCGGAGGGAGGCACTGGCAGCAGTGGTGGACGGTCTGAGGGTTGAGTCTCGCGTGTTTTTGCGAGCTGTCGCAGCTTTCGCGTGGTCTCGACGCGCCGCGAGATTGAGGGGGCCACATAATGCGGGACAATTACGGCGTATCGGTTACGGGCTTTGTTGCTGGGCGTTCCCGGCCATTACTGCGCTATTAGGACCGAGAGGGACGCTCTGTTTGAAGTGTCGGGGTGTTCCGGGGAGCGCCGGCCGCGTGCGGGCGCGAGGGGTGCCGCCGTGCAGGGCGCCGCGGGCCCGCCGACACCGGCTAGAACCGACTGGCCTGATCCTGTTTGTACTTTGTTGCCGGGACGCACCCCTCCATCCCCGTCACCAATGCGATACAGTTTCAAATCAGCGTCGTGGGCTGGACGCGGACATGGACGCCCGATGTCAATACGCCAGAGGGGTGGCGTACCATGTCGCTTGAAAGTGTCCATACCTCACATCCACCCTCCCCTCATGCACCCCTCCCATCCCCCTCTCTCACTGCCTACCCCGACGCCCTCTCCCTTTCCCCACCCATCTCTGCACGTCCCCCCACCGGAGGCTGCTGGTGCTGTGTATAGACACAAGGACCGGTGGCTCCCCCTTTCGCCTATTATGTTCGACATCAGGTGTGGTAGTAAGCAAACAGATCCATTAGGCCTGGCCGCCAGCGCCGACCCCCTCACCCCGGCCCCTGCCGCCTCCTTTGCGCTGGCCCTTTGTCGGCCTGCAGTCCGTCAGGCACATCAGGCTAGTCGTATGAGATGATTAAAGATGGGGCCGCGCCCCTTCGACTTTTGAAAAAAAAGTGCACCTTTGTCAGTTTTCCCACAATGTTTAAACCAACTATATGTGTACATACACCTAAGATCTATTCATATTATGATCGTGACTTCTAGATTGAATAAAGTAGATCTGATTTTTCACTGTACCTTTTTTATGTCCCTGCAGAGGGATCACACATTTGTGATTGTATTACTTCGTTCAGTCACAATGAATAGTACTGCTGGCGGAGCACTGACGTACAAACGACACAAAATACACCCAATATGGGGAACAAGGTACTCTTCTGCCCCCAAGGTTACTTTCCTAGAGATTGATGTCTTTGAAATCGGAGATAGACACCAAACTAGATCATTAGAGTAGCAGCCAACCGCTGGCGTGCCCATTCAGAGGTAGATTGCCGTGCGTGATTCTCTTAGTGGTAGCCACTGAGATCGAAATAATCAGTAGGATATATAGCGCTCACACGCACGCACGACGCACACAGACCAATGGATCTTGGGAAGGGTTCAGCTAGGTGGAAACACATTCGTGAATGTCGACATACATGTACATGGATATATCATTACATGTATTTGTAACCTAAAACCTACATATGGAATAGCATTTGTAAAAGTGGGGGTTGGATCATTAGACCTTGTTTTATGGAATGAATTTTGGGGAAAATTCAATATGTCGGTGTATTCATTACCTTAAGTCTTGTTTAAAGGATAAGAGTTCTTGCAGTAGTAGTATATGGAAAATGCCCATTGTCTATGGTGAAGACTAAAACAAAGCGCCTCAGTAGTATATAGAAAACTGATTTTGTGCATGGCGTCCTCTACGCGCTAGAGATTTTTGTCTCGACACCAACCTTCCTGAATGCAATTCGAAAATTAAAATGATCAGTTTAATCTTATCTTTCGCCCAACTGTCACATATACATAATATGTGTGTATCTAAGTACATATTTTCTTTTTCTTTGCATGGACGTGTACACATGACTAAATGTTACTGTTTTTGCTCCTGGCGGTCGTTCACCGCATAGATTTGATTTTCCACTGAATCATAATTACAGACTACAATATTCAACAAACCGGACTAAATGTATCATATTAAATATGAATTAACAAAATAGAAAATTGCTACTTATCCCAAAGTATATGATTTTGAATGTTGTTAAAGACAGATGACAAACTTGGTTTACATAATGAGGCAAATGGCCTAATATTTCCATGAATGCTTCTCTCTTATGAGACCTATGGAGAAGCAGGACCTTAAATTTGATACACTCCAGAGACAAATTTAAAAGGAGGAGTTTAAAGAAAATAGTTTTACTAGACACCAACTCAGTGACAAAGTTTTACTATAATAAGATGATATTATTATTGATAAAGCCGTCTGTTATTGTCATATTTATACAGCGAACAAGTAGATGTGCAAATACAGCTTAGTCGATACCCCATATATGAGCAAAAACACACAAGAATAATATATCTGCAAAAAAAGCATTGGTTTTACATATATGTCCTCGTAATATATACGCCAGGCCTTTTTATCACCAGATAAAATGCATCGTTTTCTCCGAATTGTTATTGAACATCACCTGCCATGGCTCATTTTATACATTAGTTTTTGGTCGACAACTTGTCAAATAATACCCGTTGAAATAGTCCACTTTCCTAGTCGGTCACTCTATGGAGATATCAATTGGAGGAGGGATATTGAAATATTTCAAAGCAACAGGACTTGGGATGAATGTCTATATCTTAGAACAAAGGAGCCATTTGAACCGACCCACCAGATTGGTTAGATGGTGAATGGTCGACTGGGCCATTCGACACCAGAATCCAGTTTGCATATAATGGCATATGGGCTAATTGTCTCGAAGCCTCCAGTTTCATTCCACAGCCTCCCTTTATAAGCAGTTGAAATTAAAGTAATTCATCTACTGATTGATTGTTCCCAACGATCTAATCAGCAGAGCCATGGGACACCCGATGCCATGAGAATATTAATGAAAGGATATCACTGTTACAGTAGGCGAAATGTATTCGGAAACCTGCCGTCCATAGAAGGGAACAACATATTGATATTCAAGTGTAAAAAGAGTATCTTTTTGTGTGCGTTTTGGAAGCACTGTGGCTGGAGGAGAGTGGGCTCCATGGAGTCGTGTGCGATGTCCATGCCGGGTAATTATGAGGATAGCCTTCCTCCTTAATGAACACATGCGTCCAGTGGGGCATCGCAGGCGTATTAATCAATGTGCGGCACTAAATGAAAGCCTAATTAGAATCAAATAACGCGCCCACCAGTCACCCAAAAGACGTACGGTTCCCGTATTAATCAGCTAACTCGCTCTGCAGTTAAATCAAGCCCGATCGTCTTGTTGTCGACAAAAAAATATCACGGCTAATCAAAGCACTCGTCGGGGCATGCTGGGCGGGGCGTAGTGAAAGAGGGGGCGGGGTCCACCACCCTACAAAGGTCCACGATTGTTTCCCACTGTCGGCCCTGATCACAGGGGAGGCGGGGTGGGGGCTTTGATCGTGGGGCCTCGGCCTCCGTCCCCCTGCCACTATAGGTCTCCATTGCCGAGCAACACCGAGAACAAGTATTACAGAGAAATGGAGAGTTGTGGGCATAGACAAGGGGGTAAGGGAGCGTGGGGCGCTCCGGGCATTTTGGCGATGATTTGTACGCACACTTGTCAAAATACGGGATAGAGGACGGTCGGCTGGTGGCGCCTCGACAAGGGCCTTATTGGCAACCGGCTTCAGAGAGGCTGGACTCGGGACGGCGGTGTACGACAAGTTCACTTAACAAGGCGTTTGGTCGCCGAGCGTCACGCTAACTGCCCGATTACCTTACCTAAACAAGGCATGACAAAGACATGAAAGTCAGAGCTGGAACCTAGCAGTCAATATGTGTAGGGGGAAAGAGAGCGGGTGGAGCATATGGTGTGACTGGCTTCGTCACGGTTTATAAAAACAAACGCGATAGCATGCACTGTGAGTTATTCACATTTCCTCCCCACGCACAATGGAAGATGTTTTGCATCAAATAATACTTCATTGTGACCCTTATCGGACCAAAAATGTCTAGGGATAGCATTCCCTCTGTTTTCTCTTTAGAACTAATGACTCGCAGCAAGACAAACATTCGACATTTTGTGTGGAGATTATATTGTATTTTATTTTGACTTGCACAGCAGTTAATGTGAGAGTACGCCACCTATATACACCCGAAGGCGTGACTGGCCAGACATCGTAGCTTTGTTCCAAATGTTAATTGTCTATTTACCCCAAACGTGCCCCCCAGTTATGAAAACAGAGACATATCCTATTTCCCACTTCCACGTGCCCTGTCCACGAATCTAAGCACTTGACGTTCTCAGAATCGTGAGCTAGGGGCGCGGAGAAAACCTGCCCGCAGGCGAGCCAAGCGCGCTTGTGTCGCGGCCTCTTATTGGCTGAACGTTCATCACCCACCCACCCCCTTCCCCTGCCAGCAGCCGGAGCCGTGAGAAGTAGGTTAGGCGGGGAGGCGACTAGGTCACGTGACTAGATGTCATCCAGCGCACTGGCTCAGGTGTGTCAGGTTCTGTTAATGCATCAGGGTGGGTGGGGGTTGGGTGGGTCAGGGAGGGGTGGATCGGTAGGGTTGTTGCAGCGATGGGGGGTTAGGGTGGGGGTTGGAGTGGGTGGGAGAAGGGTGGTAGTGGCTGCTATACCTGTGCGAGGATGGGCGGGCGGGAAGTTGGGGTGGGAGGGATGGACGATGGTTGGAGCATCCGCTTTAAAAGCGTCGGGCTTTCAGCTTAGACGGTCATTACTCCAAGAGATATCAGCCAGTAAACAGTGGAGTACTGTAGAGAGGAGGGTGATCCTGTACGGACACAAACGACTACCCTAGACACACTTACCCAGGACTGTCATTGGGTATACCGGACGGAGACAGACATACGTCACCAGTGCCAGTTGTGTGTATAGCCGTAAAGAACCCACAGACCACAAACCAGAACCGCGCCCGGAAGTCACACTTACCGCTACATGCTCATAGCTCAGAGACATTACCTCTCCAAACTGCTTCTCCCAAACAGGGAATCACTCAGTATCTTCGCCGTGAGTAGTTTTGAGGTATTTCTTTCAACCCTTATCCCCGATAAAGCAATTATTGAGGAAGAAACGACTGCGTCTTCATAGATGAGAAGTCTACTCAAAGTGGAATTTGAACCGCTCAGGAAGGTTTTGCGCGGATGTTGACAGGATTTCTTTGGATAATTCTGAATCCCCTCATTTAGACTTTATATCCCGGAGCGCTTCGCGTGTCCCGGACCCGGAGGCCGCCACCCGCCGCCATCCTGCAGGGCCCCGGATCGTCCGCGTCGCCCGCCGGCCGCCGGGAAGCCAACCTCCCCGACGCCGCGGCCCTCAGAATGTCGCTCCTACACCCTTTCTATCCGGGCGGCTACGCGCTGTACCCGGGCGGGCCGGCTGGGTCGTCCCGGGCGGGGCCGGCCTACCTGCCGGGGATGGTGCCGCCGCACGTGCCGCTCGCCGTGCCGGCCGACTACGGCGCGGCTCTCGGGATGAGTCTCTCCATGCCCGCCGTCGGCTTCCCCATGCTGCAGAGCACGGCGCACTCACACCCGGACTCCATGCTCGTCTCCACGGTCAGCAAGGCCGCTGCGGCCGCCGCCGTGCACGGGCAGAAGTCGCCGTCCCACCAGCCGCAGCATCACCTCAATAATAACAATAACAACAACAGATCCAATGGACAATTGACGAAATTCACCATCGACGAGATCCTCGGGAAGAAGGATTCAGACAAGTCGGCGGGGAAGCCGGGCGCCGACGCCTTGATGTCACCCGGAGAACCGCAGTGCCAGCCGGACAACGGGTCCTCCATGGTGGGGCTAGACGCCTCAAGAGACTGTTCAGCAAGTCCCGGGGCACAGGACGAGAACCAGGACGATATTGACCCCAATGCCCGCTTCTCATGGCTCCAATGTACGCGGTACAGACCGCCCAAACTCCCACGTGAGTATATGCCTCTTTTGTAATATTTGAATTATTGTACTCAAGTCTGTATCTGTATATAACATGTTTCTTTTTTTTTACGTTATGAGTTTAATTTAATGAAGTTAGCTTTCTCATGCACTGATGTATTTCTTTCTCTACAATGTATGGGTAGATATATGTCTTTTTCCGAGATGATTCGTCAGTCTATACTGAAGGAGTACCTCGTAGATAGAATGTATATTCTGATATCTTTTTGTATCAATTCAGTGTGTTGATTGTTCAGATATATGACCAGTAGAACAGTGAATGAGATGAAAAATTCCTATTTCACTCTAAGGACAGAATACTAGGGCACCGAAATCTGAAGCAGAGGGAAAGTCTAGTGCACACCTAAATGATATATTCCAATTCCTGCAAACCTTCTTCCAAAAATCAGCACGCTTTGTAAGATAGATGAGGTGTTCTAGACTTCTATGAATTGCTAATGCCACAAATCCATGATAAAAAACATTTCACGGCAATTTATATTAAATGGCATGAAAAAAATAGTCAACTGGAATACCTGCTTTGGAACTTCATGTAATATACAAGGCTTTTCCCTTCAAATCAACCACGCAATTACATATGCATAATGCTGGTAAAACTATCTTTATTTAATTCAGTTATGTGAATGTGATTGCTAATAGGAAGAAGTTTCCGAAAGCCCTAGATCTGTGAATCTGAATGTCATGCAAATACTAGGGTGGACCTCCAAAAAAGAGCAATTCCATACACTAAACGCATCATAAATGTACACATTCTGTGTATCGTTGGGTTAAATGTAAAGTCTGCTTACTACAGATTTATTATCTATATAACGTCATTTAAGATTTCATTATATTGAGGTATTGCTAGATATATTCTCATTCATCCTAGAATGACTATAGTCTATCGTCTGAAAATTTCCAACTGTTTTACAGTGCTGACAGACAATTCAGATATATATGTATACATGTATATACCATAACAGACGGAGACTGCAATCACAATATCGGGACTTAGCAATGCTAATATGAAGGCGGAAATAGGAATCTTAATAATAATGATAGACGTGGCTGTTTAGCTGTAGATATGTAAATTGAATAATAAAATGTCCTCATATATAGATATATATAAAGTGTTCTCCCCTTGGACATGCCTTATATACAACCGACATAGGAGACATAATGCTGACTAAACAGATGGAATTCGAAACGCACCAGCACTCAGCATATATATATATACGATGTGACATCCTATTTGATTTATTTTGACCGTACTGCAAATCAATGTGATCACCGAAGTGTACATATCGTCTTCTCTACTGTGTAACCTGTTGATTTAACAGCGTCTGCCCCGCAGTTTGATTTAGTTTGATTTGTTTCGTCAACATCCTTTGGCTGTGGTCAGGTGTCTAGTGGTCAGACAGGGTTCAGAGGCCACCATTATCGGATCATGTCTGCTTCGATGACCAGCCAGTGTATACACCGATTCTGTGTTGGCCCTTATCGCACTACAACAACCCTGGATTTGCCCATTCAGTCCCCACAACCCTCACTCTCTCTATAAACCAATTCTCCCTTCTGGTAGCCATCATCCCGTAACAAACCGCCGATCTCAATTCCCATCACCGGTCTACCAGCGCCGCCAATTATTGCCCACAGGGAGAAGGACTGAATACCGGGTCTGTTAGAGTATTTAACCAATTCTATGTGTTCCGCTTCTCTGTGCGACCGTTATGTGTGCTGACCACAGCGGTGGGGCCCGTTGTGCTCCGTCCTTCCAATCTCCCCACCAGCGCTGTGCCTCGTGACGCCTCCGCGGGTCTCATTGGTGTCTCCCCGGGAGGCGGTTGGGTGTGGGCGGCGGGCGCCAGACGGGCCATGCGGGCCCCCTCTCCAGCACCGCATGGACCGCGGGCCGGGCGTGACGAGCGACCAATACTGGTCGATTGACTCCCTCCCCGAGTCAATCATGCTGGCTGACAGCCCCCCAGCTGCCCGCCTAGCGTTCCAATCACTTCCACTGGCCTTGGCCCCACTGTCTCTGCCCTGACTCTGCCGACATGGCCTGCATTGTAGCGTCAGTGAGGCTGAATAGACAAGAGGAGAATGTGAAGGTGAATCTTCTGTGAACAACCACACCTCCATTTATCACCTCATATATCGGAGTTCATTAATCACCCGTGTGCACCATAGGAGGTTCTGACCTGAGAGTAAACCATCCATGAATCCAAAGAGGAAAGTTGGTCAAGGAAAAGTGAAAAGTCAATTTACGGGTCTTTCATTGATAAACTGGTCTTGCAAACTATTTTTGAATCTTTCTAGATCTCTTGGAGTGTTCAATACATTTTGGTTCTGTTATTTTATTGTTAGCCACCTTAGTAAAAAGGAACATTCCTATTTCAACATATAATACCTGTAACAATATTTTGTGCCCAACTAATTGCGGCTGTAAATACACAGGACGATTGTCTAGGGGGATTTTATGCAATAGAATGGAGGAATTGTCACGGAAATGACTTGGGTCCTGGGGTTTACACCAGGGAAAGTATGTATAACTATATACAGGTGGTATACAGGAATTAAACCTCAAGCTATAAATCGACATCAATATGATTTAAACATCACAGTTTAGAGTCATGCATTTGGTACCATTTCCAGTTAGAATGCGGGCTTCTCATAAAGCATGTTATTTTGTTTTTCGGTAACAACAAGCATTTTATTAATAAATAATGCATGCAATTAGCTTGTGGCAGTGGTTTATTGCATGATGCACTGTGTGGTACAAGAATGACGCTTCATGCGGGCTTTGGGAGAGTGAAGGGGGTTACAAAGTGTTTAATCATCAATGATACCTGCTGATGGAAACCCACTCCCAAAACACACGTGATCCAACAAATGGACGCCGAACAGCACACGTGACCCTTCCGGAACGCTGCCAAAACCAAGTAGCTGGGGTCAGTGGACATCCGCCGGAACCAGAAACACACCAGTGACAAAGAGCCGGTGCGCACGGCTGTCACCAGGGGTCGCCACGGCGTGGACCAGCCATGCGCATGTGCAATTACCACGGCCGAGTTGGGGTAAATTAGAAAGTAGTTGTTTGTAAAACAAGTCACCTTTGTCTGACCTCTGCGGAGGACCCGTTAAAATAGAACAATACCGGCCTTGTCACCGCTAGGGTGGGGAGAGGGATTGTGTTGGGGAAGGGATAAATGGGAAGGGTTGTAATTGAGGATAGTGGACATGGATAGGTCGCACTTGAGTAAATCAGGGGAAATGTAAGGCGTGGCCAACGTAATCATGCACAGGAACTGAGCCCTGTAATTCCCCACTCACTGTATAGTTGTTACTGTGAAGTCGGCCTTTGCTGTGTACTCGCGGGGCAAATCGCGACGATGCTTCCGTCCCCGCCCTACTACCCCCTCCCTCCGTCAGGCGAATTAAAACATGGCCACGACGTGCGCAGCAGTTGGGTCAGATTGCAGTAGGAAAAAGAACAAATTTCAATTTGGCGTTTTGCCGGTAATACTAGCCGACCACAGTCAATGGAAGAATATCAATTAATAGCGGACAGTAGGTACACTGAAATTTCTGCGTGTTGTCAAGTCAGAATGTGATAGATCGTGGTTTTTGTTGTGTCCCTGATCTGCCAATTTCTCAATATGCAAAGGCGTGTATACAACAAAAACAAGGAGAGTGGTCCTGGCTGCCTTCACTCGGTGGCTATATGCCTCATTTCGCAGCGCCGATTGGCCCGCAAGACATGAATGCGGCGAATATGATATCCATAGCATGATTTCTAAAAGGTTTTCACTGAGGCGATTTCATTTCAAACGAGCTCTGGGAATGACAGGCATGTCTTCTGTTTTGCCTGCGTTTGTCATTTGGCGCTGCCAGACGCGAACGCCAAATGCGGCCGTAGGGGAAACTTATACATGAACCATACGAATTGGACAGCTGAATGGGGGAGTGGGAGGGGTAGTCCGGGTTTTGGCGGTAACCCAAGACCTCGCATTTTGAGTGAATAGAAACTGTGATGAATTTTACAATAGGAATGATATAGGATAGGCGTATTTTGGTTTCTGTCTGCGCCTCATCATGCTCTGAGTCTGCACTCAGACATATGGCGACTGGACTTAGCCTACTGTTCCTTCAAAAAAGTATCTTTAGAACATAGAAAACTCATTCTGGGATTGACCAGCCTTCTTGCTGATGCCTTTATGCGCTTCTCCAATCTGATGAAAAGCCGGCCAGTCAATGAGGAACGAATACACCAGTAAGCTCTAAGCAGACGACATTTCCATCACTCAAAGCCGGCGCCTCATAAAGCGCGCGCCTTGTCACACCATGCGACAATGCGGAGCGGCGGTGTTCCTAATGAAGAACGTGCCATAATTGCAGACGAGCCACCCGCCCGTAATGAACCCAGTTAATTAGTTAAAGATTAATCAATGACGAATTTGTTATCAAAGACAGCGGAATGCTTTGCGCTTGTTCAATAGGCGGAATGAGAAAGGTGTTTCCGTCGCGGGAACCTCTTGAGTGCATTGTCTATGCCGCCCTGTCATCAGCGGACTGGACAAAGGTCAGGGTGTGGGGAGCAGTGTTTGTAACAGGCTCTATTACTCCACACCTCTGGGCGTGCACTGATTTGTCTTTACCTGATGATGCGCGCTTTTCCTTTGGTGGCTTAATCGCTCATAACTGTAAGGTAATTTTCCCGTGCTTTGTCTGCGTTTAAAGTACGCGTAGTATGGAACAATACATTTACTCATCAAAAGATTCACATGAATCACCAACTCTTCAGGTGTTACATCTATGATTTGTAATTCTATATCATTATCTTTCGAATGTTTCAAATAACCCTTTGTTGGTGAATTATACAAGCTAGCATACATTGCAAATTACAATATTATACCCAAGCGGTGGATACATAGATGAAAATCAATTAAAACTACATACATGTACATGTTTATTTTTATTGTATGTGTGTAACTATCATAAGAAAAAAAACATACATATTTGATGATTCATTCTTGCATTACTGTTCTTTTTCAAGTATACATAAGTAATTTGATGAACTTCATAGTGACCTCTGACAGCCCTCATGTCAATTATATCAGCTATTTCAAATTGTTCGTGCGAGGGCGTGACAGGCTCATTAAACATAATTCTGTGCTCATATTGGTCGCGCCTAACGATGCACAATCGGTAAATTGTCTAATTAATTACCGAGTTACACAGATATCTGATTGTAATCGCATATTACGTTGCCAGAGCCAGCACCCATTCTTTCCGTCTATTTCTGAAGAGTTATGTGTTGTTGTATTTGTCTGTGGTTGTATGTGATTAGTTCTACTATTACCAAGTTCTTAGATATACCACCTAGAATATAGACAGCCCATGGCAATACGGATCAAGCTCTGTCGATATGTTCTAAATCATATTATACCGTTCCCGACAGTGTGTTACTTTAGTATGAGTTTCTGTAATATGTCATAAATGAATGCACAAACGGGACTTTGGGAATTGCACTTTTACAGCATATCATGATACATAGTTCTTTGTCACTTAGTTTAACCTATTTATGATGACAGATATTCTTGGCGTAGCACTCCATGGAACCCAATGTAGTCCTAAAGTATTACAGAAAGAGCTTTTATTTCCAATATAATCTGCTCTGGACTATCCAAAGATCTGTTGTGCATGTACCATTTGTGTTGAATTCAGACAATTGAAACATCGGCTATACAAGATGTAGTATATGTGACCAAATTACAATTGGTGTTATTGTCATATATTTTGATTACATGTATTAAATAGTTTTCTGGTAGCATGTATACTATATTATATGTATATTAAATGTATATTACATGTCTCATCATTCCTTTGTTACAATGTTGTAAATGGCCTGTTGTGTATGGATTGTACAGAGGAGGTATAAAAGAGATACGTCAAGTAATCCAATCATACATTCTAACTGGATGGGTTTTCTAAAACTATACCTGCATTGTTTGTTTACAGGTGTAAAGAGGAAGGATGGGGTGAAGAAACGGAAACTTGGTCGTAATCCCCGAGTGCCCTTCACTCAGCATCAGGTGAACACACTGGAGCAGAAATTCCAAAGAACACATTACCTGAGTTCGGTAGACGTTGCCGAACTTTCAGCAGCACTCAACCTCACAGAAACACGGGTGAGTTTAGAAGCTTGCTATAAATACATATGTATTCAAACATCTGATTTCTTTTTCATATTGCAGTTTACCGTCAGTACTCGTATTCCCTTTCCTTTCGTTTCAAGACTGTATAGGAGCTTCATAGGGTCAATGGTGATTCAATTATTATACCTGTTTACAAAATTGAAAGAACACTTCAACACCCCTCGGTATTGCCTTTGACTGATCCATTGTGTACCGTACATCTGTAAATGAGTTCTCAGAAGGGTTTCTTCCGATTGTACCAATGCATCAGAAAGATGCGCATTTTGAAGTGAATGCAGTAATAGGAAGAGTTCACAATGCAGCAGAGAAATTGTTCTTGAGTTTAAATAGCATACGGATGGAGCTTTTCATGTGAGGACAATAATCAAAAGCTGTTGTGAACCAACAGAAAATGGATAATAGAATTTACCTTGTCTGAACCCCTAGAAGAGCAGCCATTTACTACAGGGGACTATAGCAGGCCACAGAAACGCATTTAATTGTGTGCACGCGAGCACATCTGTCATCGCACGGCTGGCCGAGGTGCTCTTTTGTGGCACCCGGCCCGGAGGGGCGTGAGCGCAAATAAAGGTTGCCCTCAGTGACTTTTTGTAGATGACGTTATTTGATCGTCAGCCTCTCGCAGATCTCTGCCCATGGTGACGGCTTCCCGAGGCTCGCGTCCTTACAGACGGGGCAGTGGGGCGTAAGGAGTCTGCCAAGGGGATCCACAGGGGATCAACGGGGATCCACATGATCCAGATCCACATCGACGATCACGACGGCTTTGATCTCTGAACGGCTTTATCCACAGCCAACTTCATTCAGTTCTGTCAGATGGGGGGTCGTCCACATGTATTGACACACAGGAATCGATGCCTCTCAAAAGAGCACAGGGGGGTAGGTATACATATGTATTTATTGTTTTCTATTACAAAATAGCATGGCTCTCATATACAAATATCCCATTAACAACTTAAAATTACTACCTGTGGTTGGTAGATTCCACATGAAATTAGAAAATGTGTGTGTTCTTTGCAATTGTGAATACAGAGGTAGATGGCAAAAGAATTATTTTTGCTTAAGGGGGGTAGTAAGGTTCCATTAAGTGAATTCATGGATGAGTGCACACTCCCATACGTATCACTCTATCAATACCCACAGTCCGACAAATACCGCTCACTGGCGCGGTTCAGTGATCGCGTTCCTTTGGATTAAGGCCACGGGGCTCACGGGGTAACCGTTATCTGTTGATCCGGGAGATCGGAGGTTCGATCCTGACGTCTATATCAATGGGCGATTTAACGTTTTCTCGCCGCGGGCACTTCGGGTCTTGATCTGCCGGAAAGCGGACACCTGATTCAGGCGGCCCGCTGGGCTGTGCGATGTGTTTAGATTGGCCCTCTTTGGCGGCACACGGCGTCTTATTCTGGGTTGTTCTGGCGTCCTTAATGCCTGTTCCACCACGGGCAATCGACATCAAAGCACGGTGTCCATTTCAGATGCATTTCCCTCGCCATCTGTGTGTATGTCTTTTGGGGCTGCGTCTGTGTCTCTGCCTGTGTCTGTGTGTATGTGTTTAGTACTGGTACTCGCCACACACACACACTCTCTCTCTCTCTCTCTCTTTCACTCAGGAGCACGCCACCGTGGGTCACACCTGGCTAGAAGCCATGTTTGATCTTTAATTACGACCCTCTGTTCTTAACAAACCTCGCCTATCCGTGCCGACAGGTGTCGCTTCGGCTCTCGTTGCGCTGTCCTCTGCGACGCTGCCAAAATCCACCTCAACCACACAGCTCGCTCCCTCCACTCTCTATTTCCTCAACTCATTGCATGGAGGGTAGTGTGAAATCAAGCGTGTCGACCATACTCACCTTCACATAGGCCACAGAGGGGACGCCATCAAAGCGCATGCTTATTGGGTCAAAACAAGCTGTCAGGCAGGAAAGGTCAAAGATACTATCGTTACCACGGCTCTGATGATATCTGTGGGCATTGACGACGGGTTTGTTGTTCTCGAAGAACGCTGTTTGTAGGCACAGAATAATAGTATAATACCAACTTGTTCGAGTAACGAAGTGTCAGAGGATTTTAACAGTCGTCCCGACCCAGATCTACAGCACGTACGGCTTTCCCGCCAATAAAATAGATTAGTTTCGGAATATACGCCAATGTGTGATAAAGGCAGACGACAATTCGAAAAGCGCGTCTGACAAGGCTCGCCCTCTATTAATTCTTCGCCTGCTTAAACAAGATTCGATTCGGAAAGTTTGATTCATCCTCGCCAAAAAAAAGGCATCAGTTAAGCTTGAAATATAGCCTGGTCTTCGTATCCACTCACTTCACGCTGACAAGCGCCATTGAAAACATGGGTAGCGAGCAGGGAACGTGGAGATGCTGCCGTGTACGATGGTGTCTTTTTTACTCCCCGCTCATTGTTCTAACGGAATTCCACCAACTGAGACCTAATTAGCAGAGCGGGTGGCCGCCTGGACGTGGGGATTAATTAATTAAACTATTTGACGCTCATCAGTGCGAGGCGTAATAAGGCAGCTCGTTACCTGGTGCCGTTCGCCTCGCCCGAAAAAAAACACTGCACGATAAATCAGTCCCCTCAGCTCGCTGGGTAATTAGAGGAACCATCTCCGCCACAGCTCCCCAATCTCTACCACACCACGCCAATCTCCCCTACACAGCTGTCCTCCTGGACGTCTTTTCTTCTTCAATATTTGCCCTCTTTGTCGTAGTGAGCAGAGGCGACACGCCTACTAAGACTTTGAGTTTTAATAAATATCTCTGCTTGTCGGAGATAATGCCGCTTGTCAGGGCTCCTCCCTCTCAGCAGGTCGGGACCTCGTTCTTTGGATTAGTCCGGACAGATTGATTATAGAATAAACCTAAATCAACACGCTGCAGGGTCGAGACGTAGATAAATCATAAACGCCCGCTTGGCAGGGACAATAGAGCCGGGGTTTGGGGCGATGGGCGGTAGCGCGCCGTAGGAAATCAATTGGAGGTGTCGGCGGCGGGTGACGCCGGCTACGCCCCGGCCCCGGGCCCCATCGCACGTCCACCGCACTATAAAAGCAAGCCTCGGACGTTTGTCCGCGGCCACAGCAGGGCTTCCGGCAAATCACAGACTGGGCGCGGTTTCGTATCACACCGCCCCCTGATGCGGCCAGGTGAAAGAGGCGAGCAGTGAAATTTAAAGAAGGAGGAGTGGGAGCGTCAAGAAAATCAGCCCGCAGACACCCCACACAATCAACGTCTGCGCTCCTGCTGTTTTTTCTAGCTTCTATTCACATTGAACCTAGATTTATCTCCACTATGGGTAATACGAGCTAATTAAATCACTTCTGGGCTGAATCATATGTTTGGCACGGATGTGTTAATTTGTGAATTAGCAATGGGTTTGTATGTTTGTCTTGATTTCCTAGACAATCGGGCAGAATTGGTAGATTTGTATACGAAACTATGTGTTATAATGACATCAATGTATATTTCTACAAGTATAAAAAAATAATAGTATAAGACAACACAATATTTACCTATATGTACGCATCATACTCCGTCAAGCCGAAGTCACGTGGTGACCCAGAAATTGCTCTCGGCCAGCAAGCACTGTAGTAGTGCTACCTTCTGCTGATAGACGGCGCTACTCCTGAGAGGTCAGATGCCACATAACGGTTCGAGCAGTTGACGTATGTCGTAATAACATTCATGAGTTCCGGGCCTAACGGGGACGTCGGCCTCCGCCGTCCGTAGGCCAACAGCCCTCGACATTTGGAAGTAAAATTCGGTGAGTGGTGCTGATCTCTGACCCCAAGAAGAGTGGATCAGTGCCGAGAAAGTAAAGGAAGGTGGGGGCGGGGAGGGTATGTGAGCGGAGACGGTGGGATGTGGGAAGGAGTTGGGATGTGACTTGGCGAGTGCTGTTTTAGTATAGAGTGAGGACGTCTGGCCTCGGTGTGTTTGCTCATACAGTTACTGGAGCGAGCTCTAGTCACCGTACCCTAGTATTTGCGTGTTATAATTTCAAATATTGTTGTTAAATGTCCAAGACTGGTCGAGCATATACATATCATAGGAAAATAATGGAAACATATATTACAAATGTACATATATTACACCATACGTAACAAACAGAGCTAGCACGATCGAAATACAACCTAAAACGTGTGTATCGTGGTGGGTGAGGGCGAGTATGTTTTTTTATAAGGGAGATTATTTATTTTGATGGAATATCTATTGATATACGGCAGAATATAGGTCATGTTTTACGGTAATCAATAAACCCACAAAGCTCACGTTTATTCGTAATCGTATTGCTCTCTATAACAATAAAACTCTGCATGTGTGATAGCGTGAATCTCCAGCGGCAACCTATAACATCATGAGTGGCATTGGCGAATTGTGGGGTCATTGTTTCTGTGTAATAATCATATAAAGGCGACACTGTCATGCGCCATATGGGGGTTTCGTGACGGTACCAACTTGTCTCCACCGTCTCAACCCGCCGGCCCATAACATTAAAAGGAATAGGGGATTGTTTGGGCGACCGACGCGACTGTTACCTGAGGCGGCGAGATGAGAGGCGCCAGCGGCTGGCCCTTAGTCATGGGTGCCGCAGTGTTGGCGATGCCTGGCCCTTCTACTCGTGTCTTCCATTCATTACTTTTAATATGGCTCTTGTCTGACGAGTAGCTCCAAGGTTACGCCATCAGCGTGCACCATCTAGCGGTGAGTAACCACAACACATGTGCCCATTGCCCACGGGGCGGGCGCCCGCCTCTAGCCGGAGCCGTGTTTTCAATATACCAATCTGCGGCCCCATCTGATGCCCCCCTTTGTGGAAAACCCGTCACTTTGGCCTCACAGACGCGAAGCAAGCTACTCGGGAATCAGCCAATACCCGTCGAGTTGCGTGAAACGTACGCAGTGCCCCCCGCCCTGCCCCCGCCCTACCACCCAATGCCAGTGTCGTGCTTTGGTGGCTGTGAGCTGCTCGGGGCGGGGGAGGTAGTTGGGGACGAGTAGCTCTGCTATACACCCGACGATTAGGTTCCTCTGAGCCCGCCATTCAAACGGCGCCGCGCCCACAGCCCCTCCTCCGTCTACCCTCCCTTCCTCTACCCCCACCCTCCAACAGCGGTGACATTGCTGCACGCTTGTGCACAATTAGGGGTAGAATTGCTCAGAGGTGGGGCGCATAATGAATTGGAAAAGAACAATCAGTCACAGACGTCACGCGGTTTGTCAACACGCTGGCGTGAAGGGCGCTTTGACAAGGCAGGCTTATTGTCATCACAGGTCCACCCTAGACTTCGCCCCCTCCCCTCTACTCTCACACACACACTCACACACACACACACACACTCACGTGTGTAAGGCGTGTGTCATAGAAATATGCGACAGACATGTAGGTCTTTTATGTTAGTAGCTATAGAAGTCTCCCTCTTTTTAGACAATTATTCGCTAGGTGGAACACCTGTGTTTGATATATACATATGTGGCGGCTAGTATATATATATATAGCGGTCAACTCTCGATGGAGTTGGCGCCATCAACCGAGGAAAATGGATAAAATCGTACCTGGAATAACGGCCGCGTTGTTAAATCTACGAACCACCTTATCGTGAGCGTTGTGCACATTAGACACGTGATCAAACCTTTTATGTTTTATATTTGCGTTTGAATAATGACAGAGATAGTGTCGCACCTTTATTTTATACCTGTGCCCTAGACATTGATTGAAGTTACATTAGAGCCTGCTACACCCCCGTATAAGCAATATTCGGTTGGTCACGAAAAAGAGAAACCCGATGAGGTAACTCGATGTTGGCAGGCCAATCGCTATATGAGACGCAAATTCACGACGCCCATTATGACTGGGACTCCCAGTAGGAGGCAGTGGCGCCCCGCCCGGCCAAACCCCATCGGCTGATTGCATGTTTGGTCAGTGTTTGGCCACAGGTGAGTACAGACCCGAAGGTGAACGCCTACATTAGGGTCTTGTCGGCTTGAGGTTCCCTCCCCACCCACATCCCCAGCCCCTTCCCTGTTTCATATACACCTCAGACGGTAAGCGCCCTCTGTTTGATCCTGTCGACACCAGGATCAAGAGCTGCTCTCGGCTATACGCGCTGTTAACATGTGCTCAGACCTGCTCAATATGTCCATATGGGAAAAGATCAGGAATAGCATGCATGTCTATGTCGACTACATAAAGATACAATTCTTTAGGTTAGCATACTTTCTTATTCTCAGTGTGCTTCGTATGTACATATACCCAGCTAAAGTAATGTTCAGACAAAGGCGTCCATACCATGCCCGCGGCGCCGTTATTATTGTTCTAGTGTAACAAACCTGTCGTGCGCATCCTATGTGAACAATGACGACGCTGTCGACATATTGGATGATAGAGGCGGCTGGCATGTCGTCTATTGACAACTACCTGTCGGGGATCCCGTGTCAGGGCGCACCAGGTCGGATGGACGGGTGTCGTCGGGCGGCGCCGGGTCGGGTAGCGGCGGGCGGCAGTCGGGTATCATCGCGTTCGCCCGAGATCCGCCCGCGTCGCCAGCCAACGCTGAGAGTATAGAGCGCGACCCGCCATATAGGTGAGTCTTAGTGTCTGACACAGGACCCAGGACTCCAAACCTACTACACACGACACCTGACCTCCTGAGAACCGACTTCCCAAAACCTGAACTAGGGTTTCTTGTACCGCGATCTTTGACGACCAATGCCATCTACAACTAGCGACCCAAGACTTCCGACCAGCCACTCGCCACATCTGAATTGTGACCCTTGTCCCTGATTACGAACCAGATCCGTCATACCAGCAACTCCAGATCATTGCTTGCACCTTCCGATCCCCAGTATCCTAAACCAATATGTCGACGCATTCCCACCTTCCAAAATCTAAGTTGGAATCGCTATCTCATTGCAGGGCAATTCCGATATATGCGTGTTAACGAGTGTGACACCAACCTACCATTAATTTCTCCCTTCCTTGACCATCTACAGCTGCCTTAGTGACCTGAAACTTTAAGCGTCCACAATTTGCAATATACATATCTTCCAACATGCACAGCAGTGGCGGATCCAGGGGTATAAGAGGGGTTCGGACGAAGTCCATAACCAAGTATCTCCACGAGCTAAATGAGGTCCACCAATCCGAGCAACTTTTCTTAATTCATAATTTCGAACAAAATTCAATTCCCCCGATTTTGAATTCTGGATCCACATCGGCAACGTTTTTCTGGAATGTGGAGAATCGGAAACACAAGAGCTCCACAAAGTGAGTTTCACCATGGCCTAGAAAACCCGCATTGTGGTAGCTTACTACTAATTAATGCTCTTGATTAAAATAAACATTGTAACTCCAATGACGGTGACGGATAGCTCAATGAGATAAACGTCCGATGCTCAGATTGGCGAGACGGTTATTCATCAACATGGATAGAAAAAAAAACCCACAGATGTAGATTTATCATTGTGCTGATCAATCTTAATCAGAGGTGGGTTATGAAGTCATAAAAGATTGAAATGTAGAGTATAGTGCGACAAAACTGTATGACAGAGTTTAGGGACCTAAAGTGAAGAGGAGTGGAGTCTGATATAGACATGGACACGGCGACAAAAGTGTATACATGTATGTATTATACATGTGGCTACAAGAAATCTGCTATACCGTAAACCCATAATAATTAGAGTGAATAAATGTCTGGTGATGAATAATGTAAGTCAAATGTGTCGATCATAATATATAGTGTATGGTCTGCTGATTAACTACATAAACATTGTATATATATGTATATATACAATACAGGATGAAATTTGACTATCCTGTAAGGGATTAATTTTTCTGGTGTTCAGCTTGTTTTAGAGCAGGACTATAAATACAGTGTAGGGTGGTTATATTACTCGGTCTGCCCGCTTGGTGGTGCTATACGTCAGGTCTTACTCTACTGTTTCCAAGCCTGTCGGTCCCGCCATGCATCAACATTCATATCCTCCCGGCGTTAAGTTCTCATCGCGCCGAGACAATTAAACCATCCGTCTGCTTCTGGGCCGAGCTGGGAGAAAATTAAATCCGCGCCGTTTTCTGCTCTGGGCGATGCTTTGTAATCTCCTATTTTGCCGTTTAAGTAATCAGGGCCGGTGCTCGCGCCGCTGGCCCTGCGTCTCATCACGTCAACTGAGTCCGGCACTAATTTGCCAATCTGCAAGCGGCCAGGTGCTCCTCCCACCCGCCCACCGCCACCCACCCGTCCTCCCTCCCCACCGGCGGCTGCTCACTCAGCACCCTCCTGTTACCACCCGCCACCCATCCCCGCCACCTGCTACCCACCCAACGTGGTCATGCCTGCTACCCACCGTCCTCTACCCGTCTCCTGCTACCCATCCAGTGATGCCTGATTGCAGCTTATTGCTTTTCCCCCTATCAACTGCTGCTCTGCCCACGCTACCAGACTGCTTTCGCCACTCGCCGCCCTTCATCTACTGCCGTTTGCCCTCTGCATTGCTAAGGTCCGCTACTTACGTTAAATTCCCTCTATATACACGATCTGCTGCCCACTCACTGCTGTCTCTCCAACAGCAGACTGTTATACAGCCAGCTGCAGGCTACCATTGCACAACCCGACCTACTCCCATTCCACCACCACCCACTGCCTGTTATTTCCCTTTCCCATCTATTATCCTGCATACATTACCTTCCCACCCATGCTTCCGTTGTTCACATACTACTGGAATTCACCATGACCTATCTGATAATCTTTCTTGTTTGTTCTCCTACAAGCTACCTACCACCTCTTCCTCCCCACCCATCGTCCGTCTCCTCAAATCTTATCCCAGGAAGCCACCGATAATGGCCACCCTGCTACCTCTAGTCAGCCTACCATGTCGCATATTGCAATATCGCCTATATAGATACTGCATACTCTTAACGTATGTCATGCGGTGCTGGCCCACATAGCAGAGCCTATATAAACCACCACAAGTTCGTTTGCCGCGACTCGCCTATTACATCTTAGTTTCGCAACTCATCACCCACCATCCGCCGTCTCCTGCCTGGCGTGCGCCCGCCGACAAAAGCCCGCCTTTTACGTGGGTTAATAGGTGTTGCGTGGTATACTTGATGACCTCCTTAACCCGCAGCCTGCATCCACAGACACCGCCACGGCCAGCTCGCCCCCCGCGTGACTCCTGAGCAGCGCCCGGAGGTCTTGTTGGACAATTGGCGTCTCCTGTGTGCCCGCCCGGGCGGCGCCCTCCGGGCTCTGCGCGTGTTTACGTCACGAGGCGCGGGGTTAATGAGAAGTGCCCTAGCCGCCTGCTTTATGATGGGATGACCGGTTGTCAACGAGGCACTGTAAGAGGGGAGGGAGGGGGCTATTGCGCGGTACTGTGGGGAACTGCGATAAAAGAAGTGGCACCAAGACGGTGCCTTGGGGCACGCCAATTCGCCAGTCCCGCTCCAGGTGGCGCTACACTCGTGGAAATATTCCATGGCAACTGGTGCGCTGGTATGGTCTCGAAGACCACCTACGATTCCTTCCCCTTCCTGCTTTCCCACACCCCTTCCATCTCTCGGCCTGTCTTGGCCTGCTTGCCGTCCCCACGAGGTGACGTTTGTTTTACACCTGGGTGGCCGCTTTGTGATGTTACCCACACCGAGCGTAATCACAGTCGCCACCCAGTGACCACGCATTACCAAATTGGCGTCAAGTGCAACGAAAAAAAAAACAGGAACAGTGTTGACTGGGGGGTTGACTTTGGCTCTAATGAAGATACAAACCTTGGGATGGTTGTCTACAGGCAGCGGTGCGGAAGGTTGGTCCCGGCCAGGGGGTATATATCGGACCCTTATAGGTGGTGACTCGGGGTGGGTAGTGCAAGGAGACGGGGTGAGGGGGCCGCCTCAGGCTTGAGTCCAGACGGATGGGGCATGGCCGTGACACCTTAGCGGACAGGTGAGGTGTGTCGGAGGCACACCTGAGTGGTCCCTGCCGGACACTTGCCCTGGTCGGCGCCCCACGTGGCCGGTCAGACCCAGTGGCGCCATCTTGTGGACGTGTCAGCTGCACAGTTAGGTGGCTATTCTGGGATCCGTGCACACTGCTTCCCGGAGCGACAAGGAGAAAAGACTCCATACGTATGATTAGAAGTAATTATTTGCCTGTCTACAAATTAGTATTGCGTGAAATCCACTTTGTTACTTTTCTCTTTTGTTACCAATTGATTAATACCAGCACACGTGACACATAAATAGCTGGTGGCCGTTATAACAAGGATCATATTGCTGAATTTACATCATAGTGGGGATTTTATATCATGTTGAGATAATATCGTCGGGGTATGTCATAGGCCGTTGCAGTGACGGCAATATGTTGATATCATTTTTCAGAAGCCAAGTCTATTTTGCTGAACAAAGCTTTTACCAAACAGGCAAACTTGATATATACTTCAAATGATTTAGAAATACTTATCACACAGGTTGACTTGATAGAAGAATATGGCTGCGTATTTGTATGGAGGTGAATGAGCCGTGGTTTTATAGGTTCCAAGTGCTTGATGTAGGGCGGAGGTGGAGATATGAAAATCTGATAATCGTAAATGATACTGTGTAAAAACAAATGATCAACTGTGTAAGTAAAGCATGCTAATGTGGAAATAATTAACGGATTAGAAAAGGTAACCAATCTCTGGCTAATAAATGTGAGTATTATCGAGATAAGAGAATATGTTTTATGTTCTTTGTTATTTCAGTAAATCAAATTCAGACTACTGTCCGATCTTCCATTCAATGTTTTTAGTAGATTTTTCCACCATATTTCATTTAGAGAGTTCTCGGCATGTTAATAGAAAATTGAGGGGTGAAGGTAGATATAGAAATGTTTGTTTATCATATCTTTTCATTGAGTTATATACATAATATACGAGGTGCCTGAAAAACATATGGTTTCAATGTCTCGTCTTTTTTGTTTTTCTCTCTAGGTGAAGATCTGGTTCCAGAACCGTCGCGCCCGCGAGCGACGCGACCGTGAGAACAGCCTGGAGTCGGGGGGCGCGCCGGGGGGTGCGCCGGGTGGCCCAGTGGGCTCAGTGGCGGCTCCCGGTGCCGTACACACTGGGGTGCCGCGGTCGGCGCCCGGGACAGCCCTCTCCCCTGGTAGTTCTCTCATGGCCCGTGGTCTGGCCGGTTGGCCGCTGCCTACACCCCCGACGCCCTCTGCCCTGGCACATTTCTCCCACGCCCTCCACCAGCACGGCAACTCAGCCTTCACGCCCGTCTCCTTCTCGGCCTACTGACTAGCGGCGGCCAGGGTCGGGGCCATGTCCCGCCAGGACGGCGGCAGTGGCGGCGGCGCCTTCCCGACCCTGACCAATCCCAATCTCCAGGGCCCGCCGACTGTCTCACAGACGGCGCCTGGACTAGCCGACCCTGGCCCGCCCAGTCAGAGCCTCGCTAACGGCGCTGGCCACCACCCCACGACGAAGCAGTACGCCACTCCATCAGAGTTCGCCATGAAGAATTTCCCGTACCCAGGAGCAACCCGAAATGACTGCCACTTAGATAACGTTTACCCGGTAGAGTACCTGCATAAAGGGGGCTACCACATTGCACGCTCCGGCTCCTACCCTACACTCTCCTGTTCGCCTGAACGTCACTACACCTCGAATCTTCAGACAAGAGACACCAAAGGACAGGCCCTTCACAGCCCCTCAATTAATGGTGGCCCTTATAACCCTCCCACCCCAAGGACACCAGGGCCACGGACGCCAGGACCCAGGACCCCGGGGCCCATAGCTGCCGGATCTCTGACGCCAAGTCCGCGGTCACAGATTCCGCCGGCGATGAGTACAGTGACAATAGAACGAACCCCCTTGTCTGGGCACGTCAATTTGACAGGCCTCTCATTGTCTGGTCCGTCTATGCAGGGCCCGGGCAGTCACGGCTCTCTACCAGCCAGTCCCAGACGGTCACCCCCGCTCTCCTTGAACATTCTGGACGGTCCTCCTCGGCCCGAGTCAGAGACGGGCATCATAGCGGACTCCCCGCCGCCCGAGAGCCCCCAAGCCCCGGTTGTTTCCAGGGAAGAGTCTCATCAAGGCCGAGAACACTAATCGTTGATATTCAATTGGAAAACCCCAGTTGAAATTTAAATAATGTCCCATCCACCATAGAAACCTCCTAGAGCAAACTGCATACTATATCGCTTAAATCCGATCGTTACATGGTTTAATTGCCGATGCATGGTCGAGGTACATGTAGGAGGAGTTGGTTAAACTCAAATTCAAAGGAATAATCCATGCACAAATACAATTGCATGGCAATTTATCATGAAGTCACTGATAAAGTATTCTATAGGCTACTGGTTCAATACAGACAATATATATTTTTTTGTGATGGCAGCCACATAGAATACGAACAGTGACTACTAGAATGTAAGATGTCATTAGATTCAGTGTGATATCATAGGAGCTGCATTCAAATTACTACAATGGCGCCAACCGTGGCGGTGACTGGAACTATGACCTTCACCTCTGTTGCTAACGGGTTCCTTTGGCAGATGCACTGAGCGTCAACGATCACAAATAAATGCGCGACATTTCATTGTCGTCATGTAGGATGTACAGACATTTCAATTTTTTCTAAGACAGAGATCGACATACCTTCGACTAGATTGTAAATATAATTGCTTTTGTTAGTTGTAAATATTTTCTCTGAATTAACTTAAAATGTTATGTGATACTGTAAAACAAGGACACCTCCTATTCTCATGTATCATACGATTATGTTGTATTATTTGAATATAATCCAAAAAATGTACAGCTTATTGAGAGTCGTTACATTAAGATGAATGTTGAAATAATTCTTGAAGAAAAATGGACATTTTCTCTCAAATGATGTAAAGAGTCATAGAACTGTTTATGATATCTATGTAAGAATGTATGACGTGTACATGTAATATTCCCAGTTCAGATTGAAAGAATAAAGTATAACAATTAAAAAAATACACTGTTTTCTGCTTTATTCTCGAATATTTTAACAAAATAATCGATTGAAAGGAAATGTTTAACTAATTGAGAAACGGCATGTGCTGTCTAATTAACCATCTAACCAGCGATTAACAAAGTGCCTAATATTCACATACCAAGAAGCAATATATGTGTCCGACATCAGTCATACAAGAGAAAAACTATACAGAAAATGGGACCGTATCATGCATGAGAATTATGTTAGTTGATATGTCGTGGAGGTAGATAACTTTTATTCATAAATAATCTTTCATTACGTTTAGAGAGACGTGGTGAGTTTATATTAGACTTTTGATAGCAGACTGCTCGTGACCATGCATCAACAATAACTATTTTCATTTGACCCTAATACCCGCACGATCTATTGTTAATCCCTTCATCTGCCTTTTTATCATTATTGTAATACAATCGCTGAATAAAGTTGAAAGGCAACATGATTTATGACCAAAATGACATTGCATGCCTAAATACATAATACATAACCACACGTAAACATCTTATTCCCTCACGGATGGCTAAAGTTTCTGAATGTATCATGCGAATTTACGTCCCAAATTTCCTCTGCATTTTTCAGCGAGATAGAGGTTACATAGAAGGAATACTGATAGGAAACATTAAAACCATAGTTCTATATATTCCATGAATTTTGAATAATGCCATTCTCACAATACTTTAGAGAACATGTGCCAACAGTATTCAGGCCGTCCTCAATTGAAATATATGTCAATAATGTTGACATTGTAAATACAAAAATATATAATTACATGTACTGTGCATTTGCCTTTTGTGGAAAATGGTAAACATGATCAGATTGGGAAATCCTTAAAGTACGTTGGCAAAATTTCCCCAACTTTATGCCCCCCTCCCCCCCACACACACACTCACACACACACACACACACCTACACACACACACACACACACACACTCTCTCTCTCTCTCTCTCTCTCTCTCTCTCTCTCTCACATTAGAATATAGAAAGGATGTACGCAAAATTTCCAAAAGCTCCCCCACCCTTCATTGCCTATGTAAAGGATTACCCAAATCTTCGGTGAGTTTCGCGAGTTTGTGCATGCGAGTAGTATATGGACATGACTGTATTGAGCAGGCACATTCAAATACCCCCACAGACATGCGTTGCCGTCATGTCTTTATGTACTAATAAAGAAACTGATGAGTGTTTGGTCTGTATCCTCGTTCGCCATCGAGTTTGGAGTGCGCAGTAATATCAACGAGGCGATAGCCGAGTGAATATTCTGAAGCACTCCAAACGAGATGGTGCATGGGGACTCAGACCAAGCACGAAAATGTCTCTGATTTCATCTTAGCCTCGAAATAGTTATCTGTTAATCACCCGTTCAGAATGAGTTACCGTACTCGAAAGCCTGTTGAGAACGAGTTCCCAATGTTAAGCCCATGGACGTTTATTCCAGGCTGAGATAAACACTGATACCCACGCGCACTGCAGAACCAAGCTACCAGCCGCTGGCCAACATCAGGGAAATTATCGATCAATATACCGGCAGTCATTGCAAACCTAATTAAACTCCTTCCAATTTCAAGAAACACATTTTGCTGTTCAGTCCTGAAAGCAAACATATCTTATCCCTTATCTCTATCAAATGACCTTTTTTCCATTCTATTGAAAATGTTATAGGACCATACATTATGAAATTACATATAGAAGGATAAATGTGGGAAGACGTGGCGTATCTGAATGTGCGAGCCTTCTCCTACCACATGCGACCACTGAAATTTTTTCCAACCACGGATCCTCGACAGGTCCATCGGAACGAAGATATTACAAACATATACATATAGAAGGATAGGTTATACACCTGCTATTATGGAACAATGCAAATTTTTCTTGTGCCTGAGGATTATGATACTTGTCATGATTATTTGGATATTGATGTGCGATTTCGTATTAAAAAGGAGCATATTCATAAGAAGGTCCTCCAACGTAACTCACGATTTGCACCCTAGAAAGGGGATCGCATGATCTCTTTTTAATTTTGTTAAATAGCATTGCCAATTTAACCTCAAATTTAGGATGGCATACCGTCCTAATGGTATTAGTGTGGTCACAAAACGAAGCCTATCCACTTCCTAAATGCTCTTTGTCACATCTTCCTATGACCCCCGCTACGGCACATATCCCCTACTTCCTTTGCCCTGTCCCTCTGCTCGTCCACCATTTTTGCTCTTGACTCAGAACACGAGGGTAAACCGAAACCCCGGAAATGGACAGAAACCCGTAGTGTCAAGGAACAAACGTCATTCAGTTGACAGAGGGATTGCTTTGGGATAACCGAAGAATTTTTTCCACCAAACGTAAACTCCTCCTTTATTGATCGATAGTGAGTAACTGCCAGGTGGTTTTACCGCAAACTGCCACTGCTGGTACCTTGTGAGTGCAATATAAATCTCTGTTAATATCTGACGACCAGTAGACTTGATACGTCTTCCCAAATCGCGGGCTGTGTAATAAACTTTAATTCTCATACGAGGAGATGCTATGGGCATTTTCCATTAGCGCCTCTAATGTCTGAGGGGAATTTATTGACTTCTCATTTATCGAGAAGGGGATAATTATAACCATGTTTTGTATTTCTGTTATACATTTAGGGAGTAGATAAAATTGGCAAATGACATATCGAAGAAAAACTTGTGCATGCATGAATTGTTCTCATGTTCGATTAATTGATGAATACCAATGCACATGTAAAGGGGCGAAACCAAAAAAAACCACATAGTTATGGGGACCATTGGAAGAAAATAGATATTTAGCATGTAAAGTAGGACTAGCCTGAAAATTTAGAGAAAAAAGAATGAAAGAAAAGGACAGTAGCGTAAAATATTGAATTATATAATGCAGTCCCAAATACATATATAATGGTTCTTGATAATGGTAATGAACGACCACACACCAGTGAGGCCATGGGCTCATTGATTAATTTAGGTTGGTACATAAAGACCTATTCTGTACACGAACGAGAGCCATGGACAATGTGGGTCAACATCATAACACACTTATGGACGACTTTTAGTCAGGTAGAACAGTACTAGCCGAACGCCTTCACCTTGCCCTGGGCAGCTCACTACACATCGCATGCACTATTATAAATATGTGGTGACAGATTACTCAAGCAGGATTATCTCGGTGTCTGCCAAGAACCTCTAGCCCCTCCTCTTGAGGCTAGCACATGCTCTCCTGGTGTTATGGCCTGTTTGGGTTTGGCAGTCTAAAACGAGAGTTCCGCCAACCTGGCGGTAGCCCTGACGGTGGCCCGTATGAGTGTCACTGGTAGATTTTGAATGTAGCCGACTGGCTGGAAGAGCATCCTCAATCTGGGAAGAACAATCAATTGGCCAGCGGTATGGTTGTGGCAGTCTGAGGAGCACCAGCCTGCCCTAATGCCCCAAAATGTTGTTCCTTCACCCAAATTTGCCTGTCCACACAAAATTGTACAATCCTGCCTGCAAAGCATCGCCAGCCATCGCCAGCCAAAAACTATTTGAATAGCTTTTTAAAAGCCCGGCCGGTCGCTCGGTATGCGGCTGCGAGCTTTCCCAGCATCCACGTTGACTGTTCCCTGCCTATACCACAACAGACACGGTCAACATGAATGGGCGATACCTGCGAGTCATAAACCCATGAGCGGAGGCTGAAAGTTCAGACATTTTCAAAAGTTAGGGCAGGATTTTAGTACCAGCGTGTGCTGCACACATTCATAACATCAACTCTTATCTTTATTTACCTGTATGATTCGATTTGCGGTATTCCATGGGAAATTCATGAGCTTTCAACATTCCTGACACGGTCGAAAAGCAGGCGGAGCAGCATGGTGTCGGAACTGTGTTTAACGTGCCTTCAGGTCTCAGGTTCATCCTTAAGAGGCCAGGAATACCAAACATTGATGCCTTCTCCCCCCACTCGTCCTACTGTGGGGTGCTCAGAATCCATTAGCTGGATGTCTAACTCAAAGAGGTCCACACCTGGCCACCTGGTCTTAGCCATCATCAACCAACTTATCTCCAGTAGCTAAGACTCTGCTGAGTTTGGCATATTTTCTTTCATCTATTTCAATGGAGACATTTACTCCTGTATCTCACCCCTGGTAATTTTTCCCCTTAGACTTAACATCGGGAACTCGTACTCAATGCCCAAGGAGTATTCAGAAAGAAATACTCAATAGGGAATTCTGTCACCAATGTTAGCAAACTAGTCAATATGAGGAGTGAGATGGATTATGAAGCCTGAGATAGATTCTGACACCAAATTTATGGTCAGTGCTCGATCCCATCTCGATTGAATCGAGATATCATTCACGCAGCTTCGCCTTGTTAATTACTCCTAAATTCTTTGAGGAAGCTCTGACCGTAAACTTTCATAGGTTTCCATGTATAGCACTCTACTGTTTACAGTCGTTTACCTCTTCATGACTGTCTGAATAAATTTGTATATTTTTTACCCACTCCCGAATAGGGTAGATCACCAGTACGAATATGTCAATTGTAATGTTCTCAATGCAGAAGGGTCCGATGACCACCACGCCACCTGACTACTCACTCCGACATGCGCCATGCCATCCTATCATGCGCCATGCCATCCTACCTTATATGGACTACCGTGATATACTATATGGAGCCGGGCATATACATATGATAGAAACAATGCAACGATTACAAATCAGATGTACAAAATGTAGTCAAATGTGGACAGTAGTCAGAAAATTACATGTTGAATCTAACCTAACATTATTAAAAGATCTATGTTTGCACTACGTTAATCATAATGGGTGGGATTTTCAAAACCTGCTAAATTACCCAAAACAGGGTTATTTAAGGCTGATGTTGTATAAACATATCTCATCTATGTAAAAGTGGCATTTTTGGTGTATCTTTTGATGGTCTTTAATTCCAATAAAGGGTTTTGTATAGCTCTGAAGAATATTTCCTTCCGGAAATCAACAAAAACAGTGTTTTTCATGATTTTCAGTTTGTTTTCAAAGTCTATGAGGCAGAATGTTGCGCCAATTGTTTTTATTAACGCATTTAAAGCATATGTCATGCAAAGTGTAGACAATATAGTTTTGAAAATTGGTAAAAGTTTGAAAAAATATCAAAATGGTCAAAACTATCCAGGACCTTTAAATTTTCCAACAGAGAGACCTATAGAGTATGTTGTCTGACACTCCAATTTTGGGAGCATAATACTAATGAGATATCCAATGAGAAATTACTTTTCCTTTATTGTGAGACATTGACCAAAATCCCTACTGTGATACCTGAAAGTTTGAATACAATGGGATTATACATTCTGATATTAAAACATTGTGATTCCATGATGATATTTTTTTTTAAAATGGGCTGTTGGATAACACACCTGTTAAAAGATGCATATAAGAAATAATAATCATAATAGAATAACAAATACCCCTGTATATGTTAAGTATTCCTACCACTTATATATACCCAGTTTACTTTTTTCCTAAATAAAAAAATGTACTTCTTGTGGTTAAAAAACTGAAGACGTGTTGTCTGACACCCCGCGGTGTCGGACAACACCCTCTGATATAAGTCATGAACTTGGGGTAGTTTCTTATCAATAATTGAGTGGTTTGCTTTAAAAAACGAAGATTTCTATCATTTGATCAAGAATATGAAGGATTATAGCCACAAATATTATTTTGTCCATTGTTCTGAGTGATTTAAAAAACGTGTTGTCTGACACCCCTTGTGTTGTCCGACACCCCTGTGTTTTTGGTTTTTTTTGGTTTTTTTTAATTCTTTATTTTCATTGGGACAATCGTCAGCGGTTAGCTGGTATGATTGAGTCTCCCAACATTGGGAATTTACATCGGAGTTTCACCTTCTATATATATAACAAATTTTAGGGACCTGCATAAATAAAGGTCCACAGTGATTTCGCACTTAACAGTTCATATAAGTTAATGGTTATATAAGTCTTTTTGACGATTCTTATCCACAGTACAGTTGTGGTTTACTAGTTCTATGTTGATCAGAATATAGAGTGTACTTTGCTGACTCCAATAGCATCAGGTAGGGTCCAGTCTTTGTCAAATTAGATCATGGTTAGAAGGTCCGTAACAGGTGATTAACATCGAGATATGTCACAGGCTATATAATAGGATATTTGAAGTTATGCATATATGATAATTGAAGGGTTGTTCGGCACCTTCCTAAACCGGTGGCCAGTTCTTAGATAAAGCCCATTTCTTTTGGTGTACCTTAACTGTTCATAGTCTTTAAGTTTTCTTATCTCAGGGGAAAGACTATTCCATTCTTGAGCACCACGATACAATGTATTTTTTTTATAATGTTCTAGTTTGGGTTTACAAGTCTTAAACACAGTGGCGCTTTGTTGTCTAGTTATATTTGGTGTGACTGTGCTTATTAGATCTTGGTTGTCCTGTTTAGTATACATATAATTCCTAATGTGGGCTAGTCGCCTAGCTTTTAAGTTTGCCGTTTTCGTGGTTTGGTGCAAGTTTATGACAGGAGTTTGATTATTATCATATAAGCACACTCAGAGAAAACGATTTTGTATATTTTGGAGTTTTCTTAGCAGAGTAATAGAGGCACAGTCATATAATATATCCCCATAGTCTGCATACGGTAACACCATGGTTTTGTACAACATTGTAGCTGACTTAGTATCAATGTAGTGACAAATTTTAGACAGTAGATATGATTTGTGAGATACCATCTTTATGACATTTGATAAATGTTTGTTCATGTTCAGGTTTGGATCTAAATGTATGCCTAAATATTTGAAATGGTGTACCCTGTCGAGTACTGAGTCGTGTACCTTTAATCTAGTGATAGGACATTTCTTCAGTTGCTGATTGGTGCCAAAAACCATAAATTTGGGGTTTTTTTCATTGATAGTTATCTTATTAACAGAGCACCAATTTACAACTTTGTCAAGTCCCACCTGAACATGATCTACTATTTCGTTGATATCTTTTCCGGAGCCATAAACCACCGAGTTGTGGCCCAACACCTAAATATGCTCATAGCTTTTGTTTCATATCTAATATGTGATAGAGGTGTTTTGGGTCAAATATAAAATATGTCACCATATAATATCAGATTTTCTGAAATCATAACCTTTTATAATGTTTCTTGAAATTTTAAATATTTTAGGGGGGTGGACAACATGCAGTATTTTACACAATTTCAAAAGGCTCTCAAATCTGAACCATTTGTCTGATTTTGTTGGAATAATGTTTTTCTGGAAGGTACTTGGTAGGAGACTAATATGAAATATAAAAAGAAGTATTATTCTAAAATTATTTTTTTAGTGTCTGATCCCAGGAAGAACGCGTAATATAGCAGGTCTCAAACATCCGACCCTAATACAGAAAACCTCTAGTCCACCATATGTTTGATAGGCTTGTATTGGCGATTTGGGTTTAC
Organism: Alentia gelatinosa; assembly: GCA_950022655.1. NCBI lineage: Eukaryota > Metazoa > Annelida > Polychaeta > Phyllodocida > Polynoidae > Alentia > Alentia gelatinosa. Next base: position 104,816,187 of record OX465581.1, read on the forward strand.
ATTGAACAGATAAACAGTTAATTTACTTATGTTTCGGCGTTCTGGGTCTTCTTCAGGGTTTCTATAAAAAAAAGATAGAAGGGCTATAAACCTTAAATGTCCCCTATAAAGGAACTCATTGAATCTATTGAATATTGAAGAACCTACCAGAGCCGCAATGGCACCGATATTGGTAGTATTCAGACCAAATTGTAGAGCTTTTACAAAATCTGTTCCTTATACTACTGCTACAGCCTGGAACGATCAGTCACACTATGTACGAAATATACCAAACTGTGACGAATTCATAACCTATATAAAGAATTTATAAACTGTCAAAGATACCGATACTGTAAACTGAACCGAATTTCCTACCTTTGTGATAGAGAAATTATCTTTTATGTGAGGCCTGATACAACTTGTTATATTTTATATGAAGCCTGGGTATACCGAAACTAGTTTTGGATGGGTAATCAAAAACAACCCTACATGAGGTTGATCCCTTTCCACTTTGTTGCTAGCACAGCAGACAATGTCTCAAATGAATGCATGAAATAGTTGTTGCTATCAATAATGAAACTTAAACAAAAAAAAAGCCTCATCATCAACCTCTGACCTATCCTCCTCACACTAAGACACATTCACCGTCAACCTCGACCTTAACCTAAGTCACACACTGAATATTATAGCCTCAACCCCACCCTAAACTTGCGATACATCTTCACTCTCGTACTCAGACACGCCTTCACCATCAACATAACCATTAACCTGAGACATGTCTTCAACCTTCACCTTCAACCTCACTCTCAGACACTTTCTCCCCTTCAACCTCAGACTCATACTCACTTCCAACATTTCCCTCAACCTCAGACACATTAACACCCTCAAAGTAACCCTTAACTTGAACCCAAACCTCAGACATGTCCTCACTCTTAAACACACCTTCACTCACCCTCATACCTGATTCCTAAATTGGTATATGATATGAGGGGTATTTTGTTGATTGTTATGTTTTGCTTTGTGATTTCAGATTGTGTCTATCATGTTCATTCATCGTTTGTAAGTATGTTTAACCCTTTAAGAAAGGCCACTTGTGGCAGAGCTGTCACCATAAGGACGGGTCCTAGTGATTGTGTATATCCCTAAAGGACGAAGACATTTTGCATAAAGTCCTAATTTGATGTTCCATCACGTGATATTATTGGTAATTAATAATATTTCACTCATTTTAGCTTACTAATATTACTTTTGATATCATACCTACATTTTCTGAAGATTTCATGTATATTGATAAATTATTTCCTTGTCAAAAACGATTTTAAAGGTTTAAGTGAAATGATGCCTTGAGGCATCATTCGGCCTGGGCCGGTTGATGCCTCAAGGCATCATTCGGCCTGGGCTGGTTGATGCCTCAAGGCATCATTCGTCCTTAAAGGGTTAAGATCATGAAACTAGTGGCAAGATACTGAGCTAAGGGTTAGAGAGAACAAAACATTTGAGTCCAGCCGAGGAGGTTGAGCTGCCAAAATAAAAAAAAAGCTCAAGGTCTAAAAATCTGGAAAATGGAAAAAACGATCTAATGTGAGACCATATTGTTGACAGAAAACGTGTTTTATATGGTTGGGCGACTGATGGAACATGCTAGAGTCAAAGAGGTTGTAGCAGTGGGACATGGCCTTGTAGCAACCAAATTGCCGTTGCATCTCACTTGGGGATATACAACACTGGGGATGGGCCCATATTGATTTACATAATGATCGACTTGCAATCAGTTGTAAGACAGCAGGGTTTTAAGGCATGTAATGAACTGTCGTGGTTGTCATACATATTTACTGAGTACATTCACAATCTAATACTCGATGTATAGAATACACTCCTGCTAAACTATGCGTTATTACAATCAGTCATATTATAGTGCTGTACATTCGGCTGCTGATATTCATATTCTTTTCTCGGTTCCATCTTTAAGGTAGACATCTATCCTTTCTATATTTACACTAGCATTCGTTCAAAGCTGACTGCATAACGATCAACAAAGTACCAAAGAATGCTAAATGACAGGTTGATATTGACGAGCCTCTGGATCGAAGGGCCGGTCGGCCTCCTAAGTGGCTGTGTTGACCGCCAGTGTCGTGCCTCCAGTCAACGTCCCCCTGCGAGCGGAAGACAGTCCAGCCTTTCATTGTGGTATTGAGAGAAAAAAACATGTGACTTGGATTCATTCTTCACTGCGGGAAAACGTTGATGATGTTAACAATATATGGCGGGATCCATGACTGCAGGGGTGTAGTCTCCTTGTGTGGGACTCCATCATCAAAGCTCCATGCCCCAAGTTCAGCCCGGCTCGCACAGGTCACTAAAGGTTACCGCTTCGTCCGGCAGCAAACCTCAGCGAATATCATTGAATCCGTTAACAGAGGAAAAGTCCAGGACTAATAGTTGGCCTCAAAGACAAGGGCCTCGGCCTTTAGGCCTCGCGGCCAAGCGAAAAGCCGCCCAATTCCTTCCATAGATCACAACCCAGGTCCGACCGTCGACAGGTGGCGCCACCGGGGTGTAGGTCGCATGACCTCGTTATTCAAGCAAACCTGGCGACGTCGCGAGGAGTCGAGACTTCAAAAGGCCGGGGTTGATGAATGTCGAGCGATGGCATGTTTTCATCAGGCCCGCCGGCTGATCACTTCTTCCGGCTGCCCGCACCCGCACGTTATATAATTCACCGCATTATTTCTATTAAGCCAAACAAGGGGAGGAGTCCAAAGGCGGGGCCGGGACCCCGCCGAGGTGCGCCCCGGAGCAGCAATCGCCGCTGCCTTACCTTTGGCCCCTGGCGGACCTCCGGGTTCAGGCAATCTGCGGCCGGCGAGCGGGGCAGCAGCCAGCCACCGAGATGAAAGCGAACGACTCGATAGGAGAACAATGATGATGATGGCTGCTGCCACGTGATGGTCATAGTTAGATATCAGTGAATGGACACGGCCCGCCGCCCCCTCCCCCATGCTCCCCGCCCCGTTCCCCGTCCTCGTCTCCTGGTCGCGGCCGGACCCATCCGGGCGCCGCTCCCATGTCAGGGTCATATATATGTATGAATTTACTTACCGTAGTATAGTCGAGGTTCGCCGGGTGTTTGTTTTGTGTGTGTTCATTTTTGATCGATCAGGCATCCATCTAGAAAGTTGCTATTCACTAGAAACTTTATTGAAAACAGCTACGTAAAGTGTAATATAGACATTAAATATATCGTTTAAATGGGGACTGGGACTGTTGCCCCTGCTTAAGATCAATTGTGTTAGATCGTGGCAGCCCTATGCTCGACCGTCATCAACATCCACCGAATAGCTGTCAATCTTGCTTTGTTTAATTCCATTCTTTGTTGCACAGAGGAGCGAATATATATTCATGTATACATATATATATATATTATTATATATGTTAATATATAAATATAAATACCGAATGGAATGTCTCATATTATTCACCTCGGATATCTCCTACTTCCGTCGTCTAGGCGGTTGCTATTGTTAATGCTATAACTACGGTAATAATTCCTAACGCGTGGCGGTGAGCAGCTCTCAACCGTTATTTACTCACTCTTCATCTGCTCACCGACCGCGACACATGTATTTTTCCTCACTGAGGTGGGAAATTTTAAATTTTAAATTTTGGGGTTTAGCCCAACTGTTTGTATCGTATTGTGGCAGGTTTATGAGTTTTATAGGCTACTCGTTGTATTTTTACTTGAATAAAGCCTGTATTTGTTAATTATGTAATTGATTCCACCAACTACTGCCTTGTCTCACTTCATTATGTAAAGAGGTCAATATTATATATATATTTATATATATATATATATATATATATATATATATATATATATATATATATATATATATATATATATATATATACATGTATGTATATTCAAGTATATATCGCCATGCTTTAGTTTCATGCTTCACTGTCAAGTTCAAGCCAAGGGCGACAGGGGTAAGGGTGAATAAATGTAGAAGGTGCATTTTACCTTTCGGTTTAGATACATATGCACCCCTTACTACGCCAAGGTACATATGCTTTGTGACTGAAATATATAATGAATTATTTATACATGTGCATGCATACATTGCAAAAGTATGACCATATATGCGCATGCTTACCACACAAGTGACTGATGAGCACTATGCACTTGATTAGCACATTCGGCCCACCACCTCCAGGTTGGCTGCGAAGGAGGCCCCCTGCCGGATCTCAGCCGGATCCGATTCAATCCGGGATGCCAGGAGCGACCTGGGAACACCCCTCCTCTCCCAGATCCTGCTCGCTGCTTAATGGCGCCACCATCGATCGTGTCACCGTAGTGGAGACACTACGAGCTTCTACAATATAAAGCCGGTGATATTTTACACCGCTTCGATTGTCGTGACTCTTCAGTTAATGCAGTGTTCGGCCCCGGGATACTGAGCCCTACCAGGTAGCAGCCCTCCACTGACAAGGGTTGGGTGGATTATGTTTTGTTGTTGCAGGCAGCACGGTGTTAACGTTACCACAGGCCCACTCCGGCTTTCTTTGATTCTCCGTGCAATATCTACAACTCTATTGGTTCTCGAATTTTCTCGTTTTTCTTCGCCGCCAGCGGAAAGTGCATTAGCGCGACGCCGGAGGAGCGTGAACCGAGAGATGTCGTGATGGAATGATTTTACGTCGCTTGCATTGATGCGATTGTGGTCTTTATAGAAGGAACAGTCCCATTGGGGCCGGCGCGGATTCTAAAGACGTCCCCGGGCCATCACAGCCCTTGCTCTTTTAACCAATATACACAGTTATAGGACTTGTAACCAAAGAGCATGTTGATATTCATTGCCATGTTTATTCTTCTCTTACGCTTATGTTATAAAGAAAGTTCCTTTAGAAAGTTAACCATCTCAAAAGACAAACTTTTAAGATACAACCGGAACGCAGTGTGTATATAACCTTACTTTGTTACATTTTATTTCATTTTCAACAAAGTTCGATGTGCCAGTGAAAGACTGGAATAAGCAATCATACCGGCTCCCCACCGAAGTCTGTTTCAGAGAAAAAAGACAATCGAAAACTGCGACCAACACTGGATTTTAAAGATGGAAAGGGATAGTAATAATATGGCATCAGATTCTATTGTGTGTAAGTAATGTTCAAAATAATAACGACTAGATCTACCAGCTGCCATCAGAATGAGGATTATTCATATTACAACATACAAAAAAGGATACACGTTATGTGTCATTGAATAGGGTTTCCATAGGAGTTCAGGGACATATTGCTGAAAACGGGTATAGTGTTTTACCTTATAAATGAACTATGCATTACGTGATGTACTAAACGTTCATTAAAACTTTTAATCGACACAGCTTTAGAAACGACATTTGAGACCACAGCTTCCAAATAGCGATGCTGCATGTGCTGTAACGGGTAATTGCGTGGTAAGTGTAACCAAATAAAAAGCCGTCTGCGTGTTGAGGCGAGCAGACGACATTTTGGGGGACGAGTGCCGTTCCCGCGCTTTTTAACCCGCGCCACCCGTGATCAGTATCTCCCATGAGAATGAGTGGATGGCGGGAACTGCTCCATTACCCATCACGTCATCATTTAATGTTTAATACACACAGGTAGGGTTCGCTTTCGTTGTTATCGTATTCACTTTTCTGCTTCCTTCTAAATACATAGTGCATCTAATGTCACTTTCCCGTCTTGTTCCGAAAAAAGGTTTGCTTGTGACCTTCAGAGCCGTTATACATTATATATATATATATATATATATATACATACATACATATACATATCATTAAGTACCGCGCAAAGTCTTTGTCCAATGCACCTGCTCGGAATATATTGCTCTCCTGCAACCCGTCAGTGCTAATCGGAACCGCTCACTGTGGTTCTTCCTACTGAGGGGTGGATCCAATACAGGTTTTTCCCTTCAACGCCACCTAACTGCGAGTTCTTCACTTTAGGCGTTCGCTCAGATGCTAGATAAGAATACATCTACTTGGAACGTAACAATATAGAAAATGAAAGAAACAGAGAGAGATGGGCATTTAGACATTTAGACAGAAAGAGATAGATACAGACAAACAGATTTACCCAGCGTTTACATTTAGACAATTACAGCTGGTGATATAGCACAACCTGACTATTTTCAACCGTAAAATGCAAGAAATATTTTACTGTAAACACCAAGTGCATGGCGACTACAGATCGTCTGATTACATCAGATTGGCAGCACCTGCCGATAATGTAGACCTCTAAACGGCCGATGACTATTTCAAGCCGGCTTGAATTCATTGTCTAGACTGCTAGCGATTCTGTAAAATCTCGGTCATGTTCTATGTTTTTATGAAAAGTTGTCTACTGTAAACGCTTGTTAGAGCGTGCTTGCACGCCCTATATACATTGCCTAAAGGTTAGAGTGGTCACATATACACTTCCACCTTGCTGCAAAAAAAATATCCCTTCAGTATCTGCATGCTATTCACTGTGGTATTGGGAAGGAGAAGGGTACCAGTATCTCAGGGTCTTAGAGGCATGACCGGCTGACCATGACCAATCACTCAAGACTGAAATTCCTCAAGACCCACTAGGATGTTTGGATCCTAGATTCAGGCAGTTGACTGGGTGCAAGTGGGTTACAGGAAATTATCTATAGACTGAATGTGATCCAAACCTTTTGAGTGCTCATCTTTACGTCACCTATCTATATATCACTATGGCAGCAAAGAAATCATTTTGAAATTTCAGCTTCAAACTCACCCTTAACCGATGTGTCACCCTCACTAATATTCCCACCATGTTCACATGAATTGTGCATGAGATTATCAGCTTTTATTTAAACAGTAACGATGAGTATGTTATCTTTACATCGATCATTGTTATATGTCTCTGACAACAAAGACTTCAATTGAAATTGATTGTTTCAGCCTTAAACTCAAATTCAACCTTTTCTCACCCTCACTGATAGTCCGTCCCACCTTGCTCACATGAACTAAATATTAGATATTAGCCTTTAGAACGGTGACATGAATATGATTACTTATCTTTACGTCGCCCATTTACGGAGGCAATGAAATAAATCGGAAATTTATAGTTTCAGCCTCAAACTCAGCCTCAGTTCACCTAAAAAAACTAGGATAAAAATAGAGAGAGCATGAACGGAGAAATACAGAAAATCACCAGTACCAAGAGGAATGAAAATTTGGTAGAAGCTGTCGAAAGAGACTCAATGCCTTGGGAAGAGGTTCAACCTTCAAAGCAAGAGTAAAAGCAAGAGTAAAAGCAAGAGTAAAAGTTGATGTACAAGAGTCTATTAACAATATGGAAAAACATCTCGGTACAGATGGGGATAAACTATACATTATTATTTTTGAGCGATCATTAGATCGAAGGATTGATGTTATCACTAACAGCTATTAATATAGTAAGATCGTAGGAATCAGAGTTTAATATTACCATTAATATGGCTTATTGTGTATGAGTATAATTATTCATATAGACGATGCTAATCCTGTTTCCCACTATGTCCTGTCTTGTCTCTCTTTGTCCTTATCATCTAAGTCATATCTGACTCCTACATGGAAGAACGCCTGAGGGCGAATGTATCTGTCGTAAATTGTGTTGATTAAATAAAAAAAAACATATACCTCACCCTCAGTGATAGACCCACACTGGTCATATCAAATAAAATTTCAAGGGTAATTTAAAGGATAATATCTCATATATGATTCATGTTTCCCGATATGAATACATATGTATGTATGTATGTATGTATGTATGTATACTATGTATGTATGTATGTATGTATGTATGTATGTATGTATGTATGTATGTATGTATACATGTATGTATGTAGGTTGAGGATGAGTTTGAGAATGAAACAATCAAATTTCAATTGAAATCTTTGTTCCCATAGTCATATATAAATTGGTGATGTAGCCATGTTAAAGGTTCATAACTAATATTCACTTTATTAGAACAGGGTGATGGTGAGTTTGAGACTGAAACAATCAAACTCCAATTTAAACTTTTGTTACCATTGACGTGTGTAAATGGGCAACGTAAATATGAATACCTATCGTTACGTCGCCGATTTAAACCTTAATATCTCGTATTCAATTTATGTGAACAGATTGGGACCATCAGTGAGGGTGAGACATAGTTTGATGGTGAGTTTGAGGCTGAAACCATCAAATTAACCAACTAATGTTTTCATGCAAGAATTTTGTACTAATACTACTTAGGTAAAAGAACTAATAAGCAGTGTAAGTAATAACAAGAGCTCTGGGATACTACATGTATCGACTAGAGCACTTAAGGACTGTATGTTTGTCTTAATCAATGAATTCACATATCTTTACAACTGTTCATTACAGACTGGCTCAATCCCGGTAGATTGGAAGACAGGGTACATTACTCCCATTCCAAAAGCTGGAGACATCAGTAATGTAAATAACTGGTGCCGAATAACTAATTTGAACTTGCCTAACAAGATATTGGAAAAAATTGTGCACAAAGGTATTTATAACTATGTTAATGACCTGGGCCTGTTGAATGATGAACAGTTTGGCTTTCGCCCCAACAGGGGTACTGCCGATGCCTTGTATAGATTCTGTGAGGACCTATATAAGGCTTGTGACAAAGCTTGTGCAACCGCAGTATGTTATTTTGATGTCAGAAAAGTGTTTGACTGCGTACCGCACAATCTATTGATGGCCAAGTTGAGGGCCCATTACCGAATCCCTGAAAATGTACTGTTGTGGGTAACAAATTACCTACACGACAGGAAGCAACTGACAAGGGTCAATGGTGTTACCTCTAGCGCTGCTAGGGTCTGTTTTGGTGTTCCACAGGGTCCAGTGCTGTGCCCACTCTTGTTCATCCTCTATATTAACGACATGTGTAATGAATTGACTAATGTCACATTTATACAGTACGCAGACTATTTGGTGGTCTACGCCTCTGACATGAATGAAATTGCTGCCTCTGCTAGATGTTAATGGCTACAAAGTGTCATTAACCAAATCAGTATCTGGAGTAACGCTAATGCAATGACCATCAACCTTAGCAAAACAATGACCACTTGGTACAGTACTAGACCTTGATCAAAAAGGCTAACATGCAACAATAAAATACTCCCCCACTGTACCTCCTGTAAGTATCTAGGAGTCAAGCTGGACTCCTCACTCAACCTGGACGAACACATGCGTGCTGTTCAAAAGACCACCGATGCCCGACTCTATAAGTTGAGTAAACTGAGAAATAAGATCTCTAAGAATGTAGCTAAGTTAGTGTATATCTCCACCATCAGGCCGGTCATGGAGTATGCCTGTTTTCTTTATGATGGGGCAAGCTCGACACAGTTAACTAAGCTCCAAAGGCTTCAAAACAGAGGTTTGCGGCTAGTACAGTCGGTATAAGTCAGAGAGTGTAGCACCAAAGCACTGTATACTGCCTGCCAGGTTGAAATGGGTGACTCATGGGCTTTGCTCAGGGGTAGTCATTGCCACCTCTGGTGTCCCCCTCTACCGCGCATCACAGGCGCCCCTCCTGCCCCCTCGCGGCTTTCACACGTACCACGCAGTCACGTGGTTGACCCCGGTCCGGACCCCGGTCTCACTTCTACTCTACCCGCCATACAGTACACACGTACTCCACACCTTTCTCGTCATTCTTGGCACGTGCGCGCAGCCTTTGTACTCCACGAGTCACAAGGCCCGCACCCCATCACACCACACGAGAACTGGAATAACGAGTAGAAATATGCCGAAAACGAGAGCCACCCCCGAAGCCGGACCGTCCAACGCCCCCCAGGCTGAAGACGGGTCCGAGACGACGGTTAAGGAATCTACGACTCAGGGCACCGCCGAACACGTGGCCTCGGTATCAGAACACGGCTCCTCCGTAAAGACGTCAAGGATCGTGGCTCTGGAGGAGAATGTGAAGTCCATCCTCACGGCTATCACCAAGATGTCCCGCGAATGGTCGCCATCACGACGGTCAGCATCACGGGCGTCGAGACCTCCAACGGAACCCTCAGCGGCGGAAGATAGGACAAGGGACTGGGCGCACGACCAGGCCTCACGGCTACCACCCCCACGGCAACTGCGAGACCGATACGTCTCTGACGACTACATCCAGAGGGAGATCGAATGGGAGGCCCTACGGCACGACAGGACGGCTGGTAAGCTTTCAACCGATTTGCATACAAACCGTCTGATCTCTAAACCGTACATGTACATTGACCGTGAGGGTGTTTATACGATAAGTCAGAAGCTCGAGGTCCGGAGCGCTCTGGGACCACTAGAGTACATCGGGGCTTTCCTTAACATGATGGAGGACCACCGGGCCGTGCATGAGGAGGACCGCCGCGACCTGTATCGCCACCTTACACAGGTCACCACCGATGCCCAGACACGGCCGTGGGCCGGGGACGGAGGTGGTCCAACCATGTCTTTGATCAAGTGGAAGCCGGACGCATGTATTGGTCTGACCACGTCAGAATACAGAACGAGCGCGTCCGGCCACGACGACAACCACGAACGGCCAAGATGTCTCAAAGTCCGGAGGACGGGAGTTGCCTTGCCGGGCATTCAACTCAGAGAAGGGGTGCCGCCAACGCAACGGCCACCAGGATGGGACCATCAAGTGGGTACATGTGTGCTCTTTTTACGACTCCGTAGGCCGGATGTGCACGCACTCTATCCACGCGTGTAACAGGAAGCTGTTCTACGGAGTCGGTTACGAGAGTGCTGTACCCACACCGACCGCGGCCCCACGCCGAGTACCCCCGGCCGGACACGCACTGCGGCCCACGCAAGTACTCCCACAACAAGGCTAAAAAAATGCACCCGCCGCGCCCCAGGAATAGGCGCGGCGCGAGACACCCCCCCTGCACTCGGTACACATGCACTCCCGGTCAGGGGGCCGACCAAGCTCAGCGAGTGCTACATGAATGACGCAACACCTCCTGGGCACGTGACAACAACACCGCGTGTCAAACACGTGGAGCGTGCAGGTGTTGACAGCGACCCCGGGGAATACACTCCCACCACTGGCAGCGTTAACGGAGTGGACGAGCAATTGCCTCGGCAATTACCCCAGGGGGGAATGGATATTGTGAACCCACCCGACTTCGCCGTACTTAGGGAGGTGTGTGAGACCGGAGTACCGGTCCCCGGGGTACGGACCGACCCGGCCGCCTTCGCCGGACACAGGCGGGCCCTCTGGCCCCAGTTCGCCGGGCCCGGGCCGCCGGGACACGCCCACATCTACGGTGAGGTAAGGGATACCGGCCTGCCTAACGCATTGGGTGCACGTATTGAGCTTCCTACGGACCTGAACATTCCGGCATGGGTCCGGTACCTCTCCGGCATGCCCGGAAAACAGGAACTTCTCGACTTCATCCGGTTCGGGTTCCCCCTCGGGTACCTCGGGCCCGTGAGTGACACCCAGGAGGCACTCAACCATCCCAGTGCCACGGATACCCGGAACAAGTCGACAACTTCATAAGTAAGGAACGGATACACAGCAACCTCATAGGTCCGTTCAACGAGGCCCCGTTTTCTCTGTGGTGTCACGTGTCGCCGTTGATGACACGCGAGAAGCGGGGGGGCATTGAGCGTCGTGTCATTACCGACATGACGTATCCGAAGGAGAACAGTGTCAATGCATACATAATAAAGAACTCTGTCTTCGATCAGGAGCGGGAACACGGCCTGCCGACCGTTGACGGCTTCGTCGGCCGCCTGGTGGCCTCGGGGCCAGGGAGTTATATGAGCACCATTGACATTGCTAGAGCGTATAAGAACTTTCGGTGCGATCCTCTGGATTGGCCGTTGCTCTGTTTCGCGTGGAGGGACGGGTATTACTGTGACACGGCGATGCCGTTTGGTGCCCGTGCCTCCTCGTATCATATGCAGTGTGTGGATGATACCATTGTCCAGATGCTGGGACAAAAGGGTGTCGACGCTGCTATGTATCTGGACGACTTAATAATCCTCTCACCCAACCGAGGTAAGGCAGCATCGGACTTCGCCATAGCACGGGACCTGTTCCGGGAATTGGGCCTCCCCGAGGCTACAGACAAGGCACAGCCCCCCGAGCAGGTGGTCACGTGGCTCAGAATCATCATAAATGCCCCCGAGATGTCCATCACCATTCCTGAGGATAAACTGCAGGATGTACGGGAACACGTCAGAACGGTCGCCCGGAAGCGGTCCCTCACAAAACATCAACTGCAGTCGGTCCTCGGCAAGATACTTCACGTCTCGAAATGCATACGGCCGGCACGGCCGTTCGTCAGCAAGTTGTTGGAGGCGCTGAGGGGCATGTCCAGCTATTATCTTAACATCAACGCCGATATGAGACAAGATCTGGACTGGTTCCTACGGTTCGCCGAAGGCTGGAACGGCCACGCGCTGATCCCTCGAGGGCCCCCCACGAAATGTATTATCGTGGATGCGTGCCTCTCAGGCATCGGCGGGACGGACGGCACATACTTCTACGCGGGACGGGTGTGCCCGACCGTCGACCCCGTGACCTGCATCTCGGAACTCGAGGCACTTAACACGGTGTACGCCATGAACACGTTCCTCACGGATCGCGACCGTGGTACACGTGTGGAGGTGTTCTGTGACAACCTGGGGACCGTCCAGGCACTCACGAGTGGGAGGGCACGTAATTCGGTCCTGGCCGAATGTGCCCGCCAGGCCTGGATGGTTCAAGCAAAACTGCAGGTCGAACTCCTCTACACGCACGTGCCTGGAGTTCTAAATACCGTGGCCGATGCACTGAGCAGAGCGCATCTGACCTCGAGGGACTACAATACTGCTGCTATGTTCATCACATACCATTCCCTTACAGAGGTCATACCATGTACACATGCCTCGTTCATACCAGTTTTGCGTCTTCCATGCAGATCCGGCTCTACTCTCACTCCAGACGAGGGCATCTGCACGGCAATCAGAGGCACGTGCCTGCGGAACGGTCGCCAACCAGAAGAGCGCCGTCGCCACGTACCTCGCGTTTTGCCGACGTCCTACAGTCAGCTTCACCACGGCGTACCTCGAGTACGTCGCGGAACACGCCCCGTCGCCGGCAACGGTCGCCAACCAGCTCTCCCATGTGCGGTCGCACCTGCGACTGACGGGGGGTGACGTCGCGCCAACCGAGGATTTCCGGGTGAAGCGGGCATTGGAGGCTATGAAACGCAACAAAGACTATCGGCCAAACGTAAAGCCTCCGGTGCCGATGGCGGTCCTCCAGGCCGCCCTCGGGGCCCTCACGGACTCCCCCATGCACATCGTTCTGCGGGCAGCCGTCCTGATCATCTACTACGCGGCACTGCGACAGAGCGAGGTCGCTCCCCCGACGGCGGCCGCATACGATCCAGCGCGACACCTGTCACGCCGAGACGTGGTGGTCACGCCTACCAGCGTGACGGTTCGAATCAAGGCTGCAAAGAACCTACAACTGGCGGGGGAAGAGAAAACGGCCACACTCCAGGCATCGCCGACCCCCGCCTCATGCCCGCTGGTAGCAATACGATGGATGGTGGCGGCCGCCCCCACGGCCACCCCCGAGGACCCGTTCCTCATGCTCGAGGACCGAACCACGGTGACAACGCGTATGCTTACCAAGGCATGGAAGCAGCTACTCGTGGCCGCACGACAGGATTCGAACTATACGCTGCACAGCCTTCGCAAGGCAGCGGCAACACAGGTATTCCAGGCCGGGATGCCTGAAATCTCCATACAGCAGTACGGAGGGTGGAAGTCAAATGCCCACCGCTCTTATATCAAGGATGACAACGAGAAAGCGGTGAACCTCGCCCTCCTCAAATCCCTAAACCAAAAGGACTCATAAATTCTTCCCCCCCCCCTCCCTCTCCTATTTTTACTTGGCTTCTTGGCATTTTTATTATCATACAATTATCATTGTATTACCTATAATACAATTCAACATTGTATTCTTATCTTATAACTTCATCATAATTGACTTTTATTCTAATGTCAATCATTCCATGTATTCTTACTTACCTCATATTATTATTTCATTTAACATGTCGTCCAGTAAGGTCGACATAAAATTTTATCTACTACTTTACTACATAAAATTCAATAAAATTTTATTTTCCCAGCTACTGCTTTCTACTTTCATCCAGGGGTAGGGTAATGGGTGACTCATGGGCTTTGCTCAGGGGTAGTCATTGCCACCTCTGGTGTCCCCCTCTACCGCGCATCACAGGCGCCCCTCCTGCCCCCATGCGGCTTTCACACGTACCACACAGTCACGTGGTCGACCCCGGTCCGGACCCCGGTCTCACTTCTACTCTACCCGCCATACAGTACACACGTACTCCACACCTTTCTCGTCCCACCCACCCACACCTTCTCTCCTCTCACCTACTCACGTAGGGCATTTTTACTATCATACAATTATCATTGTATTACCTATAATACAATTCAACATTGTATTCTTATCTTATAACTTCATCATAATTGACTTTTATTCTAATGTCAATTATTCCATGTATTCTTACTTACCTCATATTATTATTTCATTTAACATGTCGTCCAGTAAGGTCGACATAAAATTTTATCTACTACTTTACTACATAAAATTCAATAAAATTTTATTTTCCCAGCTACTGCTTTCTACTTTCATCCAGGGGTAGGGTAATGCTGTGTTATAGACAACTAAAGCAGCTGATGAGTTTGATGTACAAATTATCTCGAGATCCCGATAACTTACAGGTATGCAACAGGAGTACACACAGCAACAGTAAAGTTAACTTTGAGGAATATAGATTTAAGTCTAAAGGTTACAAACTAAGTCCAGCGTATTGTGGTATCCAAACCTGGAAGAAAATAAGTGAATCGCTGCAGAAAGCACCCAACAAACTGTCCTTCAAGAAGGGAATCGACCAAGAACTCCCCAGGATAATATACGAGCTTAACCAGCAGTAACAGAACTAATCTTTCTTTCACTATGAACATTTAACATTGATTATCTATATCTCATTATCATCCTTAATATCACCTACTATTACTATCTTTGTTATCTACTACTGTATTGGCGTTTAATATATATGAGTGTCGCCTGTTTCATGGAAGAACTATTCCTTGTTGCCATAGAGTTTAAGGCTGAAACCATCAAATTCAAAATTTAGTTCCTTGTTGCCATAGACAAATAAGGCCCGGCGATATAAAGAAGATTTCATTTGATCTTTACATCGTTCAAAGTTATACTGATATTTTTCATAAAAGAAAATCTTAAAAAGAAAATTGTCAGGAAAGATATAAGCGTTTGTAATTTTAAAATTCTTTTTCTCTTTTTCTTTTTACCTTTTTCAATTGTCCATTGTCCATCCTTTATGTCTAATATAACTCTGTGGTATACAATGGAAGAACGCGGCGTCACTGCTTGCGAATTGTCTATTGTTATGTTTATGTGATCAAATTTCCTTTTTTAATTTCTTTGTTTCCGAAATTGCTGAATAAGGCGACGTAAAGATAATGACGTTAAAGCCACAAGGGCCTTAACATGCTTTAACATAGTCCTTTTTTAACACACAAAAATCCCCATTGTACATACCTTAATGGTTACAACGCACACCAAAACAGCAGTGGTTAACTATTTTGTGTGTAAATCTTCTCTGTCGGGTTGGGCTTTCCTCCGTCAACCAAACGTTGGTGTTGTGGAGAGGAATTCAATCCGTCTAGAAAAAATGGTTAACTATTTTATTCAGTATTCAATGGGATAGAGAAAAATGGCGATGTAAACAGAAGCCCAATTTTTGCCAAGCTAAAAGTGTGGAAATAATTCTTGAAGTCGGATTTTTTAAAAGAAATTACACTTGAGACATTTTGCTTACAAGGCAGGCTGGTTAATAAGAAATTTTATGGGAAGAATGTGGTTTTCTTTTTGTCTTATGTACATGTTAGTAGCAGGGGGGGGGGACAGTGAAAAATGGGTGTTTTACATTTATATCGTCTTTTCTTGTACATTTACCTAGGTATAACATATATATATGGCGTTTTAGCTCTCAATGAGATCCAACCTATGAAAAGATAATCAGGTGAACGACAAACAAATGCTTCAAATGCAACAAAAGCATCCTTGATTTCGACGTAGATACCTGGAAGATGGAGAGGAAGGAGGGAAACGAAAGGAACCTATTGATGACTAATCATTCAGAGGGGCGCCTGTGTAAAGACAGTGGGACCTCTTGCTACTGACGAATCGCAACAATACTGCCATCTAGTGGTTCGTCGTCACATTGTAGAAGTTACCATGGTGAAGTACACTGCCCAGGTAAACAAATGCTTGCTACACCACGTTAGTCGGAACAGAGTGGAGGCTGACAGAATTGGCGGCCAATTTACCCATTCATGAGTTTGTTTCGAGAATGCCCGTCTAAACGATTCTCCCGGTTCAATTTCTACCTTTGTTGATTGATTATAAGTAACCAAATAGTCGGAAGCAGTGCCTCATTAAGGACCCTTTTAGTGCTGGATTTAGTGAAATAAACTTAAAGAAATATCGCCTTTTATACTTACTTTCCAATTACTGATTATCCAGGTTTTCATTGAAAGTGATTCATTTTATATGTAAAGAATTATATTACAATGTAATTAAGATCAATTATTAATCTCTTGACCAGCTTGATTTTCGCTTCACTGTCTCTCTAACCTCTAACAAGGAACGAGTGCATATTCCAGGGTGTACAAATGTATAAAACTGGAAGCGTAAGGGGAATTTCTCTATGTCGATAACAGGGGGAACCACCTACCATTCCTGCTTTGAAATGCCCTTGTCTTAGCACTATTCCCTCTCTTTTTGGAGTAAATTGTGCTTCAAGGGTGGGGAGATTTCACCTCCTATGATCACGGAAGTAGCTGGTCGCAACAAAATTGATTTAGATTAAAGACGTATAAAAGAAAGTCACAAACCTCCCATAAAGTGATCATTTGCAAAGGGAAAATACCCGTACCACTATAGGCCATCCATAACGTATATACATGCAGTGTTTGGGGAACAAATATTGGAAATTTGTGTGCGTCCCTTCTCTAATCTATTGCGTACAAAATGGGGAGGGGCGGCGGTTACATTTTAGGCGTATGTACTTCATGGATGGCCCCCTAACAATTCATTCTTCATTCTTAATATCATTTCATTCCTGCTTAAGGCGTGACCAGAAGGTGAAATCAAGAGAAGAGGTGTAGATGGTGGCGCCACCTTATGTCGAAAAACTACTACTAGTGTTACGGCCCATGAAACATTGATGTGGGTGAGATATTTGTATCAGGTTAAAAACATTTTACAACCAGCAGAACAGTCAATATTTCATTTGGAGGTCGAAGACCGAGTGGCGAATAGATATTCGCCCATTATTATATGATAGGCCAAGCTAAAATTATGTACGGTATTTGTATGATAGAAGGAGATACTCTTGAACTGGTAGAGAAGTACAATTACTTCGGTATGATCATCCATGGAAACTGACCTACAAAAATAAGTTTTTAAAGTTAATTCAGGAGGGGAGTCCAAAGGTTTTCAAATTTAGAAAATCCAGATGTGTTCTGTCACAAAATACTGCTTCAACAGTGTACAAACAGATGGTACTTCCTAGTCTCGAATACTTGAAATCTGTATCCTTCTCGGCAAATGATTTGGAGTGTGCAAAGAGGTATATCAGAGTATTGTACTCGGGAATGGTCTCACTGCAAATAGACAGAAAATCTTGGACGAAGAGATATTTGAATCAGAAGTGAAATTCCAGTATTTACTATCCAACATTCTACATTAGTTATCAAGGGAAGCACAGAAACTATATTCTCACGCCGATATTCTCACGCACTGCTTTACACTCTAGGGATTTTCCCCTCCGTGTTCTACTCAGTAGAACACGACTTTCCGTATTCTACTAAGTAGCGATTTGTAGGCTCCATCTACTAAGTATAAAGACTCCGTATTAGGTGGAAAATAAAAAGAAGATATCTATGGCAATTTACCATGATGATAGCTACCTAATCCCGATGTATCCAATATTGATTGGATAGTTGTAATGAATGTCAACAGAAATAACTCATGTAAATCAGATGCTGTCAGTGCATAGATACAGATCTATTAGAAATTATCCATCTATATATATATATATGCCGCAGTGTGATATACTCTGTCAATGATCAATGTCCGTCTGCCTAAATTACCGAATCTCAAAGGCTCTAAAGTGGTGGATCTCACTGTCTATTATTTTTCATAAATGTCTCTGTATAGGTCAGCCCTGTAATTCATAGGGATCACTACCGCCGGGCTGGATGGCTGATGGTTTATAGAATGTGTTGATCTTCCCTTTATCTTTCAGACTGGCCTGTCTACTGCTTCATGCCTGTCTATACTGTGGTAAATTGCTTTTGATTTCTCTTTGAACTGGTGATGCATTTAGTATGGCGCCATAGCGTTGATCTGCCTACTAGTTCCCTACCCTCGGTTTAACACCCCCCCCCCCCCCCCCCCGCCCCACGGGACGTGCGTCCGGGTGTCTATAGAATAGGTAAAAGGTACCGGAAGTCGGTCGGTGGAACCGGATGTTCCTGCAGGATCGTCCACAGACGCTGGGGGAATCCCCTATGGATCACTGGGCAGTATTTCCCATGGGAGAGAGGGTGTTCAAATGGTGGGAATGCCGCCAATTGCACTACAAAGTATTCCGAAAGCTAGAGGAGGATGGAGGATTTTACAATTCCCACATATTTCTCAATGATCAGACACAATGATAATTTTCAGTTTGGACATCTCTGTTGACTTTATTGTAATTTGTTCATATAAGACGTCTGAAAAACTCACCTCGGTGAGAGGCATACTTCTCAATGAAAATAAAAAGTTTTAATAGGGATGGGTAGATATAAGACC
Source organism: Alentia gelatinosa (assembly GCA_950022655.1). Classification (NCBI taxonomy): domain Eukaryota; kingdom Metazoa; phylum Annelida; class Polychaeta; order Phyllodocida; family Polynoidae; genus Alentia; species Alentia gelatinosa. The sequence goes on from OX465581.1 coordinate 104,835,108, forward strand.
ATTCCCATTTCTATGCTGAATTAGTTATTTCGATTGTTGCTTGTTTTGGACTGTCAAACATTCAAAATCGATTAACGCTCGTTAGTTCTCGTGACCAGAGTTAAAGTATGTTATGCTGGCTCGTGTGTCACTATAACCCATGGTAGAGGATGGCCCGAAGAAAGAATAGACATCCAGTTTGCATTGAAAATTGCGAACCTCCATAAACTAATATTATAACGTATTTGAATGTATACAAAGAAGACCACATTCAATAAGTGTCCCTGTATTGTAGATCGTCAAGCAAATGTTTGTTATGTCTTTTATGTTTTTTTGGGTTGAGCAATGCTTCTGTAATATCTGATTGATGACAACTTATGGTGCCTCAGTTAACTTGCATATAAATATGTCTTTGCTTTCACCAAGATAACTGAAATGCTTTAATCAAGATATCGGAAATTAACAGTATCTGATTCTATCTCGTGGAAAATGGTATAATGGCGAAAGGATTTCGAAATACAACACATTTCAGTATGTGATACATTACGAAAATTTGAAGCAAGGGTATATATCATACCCAGAATGAGTCATGTTTGCATTCATATAACTCAAATAGTCGCAATGCTGTATCATTATTCTTTGTTAAATTGAATTCAGAAATGACTAACATTCCTAAGCGGGTAACGAAAATAAACAGACGCTACGATCAAAATTTATAGAGGAAGTCACGAGGTTCCTTTAGGTTACGCCATTCATCTCCCTTCTGTGTGTTTTATTGGGTGGACTAACTCAGGCTTCGCGGTAAACATGACTGTCTGGAGAGCAACTCGATGACTGGAAGCGACGTAGACTTGTTCTGAGCTTTGGTCTCAATCATCCCGTTTCAACAAAGTTCCCTACCCCAACTTATCCAGAATGCTGTTCAGTCAAACGTGCTCTGTAATGGAATAAACAGGCAAATGGGGTGAGCCGTTGGAGCAGCCAACAGTCTAGCGGTGATTTGAGCAAAGCCCTAATCGGACGGGAAATGGATGTGATGACGCCAACACTTGAATGCACAGAGGCGGGTGGCCGGCCTGGCGCACCATTCCCCTTGTCATCGGGATTTACTCAGGCGGCAACGCGTCAGTCAGAGGCGGCAAGCAGATTCCGACAGGAAGGATTCCCAGAAAATTCATTTCACTACTGTTAGGGATTTTGTGCGACCATATGGTTAACGGTTTCAATGGAGCTCTGTGTATTTCCCTCTCTAATTCATATATTATTCGGAGCTATAAGACGGGATGTTGGTCCGGCACAAATATATCGACAACATTATAATTGGGTTCGATTAGAGCCATTGTTCTGTGATATAGGAGATCTGAGTAGATACAGCATGTTTTCCATCTGAAAAACTCTGTATAGGGCGAAACTTTCTCCACCTTCGAAAAATAAAGCATAAAACGCAATTACATCTAGGAATCTCACATCTGGAATCTAGCTCAACTTCCCTTTTCCTCTCTTACCTTAACGTGTACGGTTCGAATTCTCCTAAAAACGAGTTCGAATTCTCTTAAAATATGAATGAGAGCCAGAAATGCCAATGTTACACAGAGAAGGGGAAACAAGATAATATGAACAACAACAGGAAGAACTAGCCTAGGTGAGATGTTTGACAATAAATAATTAAAAAGAAAGATTAATGGAAATCTTTATATTTTCTTATAGATCATAATGTGTGCTCAATCTAAAGCATGCTACTTGTAGTTTGGGCTATATAGATACTGAGACTTTTTTTGGTATATGCTCATATTTTGTACATCTCATTTAAAAGTACATACCAGTTTTGTAATACAATAATTTTATTTGATTGATTTATTGGACCTCTCGCCTAATGACAGGCTTCGCCGTTACAGTGCAATCCGGTGACAGAATTGCCATTTGCAAACATCTTCGTTACTAGCAAATCTTAAGTTGGAGAAAAGAACATTTCCACCAACGGACTGGTATTTTTACTGAGCATCAATGTTTTCATCAGAGCATGTAGTAGAGGCGGTCTGACCTTAATACACCCTTTCACCACTTCCATCCTTGTGGGATATTTGGTACATGTGGAGCCAACAGGAAACCAGTCAGTGGCAAATCGTGATGCCTGTTGGCAACGTCCGATCCCACAGCGCCTCTCCTATAAAATTCATTTTGAAACCATACGATAAGATGTCGAAATTAGTTTTAAATAAATATCTATAGATAAAGACTGTATTCGATTATAAGTTACTCATATAACTACTCACCCTACTTTAAACTACTTCTTCATAAACTTGCTCAGGATATACTTCATTCTGCAGGTACTGGCACACATGAAGCACTCCACAAAACTGGGCCCTGTTTTTTGGTCACGACAATCGTTATTAATGTAGCGGACTGCCGAGTGGTAGTGGGTGATCTCACAACCGGGCCTAGTCTACCTATCCAGCGGTTGGAGACGAGTCGCTACCCCATGTTTGTGCTCTCCGCATGGGTTGGTTCAGAGTAACCCGGTTGAAGCTGGGAGATGCGGAATCTACAACCTAGCTTAACTAAGAACACAAAACCAGACTCTGGCCACTTCAGGCACAATCTCTTTATTGTATACCTGCGGATCTTACAGTAGCTTAACACAGATGTGTTAAGTAGTGCAAGGGGAGAGGATCTTTCTCTCCACAGCTGAAAGGTTTTCGTAGAAACCTAGCAGTCTCTGAGGCTCCAAGTGTTCACTCAACGGAGAGGCACCACAAGTAACCTGTCGACCCGCTGTGGACTCAGCCTATATATACATACTGACTGAGTTACGTAATGCGGCCGACCCCATAGTATTTGCATACACGGGTCTGCCGGCCTTACCGCACAACAGGGATCGGCACTCGCACCACTTAGCATTAATTGAACGTACCACTATTTGACTACCCTGACCCCTACATTAACAAAATATTTCAACCGTCAGTGTCCTATAGAGCTATGATCTTAGAGGATCGGCCAATGATTGTATGGCTATGACACTATGACACAGGGGGTTTCAGTTGTGCTATAGAAATGACAATCGTAGAGTTTCCTAGTTGAAAATGTCGGCCAAAGTGTCGCAGGCCAAGACATCTAGGTCATACCAAATGCGGACGTTTAAGAACTAAGCCATGAAACTTTAACACGTGTTAGGGAAACATATCACCTATAATTCTTCCAAATATAGAGAAGATCAGCCACTCCGATCCGCTGATATCCGTGTTTGAATTTCGTCACAGCAAACGTCTGTTCTGGTGGCCAGTGTACATAAGCAGTCGCTAATTTATGCTGCGACCTTGACAGTAGATGCACTTGTTCACGTTTTCGCATTTCGCTGGTTCGTGGATCTGAAGGCACTGCTACCATAGTCAACAGGTCGTAATGCACATGGAATTTCACCTACTTTCTGTAAGAATTAAGCCATGAAACTTTATCACCAGGGATTCCCTCCTTCCCTGCCAAGGTGTAGTGCGGGGTCTTTCTGTCCTGTGTCCCCGGTGCCCTTCTCAGCAGGTGAGCAGTTCAGGGTTGGCTTCTTAGGTGACACAAACTACAACATATGGATGGGGCACCCTATTTAAGCGGGTGATCCACGAATCTGCAGCGAGGAATTATTATTATGGACGTCGGTGTCATCAGCCAGCCCAATTTGCTCATCAGCTGAGATAATCGGCTTGGTGGATCAGCAAATAAGGCACCCACGGCCGGACCCGGTCGGATCTGGCAATTGTCGTGTCTCCAAATCCCAGTCGGCTGCAAACGTGACCTGGCCCCGGCCAACTCTAAATGCCATAGTTTTGCTGATCCAACAAACAGTCTGGCCAGCAAATCATAAATTTTTCAGCATCGGCCCAACCTAATTTGCATATCCATGCAGAGTCAGCTGTAATTTTCGTAGCCGACGGAAAACTAATTCATTTGATTTCTAGAGGCAGCCGACTGGCTGATCATGCCAACAGCATGGATAGGTATCATCCACGAGTAACTGACCTGCAAGGAAGGACGAAAAGTTCAGACAGTTGCAACAGTTTGGGCAGAATTTTAGCGCCAGGGTTGGATATACAAATTCAGAACATCAAGGTTTAACTTTATTTACCTTCATTGTTCCGTTAACTGCAGTATTCTGCGGTTATTTGATGAGCTATCAGTGCTCCAATACAAATCCAAACATGGCGGCACACTGCTCTGCTCGATTACCAGGTTTTGTGTTGGCTGGTACCCTGGGAACCAGCATAGGTTTTGCGCAGCTGGAGCGGCGTAGTATATGGAAGTGCACTGGGCACGCCACCTATTGGATCAACGGAAAACTTGGCTTGCACGTAAGTGCAGCCAACATCCATCAGACGGCAACAGCAAACCCGCTGCATGTGTATTGCCGTGCCAGGTCCGACTGGCCGCAGCACTTAGGAGGACTGTCTAGGAGGGTGGTTGTGGCCCATTAGATTATAGGTCAACTCTCGACTGTAGAACCCTCCCAAGGCCCTATTTAAATATCATGTAAGGAGGTCAGGATCAAGGTCGGGGTTTGCTGCAAATGCAGTCAGTGGCTACTTGGTCTACTCTATTCCTTATATGGAATTAGTGTAATGGGACAACTCCATGCAGCTAGTGCGTATTCGTTGGAACCAATCAGATCTTGTCAAACTGATGCTATAAATATAACAACGAACCTCATTATTCCTTTCACCACCCCGCGGCATGGATCGATATCAGTCGTGCTCTATTTGACTATCACGTACCTATCTCCTTAATCTCTGCCGTATAAACCGGACTATTGGAAGCTGTACCGACGAATACGTACTAGACAGTGGTGTTAGTGCATCGTAATGAACTACCTTTTTCTGGTGGTCTCATAGACGGTGTCACCTATCTTTGCACTGATTTCCCAGCGTCCCATTTAGCACGGCTTCAACTTAGGCATTCTCCCTGGGGTTTTGCAGGGATAGAAGTAGTAGATTGTCTGTAGCTCACCTTGACAGGCTCTCTCGTCATGGTTCCTCAACTGTTGGGCCATATTGTATCCCAACACTTGCAGGGCCTGGGTGTGGCACCAATCTGCCATGGAGTAACCCAGGACCTGGGAGCTGTTTCAAAAGTTGGGAGGGTGCTAAACAAGAGTACTCACCGCCAAAGCGAAAGCTAACAATGGCACCTGAAGCATCGCTGTATAGATGGAGGTGCCGTTCGCTATTGGGTATTGGTAGCGGTTTTGCAGCCGCTTTGATTCAAAGTGCCGCTCGCTGTTGCGGCCTCTTGCTTTGAAATGCGACGTGCCGCTGGCGAGACTTCACTCAACTTTTGAAACAGCTCCCAGGACCCCTACCAGCCCTGCCATCAGAGACACGAAGGCATCCTGGCACTCCAGGGAGCTGTTTCAAAAGTCGGGAGGGTGCTAAACGAGAGCACTCACCGCTAAAGCGAGAGCTAAACAACTGCACTTGAAGTTTTGCTGTCGAGGTGGAGGTGCCGCTCGCTATTGGGTATTGGTAGCGGTTTTGCTGCCGCTTTGATTCAATGTGCCGCTCGCTGTTGCCGGCCTCTAGCTTTGAAAATGCGACATGCCGCTGGCGAGACCTCACTCGACTTTTGAAACAGCTCCCAGGGTCCATGTGAATGCTCTCCCTTTTTCTACTAATTTCTTCTGGCCACCGAGGCAAACCAAGGCATGAAGGCCCAGTAATATCTGGTAAGCCTGAAGAAGCTGTGGACCTATGTTACTATCCAGGGCTTAGTCCAGGCCAGTACAACCACAACCTTTTCCGGGTCAGTCCATACCCCCTGAGCCCTGACTACATGGGCCAGAAACTGCGACTCAGTTCAGATTAACTGGCACTCCAATGGCTTAACACGAAGAACAGCCTCCCTGAGGTGCCCTAGCACCATGCCCAGCTGGTCCAAATGTAATTAGATTAAACATGTAGAGCACTCATCACTACCTCCATCAAATTCTCCTACAAACCCAGGGCATTGCACTGCCCAAATAGCATTACTTTGTATCAATAAAGCCTCTATGGGTGTAGGCCTGTCCCTCTCTTCCATTTCCACCTGCCAATATCTGCTAACAAGGTCAAAAGTGCTAAACTGTCGCAACCCTCCCTGTCCAGCAAATCATACACCCGGGGCAAGGGGTAGGCATCCTTAACCGTGAAGACATTTACACACCTGTAATCAACATAGTATCACATTGTCCCATCTTTCTTCCACACCAGGATGAATGACTAGGCCCAGGGATTGATAGCCCCCACCTCCTGGTCTACGAAGTGCCTTCAATGTGGGGCCAGCCTCTGTGGCGGTTGTTTCACCGGTGCCGCAACGCCAGTCTTGAAACGATGCTTTATCAGGGTAGTATGTCCCTGTGTGTCTCCAGCAAGTTGAGCAGTGAGGCCCATCTTGTCCCCTCCAAATGACTGACCAAACCCTCCAGGACCTTCCTTCTCTACACCATTGACAGCCTGGCACTGATCCATCCCGGGCTCTCCAGCCTCAAACTCCTCCAGAAATCCTGGTGGAGCTCCAGTGCATTGTGACCATGTCAGTCCTGGGTTTAGTAGCTTTACAGGGCAGCATCCTTCCCAGGGTCTGACATACCAATACCACACTTGCCACTCCAGCACTTGTGCCCCAAAGTCAGGCTCACCACCCTGCAGTCACCCTTCCACCAGTACTCTGCTTCCAGGATTTCCTCGCATCCCAGGTCGGCCAACACCGAGTCCCCTACCGCTTTGCGGCTGCCACACTTTAACTCGACACTTACCTGACTCTTCACAGCCAGGGGCTTCCCGTATGCCCCATATACTGCAAGATTTCAGGGCACCACCAGACCGTGCCTTGTACCTGTAACTCAGGTACTCCAGGGACCAGGGACCTGTTTCAGTAGTCTCGTGACATTAGGCCTAGACAGACACCAACAGCGGCACCAACAGTGCAAGTAACAGCTGAAAAAGACTAGCAAATATCAGAAGATCGAAGTGGCCTATCTTCTTCATATTTGGAACGATTATAGATTATATGTATCCCCTACTCATGTTAAAGTGTCATTGCTTAATTCCTACGAGAAGTGAGTGAAACTCTGTGTGTCATCAACTGCAATCTTGTGATCTGTCCGTATGGTGTCACAGATGCCAACTAGACATGTCACGAAACTACTGAAACAGGCCCCTGTTTCACTAGTTTCGTGACATGTCTAGATGGCGTCTAGATGGTGTGTCTGGTTTCATAAGAACTAGACATTAGACTTCGTTTTGTTTGTTCTTGCTTGCACTGTTGGTGCTGTTTTTCATGTCTGTCTAACACTTTTGTCACAAAACTAGTGAAACAGGTCCATGATATGTAGATTTGTTTAATTCTTGTGTTTGGGGTCTGTCTTTTCCTAAGGGCAGCTACTTGTGTTGTCACGAAACTAGACAACCCCAATGTCTGTATGGTGTCACAGACATGTCACAAAATTATGGGGACAATTTGCTTGGAAATGCTTGCTTCGGTACAAAATGCTTCTTAATCCCGCTTAAGGGGTCACTTTGGAAGGACACTTTATCAATCTAACAGGACAGTGTGGGTGAAACTCTCCAGATTATCTTGATTCCTTGTTTATGGTGTGTGAATGAGGCGGTTAGACTGGTGTCTAGACAGTCAGACACGACACAACGTGTGTAGGCTCATGTAAGCATCAGGTAGGCATCTATGGGGTCTTTGTGAGGTTATAACAGTGTTTCTATGCTATGATATTACCTGTATTTATAAAGGTATTATATACTACATAGCCTAACCATCGACAGACTGAACCCCGCTTAAGGGAACAACCCGCTTAAGGAACAGTGGGTGTCCCTTAAGCGGGGTTTTACTGTATTTACTGTGTCATTTCGGGTTTTTTATATAATGACAATATATAATATATCCTTTATCTTTTATGATACAATAGTTGATCTTGTGTGAATGTGGTGGCCATACCAACTTAATATGTTCTCCTACATTGTGATTACCATACTTTCTATTTCAGCATTTTTTCCAAATCGAACATTATGTAATTATGCTACTCTAATGGAGAATCAAATAAACAGTGAAGATGATACTTCCAGGGATATTTTTAGAACGAAGTTTGATAGGTCCATAGCTCCATGTCACCAAACTTGAAACAAGCGTCTTGAGTATCAAAATATCAAACCACGTCAATCCAACCGTATTCATGCATCCATCTTTGATTATTAACGAAAACCCTATTGTCTAAACGTGGCGGAACAGTTTACAAACGCAATTATTGGATCCTCTGCCAGGTGCCACCAGGGAATGAAGGTCTGCGTGTGATTGTGTTCTTGTCCATCAATAACTAATTTTCAGACTCCAGCTAGAATCAGTATATTCAATGATGGTTGTCCTGACATTAAGCAGAATAGATGTCCATATGTTGCTTTATCGTATGCGTTTATTTGATACATTACCAAATGATTTAGTCTAACAGGTGCTAGATATAACTCTTCTGGTCTGATACATGATGCAAAAGTAATGTGCTAGACAAACATGAACCTAGCAAATATTGAGTTTTACACCGTTAATGTCTTTTTTCTTAAAAACAAAAATTTTAAACCAAATAACCTGTGTGAAATTTATATTTTATGCAGCCTTGCTATATTTAAGATTATGGCTTGAGTATTTTTATCTGTAGCAATGAGAGAGAATAAAACGGTGTAATGCAGAAACATTTCTGTATAGTGACATAATGCTAGAAGAAGGTTGGATGTATTTCGATTTCATTCTCATTTTCATGTTCACAATGATTTATAATTCATATTTCATACAGAACATACATAGATATATATAATATAAGACCATCTCTTCTCCATATTATAACAATGATTTTTATCCAGGAACGTTATTCAACGACAAGTATTTTATATCAGATAAAGCTCGAGCTTGGTTCGGGCTCAGAATTTTGTTGATGGAATAGTCTAAAAGTACCTATCATTCTTGGATTGGGCCGATAACCTCGCCTAATATGAAAACATCTATTGAACTTGTATTAGATTTTAAAGTGGGATTCACACGGTGGGATTCATGTACCTCACAGGGTTCGAAATCTTTTGATGGGTAAACGTCGCCAACAATTGTAGGAAAAAACATGTGTTAGGGAAATGGAACCCTACTATTTAGACGAAGAACTTGTGATCCAGTACAGAATCTCAGCAGACAAACTCCCTGTGAGGTAAATGAATCCCATCATGTGAATCCCGCTTCAGGAATATTTTTTCGAACCAGCGACAATTCATATTGAGAAAGGTACAGATCTATCCAATATTCCATGTCTACTACATCAATCGAATCATACCTACAAAATTACATCATTCATATATATAAATCACAACCATTTGACGACAATATATACATACATGATATATATTCCGTGTACATGTCCATTCAATTATGTAACATAAAAGTTATATCAGAACGTATTCCATTTATAAAATAATTCCATTGTGACATTGGCAGAATCGCCTTAAGACGTAATATTCTATACAACAAAAATACAGCGATCTCGTCTTCAAAATCGGAACAAAAAATTCTAGAATTTGAGAAAACTTGAAACATGCAGTTGCCCTACATCTGCTAATATGTTCCTTGTCGATAGACACTGTATTATATTGGTGTTACAACGCCGTTTCCTCTCCCTGGTGTGCCCTGTCCACCTCTTTTCCTGCACCACTTTGACAATCAGAGTCACTTCCGTTTTCAATGTCTGCCCCGTGAGCACTCTCCTGGCAACATGCCCTCGGGCTGCGTGCGCAACACAGTCTGTGCAGCAATGTACCGGTCTCCCGTCGGACGTCAGCGTCGATAGTAAAAATCAGCACTATATTGGCGACGAAGACTGTGTAGAAGAGATTTGCGAAGGCATGTTGATATAGAATACCCCGGGCTGTCATGGTAAACAGTAGATGGTCGTCGGCAAATGTAGACACCGTTCTCTGGATAGTGTTGGGGAGGGACAGAATGACGAATAATCCAGAAGTAGCTACGGTGGCGACCATGGACGACACGGATGGAGAGATCATACCTATCTCTCTCTGCGCGTGCGCAGAAGCGGCAGGATCCGGCGTGGAACTTTCTGTGGATGGCGACGGCGACGGTCGAAGAGGATCCACAGAGAAGGTGTCGTTGATCGCCAGCGGCACACGGCGAAGCTTCAGGCGGCAGTGGTTAAGAATTAGCGCTACGTCCCCAACCACCATCACAAGGAATGGAATGAAGAAGTTCAAGATAGCGTCGATCCTGTCAAGGATGAGTGACGTTCTGAGGTATTCGACAATAACGACGCAGATTTTCGCAGCGCCGAAGTGCACCGTGCCCTCCATCATGGAGAGGTTCAAAAAGACGGCCAGTGCTAGCGCAGAGAGGACGAAGAGGATGATCTTGGCTCTTGTTGGGGATACCATCAGAGCTAACCACGAGGGACATGTCTTGAGGGCTACCAGTTGAACAGCGAGTCGGTCAGTGACCAACGCCACAAGGATCCATGTGTACAAGAAATGGGAGCCCTGGCTGATGAAGGCGGTGAACTGGCACGTCCCCGGTACCCCGTACACATTCACACCGATCGACCCCAGCCAGATGAGCAGCAACCCAAGCAGGTAGAGTAGGGAACACACCCCGAGGCCAACCAGGTAGGGAAGGTGGGAACTTCTAGTGACCCGGCCGACCCGAGCCAAAATTGGCGTCGCTAGAAGACTTGACAACAGCCCCAGTACTGCCACGGACGGCGTGTAGTAGAAGCGCAGGATATGAGCAACTCGTAGAGTCCTCGCCTCCTGCTCACTGATCTGACGGGTCTCTAGCTCCATGTCCTCCATGTAAGTCCCGCCCGGGGCCGTGTCGTCGATGATCTCGTATTCCATAAAGGTCATGTTGTCGGGCACGCGGGCTCGCACCTCCCGCCACCAAGAGAGCAGATCACTGGGCCAATGCTCGTAGTCGTAGGAGTTGTTCACAGCAAACAGACTCATTGTTCTGATTCTAGAGGCTTTGTTACAAATATGCACGCGGTATAACAAGTTATATTTCCAGATTAAAAATCTAGGATATAGATCCAATTCCCTTCGCCTGCTGCTTTATGCTCGTGTTGTTATGTGTTGGCTTATAGTCTGAAAACTGTGCGCTCCCCTACCGAAGTCTACTTTCCACCATGTTGTGTTCTAAGCATTGAGTTCTTATAACCGGCGTAACCTATTATAATGACACTGCAAAGGAGATGATTCTGGGTGTGACCCTCCGGCGACGATCGCGAGAATGTAGAGCTGCACGGTTGTATCATCCTCTGTTTCATATGAGCTTTATGATCCATAATCCACACCCTCGTCATGATTCCACTTTCACGAAATTAAACGCCTTCAACAATGGATCCTCTATGAACTTTCCTTGTCCCCCTTTATGCCCGTATACTGTGTTGCATGATGTTACATAATATTGTACATTATGACTGAATCTTTTATGGCTACTAGCCCATACTGCTAACATGCAGGAAATGTTATGACGTCATCACGCGTTATCCCATTTTAACACGCAAATTTAGGTGAGTTTCTAAATGCACGATGGGTCAATTCCATGAGCAACAAATAAGGAAAGACGAGGAAACGGATTTCGGCGACCGCTGAAATGTGGCCAGCTGGTAGAACCAATTCTCTGATGGCAGGAAATACTCATGAAGGCTCATTCAGTGACCTGATAGCCCATACCAAGGTTGCTTGAATTTCCGTAGATAAGGAGCAGAACAGAGCAGGTTCGTACAAACAAAAAAATTCATTCCAGAATTAAATCCATTAGTAGTCTGACACTTTCTGAATGGGATAATACCACTCTCCGGCTATACCACTCCCATGGTGCTCAGTACAGGCAGATAATTTGTATCATCCGTGAAGGCAGCAAAGATGAACGGCTGTTGCGATACAGACTGTTGTCTGTGTTGGCACTGAAAACTGGTGTAAATACGGCAACTATCGTACTTCCCCTATACAATCACTCTCTCCACTTCTCCAGCTCTTCATGTTGTTTTCCCAGTTCAGTCTGACCTACTCACAAGGCACCATTTCTCCTCTTGAATCCGTAATTTGGACTGTATGTGACCGTAGGAAATCACACCTCTGCGACCCCTACATCCTGACGCCCGCATGGCGCCGACGTGAGCTGCCTGGTGTTGGCTGGCCATCCCCTCTCTCTCCCTTCCTCTCTCTCTCTCTCCCTCTCTCACCAGAGGCGCGCACGGCAAGGGGCGGGGCGCAACGTTCACTAGCCAAATGGCCCATGCCGGTAGTCTCGCCCACACCCACAAACGTCCGTGCACCTACCAGCTTCCCCCAACTACGTCACAATCACAGGCTGTTCCCAGAAATGATGACTGTGATAGTAAGCCAAGAGGGGATGGGGAGACGGATAGAGGGGTTTAGAAATGCCAGATGGGTTGGCTGCATTCTGGCTGGAATTGGCCCGTGTAGTAATGCCAGAGTTGAAAACAACACACCCCTACAATCTCTCCCACCCTCAGAACGGCATTGCCAGACGACCAGCAGTTAGGGTGTAGGTGCGAGCGATACTTGGAAGCGTCGTTTACCGATAAGGGAACACCCAAGCCCATTCATACACAAAGTCATAATATATGTACCGCCATCAGTCAAGTAATGCAGGAGGTGTTGTTTTGTTTAGTCATCTACTTTTATACCATACTCTTCGAGCATTCTCCATCTTCCTATATATTGTTCATTAAACATAAACATGAATGCAATATTCCTAACATTTTAGGAAGAGGATATTGCTGCTGAATCATTGAAATGTTTTCTTCGTGATGTATGTTTAAGTACTATCGTTGTATTAGCCAAACTACGGCCTCATCTTCTTTATCCAGGGATAAGGGGTAATGAAAACATAGCATTATTTTACAAAAGATATTGTCATGTATGCTTCATGCATAGATGTTAAGTCAGGTCAATGTGGTTATATTGTAAGGGATTTCATATCTTTTTTTCCATCTGATAGGTCACAAGAATGGCGACGTAAGAAACAGAGAAATATGGACCATCCTATCAACTTTGAATCATACTCTCCCACCACGCCTTTCTCCATTCAATTTCCTTCCTAGCCATCCCTTGTTATGATTGTAACTATCTTCCGCGTTCCCTTTTTCCATGATTTTTCCTCCTCTTTTCAGTGCTTCCATATTCCCATCCATTTTCGATAGAACTGTGAAGATCACAGGGATCTTCGTACTGGTAATTGCTACCATTAATATTGGAAAGACATCAAACACACACGGACAAGACCTAGAAATAGAATGCCTTCAGAAATTAGGCAAGAGGAGGATGAAACCTTGAAAGCTGTGGCGTTGATGTAGTTTTCGACTTCGAAAGGGATTAAGTTTGAATGCAAAAATGAAGATATGCTGTTAAGCCACTAATAGTAATAATAACACACAGCCTGCTGGATCAATAAATCAATATATTTGCACTTGTATTTTACGTTACGCACAGTGTACATACGGACACATACATATTACATATACGTATGCCGTGTTTCAATCCTGCTATTGATTAGAATCTGCATATATATAAGCCATATCCCTACTCATTTATGTAGGATTTGTATGATGTACATTTATATAGGATAAATCATGTTTCATTACTTTAGGTGAGGACTCCGAGCGATGAAACAGCATAGTTATTAACGTTTTGTATACATGCCACTTTAGATATAAAATATCTTACGTCATACGTGCTAATTCTGACTACCGTGCAATATTCAAAGTTCAGAATTACCATGATTCAAATTGTTGGAGATTTTGTCAATAGATCAGAATAATTCGTTAATTACTAGGAATCTGTAGGTAATACCGCGTGCTTTTGAGGTTGATGATTAGGTGTAAAGATAAAATCTCAAGACTCACCACCCGACAACTGAGTTTACAGTGACCACATACTCAGTGGACACTTATTTTGGTGGAGTTTCCACCTGCCGACTCAAAACCCATCGATAGTGTTCATGCTGTACAAAGGCGGTCGGTGGCTCTCCCTCTGAAATGTCGGTGGCACCTAATCGGTGACCTGCACAGCATAAATCACGTGGCATAAATATGATCGACGCCGACCAACATTTAGTTGTAAATTGTAGACTGCCACCAATTAATTCAATGCACTTCGATTTCGTCGGTGGGTGCATAAGTCGGTCAGTGGTGCTGAGTTGCATGAGGTGGGAGAGAGAAATTGTTGACCATTTCTGTTTCGACCTGACGATTAATGCACTAGACGTATCACATAATCGATCGGCAGTGTGAAATGCCATAATCGGTGGTCATAATCGGCACGTGGAAACCCCACTTATGCAGCTTAAATGGTACATTCTCAGTTAAGTCTTGCAATTACATGGTGTAAAAAACAAAAAAATGAAATTACTCCTTTGCATATTGTACCCACATTTACAGAAACTACTACTCTTTTTCTGTCTTTCTGTAAAAAAATTAGAACGTCAAGTCTTATGGTTAAAATTTTATCGCAGTTTCAATAAGGTATCTAAAATTTGTACTTTTTCACATTTTCAGCCTCGGAGATCTGGAAATTGTTGTTTATTATTACATACCTATGTGCGAACGTCAGTGAAATACTACCCGCTCACGGGGGTGTAGTACATCGCGACTCCGGCCCACTATGGTGCGCTTCGTCGTACTGCAAGATTCTAACGTGTATGTAACTAACTCGCCGCACCGCGCAAGGCGTGCATATTCGACGTCATCGCGACCAAAAACAACATGGCGAATGACGTCGAATCGCGACTTTAAACTCGCGATACACGCCCCCCGTAACAACTACAAGTGCGTATTGACTAAGTATCGAGGTAGCCTACGTGCGGCGTTCACCTGACACCGTTTAAATTGCTCAAATATGCGAAATCATTCGATAATAACAACACGATCCGCAACGGGGGACGCACAGACACGCTTACGCTGGTTCCTGGCGCCTCCGCCTCCATACGTGCCTAACGCTCTCCAATCGTATTTTCTGCTAGGCGCGCTCTTACCGAATAGCGGCTAAACATCCGCTAGGCGAGTGGAGACATGCGCAACGAGCACATCCTGTGAGTTGGCTTCCGGTTCGTAGCAGACAGTGTCAACATGGAGCGGTTGTGACTTAAGAACTCGATAAATGGCGTCTTTCTGATCGAATTGAGGTATGTAATAATAAGAAAACATCCATACTGTGGCCAGAACTATGTCTTAGTTCTCGGTCACCTGTGTCGGACATTCACCCCTCCGCCTGCGGCGTCGGGGCGAATGTCCGACACAGGTGACCTCGAACTAAGACATAGTTCGGCCACAGTCTGGACGTTTTCTCCTAGTAGTACAGCTTATGAGAAAAAAATGTGAGGGAATCTGGCAACCCAATAATACGAGATAGGTTTTATACCAGATAAATGTTTGGATTGTTCTCTCTTGAACTTAAGTCAATGAAGGTTAGTACTGCATATAACATTTTTTGTAAATTCTGGTTCCCATGGCAACAGAATAATTTCTTTAAAAAACACATAAAATCTGTATTTTGGGGATAACTTTGTTGCTTTTGCTTATTTTCCATTCATATTTGGCAGGATTAAAGGTCCCTTTGAGGCACATCTATTATAACTTAAATAATTGTAAGATGGAATGTTTCTGTGTTGCCATGGAAACCAAATACGTATTTTTTTAAATAATCCCCCAGCCATATTTGTTTTGGTTTGAGAAACTTAGAAAAACCACAAACTAAATGTTGGTGTGTGATGGAGTTGGTGGGTGGGTGGGTCTGGCTGATGGTATTGATGTTAGCAGCTTATAAATGATATTTTCGTTGGGGAGGGGTGGGCAACTTATGTTTTTTGGGAGGGGTATTTCTGTGAACCTTCAAAGGAGACGGACATGGCAATATCCACAGTTAGGAGGGGGAGGGGGGGGGGGCATTTTTGGGGGGATGGGTGGGGAAGGGGAAAGGTATTCCATAGGGGCACCTTTTCTGGTGGGAGAATTTTGTCAGTATTTCCATGGATGGTCAACCTTTTTAAGGTGTGTGTGTGTGTGTGTGTGTGTGTGTGTGTGTGTGTGTGTGTGTGTGTGTGTGTGTGTGTGTGTGTGTGTGTGTGTGTGTGTGTGTGTGTGTGTGTGTGTGTGTGTGTGTGTGTAGGTGTGTGTGTAGGTGTGTGTGTGTGTGTGTGTGTGTGTGTGGGAGGGGGGGGACTCTCTTTTGGCATTTTCAACAGGGACCTAACTCTTTTAGGAGGAATGGGGAATGCTGATTTTTATTTTTTTTGGGGGGGGGGGGCAACTTCATTTTAGTAATTCTAAGAGAAGGGACAAATTTTCTCTTTGTATTTCCTTAGAGGAGCAAGCTTATTCTTTTCCATAAGGGGCAGGGAATTCCATTGGGGTACCCTGTAATGTTTTTCAATATTCTCAAACAAGGCTAACCTTTTTGGGTGGGGGCAACTTTCTTTGGGTATTTCCATGGGAGTTCCAACTTCTTTTTTTTTCCTTTTTTTTTTTGGGGGGGGGGAGCATTTCTTTTTGGGAGCAGAGAGTTTTTCTTATTGGGGGGGGGGGAGGGCAATTTTTCAGTATTTCCAAGAAGGGACAGTTTTCGAGTTTTCAAGGGGTATTCCATAGGATCACCTTTTTGATGGTGGTGATGGTGGTGGGGGTGGTGGTGGAAAGGGTTGTCAGTATTTCCCTGGAGGGTCACCTTTTTAGGGGCAACTCTCTTTTTTTTGGGGGGGGGGGAGGGGAGGTTCAGGGGAAGACCCAGTGCTAAAGAATATGTTGCCAGGTCTTTGTTGCATAACCAAGAATAGGCCCTATACAGCGCGACACCAGCCTTTTAGTTTTACTAAATGGTGAAAATGGGTTGCATTAACTTTGTGTTTTACCTTATTTTAATGTTAGCCTAATTTTACGTTCATCGAAAAAACGTTGTCTACTAAACGTTAATTTAGTGTTATTCTAACGTTTCATAAAAACGTATTCCAATGAACTATAAATTGACGTTTCGAAACGTTAGTTTAACGTTTTTTGTTACCTGGGAAGAAGAGGTGGGGACCTAGGGGGAATCCATGCACATGACGATTTGGTGTAGTGGATAAGACGTTCCGCTGAAAGTATGGTGTCGAGGGTTCGAATCCCTGTTGCAGCATACAATTTACATTTTATGGGTTTTAAAAAAAAACTTTGATTACCTTTTATTACAGTATAAACTTTCAGATTACATGTCTACTTACTTTAATCTCTTAAATATCTATATATAATACATATTGATTAATTTATTAATGTGTATTGTGATACAAAGGACATTGTTTAATACTATTATTAGTACTATTACTACCTTGGCTTGGGTGGGCAATGGTCTCACACTCGCGGCAGAATGCACAACGGAAAACGGCAAATAATCCTATGTTGCCTTTGGGTAATCAAAATATAAACTTCAAGACTGTTTTCCGCATGTCTTTAGCTACTTCCTAGTCTTTAGAGGGAGGTTCTACGTTCATTATTGACCGAATTATGACATAAAACGTACATAGTATCTGAACAAGTTCCCCAGCTTTCCGCTAGCAAAGGTGGCGCCACCTTGTGTATTATAGCTGTAACTAGCATCTTGGAGGTGTTAAAAGTCTCGGAGGTGTAAATCTCTGAGGTGTAATTTTGTCTTTGTAGCTATCTAGAGATTTGAAAATGTAAAGTGCAGTAAAGGTTTAAATGTGATTATTATGTATTTCGATGGATCTTTCTAATGGTGTGTTTTTATTTTTGAGAATTTAATCATATTTTTGATTTTGAGGCCATCTCGGAGGTGAGTCCTTTAATAATCTACCAAAAACTGAAACTTCAATTGCTTATCATTGAAAGCACAGTCTACCTAGAACCTTAAATTAAAAAGTTTCAGATACAGATTTTTGAGTGCTCTAATTTCATATATAATAGGGGCTACTTCATCAAGTTAATAAATGTGTATCCAACCTTATATGGCAATATCTCGGAGGTGAGTGAAAACTGTGGACATTTTCAAATAGACCCAAAACTATATTTTCCATTAAATGAAAATGTTAAAAAATATGTCTATATCAATGAGAGATGTCATTTTAGGGTTAGGATATGACTGTGTATCCCTCTGATAGATATTTTTCAAGAATATCAGCCATTGAACATAAAAAATATGATAAAAGACATCTCATTTTCCAGGGGTATGCAATCTTCTACACATGAACAAAATAAGTAACATGTCATGAACAGGGGCATGTGGTGTGTGAAAAATATGTCAAAAATACCAGGAATCATAAACAACTGATAATGATTGAAAGAAAATATTTTCAAATTGCTAAATACAAATCTAATAACAAAGACACGGTTTGCCTCTAATTGCAAGACTTAACAGAGAATACACCATTTCCACCTGCCGACTAAAAACCTACCGATGATTTTCATGCTATACAAATGTCGGTCGGTGGTTCTTCTTGTAAAAGGTTGGTGGTACATAATCGATGACGGTAGTAAAATGCAGAGTATCACTGATTAATTCAATGTGCTTTGACTTTGTCGGTGGGCGCAAAAGTCGGTCAGGTGTGTCATATTGCGTAAGCCAGGGGAGAAAAATCGTTGATCATTTCTGTTTCCACCTGACGATTATTGCATTAAATATGTCACATAATCGGTCTTCGGTGTGAATCGCCATAATCGGTGGTCATTATCGGCAGGTGGAAACGCCGCATTAGTCGGCTGGTGGAAATGCCGAATACGATTTGTAAGATTGGTTTCGGAAGAGTTATCAAAGAAAAAACATAGACAGCTTCAATACCTACACTTAATGATGAATGTACCAACTACAATACGGTGCCCGAAGCAATATATGCATATACCCGGAAAACCTACAAATGCCAATCTCTGCTTTAGTTTTCGTATTTTATCAATCCGATTATTTTTATCGAAAGAAATGTGGTACATCAGGACGTCCATACAGGGTGAATACGTTTTACTAGAAAAACTATGGCTTCCATCCTGTCGATGATATTTTGATGCGTGTTCGGATTGACTCAGGCAGATGCCGAGTTAAGCAGCCCATCACCTTCTCCATAGGGACCCGCCTGGGGTGAGCTGCTCGGCGAGCCACTCGGCGCTGACCTTCTTGGCAGTGCTGCTTGCCTTCAATCCGTCAGAACACATGGTGGACACAGCCTGCGTGTGTCTGCGGCACCCCTAAGCTGCAAAGTACGCCCTGAGGAGGTATGGCAAAGTGTGCTGCAGCTGTTTCTGCACCCCCATACGCGACGGCCCCTTGGCAGCGTCGACGCATGACTCACAATCCGTACTCAATATATGCCAGTTTGAACTTCTGACTCGCGATCAAACTGAGCAGCTCGATTGGACGTATTTCGGCAAGGAACCTCATTCATAGATTTCTGCAGCATAAAAATAAAGATCAAATGATTTTTTTTGTATAACTAGGCTCATCTTTAACTCATACAATAGGGTAAAATATATCCCAGAGAGAGTGGCCCTAGAGAAACGACAACCACGAACAGTGTAATATAGGTTGTGAGTGCTCGTGACATAGGTGTATTTTACATGCATCGATGAACACTGCCGACTGCGGTGCAGCCATACACCACACAATGAAGTCATTATACATTTAGAAGCATATATGATATCCTCCTCGGCAATATAGGGGTCGAGCTTGAGGGCAGCTGATGTTCACGCCTAGGGAAACTATTACTTGTCGAGACTACCAGATTGTCAATTAATAGCATAAGTAATAGACTCTGGCTTTTCCTGAAAACTCTGGGAAGAATGTAGGAGGTAGTTTAGAGTGTGTCTAAGGATTACTCTACAGCGATGCCTATAAAGTGCATCCTAAGTACTAATCTGCGACCTACTTCCGGTATTAGTTGTATATAATTTCAAAGTGCCAACCTCCATTGGTGCCAGCCATGTCAGAATTCCTTTTGTGAAATTCATTGTTTGGAGATTTTCATAAACTAACAGGTAAGGTTAAAATTCTTCATACAGTATCCATAAATTCAATCCAGGCAAATTACCGTTATGGTAGTACGCAGGTAGTGCTAAAGCATGAGATTTTAATTGTACAGAACAACTAGACTTGTTGCAGTACGAGATGCAATACGAGATGAGGCTTCATCTACGACCATGTTGTTCTGTATCTATAATAAACCACAAATTATCAATGTATTAACCCTTTCCCTCTGATGTGATGCTTTAAGCCATTCTCGGATTTTAAAAAAAACCAACGTGATGCTTAACGTTATTTTTCTATTGAAAGACAATTGATGAATTTCCATGATATTTCCGAAACTTACGTAAAACTATGTAATTGATAATATGATTGAGGAATTTAGTGAAATACCACTATTTATAAATGGAGGAGGACATCATTCTACAACGTAGTTCTTGTATGACTGGACATACTCTCTCTTGGTACTCAAAACGGCAGGTGCATGCACCTCAAGTGACGAAAAATGGGATGTTGAGGTTTCACTTGCTCATATAAACGACTTTTAGAGGGCTTAGAGATTGAATCTGACGGGGACTTTACTAATTTACTAACGAGTTTGATTCTGATGATGAAATCAATTGATTTCCATTATGAAAGGAATTGTTGAAAGTTATTCCTCCCGCTCCAGCCTCCCCAGCTGCATCTACAAACACGAACTGCTGCTAATTGGGGCCATCCATAAAGTACGTACGCAGAAATTCCTATATTTTTTACCCCCTCCTCCCGATTTTGTACGCAATAGAACAAAGAAGGAGCATACGCAGAATTTCCGAAATTTTTGACAATCCACCCCACCCACACCCACCCTCAATGCGTACATACTTTATGGATGGCCCCTATTAGGTACAGACTTGTAGTATCGAAACCAGACAGCCTCATATATGATATGCCAGTCCCCAAAATTATGGTAAAAGGTGACAGAACCAGTAAAATGAGGACTGGGATGATCGATACTGTGGGAGTCTAACAAAATGTAGAGTTTATGCTGCGCGTTGAATAATTCTAACATGCTCAGTTCCTTACTGCCTCACACAATGCAATATTATACAATATCCAACAATAGAAATAACACCTCAGCATAATGAGTTGGTAGTTAATATAGACTGACATACACGCATTTGAAGATTCAATGGTTGATGGATACAGCAAAGCGCCTATTGATAAACATGTACTAAGTAGTATTACTTAAGATTTGAGTATGGCAGATGGGCATAATATAGTGAGGTGATCAAGGGTTATGGGAGGGTGTTGAATGTTCGGCAGAAGGCCTGGAGGAACCCTCTCTCGCCGAGATACCCAGTGACCGTGTGATGTGCACCGGGCAGCGTCAGCAGACCAGCGGCACTCTAGGGGGAGTAAATATTTCATAGAAGAAATACTCAACTTTAAATTGTCGACTTATAACACTACCTACTAAAATGTCATTTCTGCATTGTGGTTTTCGAACAATATTTGTATGTTACATGATGGTATTAATCCCACAGATTATTTATTTATTTAACATCTCAATACACACTGGTATATTCGCATGGTTCTGGAACACGGGTCAAATAACCCGAATTCCGAAGAAACTTAATAGCAAAATGTTTCCGACCTCAGAGTGATCATTCCATTGCCTCTCAGAGGAAAAACTCTTAGAAACACTTGTCGATTCAAAAGTACTATAACATCTAGTCAGACTCACCCTACTAAGTGAAAGCTAGGAGGGAGCGTCCCGACAAGATACATCAACTATACTTACCACATCTGCTATAACTGACCATTATAGCCAGTATTGACCGCCAAGAAATCATAATCATAACATACGTAGATTACACCAAAGCGTTTGATACCGTAGGCCATTCAATTCTCACTCAACAACTAAGAAGATTTAGCTTCAACCAGAAACTACAAAACTGGATGACTGACTTTCTCTCGAACGGAAAACAATATACCAAAATATAACATTACATCTGAAATTAAAATCGTTACCCATGGAATTCCCCAGGGATCTATTATTCTATTAATGCCATTGAATAGTCCCTAACTAGATGCCATATTAAATTGTATGCGGATGACGCTGTGATCTACACCTCAGACAAAACTAATACGTTGCAGCCAATAACCGTCAGGAAGACCTAAACAATATCCAAAAGTAGTGTATAAATAACAAGCTTACAATCAACATAAAAAGAAACCAAAGTAATGAATTTCAGAACCCCCAAAAGCTGAAGATAAAAAGAAAGGAACTTATAAACCTATACCTCAATGGCCACGCATTGGATGAAGTAAAGAATTTTAACTATCATAGAATAATCTTGGATAACAACAAGCATTTTAATCTACACATACAAAAACAAATAAGAAGAGCTGCACATTAAACTTAATTACTCTCTCAAATCAGAAGATATCTGCCAATATCCCAAGCAATAACCACCTATAACGAAAGTGCTTCCATTCTTCGAATATGGTGACACATTCACCCATCTATGTAACACTACATTAACTGATAAATTACAAGGCACTCCAAATAGGGCCCTACAGATATGCCTGAAAAGACCAGTAAGAACAATACCACTGAAATACATCAAACATGCAAGATCAATCAATTATATGAAAGGAGGGAAGCACACTTACTTAATATCGCATATAAACGAAGCAGACTGGACAAATACATCACTGAAATTAGTCGAAATATAAGTCAATGATTCACACCGTTACTTAAAACAGATTTATACGTTAATGCACAGTGTACATGTAGTATCCAAGGTATATCTAAAGTATTACTGAGATGATATGAATGTTTGGCACACCAAATTGGAGCTGAAATAATATAGAATACGATGTATTCACTGCACCCTCTCTGGAAATAAAGTGAACGGTATTATAAACGTATTCCACCCATACACTCAATCCTTCAATGCTAAAGAATACGTTGCCAGGCTGCATTGATTGCGTAACCAAGCAGATATGGTGCAACACCGGCCTGTGGAAAAAGGTACATGTATATTGCATTATATGATTTGTTATGAACTTATTCAAGCTTCAAGCGAATTATATTGTGGTCATTGAAGCCTACTGAAAACAGGGTTTTGCTCCCTAGCAGATACTCCAGGATAGATAAAAACATCAACAACAAATAGAACATTCACACTCTAAAGAATGATTTGTTTTTGAAAAAAAAAGTCGCCATTGCTGACGGTTTCACATTTTGCTCGGTGATATCCGGCGAGCACATTACAAAAACTGTACGATGTTGTGTAAATCATAAAAAAAATACTAGTATTTAGTATTGTAGTACATGTTATAGACTCTGATCTGTATACAGTCAATCATGCAAGTAACAGATCTCAATATCGTGATTTCTTGTTAATTACTTTTTCTTTATTCACTTGTCTTAGTGTGTAGGTCTTTTGCTTTTTTGATAATTCTTTTAGGACCACTAACTTTCTTATAATACGGGGCTTGAAAGCGTCTTTGGTCACAGTTTATTTTCACATTCTCCTTGACTTTTACAGAGGTGATCAACAAGTGTTCGATAAATTGCACAGAACTTGTCAGAAGAGGTCTGAGAACTGCATTAGGAACCAACAATAGACTTGTTTCTACACGTGAGTTGGAACTAGAAAAACAACCTCGAGCGCATGTCACGCAGGAGAGAATTGCCAAAAATTCGATTATTCGATTATTCTAATGTATTGGAGATACTGTATTGGAGCAACAACTTCGAATAGAAGTTTGGGTCGGGGAATTAGCTCAGTAGTTAGAGCACTGGACGGGTCATTCGAAGGATGTGGGTTCAAGTCCATTTGGATGAGATTTCTACCTGAAACCGTCTCATAGATTCGATTACCACCCCGTGATGTAAAACCAGTGAGTAAGGCTGAACCTAGCAAAGGAAGTCTGGGACGGACCTGTAATGGATGACCAGACGTAGCATTAAACAAACCTAATGAAATAAAAGCTGATTGGAAAAGCCAACTAAGCAGAACCACCTGAATGTAGACCACCTTTAATTGTCGGTTTGTCGATGGAGTATTCAATATATATTGATTCTCCAGATACTAATTCAACATACAGTAGCATTTCATCTAATTAAGGTAATATGAAAGAATTTCCAAAGGCATCTAGGGGCTGTCCATAAATTATGTCATCATTTTTAGGGCATTTTTAGGACCCCCCTGTCACACTTTGTCACACATTTCGTACCACCCCCCAAAATATTATGTCACACTTTCCGAAACACCCCCCCCCCCCATTTTCTTTCTTTTGTATAGCATAACATAACAGTTATTACATCTTTGACAAAGCTACTGTAAAAGACCATTAATTTAGAGGGAGATATTACATGAGACAAAACTCCTGATCTCTGAGATCACTGAAAAACTATTGATACTTCACCATATTTTACTGTATAAATTATCATTTCAGACCAACCAATCATATGCAGTGCTAAAATTTTGATTAAGCATAAATCAAGTCTGGTCTATCCTTGTGCATAATCATCGACCCCATAACGGACCATTTCCACCTGATGGCTGCTTAGCATTTACTTCATTGGTTGGATGAGCATAATTTCACTGAGAAACCTGAAGTTAATCCCTTCCTAAGCTACACCTGAGTATATATTTCCAATAGACAAACTGGTGGGGTTCATATATGTGTGAATAGGGTTATGGTAGAAATCATCATCAAATGCCTTTATGGTATAAGTCATTATAACTTAGGGAAAGACCTTCTTTTTCATGGGAGGTGACCACTGAAGAATTGAGAATGTGAACCTGCAGTCTGCCACTAATTAAATGTATCCAGATACTTCCAGCTTAGGGCATAATGGATGATATCACTGCATTCTAACTTTGTTAATATCATCTGCTTTACTTGTTTTATGACGATATCCTTAGGGATCTAAGATGTATCTATAAAGAAATGTTTTGCCTATTCCACCTGATAATCATCTACCAAAAAGTGTCAAATAATCAGTGGGTGGTGCTTGATGCCATAACCAGCCAAATCATTAGGTGAAAATGTGGCAATAGGCATCTTGCCTCCCTGGTAGAAACCTGTCCTCATTGACCAGACACAGGGAACTCTTCCAAGTATAACAGCACTCTCTGCAGTTACACATAACCACTTGTAGCATATACATACTGACTTTCATTGATCTGGACATTCTTCTATTTGGCTGCCTTTTTGATTAGGTGTTTGACCATTTCAGTGATTTCTGTATGCAGCCTACAGGATATCCATCCACAACCACTTATTGTCATACTTTTCCCAGCACATTTCCAGCATGGGCAAAGTTGCCTCTGTAGTGATGGAAAGTTGCCTCTAAAGTTTTGGAATTAGGTGATGCGTGTTCTGTCAACCCCCCTAATAAGCGTGACATCATTTATTGACATCCCCCTATCTGTTCATATCCCGTGCAGTATGTCGATAGCCACATAGATGAGTATTGGTTCGAGGGTTGGCTATCGGGTCAGAAATATTGACTGAATGAATAATGGCTTTGCTTAAGTAACCACACGTCCATTAGGAGTGCTGCAAGTGGTTGTTAATGTCGGTTTCGCTCTCTGGTTCTTCGTCTGTTAGTAAGTCAGAATAGACCGCCAGAGGTTGGCCTGACGCAGATAAATACTGCACCGCCACAACCGTTTTGGTTATGCAAGCCTAATACATTTCTGTTGTAATCATAAAGTAGATATGAATTTACAGAGGGATATTAGAGTGGATTCACATAAAGTGGCACGCCTTTTAGCAATTGATGATATCTTACAATAGAGAGGGTGGGACATGGCCACCCCCTCCCCCAACCTGAAAAAGAAAACGAGTGCGAGCGTAATCAATATGAATGACATCGCTACACAATTGTTTTATACCAATTTTATTTCTACAATGGTGGATAAATATTATCCAAATATAGTATGTACACACATGTACTTCTGAGTCTGTTTGCTTAAAACGATCGATAGTGTTTCTGATACCGCCAGAAGTGCGGTGCCTATTGTAATTGGAGAAAGCATACCAGGGAAGGCATCACACAAGGACGTCAGAACATTTTGAAAGTGGGGGGGGGGGCAAAAATTGCTGATTTTATTTTGGTATGAAGTCAGACTTTGACATTGGCCTGTTCCACTGGATTTACCGTAAATCTGCGAAAACTCTGTGAAAAGTCAGGTATCTCTAAATGTACAGTAATAAAGTAAGAGACAGCTGTTTTGAAGTTGGCAAAGACAAATGGTTATATATAGATTCATCAATTACATTTTTTATATACATGTCAGAGTGTGCGCAGTTAAAAATGACTACCAGGTGGTGCCCTGTATGGTGAGGAGCACTACCCTGTTTGAGGACTAACAGGGCTGGGTAGACCCTACACTCGCTACCCCTTGTCATACTTGGTCATGTCAATTATGGGCGGCCATCTTTCAAGAATACGTCACTAGCTGAGAATTACATGTTCTCTTATTGCGTCACAAATGTGGCCAACCTCACTTCTGACTAAACAGAAAAGGTTCAACGTTAGGAAGGGTATTGGCGGCATTGGGAGCTCATGGCATGCCTACTTGTTTGGCTGCTGTGTGTTGCTATGTAACTTGTTGATTAAACCTGATCAATGTCTGTTGCTTACATTGTCATCGCGGCTGAGTGTAGTTTTAACAGACATTCATAGATCTCGATGTGCCGCTCATGCTGAATGGAGCCGCCATTTGTTGAAGCTGGGGTCTATGTTGAGAGAGTGATAACACATAAGAACTGCCTCTTTGGGAATTTTTTCTTTTTTTATTTTAGAGTGAACATATGAATATTATAGCAGGGTTTTCATTTGTAGTCCTAATATATGCTATGGGCCATGAAGCTATATAGGTTTCATTGTGTATTAGCTGGCCGGGAAGATCATTGCAGTGGTCCCCCTTTGCTGAGTCTTGCTATGTCACACCTTATAAGAAAGAACGGATTGATATGTTACATCAGTCACCCTACCCTATACAGTGGTACTTAATGGTAACTCCTCATTGACGAGCCAGTCTCAAGCGGTCTGGCTCAGACCTCAGTGGCTTTCGGACTGCCAGCTCGAATGAACAATCATGTTTACAGCTCTCTTGATAGTTACATCAATGATGGATATATTGCGCCCAACTTCCTCTGAAGGCCTACATTCTTCAACTAAATTCAAGGATGCGCAGTTGACATCGACGCTCCGGCTGAAGAAGGCGTTCTCCTTTACAGATGCATCAGGGGATCTCACTCTGTACATAGTTAATGCACAGAGCCGCATAGAGTGCAGTCTTTCATGTGTTCAACAGACATCATGTGCAGCGGCAAATTTCAACCAACAAGGCAAAACCTGCATTTTATTCCGGCAAGGAATCTCAGAAACCGACTTGCTGCCTGATTCCGACTGGGATTTTCTCTATGACAAAAGTGTAACTATTCGTAAAGGTAAGCATAGCGCAATTAAAGCCGCGTCTATTCTGCTGTTCCAACTCGACCGGTAGGTAGTACTCGGAACAAACGGCATGTTTAACTAAATTTGATGGATGAGCGTGAAATTATACCCAAAAAGCAATAACAGATTTTGGTTTTATTTGGTCTATGGGTCATTTTCTATAACACACTTGGCATCTAACCGACTTGTTATTTCTACAACTACCTTTGTAGTTTCCAAATATATCAACTACCAATGGGTTAATGAAGTATTTGGGTCTGTGGTGACCGGTCATGCCATGGTCAGCTGGGCACGTCTCGAATTAGACTAAAGCCCATAAGACAGCGACATTATCCGCAGATTCTCACCGATCCGATCACCGATTATAATCGGGAACAAGAATGTCGCTGTTATATCCTCATACAGCAACAGACCAGTACTTGCCGATCGCACCTCCCGGGTTTATGGCCTTGTACAGCGACCCGAGTGAGATCAAAGTGAGCCGCCGGGAGCCGAACCGCGGCGAGCCACGGGTCGCTGGTGTGGATTCATAGAAAATAATTCGAAGTTTAATAACTTTATTAAAACCCTTATATAGCTATTCACCCATATGTTCTTTTCATCTACACATCTCTTCACACATACACCTTTTTCATCCATGCACCATTTCTGCCATATATCCTCATACTATCTGCCAGTCTAATGCTTTGCTTTTGTGCTGTCTGCCGGTGTACTTCCTGTCAGTCAGTCTCCCTGTTAGTGGACTGCTTGTCAGTGGCATGCTTTTCAAATAAGATTGACTCCATTTTGACTAAGTGAATCAAGGCGTTTAATGACTATGAGGTGTGCAGACCACATTGGGGACATATATAAGTATGAATATGGGAATATCTGGGTGTATGAGATATTTAGAAACTTTCTTTTATTTCAAAGATTGTACCACAAGCACTGTAATAGTCGAGTTTCACCAGTTGGTCATACTCACTCCGTCAGTATGGCCAACCATTATGCTCTAATACCACAAAGCGCGTATTCCATTGAGACCATGAAGGTATGGAAAAGATGACTTCCGTTTACCAAACGACAGCTCACTCGCCTTCGTCGGCTGAAGTGGGATTCACACGTAGAGACTAATGTACCTGAGACGGGTGTACTTCGCACTTTTCCCCTAGTTTCAGACAATTCTCCTTTGGTACAAAATTCTCATGGAAAAATGCTTTTACCAGTCTCAAGGGAAAAAAGGTGAAATTGACTCACATGGACGGACACACCTGGTACATAATCTCAGATATAGTCCCAGTGAACACTCATTCTGGGACTCAAGTACCCCTGAAGTGAATATTGTGACAAGCATGTGACCCTGCTTGCTGGTCTCCTATTGGCTAGGTTGGGTCAGCCGTGGGTCCATTTGTCTCACCAATATACCCCTGTAAATTTTAAATGTGTTTTCAGCGGGATTCACGTAATGGGATTCGTGTACCTCACAGGGTGTTTGAGTGGGACAAATCCTGCTGAGATTCTGTGCTTGAACACAATGTACCCTACTCTACTCTTGGTCTAAATTGTAGGGTTCCATTTCCATGAGGCATGTTTTACCCTTGCAATTGTAGGGGATATTTACACCTAACAAGGAACAGAATGTGAACGTGGCTAGATCTGACATCTGCACGATAGTAGCAGCAACCTCGAAATGGGTGACAGTTTGGAACTGTCATCCCCTTTTAGAGTTTTGTACCATGTGACCTCTCTCGGCCAAAAAAAATGTTTCCCTTTCACATGTTTAAAACCAAAATCGCATGAGATTCTGTACCTTGTTAGGGGTAATTATCGCCAACAATCACATGGGGAAAAATTTGTCTCAGGGAGATGCATCCCTACAATTCAGACGAAGAGATTGTGTCTCAGCAGGATTTGTTTCAGGCAAACACTTTATGTACCATACAATTACTAATTCTATATCACTTAAAGTGATGATGATTCTGTTTTATCGTAAAATACAATAATGGAATTTTGATATGGCTTTGGTTCTTAGTTTCTCTGCCGTAGAACTAGTGACAACTGTTCTCAGCACAGAACATCAACCTGATTACGTGACCATGATTTATTTTTCTCAGGATGGCTCGGCATGACTGGTGGCCCTAATGAACGAAGAGGACGAACAGAGGCCTTTAGAGGAGGTCAATGGGGCACAATCTGCGATGACAACTTTGTAATTGGAGGCTGGCCTGTGACCTTCTGCGGTGATATGGGATATAGTCAAGTGATCTTGGCTAAATATGCCAAAGAAGTGAGTGAAGGAGTTGGCCAAGGACACATTGCCTTAAAGGGGGTATCATGCTCACTAACATCAGGCTTGATAAACTGTATCAAACCGGAATCTCCCTGTGATCACAACAAAGACGTTGTAGTTGAATGTTCCGATGGAGATTAGACTTGTTCCCAGTGAAAGCAAGCAAAGCAATTAAATGGATGATGTAGCCTATATGCTCGAACTGTTGTCAATCAGGAGTCTAGATGGCCCTAATCTACTGCAATAACTTATGTTCCTAGGCGGTATGATACAAATAGAGGACCGTCATTTAATAACGTCATGCTATTTTGACCATTTTTGACCCCCCCCCCCCCCCACTCACATACACACACACCTCCCCCATTGTGATATTTTATCATACAACCCTTAGGCTAGATATCGTTGTTGGTTATGAAGACTGGAACCCACCCCCCTCCCCGCTGCATGACGTCATTTATGGACGGCCCCAAGCCTACAGCGACTTCCTAGATTGATATACGGTTAATCGAATATGATTAGCGTAGAAGCATTCTGGAAAAGCGGACCGCTTTGCTACTCGGACCAACATGTTCAGATCGGACTCCTCCTAATCTAATTCATCTTGTTTAGCGGACCGCCTTGCAGCACACACCTCTTCAGTAGACACAGAAGATGATCTGACCGGAAGGGTACTACTCAACATTGGTGATCCTCTTTAACAGGATTCTTCTGAATTACAGAGAACTTTATATGAAACGAGAAATAAGAGATACATAGATATTTAATATAAAAAAAAAAAGAAGGAGAACACTATCAATAGAAACGCAAACGTAAAGCCCTAGCTTTACTGATGCGATGGGATCGTCGCACATGTTTTATGGGCCTATAAATGCCCCGTCAACCTATTTTATTGCCCCAACTGCAACGGAAACTTTGCGAGAAAAGAACAGGGTATGCACACTCTGATGCAATGCGGTTGCCTCAATGCATTATAGACACCAAGACAGAAGAGACCAAGAACAGAGCCTTAGGCCTATAAGACACCGAAATCTTTTCTCGATTCATCCCGACCATCGGCTCGGTAGGAGTCTGGAATAAAATATCGATGTCTTATACCTATAAGACACCGACATGATGACTATTCCCGACGACACCCCCTGCCTTTATAACCTCGTAAAACAACCCGATTGAGATCAAAGAGAAAACGGGTTTAAGAACTATAATCGCTTCCGTTTCACCTACAAATCGATATAAGGCACTTCTAAATCGGACTAGGGGGTAGGTAGCATCACTATTCAAATGGCCAACTCAGAATCGGTAACAATTGGTGAAAGTGCGTACATCGAAATCTTAAGGTCGCGGAGAGTCGGTATTATATCTGACATGGTGGTAATGCCCGACGCATTGGGAAAAGCAATAAAATCGGGTCGGTGAAGTGCGTACACCGACCTGATTGACGCAGATTGCCACAGACCCGACGGATCTTTCGAGCAAAGGTAGAATCAGGCACAGCCATTGGGTCGGTGTCTTGTAGGCTTTAGACTCCTCAACCATTCAAAACAGCCTAAACTTGGGTATGCAGTTGGATACAGGGATTTCACCTAGGTCCCTTTCCCTGTTCTCTCTATAGATATTGGTTATTCCACCAAAAAGGCTCTCCGCAGGCGGGTTTTTACCATCGAGCCAAAGTCTGCCACTGGGGCCGGCCACCTGGCCGCCCCTAATCCTCTAAATTCTCCAAGCTGTTCCACCAAATCGACCCCTCGGCAACCAACAGGCGCACACAAGGCACCCAGCAGGCACCCCGAGAGCCGGCCGGTCCCAGCGCTGCGATACACACCCAGCAGGTATGCTGCTGCCATCTGGTGGATTTTAGCGGCACTCACGCTAGCCGAGTTCCCCGTTTATCCGATAGAAGGCACGGCAAGCAGTTCTTGGTACACTACGCAGCTCTGGATCTGTGAAACCTGCAATCGAACGGAGCAGTGTGCTGTCACATTGGTATTTGTACGGGAGAAATGTTAGCAAAATACTGCGGTTAACCGAACAATGAAGGTAAATAACCATAAGGCATGATGTTATGAATGTGTATATTCGACCCTGGCGCTAAAACTGTGCAGAAGCTAATCGATGTTATGAGCTGTTCCCCCAAGCAGATTATCGCAGCCGACGTGAGATTTGATCCGGCTATTGCCGTCGAAAGCCAATAAGCGACCAAAAGGCGCCCAGCCGCTTATCATGGACATTTCCTAGACCACTGAAAAGTTATTGATACTTTACCATACTATACTGCATGTAGTAATTATCATTTTAGACCAACCAATCATATGCAGTGCTAAACTTTTGATCAAGCATAAATCAAGTCTGGTCTAGTCTGCTCTGGTGATTTACTACCTAATTCAAGATCTTCCTCATTGTGGTACGACACATCTTCCTCCTCCATGTATATGATGAAACACTATTATGAGTTCAACCTGCCCATGAAATGGGCACTGTACAAAAGTTGGCAGGTGGTGCATTTGGGGATTTACCCTTGTGCATAATCATCGACCTCATAATGGATCATTTCCACCTGATGATTTCTTAGCATTTACTTCATTGGTTGGGGGAGCACAATCTCACAGAGAAACCTTCCTAAGCTACAGCTGAGTATATATTCCCAATAGACAAACTGGTGGGGTTCCTATATGTGTGAATAGGGTTATGGTAGAAATCAAATGCTTTTATGGTAGTAATCATCATTACTAAGGGAAAGCCCTTCTTTTTTATGGGAGGTGACAACTGAAGAATTGAGAATGTGAACCTGCAGTCTACCACTGATTAAATGTATCCAGACACTTCCGGCTTGGGCATAAAGGATGATATCACTGCATTCTAACTTTGTTAATATCATCTGCTTTACTAGTTTTATGATGACATCCTTAGGGATCTAAGATGTATCTATAAAGAAATGAGTCACTGCAACACTCAGGTAGCTTGTGCATAGCATACTGTAATGCTCGATTTTAATGTTTTAATGACAGTATATTAGGCGATGATAGGCGATTTACATGCTGTTCTATGCTGAAGGAAGGAAGATCAGTATAGAACCTGAGATCATTCTATACTGATCTCCAGCGATCTCAGATAGGAACCGTTTTAGCCGCATCAGCTAGGGATCACCTGTGGCGCACTGCAA
This sequence comes from Alentia gelatinosa, assembly GCA_950022655.1. Classification (NCBI taxonomy): domain Eukaryota; kingdom Metazoa; phylum Annelida; class Polychaeta; order Phyllodocida; family Polynoidae; genus Alentia; species Alentia gelatinosa. Next base: position 104,868,008 of record OX465581.1, read on the forward strand.
CCATGTCTGAAAAACACTTCCCACCATTAATAGCCCAACCGGTCTCACAATCGCTCGCCGATCTTAGCTGATCTCAGCTAGTGCTCGTCACTAATGAAAAACACCCGATTCAATACAGTATAGTAGAGGAGATGGTTCCTTCTATGCAACCAATATAAAAGCTACACCATACCTGTGTGACAGATTCGTTGCACATCATGAACATTTCAAGATGCGCGATGCGATGATGCAGCACCCAAGTGTGCAATGCGAGGGGCGCAGTAGTTCTTATTGCCCCTGGTCACTGTTTATTGCCTTTTGTGGACTTGTGACAATCCTGTACTGTAAAAATGATCATTGGGAAGTACGGATAAATTCACTGTATGCTGACTGCTGGTTGAGCAGAATTAGAGGATGATATCTAAGGAATGCAGTATTCAATGAGAAGAAAAAACAGAGAGATTGTGTGCCAGGGGGCAGCTGCCAGACCCTTAACTCTGCAAAATCTCCAAGCTATTCCACCAACTCCTTTATTTCTAGCCAGTCAACGATCACAAGGAGTACACACCACCTGGCGGGTGCCCAGCAAGCCCGTGGCCAGGCCTGTGCTTGCAGGGCGATGAACAAGCAGGGGCGTTGCTACTGCTGTCTGGTAGACGTTGGCGGCTTCTTGCTTCGCATTTCCCTTTCATTTGATAGGGAGCACCTCGAAAGGTCCTCCATACACTACGCCACTCAGGCTGCGCAAAATCCAGTAATCAAGCAAGGCAGTGTGCCGCCATGTTGGGATTTGTATCGGAATGATGAGCTTCTAGATTTTCCACTGAATACTGCGGTTAAAGGGATACCGAAGGTAAATAAAGATAAGCCTTGATGTTATGAATGTACAAACTACTTAAACTGTCAGAAGCGTGAGGTAGTGCTGCTGCATCACGTGTGGCGACCATTCATGTTGACAGCGTCTGGTTCAGCATTGGCAGAATGATGGACACGCGGACCCTGCGAAAGCTCACGGCATCATCGCCCCACCCGACCACCCCTAAGCAGCTGGACAGCCAGCCAACAAGGCCGCGAGGGACACCATGATCTGCGTTGACAGCGTGGCACCAATCCCACAAGAGACGCCATCAATATGAATGGTTGACACCTGCAATGCGCTAACCTGTGAGCGTAGACCAATAATTTTGACAGTTTTGGTGGTTTGGGCAGAATTTTAGCACCAGAGCATGCCACACACATTGTTAACATCAAGGCTTATCTTCATTTACCTTCAATATTTGGTTTAACGCAGAATTTAGCACAAAATTGACAAGCTAATCATCGTTCCCTTAAAAATCCCAACAAGGCGGCTGACTGCTTTGCTTGATCTGCAGCTTTCGTAGAGCCAGAGCGGTGCATTGAGTGGAGCATCCCCTATCGAATGAATAGGAAATTGGAGCAGCACGATAATGTAGCCAACATCCACCGGACAGTATTGCCTCATTGCCCTATCGCCGCCCAGCTAATTGGGTATTGTGGGAGCAGCCCCTTTGATATCTATTCAAATAGATTTTGACCGGTGATGCTTTGCAGGTGGTTTTGTACAAGTTAAGAAGACTATCCAGCAACTCGAACTACTATTGCTCAGAACCGATAGTTACCCCTTCTATGTTTAATAATGTTGCCCCGTGAACTATCTAAGACCAGATCGGTACAAACTCAGATATTGGCAGGTGTAGATACTCACTAACAATTGGATTGGTGATAGGATATCTGGAGAGGGAGTGGTAATTGATACTAAGGTGATAGACTAATAACCGTGGTGACGCTATAGCAGGCCTGCCCTCCAAAAGAGATCGCCCAGCTAGGAGACATTTCTAAATATATAGCCAGTGATGTTTCTCAGTACTATTTGCGACCTTAGCATGATACATAAACGTATAATACCACATACTTCTCATGTATTAACAGAGTATGTCCATGGTAAGAGGTTATTCCTTATTATACTGGACTTGGTTTACATTTTCACTTTGGCTGTATGCATGAATTTATTCGCCATTTGATATTCATTTAATTATTATATGTATAATTCTACAGATGTAATCATATATCTAGTTTGTCGTGTGTTTTTTATCATTTAGTGGGCCGTACTGGATATACTCCCAGTTCAATTCCTCTAATATAATTGTGATAACCCTTTTATTGCATAATAGATAATGCTGAAACACCTAACCCCGTTCTGCGGATGACCCAGCAACATGAACAACATTTGGACCGACGCTATAGGGCATTCTGCTCCATGTAGTTTGACGGTTGTGAAAATGAAATAAAGCAGTTGTCTCGATTGTGTAGATGGTCTTTCTGAATATTCTCTAGAGATTATTTGATAAATTATAATTTACGATATGATCACCGGCGAGATTTGATACAGCCAAAGACCTACAACGAGGTTAGACGTACCACTCGGAGAATTCCTGTTCCAGGTGACTTGATGTGCCCCAGTGCGGCTATTATGATCGAACAGTGCCAGTAGAAAGAGGTTATTACAACATCATTAAGGGAGCGTTCATGAATTATGGCCGTCGATTAATGCCTAAAGCTAGATCTATTATCTGTACTGGATTAAAAGTTCTATCCAATAATGTATGATTTAATCAATGTACATGAGTCAGCCTCTTTTAGCTTGATGTTTGTCCTCTTAGCCTGTCATCTGTCTCATAATCATAAGGTATAGCAGTCCTTCCAATTACAAGATAAAGACAATCTTACCAGTATACTTTAATGTTTAGCGGAGTAAACAACAAAGACTTTGCATGGCTATGGGTATGACATATAGATCAAGGGAATAATTCCTATATTAGCTATCTATTAATAGCTATTGTGTAGAACATACAACAGGGGCCCCTTGCACAACCGCTACGTAGGTACGTAAAACCTGCGTACGTGGATTTTTTGTCAAAATCATTGCACAACCAGTTTACGTAGGTTACGGGTGTGTGGTTACGTACGTACGTGCGCCTTACGTGGAAAATGGTGTTGCACAATTTACGTACGTAACGTAGCCATCCTACGTAAGTTTGTACGTAAGTTCGCGTTGCACAAACCGCTTTTCCCGTTACGTACGTACGTACGTACATACGTACCGTGTGCCGATTTCCCGCATAAAACGTTGCACAACCGCTTACGTACGTATCGTAGGCGTCGTTTTCCCCGCATTTTTTCTACGTAACCTACGACACCTATGTAGGTGTTGTAGGGTGTGGGTCCACATGTATATTCTACTCGAAAACATCGGAAATAAACATATTTTGACTTGTAAACATGACGCAAACTGGTTGCACACGTCACACACCTACGAACGCGCGCTGTACATATCAACAATGGCCGCGGGAGTAGCGGGAGCAGCTCAGCCAGATGAGCGCGAGTATTACCCGCGTATTGACCCCTTCTTGCGCTTCAGGGAAAAGAAGTTTGTGCAGCGATATCGACTGAGTTCCACCTGTATAGAGGATCTGGCAGAAGAATTTGCCACTTCGGGATTTTGTACCACCGGAGGATTGATGCGCGCAGGAGGGATCTCCATACGGGAACGGGTAAGCATAATTAAGTAGGTCACCAGTGTTTTTGTTGTGTTTGCACTGCCAATTAGCTATCACAACTACTGCTACATGTATTACTTCTTCTTCTTTGGTACATGCCCTACTACTAGGATACACTCGTAATTACGCAATGTACGCACTTATGAATGTGCCCTATGCTTGTGTTACAGGTGGCGCTTGCGGTTCGCTACTTGGCTATGGGAGCGAGCCTCCGAGTAGTGGGTGACTTTCAGGGGGTACATGTATCTACCGTCTCCCGTGCACTGGACGAGTTCACAAAGTTCCTGTATTTCCACCAACAGGACTACGTCCAGTTCCCCTTTGATACGGCTTCGCAGATAAAGGCGGCCCAGGTATTCCGTTCTTTACACGGAAAGCCACGTGTTATAGGTGCGATAGACGGCACTCATATTGCCATACGTCTCCCCCACGACACCCCTGGATATGTGAACCGTAAGGGTTACTCCAGTATAAACGCAATGGTAGGGGCCATTCCTATTAGTGAAAAAAATTATTTCTGTGGATATGCCATGTGTTAATGCAATTATATAGATAATTTATATCCTATAGTGAAACATTGCTCGTGATTAGAGTTGTTATTAATATATAGTTCTTATTAACTACCTAATAATTAAGTTGGAAAACTAATAATGCGTATAAATGGTTTCATTAATTATTAAAGTTAGGTGGGACACTTTCGTCTTTCAGATAGTATGTGATGCCGAGGGGTACATAACGGCGGTAGATGCTTGTTGGCCGGGGGCAAGCAACGACGCCTACGTACTGAGAATGAACCCTCTTTCAAAGGACGGAGAAAACGGGCAGTTTGGTGACTTCCTTCTCCTAGGCGATTCTGGGTAGGTCTGAACTTCTATAGTAAATTCATCGCATTGTACGGAATTCTAAAAACATATTTTTATAGTAAGTTATCACTTTAGAACAATTTCCTAACACAATCGTTCTTTCATATTTTGCAGGTATCCCCTTCGCAACTACCTTCTCACTCCCATGCAAGACCCACGGAATGAGGCAGATCGCAGGTATAATGCCTGGCATAGGCGGACAAGATCGGTGGTGGAGAGGACTATAGGTGCACTCAAGCAGCATTTCAGGTAGGTTTACATTATTACACATTAAGCATAACTTGTAGTGAATGCTTTCTTTTGGGGACAAAGGTAAGTACTTCAGTGAACTACAGTAAATAAGTAATAAACTCCGGATGAAGCAAGCAGAAAGCAATCATATGTGGAAATTATTGTAACTCCCCATTAATTTCTTTATTTCCCAGATGTTTATTTCCACAATGTTTATTTCCCAGATGCCTTGATGGAAGTGGTGGTGTTCTCCAGCATTCCCCGGAGAAATTTGTGCACATCATCGTCAGCTGCGTTTGCCTCCACAACTTGGCGGTGGCTGAAGGAACCCGGAATCGTTCGCTAGAGGAGGTGGAAGAAGAACAGTACGAGCAACCTCGTGTAGTACACCAGGCCGAACCAGCACAATATGGACACGTCTGTAGACAGTTCGTCGAACAGTGTTTCTCCTAGCAAAAAAACCTTCTTGTTTGTGTATATAGGTCATTTAAGATGGTGCTCCCTGCAGTTTTCAAAGTACTTTTTCCCACGTATGGACACGTCTGTAGACGGTTCGTAGAACAGTGTTTCTCCTATTAAAAAAGGCTTCTTTCTTGTGTATATAGTTAATTTAAGATGGTGCTCCCTGCAGTTTTCAAAGTACTTGTTGAAAGTTATTTGTTATCTGTTAATAATGATATTAATAAATATATTTGTCTTAACACAATCTGGCGGTTTTACTGTTATTCTTTAATATTCTTTCACATCATTTCATAAATTACCATGTACTGGAAGTTATCTTCTACAAGAACTGAAAGAGCTACTCTTCTAAAATAACTAATTAACTGAACTCTTACTCTGTACTTATCTAGAAAAACAACTGCAAGCGATTTACATGTAACATCGTTTATTATTGAAAAAACATAACTAATATAGCCTTGTCATCTGGTTATAAGAGTTGTGTTACAATAAGAAATCTTTGACAGGTTAGAGTTTCTCCTAGGAGTAAATTTTTGGTTTTGGCTTTCGGGCCGAACGGCGGGGTGTCACCACTTCGGATTCTGCACCGCTTTGTGAGGGAGTGCCTTCAGTCTCAGGGAGGTATTCATTCTCGTCCTCGTACTCGTCCTCGTCCTCTTCCTCATGCTGCTCTTCCTTGTCTTCCCCATTAACTTCAAGGAGTGTTGTCACCGACGAAGCCTCATGGGCCATTTCCTTTGCACGTGCGAGGGAGACCTCCATGGTTTCGGCGTGCACGTCCACCGTTGTGTGATCGTTTTCTCCTGGTGTTGGAACTGTGGGTAAAATGATACGGAAATGCTTAGCAATATATAAAGATAAGCAAATAATTACAAAGAGGAAAGAGCGTAAGTAGGTAGGAAACCTTGATAAGAATACCTCATATAGAATAGATTATATATTAACTGCTACTTTGGTAAACTCTAGACATTCCACTTTTCCCGTACAGCCATAGTTGCACTCTGCCTATTTTGGATTCTTACCTACGAGTTGGGCCACCTTGTACTTTCCAACCATCACAGGAACACTTCCGGCGTCTTTGCCCCTGGGCGTGTTCTTTTTCTTGTGAGGGGTTGTAACACCTGTAATATGTTGAAATCAATATTATTAGCTACCGCCAAATAAGAACGCGGGATCTCAGGTTTGGTAACTGCATTTTCAATTGACCAGATGCTTATGTGTATATCTTAAGAAAGGCCTGGGGGGGGGGTGTAGGAGATGGAAGGGGCTTCTACTTAAATCCTACGCTATTCTCCACATTACGCACCTTTCTTTGGGGTGTTTCTCTTAGTTGATTTTCTACCTTCAACCCGCTTCACACCTAAAGAAAACGATTACAACAATTACAAGGCATATTAAACTACGGGGTAAAATGTTGCTCAATAAGTATGAAATAAAATGTTTCAATGTTCATGAGGTACCTATTCTAATTTAAGATGATATATTTTTTTAAATAATCCTAGTACGAATGCAGGCTGTACCACTCTTTGTGCGAAGGCTCCCTTCCTATCGATCAGTATTTCCTAAATACGAAATGCAAATTTTATCATTAACATACAATTCTAGATTATTTCTCCAGTGGAAGCCAAATAGAAGTGGACACGTACGCTCACCAATGTCTGGCATGGCCAGCACCGAAACCACATTGCCCAATGCTACGGCCACCTTCTGCATACCGTCCGAGAAAGTTTCAAGACAATCCAGTCTACGCCCTACATGCTTCACACTGGCCTTTATTCCCGATAGTTCGTCGCGTATGCCCCGTAGGAGATCCAGCAACTCCTCTGAAGGGGGGGCTGGAAACAAATTCACCCGCCTACGAGCGCTTATTTCCTCCGCAGGAGAGGCATCTACCTTGGTCTTGCTCGTACCGGGACGTACAGAAGTTGTTGGGCGCTTTCGTACTAGGGCCTGCTTTTTCATCTTCCGCGGGGGTGGTGTAGGTGATTTGGGGGTCGAATGGTCGGGCAGATCCGAATCAGACTGGTAAGGAGGTGATACTTTCTTCTGTGCACGTTCCCTCGCGCGCCTAAGTATGCCACACGGAGGACTTGGGAGCAGAGAGGGGGAGTACTGTGTGGCTTCTTCTTCCAGATGGTCTTCATCATCATCTATTACCACCGGGTCCTCTTCCTCCTCCTGTTCTTCTTCTTCCGCACAGTCAGACTCGGAGGTACTTTTTCTCCGATTACGCTTGCCCTCCTTTGCGGGCGGTGGAGTCCAGTGTAGTTCCCCCTCGCGAGGCCTGACGTGCATACGGGCGAATTCACCCCTGTCGATTCTTCTAGGTGGGGCGGCCACTGTACCAGGGATGCCTGTTAATGTGTAGAGAGAGTTCAGTTGAATGCTATTCAATTGTTCATATGTGTAAGTGGGTATATGTATTGGTACATATATATATCTAGCTAATCACAGACACCTATGTCTTTTTTTAAATACAACTGATGTTAGATTTGGTTTCTTTATTTTTCCAATAAAAGATGAGTTCTTTTTAATATTTACCAAGGACCGCACTTTCTCCAGCATAGTCGAGAGCTAGCTTCTGAGCATCGGAAAGTTGCTCCTTCTCCCCAACGCAGCCAGCACCCGTTTTCCCATATTTGTCCACCAAGTTGGATAGCTGTATGGATTACAAATATACAACATTTAAAAGACTGACTAAGATGTATGCAACCACAAATTATTACGCAAGAAGTTATCCTTACTATTAAAAAAGAAACCCTTGCTGGGAAATGTTAATACTGGTTGACGGAATACTGAATATCTGATCTATCAATTGTTTTCAATACACTTTTGCAAAGGTATACAACTGTAATAGCTGTCTCTAACTCATTAGAATTAGTTTCTTAGTTTTTGATAAGACATTGGAAATGCACTCACCTTCAACTTGGACTCGGAGACAAAATGTTGGATCTTGCGTCGGCACTCATCCGCTGTGCGGTCGTACCTTGAAACTGAGTTGACGTACACTGGAAATGAAAAGTGACATATATTATTAACATTCTCAGAGATTGCACGTTTTTCTATGGAATGAATTATGATTTAAATTTCTCTGATAGGTATCCAATACTTAATAGAATCTATATATTTATATTTATTGGTACAAACTGGGTTCTATAATTAATAAGTAGGTGTACGCTAGGGATATAACATTAATTTCAATGCGTCTTACTCACATGCGACATCGTCCCAAGCATCGGCCTTCTCGTCCCTCCCGCCGGCAGTTCCACGGAAGTGACCCCGCAACACTTTCTTGTGCTGGTGGCATACCTGAGCTAGGGCCAACACCTCCGCCTCCAACCAGGAAGGTCTCCTTCCCGGACGAGGTCTCGCAGTAGCAGCTTTTTGGGTTTCTTCCCCACGCCGGCGCACAGTTGCCCCATACCTATTTTTCCTGGAACCATCAAAGATGGGGGAAGTAGAAATTTTACATTTGCGCTGACGGGAATCCGCCCGTTCTTTTGTGCGGGGTTTTAAGTTTGTTTTCTCCTCTCTCTTCGAATAATGAGATGCCTTGGGTATCGGCGACAACGAAGGTGAGCGCGGATGTCGGTAGCTCAGCAGCTTCTTATGGTGCCCATCCTTCTCGCGCCTTGCGTGCGACAGCACCCTCTCTCCCACACGTTTCTTGGTTTTGGGGGAAGGCATTCTTTTCTACAGTACTGATGAAACGTGGTAAATTCTGCAATACAAAATTTAGACAGTGTCTTAGTTAAGAAGTGATATGTGCAATTCAAAATATTTCCATTGCGACAGTGCACCCACAATTTCAAATGCACTCATTTATATATTTTGTATATGCGTTATAACAAAAATTTCACAAACTGTCCGAGAAAGACTGATTTTTAAACGTTGTATATCTTTAGGGAGAACGGCACTCCAAAGAATGGTTCACATTAACAATTCTTGTTCACAGTACACGTGATAGGTCTATTTACAGGTCCTAATGGGTTTGATAACTTTGTTTCTTATTTGTATAAAAGTACTGAGAAGTATGGGTAAGTTAGAGTAGCACTCTCTACAATTCTTAAAATGTAAGACATTTAGTTAGCAGGTACGACACGTTCGTAGGTGTGAAAAATTAACACTATCGCGTGGTGCGTACACTTTCGCAGGGTATCTAGCCCTGAACAAAAACATTCCTCTTTACGTTGTGTCTACTCAGAATAAAATTGCATGGTACTGGATACAAACGTTATACCCCACGGTAGCTTAAAGCCACCCTAATTGTACTACGAGGAACTGCGACTTACCTGTGTGCGAAGTTTGTCTACGTTGGTATGAAGGAGTAAGCGGCAGTGGTTTCCTTTGTTCGGGGCGGATGTACGCTGGTACCAGTCAATGCGTATGTCATACTATGTGTCTACGGCTACCAGCTAAGGCATCTCTGGAATTTCCTGGTAATATCGTCCACGCGGAATGAAAGCATCGTCACGTGTAAGTATCATGTTATGGTCTCAATTCAATTCATACCTTATAATAAGTACTAGTTTTTTCGTAGGAGATAATGTTGAATTCGTTAGTTTATCTTCCTTCGCGGGTTTTATGTCTATACAGTCTGTAGTATGTGCAGTGGTATCATTTGCAATTGTCAATTTACTATAGCGAGTGAATGTCACATAGAAACCACAAGCGGTAGGAGAAGACTATTCATAAGATTAACTTCCCACGTTACTACTAGGTGTACATTTAGGGAATAAAGTATTATTTGACATAATGCACTTACAGACATAAGTCATGATTCCAAAGGGGCAAGTTATAATGCTAACATATGATTGAGAGAATGTCACTCCCGGGAGAGACTGTTTACACTATTAGTTCCCCCGTGAAGTGGAAGGTGGCGGCACCATGCCAAATGTGGGAAAGTCACTGTGTATTATAGTAGATCACATAAGAGTCGATTTGAGTTTGCCTACGATTAGAAGTCATATGGTATTTATAGTGGAGACATTCGTAGTACCAAACTGTATTGAAGAAAACGCCCTCTGTAATACATATTAGTTTACTCCCAACAACAGGGTTTGACTACAGTCGGGGGCGTGGCACTACGAAACTACTTCGAAAATTTTTCTATTAGAAGCTTTTACCTATTAAGTAGGAATCACCAATTCCTTGCAGAAAAGAGTCACTTTAATTGCGCACAGCGTTCATAACTTGACGAAGTAAGAAAAACTAATAAAAAAAATTACCCCATGATCAGGTTTATTTGCACGTTCATTTGCACACGGCACGCAAGCAACTGGGAAAGAACAAATGATACCAATAAAAAAATTACCCCGTAATCAGGTTCATTTGCACGGTCATTTGCACACGGCACGTAAGCAACTTATACTTATACGTAAGCACTTTGGAAAGAACATCATTCACGTGCTGCACACCGGTGAGAGAGGACGCTTTTACAGACTTGACTTTCCCAGTGTCGAAATAGCGAAAATGTCTTCGGATTCTTACACGGTAGGGTATATTTAACCTTTCACAAGTAATTATAGGTTACTCAGAGGTTCGTAGGAATCTTGTTAACTAATAATTGAGTACTATTCAAAAAAGATGGGGAATTACTGCCGGTGCAAATTTGGTGTTTCGATCCTGTCGCTCGTGCTTAACACCGACCCGCAACAAAACGCGCTAACCAACTTCTACGAATAATGCAAGACACACCACTATCTTCACCTTTCCCATACATATATTCAATGTACGCAATTTATTTAACAGGACTCATCATCTTCGGATGAGGGGCCGGGCTCGGAGAAACGCGCACGGAGACCCACATGGACCACTACGGAAGTCGCGGAACTGGTGCGAGCGTGCCTCAACTTGAAAAGCAAGCTACGTAACAAGTCCCTGATTGTCCCCGAGAAAGAGGCAAGCTGGGGAAATGTGGCAGGTGGGTAATATTTGTGTATTACTGGTGCATGTTTCTTAGGAACTGCGCCCGCGGAACGGTGGAAAATTTAAAATGACAGTAAGGAAGACACGCGCTTTTAGAAAATCAGTACTGGGAGGTTATGCGGAATTATAACGCTAGACAGGGAGTAAATCTCACAGGAAAGATTGCAACTTTCAAACAGAATATGCTGATGATAGGTATTATGAAAAAACGTACTTACTGAGACTGTACGGTTAACCGTTCGAGCTCATTTGCTGGAAAGTCGTTTAAAATGCCTTTCTATTATTATCATATTAACATTTAATATTGCAGACGAGGTGAACTACATATCTGAATACTCACGCACAGGGGAGGAGTGCAAAAGAAAATTCAAGCACTTCCTGTCTGAAAATCGCTCTAAGGTATGTGCATTCAAAACCCTAATAAAGACACACAACACCACTGTAACTGTAGGGAGAGATAATATCAGCTGAATTAGGTGTGGATAACCTAACTGGGTAAAGTATATTCTTAGATTTTCCAACTTTTTTACAATAGCGCTACTACTTCCTGCGAACAACAAGATGGGATATATATATTAGCTACCCGCTCCACTTCATAGCCAGCATGCCTAGCTAGTGACACGGAGAGGGACGCATATGAACGTTTATAGGCATAGCAAATTGAAATAGTTATGAAGGGGCTTACAAATACGGCGACTGCTTTTCAAATGGTTATAAGAAAACCATGTTATCTTTCCAGAGTAAGATAAAATATGAAAGATATGTGTGCTTGTTCTCACTACCTTTTCACTGTCTTGTTTGAAGTGGTTTGACTATCACCTCGTTCATAGTGCTGTGCACTCAAAACTCGATGGCGAACGATGTCACAGACAAATGACTCATCTCATTCTTTCTTAGTAACATGTAGTATTGTACTTTATAAATTCACAGTATGAGAAATGGCGGAAGGGCGCAACTCCCGGAAAACTACGTATGGCTGCCGCGGGACGATTGGTATTAAAGTTCCTTGATATCGATGCCAGCATGGGTGAGCATTAAATTTGTATTTAAAGATGGGAAAGAACCGAATCACTGGCAGAAATCAGTCAACTTAAACTAGTATGTTGGAAAAAGATATAGAATAGCTCACTCAACTGTAAGATGAATAGTGGCACTTCAGTAGAGAAGTCACAAGATATCAACTTCGTTATCTTTTAAGGAAAAAACAATATTCGAACTATTTAATATTAAATCATCCCTCACTCAGGAGAAACACCTTTTGAATATTTACAGAGCCATTGATTTCTAAACCTAAATATTAAAGGCACCAGTGCTTGGTTATGCGCCTGCATAATCAATGATCTTTCACTATTGACGGAAAGAAAATTTACATTGGAAATTTCACAGGGGCAAAGATAGAAGAGGCAGCCACACCCACAGCGAAGCATACCCATGGACCCTCGGAACTACGCGATACGACAATACTGCGGGAACTTCTACAGTGTGCACGAAACATAGAGGAGGGGATGAAAGAAAACAACGCTCGTAAGTATTAGTAACATTTAGAAAATCTGCCTAATTTTTATTTCTCATTATATAATCTAGATAGATACGATGGAAATCTTACCTACATATAGCAACTTATTATATGGCTACGTTTTCTTATTATGTACAACTGCCCCGGGGTATGATTTAGTATTTATATTGACATTGCATTACATCTATGTGGGATGTGGTTTGTGCTGAAGCTCTTTTATTTTAGACGGATATCATAAAATGGTTCACAGATGCAAGAGATATTATCCATTTCTAAAATATACCCACTGCTGGGAAGAGAAATTACATGTAAATACAGCCTACTTTTAAATGTACTTTCGTTTTGCAGTATTAGGACGTATATTGGAGTGTTGCCGCCAAGGGGAAGTTGCGGAGAGTAAAGAGGAGGAGGAGGAATATGAGCTGCACCTTCCTTGGGATGACCCCACGCCCTCCACCTCTACAGGAAAGACGAGAGAAAAGGACGAATCGTATAACACGAGTGTAACAGCTGACACGTCCCCGGATGTATCACTCCTTAGCGAAAAAAAAAAGAGAAAAAAAAAAAAGGAAAAAGGAAAAGAAGTCACGATCACGATGAAGATGCCTAGCTTGGGGACGCTATCTTCATAGCAAGGAAATAATGACAATCTGTGTAAAAATCTTTCTGGAAGAGTAGTTTTTTTAAAGACGTGACAATCTAAAGGAAAGAAAGAAAGAACTCCAATGAGTGGAAGATTTATGTATATTTGTGATTCATTAAGTTATATTTCCTTTTAAAGAATAATGTTAATTTGTAATATACGTTTTGAAATGATTATTTAAAGAACAATGTTAATTTGTAATATACGTTTTGAAATCAATCTTTTGTGGATTTTCACTGAAGTATGGTGTTATCCGGTGTGTGGGCCTTATCACGTGTTTTATTATTATTGGGTTATGTCGAGTTACATAGATATATATAAGGTTACGTTGCCTTTTAATAATCATTTGCAAAGGAATCTTTTGGGAAGGTCACTTCAGTATGGTGTGTAGGCGTTATGATGTGTTTTATTATTATTGGGTTTTTCCTCATACATAAATACATATATAGTTACGTTTCCTTGTAAAGAACGAGGGATGTCAGTTTTCCTTGTTTCCGCGGAATTCGTTGTTTTAATTTTTGTAATACGAAATCTGTTTTCTTGTGTAAAATTAACATTACTAAAAATTACTCTTAGATTCCCGAATTAACCTTCCTACAAACCCATGTTCCGTTGTGATAATGTTATTTGTATCTCATTATATTTCAGGTCTTTTTGATGTATATATGATTTTAATTTCTAACCATGTATTGCCGGGAAAAATATTTCCTGAAAGAACGCTACCTGATTATTTAATATTCGAAATTAATGTTTTCATTATTTACACTTGAGTTCGCAAATGTATATAGCAAGAAATAAAGAGAAGTGAACCACATTACCACAATCCAGTTGTTTATTCAACTTAAAAATAATTAAAAATATTACATAGTTACTGAAAAGAATAACAGCAGAAGCAAGTACATTACTTAATAAGAACTTATAATTATACTCGCAATAACGGAAACTATATAAATATGCAAATAGAATATAATAAATAGCTGTGAGTCAATACTAAGCATAGACGCTCACACGAAATGGAATTGAAGTACGAGAGGAAGATAACTTTGGAAAAGAACTTTTTACTCTGCCTTCGTGCTGGGCGATAATACAGTAGAATACACTATCATTAGGAAAAAAGCTTTGTTACTATGAAATAAGTGCACAGACACAAAATATCAGTTGGGTGTGGGTTATTATGAGGATAAAGTGCAACGTTTTGGAAGTGGCCACGTAAGGATTCACGTAAGCCACCTAACTTTTCACGTACGTAAGGCCTACTTTGGGACGTTGGTTCTGCAACACCTCCCAGATTAATAATCAAGATACAGATGTTTGGGAGGTTCTGAATGTCTTTATTACACCTCTTTTACTGTCTATTACTGTTATAACTTACTGTGTTGTATTGTCCTATGCTTAGATTTAGCAACCAACGCTAGTTAAATCAGTAAGATTGTTTTTTATACTAGGGAAAATTGTACTATTACATTACATAAAAATAATTCTTTATACTTAAAAACAAGAGAAACGTGGCGATCACACTTTGAGTACATGGTACTCTATTTAGGAGGAGACCTCATCAAGCCCACGATATGATAAGATAAGATTTAGACTTACGGGGGATTTAGGCTTAAGGGGGCATAGTCTTTGGAACACCCATCGGTCGACAGAAATGTCCCCCTTGCAATACTGAAAAAAATGTCCCCCCCCCCCCCCCCCGTGGAATGCCAAAAAAGGTCCCCCCCCCCCCCCCCCCATAGGAATAGGGTTAAAGCACAGGGGAGGCTAAAATAATGTGGCCTTTTTCGATAAGGCTTTCTTTATATTAAAACAAAGTGAGTTACATTCAGGCAATTGTCATAAGAATCATATCCTTTAAATAGCATGTCTAAATGCTGCTACTATATGAGACCTTTGTCTCATTGCCTTGAGGAGCTCCAGCTAGCATTGGCAGATTATGATAAAACTGTATTCCTGTGGAGTAATTTTCTAATATCTGTGAACCTGTGTTCACCAGATTGAGTCTATAAAGTCTACAGAGTCTTATCGTTTCTGCATGTGTAGATTATGGTAAGTTCAGCAAAGAGGACTCAGTGAGACCTGTGGTACGTTTGAAGTACACAGGCTAGACTAACTGGCTCAATCTGTGCCGGTCTTTTTATTTTCAAATCATAGAAGGGGACGGACCCAGGTGGGAGGGGCTTACGGGCAGGACATGCCTACAGGTGAGGGCCCTGGTTGGATTTGGCTGAACTACTATAAGCTATTTTGATGACAGTGTGAGTTGATGCTCCTAGTTTCTATAGTTGTAGGGCTCTGCTAATGTTCTAACTCAAAATCAGGGATGCAACCCCTACAAAACCAAGGCAGCTAGCAGACATGCTGGAAGCCTGTACCTCTCCCATATCCATATAACTAATCATAAAGCTTGACTACCTAGAACCCAATTTTCACTGGAGTCACTAATTGAAAACAACTGAGCCCCCAGCCATAATCTTTGAACGCTCCCTAATATTCACGACTTTTATGAAAATATTTAGAAAATATGCAGAAGCAACAATGTTATCACAATGTCAATTTTGGATGACGTCTTCCAGAATTATTTGTCTGGTAAATCCACCATGAACGGCAGTCCTTACTCGATATATGTCCATGGTATGTTTATTGGTGTAAATGGGCCCCAATTCATTCTCTTTGTTTTACACAAGAAAAAGCAGTATTTTCTTGAAAAAGAGGAAAATTAGAAACAGATATTGTATATGTATTTTGTAACGTGCAAGTTATTTTACATGATACCAATTTGGCTATAGAATCTGTCTTTTTGTACCAGACCAGCAGGAAAACTATAATCATGGTTCTCTTAACTAGGATCAAGTGTCATATCCATTTTCGTTGGAAGAGAACGGTTGTTGGCCAAGAGACTGATTTCTGTTCTATAGACAGAGAGATTTAGTAAAGATTCTGGGTGATTACCTGATTAAGTGATCATATCCTGTAGTATGCTGCAGTGACCAAGGTGACCTGGCCAGACATCCATAAAACTCTGTTTGAAGCAACAAAAAACAAGAAATGGGGCTGTGGTTTATCTCTTGCTGAGGTAAACAGAAATGTCAATGTCAATGGCGACAACAAATTAGGCCTTATCATCATGGAGGTTTGAGGGCTAATTGCATCTAAGTAATACTTGGGACAGAATTAGCAGACTTGGGAGAAGCCAGCTTGGGGAGAACATAATATGGGTACCAGCACATCCACACTGCAGAGTATGGAACCTAATAGATACAGACCTGTCGTGCAGTATTGTGCCATTAAGATTTTGTTGGCTACATAGCCTGACAGCCAGTGTAATGCACTACATGGTTACATTTACAAGGGTATTGCAACTTTTGAAACTATTGTGTGCTATTGGAACCCTGGCACCTCAGGATACGATTGAACTGATAATGTCATATTTTATTAACATTATTGACAATTTTTTCACTCAGTAGCTTCTTATGTGTGGTTACGCTAAGATGGTTCTTGGTCCAATCACCTACCTTGAACATGTGAGGTGTATGCTTAAATTACCAAAAGACACCATCCAAGAACAATCAGTAATTGACAGATCAATACTGGTTATTATTCAACACATCATGAAAGAAGAGACCAAGAATTCATCAATCTCGTTCCTATACCATGACCCACTTGAACTGTACACCAACAATGAGTAGACACAATCAAGGCAGGCCTATCACTTCTTACCTGATGGCATCCATCCAGGTCAGGACTTGCTGGCATAGTGGGGCAGGTCAATCATGGACTATCTTGACAAGACAAATCATAAGACTGCATTAGGTAGGCCTGTCTGTAAAGCCTACTAAGATTGCGATGTCTAGAAAAATAAATTTCAAATATAAATCAATATTCAATTAGTGAATGTAAGTGTTTTGCTCCTATACTATGGTTCAATCCATATATGGACATAGAATAAAAATGCAGGTTGTCAGGATCAGGCAGATAGAGTTAAGTTTAATAATTGTACTGCTTATATATGTCAAAATTTAGAGAAAAAGCCAAACTCAGATATACTAAACCCAAAAGTATTTCATGGGTTTTCTCCCTTTTGGTCTGGTTTCCCAACATCCCTCAGGGCCAGGCTGGTAAGCCTGCTTTTGGGAAGGGAAGAATAGTCTTCTCCCAGGTTGGTGAACAGGGAACATGCTAGATCCCCCCTCTCACTTTGATGCTGTTTCCAATCTATTTTGTACTCTGATGTTGTGCAGGCTAAGTATGTTAAACTTCCAGGAGGATTGGTGTTCCCTGGCTTTTCTTATACCAGGAAGACTACTTAATTATATTGCTCTAGCCTTTTGCTAAGGCAACAATGTATGTACAAATGTGTAGTTCATGTCTCTCTAGGTCTATATGTGTTTATTGTGTTATAAATGTATGTCATGGGTCAAAAAGGATTTACAGTAACTCATTGAAAAAAACTGCATAAATTAAAGGTAAATGATGAGGTATTGGAACGAAAATGTGGAACCGTCTTGGATACGCCAAGAGAAACCCGGTTGAGGCATCTATGGGAACAGGTTCTGATACAAGGTTTGCCTCGATAGATGTTAATGCGCTAGGTGACAGAGTTAGGTGAAGGACAATATTTGCCAAGGTACGTGAAAACTAAGATATATGTTATTTACAAGAAACACATAGTTCCCCAAGCACAATTCAACAATTGGAACTAGAGTGGGCTGGTACAATTAATTATGCTCATGGTGCCTCTAATGCTACAGGTTAATCCCAAATTCAATGCAAAAATAACAGACTCTGTTGTGGATTATGAAAGCTGTTTTTTTATCTTAAATATAAAGACTACTACTGAGGAATTATTTTTAGCTGATATATATGCCCCAACACAAAGTCATGAATCAGAACAGTTGGAATTCATAGATAGAGTGCATAATTGCATAAAGAAATTCTCTGACTTTCCCATCCTCATGGGAGGAGACTTCAATCTTGCTAAAGTCATTTTCTAGACAGGGGAAATAATAATATGCCTTATAGGTCTTCAAAATATAAGGATACTCTCGTCAATATAGTCTCCACATTAGAACTAGTAGATATTTGGCGAGAGTGAAATCAAGGGGTCAAAAAAAAAAGTCAACAAGGGTCTCGGATAGATTATTGGTTCATAGGTAGCAAATTGTTCTAAAGGACTTTCTTATCTTTCTGACCACTGCCCTATCAAGATTACCATCAAAGCCAAAACAGAGAGATGGGGACCAGGACAGTGGAAACAAAATAACTCCTTACTAGAGGACAAAGATTATGTTAAAGCAATTAGTGAGACTATCAAAGATTTTTTTTGAATAAAGAGAGAATCTACCTCCAATGGGGAAATTGGCCTTTATTAAATTTAGAATTAAAATGTTTGCTGTAAAGTATGCAAAGAAGAAGAAAGTAGAAGGTGAAAAGGTAAGGAAACACTAGAGTCAAGGTTCAATGCTCTGGTGAAAGTAGTAGTTGATCAGAGTCTGGGAACAGTGCAGACAGACAAAGAGCCCATAATAGATAAAGAACAAGAGATGGCCACACAATCAAACAAGAATTGGATGATACAAGGACTTTAGGTCTAAAGCCAGATAGCTTAATCTTGGTGAAAAACTGACAAGCTATTTCCTAAGCCTAGAAAATAAAGACTTTGAGAATAAACTAATCTCACAAGTGCAAAACACCACAGGTGAGATCATATCTCAACCACAAGAAGTGAGGAAGTTTAGCTATAAATACTATGAAAGTCTATATTCTATGAGTGTTGATTCCCCACCTACCAATGAATTCAAGAAAATAATTGAAGAAAAAGTTAAACCAACATTACCAACTCTGGATTTCCTGGAGGCAGAATTGATAGACACACTAATCACATTAGGAGAACTAACTAATGCCTTAAAAGAAATGAATGCTGGGAAGACTCCAGTTAAGATGGACCTTCTGTGGAATTTTATAGGACTTTCTGGGAACTTCTTAAGCAGCCATACTTTGAGTCTCTGAATACTGAACAAAGAAGTGTTGCAGAACTAATGCTTGATGAGGAATTGTATATATATATCCCTGTTTTGTACAGCGCTTTGTTTATGCTCAAGCTAATGACTAATATGAGGCCAAGCTGTGGACGAAAGATGTTTAATTTTTCACGTGAAAAAGACAAATAGGTAGTATACAAGGTATACAGTACACAAAGGTATACGATATTTGTCAACAGTAAATTTTCATAAATGGAAAAAAACACCCAAAATTTGTTGGGTGGGTGGGAGGTAAAGAAATGTTTTGAGTCTTTGAACGAATTTGAAGAGACTGACACGTGATGTGACACGTCACGACAGTATGAGTTCTTAAAACGTGCGTTAGATGTCTCTTGCTGCGTTGCCGCGCTTAATACGACAGCTACCTCAAGCCATTAGACTTCACATGTTCGTATTAATGACACAACCCTTTGTTTTTTTATTCCTGTTCAGTGTCTGCCCATTAATTTGGTACTTTGCTCATTCCTCTGATCACATAATTCCCTACGGTACTGAGCATGGCCATCGAAATTGATGCAAGCTTAGTAATTAGACATTTTATACCAGCCATTATTTGTGCTGCCAAATCCAAAGGCCCAGAATAACATTCAGCAAATGCAGGCCATGTGTAGAACTCAGTTGCCTGTTTATATAGTAGTTCCAAAATGCAGCCATGTTTCCTCAGATAGATATAGAATAGTCATGGTGCCGATTCAATCCATCATATCATTGAAGCCAACAGGTCTACATCTCCTCCCAATTACTGTTAGAAATATGGGAGATCTAATTCTAACACAATAATGTTCACAGGCTGGAACAACTTTTTTTCTTTTTCAGAAGACTTCTTCATCACGGTAGGCCTTTGCACTTTGTACAGTATTGTGGGAGATGCATTCAGCTCAGATTAGAACCCACTGATACTGACTGGAGGACTCTGCTGGCTGGACTGAGGGTCTCTTTCCTCTTTCCTTTCATTGAATCTTGTGCACCCATAAGACAATTATATCTACATCTCACTTGAACACAGTATAAATAGGCTCCTCATGAAACACCACCTGAAGTCACCGGTGTGTACTGTCCCCTGACATTATTTGTGCTAGTTACAGGCTAGGTCTTTACATGGTTGTTGACTATAGTTTAAATTCTTTTGAAAATGGTTTGAGAAGCCATAAGATTAATCAAAGTAACTTCTTGGGTGCTCCCTGCAAGTTGGAATAATGAGCGATAATTAGGGACGACTTCTTGGATACAAGAGAAGTTTATATTATGTTTACTGTTCATTCCACAAATTAAGTATCACATATTCAATATAGTGTAATATCTTGGAGGACTCTTATGGTTTATATATGGTAAATATCTTTGAGAGAAAATAAGTCATAAAAGGTTATTTGTTTTCAAAGGCATCTTTACTATATCTTCAGAACTGGCCATAGAATATGTTAATCAACAGTGGTGGCAGGGGGAGCAAAATTAGCTGTATACATGGACCCTGAAAGTACAGAACACTAAAAAGTAGCTCAGAATGTTCATAAGGAAGGCTACTACATGGACACATAGCAGAAAGTTGCATATAAAGAGCTCTTATAGTCTTTAGGTACTTTATCTTTAGAACTAGCAGTCAAAAATGTCAAACAACAGCAGTGGCTGGGGTATCAAAATTAGTTATATACCTGAATTATAAGATCACAAAACACTAAAAGACAGCTAGAAATGTTTCCAAGGGATGCCACAATGTGACAAGATGGCAAGAAAACTGTATATAAAAACCTTTAAGACTCCTTAGATACCTCAGAACTGGCTGTTGCCACAGGGGTGACAAAATAGGTTATATACCTGTATCATGGGATCACAGAACACTAAAAATAGCTCACAATATTTCTAAGGGATGACACAATATGGCCACATAGCAAGAAACTGCATATGAAAAGATTCAATAGCCTTTGGCACTATGTAATTGGAACTGGCTGTCAAAAATATCAAATGACAGTGCTAGTATTGATAGCAAAATTGGTTATATACCTGGATCCTAAGAGTACAGAACACTAAACAATAGCTTAGAATGTGTCAGAACATGGCAACATAGCAAAGAACTGCATATAAAAAGGTCCTGTAGTCTTTAGATATTATATGTCTTTAGTACTGGCTGTCAGATATGGCAAAATGGCAAAATGGCAAAATCAGTAATATACCTGAAACCTGGTATCACAAAACACTAAAAATAACTCAAAATGTTCCTATATGATGCCACAACATGGTCACATAGCAAAAGAACTGCATCTGAAAAGGTCTTATAATCTTTGAATTATTCAAGAAACAAATATGTGGAAAATTGCAGATGTGTAAAGAGGACATTAATAGTACACACATGAAAAAGGCTGCTGTAGGCCACTCAGAAGACATATTTTGATTCTGTTTAATGTACTGAGTCTACAAAGGACCAGAATATGGAGTCCAATACCAAAGTTTAATCTAATGAGTCATTGTAATACTTAAAAGAACACAGAACCAAGTAATGATTTTCAGCACACAGAATTACAGGCATTTTGACAGAAGTTCTCTTCAACAGCAGTTGTCATGGTAATCCGACCACTTGCCAGAGCGAAAACAAGTAGAAATATCAACTAGAAGGATGAATCTACAAGATAAAACAATAAAACAAATGTTTCCTGGCCCTCAATAGTGTTCCGTACGGGAAAATACGGAACACTTTACCTTACACGTTGACTAAAATTTTAATTGTTAGGCCAAAATTGATTATGATTTTTCTTAATTTCTGGTACATAGTAAATATAGAACGACCTACCATGCTTGAACAAGCCACAAAACTCGATGATAATATACCTTTTGTATGGAACTCGGCGAAAACGCATCATCTCGTTTTGTAGCTTGTACAGCATGGTCAGGACGTTCTATATAAATACCTGTTTATAAGGCTACTCATGGCCTATGGTCAGGGGTGGTCATTGCCCCCCCTTGTGTCTCCTCTCTACACCGCGCACCGCATTTCTACACCGTGCACCCCATGTGCGCCCCTCCCCCCCCCCCCCCCCCCCCCCCGGTGTCTTAACCAGGAACCTCTCCCCTTCCCTCGCTTCTTGCTTTCCAGCTCTACCTCTCATTCCTGCTTCAGCTTCCAAACCACACACACCCTTCAGTTTTTCCACCCACCCACCCACCCACACCTATTCTACTTCACCTACCTTTTTAGGCCTTTTCTTATATTTTCTTATATTATATATTCGATATAATTGACTCCATACTCTATTAGTCAATTATTATTTCATATTTCATTAATTATTAATTTCAGTAATTAATAATCAATACTTATAAGGACAAACAAAATTCCTTATATCATATAAATTTCAAATAAATTGTATCTGCCCAACTCTGGCTTCCTCTTCTTTCATCCAGGGATGGGGTAATGTACTGGTAGAAATACCAGCATGTGCAATCAGAAAATCACAAGGGATTTAAGGAATCAATACTTTATGAGGAGAGATCAAAGGATCTCTATTTGCAGATGATGTAACTGGGTTCTTTTCAGAGCCAAAGTTCGCTAAACTCTCTAATGGATATACTCTCCAAGTTAACATTGTTCTCAGGATCATCTTTTAAAGAAAGCAAATCTAAGATACTCCTGTTTACTCTAGGAAGTCAGGTGGAAGTGCAAAGATGTTGACAAAATCAAAATATTGGGTATCTTCTTCACTGGGAAGAATGAAGCCCATGCATCATATATATGGAATTCAAATCAATTGTAACATCCTTCTTGTGGAGAGGGGGTTCAACCAAAATTGCTTATAAACTTTGATCTTAAATACAAAGGTTGGTGGTCTGATATTGCTAGATCTTGAGCTTATTGTCCAAATGGCTCAGATTCAGTGGGTCAAGAGACTGGTTCACCAGGAATGGTCCAACTGGACTTTCCTTTTCAAAGAAATGATTGAATTAGTTCGTCCAACTTCTACTTATTTTTGCATAAGAACCACAAGCATAAATTACCAGTGCAGAGTGACTTCTATAGAAGTATTTTCATAACCTGGGGAAAATGTTATAACACTCAACCCAGAGATGATATTGAATTTTGTAATGAGGCTTTATGGGTAAATATATTTATGGAGACAAATCTCAACCAATCTACAATGAAAATCATGTAAAAGAAGGGTATCATATAAATTAAACATCTTTTTAAAGAAGAAGGAATGATGTCACATCTGGAAATTAATAATAAAGATGGTACCATGATTGGTTTCCTTGATGTTTTTAGCCTAAGGTCATCCATACCATCTCTGAGGACCTTCAAACCTGAAGGGAACCTAGAGAGAGATGAAATACTATTCAAAATTCCAGGAGAAAATCCAATAAACATCCTAAAATCAAAAAGCAAAAGAATTTAAAATATTCTGTTAGATAGAATAACAGGAAGAGTGAGATGGGGAAGAATATACCCAGAGGTTGAACAGGATTACAAACTATGGGAAAGTATATATGAACTACCCTTTCAATCAACCAGAGAGACTAAAGCTCAGTTTCTTCAGTACAGGATTTTAAGTATGACTATCACATGTAATGACTACCTGGCTAAATGGAAAATTGTAGAGACACAAGAATGCAACTATTTTGTGCAGAAAGATGATATCATACACTTTCTTGTCAAATGTAGAATAACCAAATCCTTCTGAGCATCGCTATGGCAATTGGTCAAGAATATAATAGGAGTGGACTTCTCCAATTTAACAACAAAAGATATTATATTTGGTATAACAAATCACTTAAAAAGTAAAAGGAACAGAATGTTGAACTATATAATAATTCATGCTAACATGTATATCCATTGACAGAAATTGTCTTATATTAAAAATCTTGAAGTTCTGGCCTTTGTGCAGGAGCTCAAAGAATGATGGTTGAGAGATATGTTTGTACTGTGGAAAATGCATACCACAGATTTGGTTTCCTAGAAAACCTATGGAAAATCTTTTTAAAAAAATGAGGTAAAATCCAATGTATAACACCAAAATGACCAAAAGTTGTATTATCAAATGTATGTCTGTCATTTTCAGTTGGAAAGGTCGGTTCCTTCCTCCAGGTGTGTAATGTTTGTGTATAAAGTCTATTTCCTTTCAGATTCTCTAGTGGTTAATTAATGCTGGCTTTAGGATATCAACTTAAATTTGTAAAAGGAAAGGTATCAAGTGGTGAACAGTGTATTATAGCCAAGAATTTTTCATCAATCCACTAAGATAACATGTATCAAGACTCTTTCTTGAAGTGGCAAAGGTTAAATCTGTAATGTAGCAAAGCTATGTAAGGCCACTAAAAAAAAAACCTTGTTTCTCATCACAGAGCCATGAAAAATCTGACGAGGGCGGTTTTTTTTTGCTGGATCAGAGATGGCCGATGGACGTCAGACCAACTTATTTAGGTCATATCTTGACCTCTTACTTTAAGTTCCTAATATCTCACTCATTTTACTGTGTGTAATTGTCTCTGTATTAGATGTTTATTATAATGCTAGGTTTACACAATCACCCAAACAGTCCCGACATGCCATCGCCATATCTCGACGGATACTTTGGAGTTAGCCATATGTTGTCAGCATTGCGAATCATAAGTCAACTTAACTGTCGGGGCATTGCCAGGGAAAGTTTCTGACTGTCAAAAAATCTGCCATGACAATCCCAGCAACTCCCCATGGTTTATGACCATCAGGGTTCCACTTAAGTGGACGAGGCTTCCACCATGCAGCGTAGCTCAACTGAAGTCGACGGGCTTTGTGGTCGTAAATCGCCGGGGTCCAGTCGCGGACTTCGCAAAGAGGCCATCGATTTGCCTCCAGTCCCGACAGGAAGCCTGACGACTTAAGTCGAGCCAAGTTTGTTGCAGCCAGTGCATACACCAGGGGGTAATAAAGCCAGATGACTTACGGCGACCTTCGTTTGATGTTCACGTCCACCTAAGGCCTAGTAGGTCGACTTACAACCGGGTGAGATTCATTCCCATCGACTTGCATCCATGTTTGGTATACATAAGACGGCGGGGCGGAGAGGTATTCATTTCACTTCGAGTAGCCCTCAACGACACATCACTCTCTACCTGGTCCAAGAAAATGCCTCCGAAGAAGCAGAAGCATAGTAAGGCTACTACTACTTCTACTACAACCACTACTACTGCTGAGATACCTTCTGATGCACCAGATGTTCCACCAGGTCCACCAGATACACCTGAGACTGCTACTGCTGTTCAGCCCATTGCACATCTGCATGAGTCTTAGTCAGAAGACCAGGGAACCCGTACCAAAAACAGAGCAAGAGTCGTCAGAGGCAGACGACGCAGACTCTTGACCAAGTTCACATCCATGTGCCTGCCGTGAACCACAATGATCTGATCAAAAAGGTCAGGCTCCATTCAAAGGTAGTTGTGGAAGATGGCCTTATCTCCAACATGCAGCTCCTGACTCAGCAAAGTGGCAAATTGTCCATACAACTGGTGTGTGGATTCAGGTAACCAATCGCAAACCCAGATACTGCATTTTCTCCTGTGGTGCTTCCCGGAATGGGTTCCCGTGACACTCACTTCCATGAGGCAGCGGGAGTCCTAAGCTCTATTCTTCCACTTTCTGATAAGAGAAGCTACGAGTGCTACAATGATACACACAAACACCACTTCAACATTGGTGAATACCATGGCGAGGTGTAAAGGCGAGTGAAGGTGAGGTGAGGTGTTATGATTCACTCAAAATCCATTGCCGGAACAGTCGGGGGTGATGGTGTAAATCTAGCATAACCCTGTGTAAGTGGCCACCCCATCAATTATGTGTATTCAAGATACACATAATTGATACACTTGATGCATCACTTTTGCCATCCACATAACCACATTGAATGCATTCCTGACATCAGGAGCTCTAATTTGATACCAAATACTCATACCTTTCATGATTTTTTATCATGGTTCATCTTATCTAAAAAAAAAAAAAGTTTAAGTAAATAAAAACGTTTTTGCTGACGCGCGCGGTGATGAGAAACAAGTTGGCTTTTTTAAGTGGTCTAAGGTATAAAAACTTTATCTCAGATCCAGATTAGCTAAAGCATTAAGAGCTACAACAAATAGAAGATAAGAATATGAACGATGCTGTATATTGTTTTTGAAGAAATCTGTATTTGATGTTTTGGAATTAAAATTTCTTTTCTCACTACCTATTATCCCATCCTATCCTATCTCATCATTATTAGCCCATAGGCGTAAATGCTTATATTTTACACAAGGAATACTTTCAAAATGCCTTGAGAACGACGGTTCTGAGAGCCGACTGATGTAAGCTGTTGTATCTACAATGAGGGACCGGGCGGAAGAACGGCTATGCCGAGCCCGTGAATTCTGTAAGGATGTTTACCCTAATAAAAAAAATAAATTTTAAAACAACTAAATATGTCCCATCCGATATGACTGTGTCAAAACCATACTATCGTAAAACTGGATAAGGTTTAATCTTGTCCACCGTATTCCACGACTGGAGTTTGGCAAAGTGACTTCATGAGGCGAAGCCGAGTGAAGTCCGGAGCCAAAACTTCAGGAGTGTAATGCGGTGGCCAAGATTAAAACGAATCAGGTTTTGATTTTATCCTACCCTATCTCCTCAAATTTGGAATATTATGTGATAACAATGCTGTATGCCACTAGTGG
Source organism: Alentia gelatinosa (assembly GCA_950022655.1). NCBI lineage: Eukaryota > Metazoa > Annelida > Polychaeta > Phyllodocida > Polynoidae > Alentia > Alentia gelatinosa. Next base: position 104,894,905 of record OX465581.1, read on the forward strand.
CATATAAAACTCCGTATGCCAGTCAGCGTGGCATACGGAAACCCAATGTTAAGCCTATGGGATTTTATATTAGGGGTAGGATAAAGTGAGGTATATGCCATCAGATATGAAATTTTTCATGTCATATAGTAAAGTTTGACTCATCAGATATGAGCGCTCAAATATCACATTCTTTATCAATAATTCTTGGTTTCCATTTCTCGTAGCATAGTGCAATACATTTCAAATGCTTGGCTGCTGTACTTTCGCTAATCCTGCATTCAATGGACCGTATCCGAGCTCATCCTGCACTCAAAATGTAAGGGATCACAGTCTGTGACGACTTCTTGTAGGGGAGTTCAGTGCTCTAAGTAGCAAAGCAATATTTATACTTCACTTAGAGATTCGTAAATAGGGCATCCGTAAGCTGACCGATACCATGTTAGTTGTTACAAGAATTCTTAGTTTTTGCCCCCTTTTCGAATACCACGTGCTCTTCACATATTTGGGACGGGGTTCAATAATCAATTATCCTTTGGTTTTCTATGTTGCTATATCAGTAATTTCAAACAGAAGAGAAGATTTTGTGCAGAAAAGAATAAGTGTACACCCTTAGTAAATTGGAGAGGAGTTGAGCATCCGCTAGATGCTGTGGCCACCTACCGGATGTTCTCATAAACCACACAATTTCCTAGCGGTTAAAAATTCAACAGAGAAAGCAAAAGATGGGCACGGCACTCTCTACTCCCTCCGATCCCTATCGGGCCTCTGTTCATCTACTGTTAGTTTATATCACAATTTCCCACATCTAATTCTCACCTATATTTATATGCTCCAAATTTGAGATAAGGCTTTGATATTTCTATTTTATTCCCTAGGCATTTTGGAGAATCCCAATGGTCCAACTATCTTAAATAGGCCTTGTTAACAGTTATCATTTGTTATCAAGGCATTCCACCTTGGCTTTGTCTGCATTTAATGGAATTTCAATTATATGCTCTCCCTGTATTTGAGTCCGTATTAAGATATATGAACACAAGGTAATACAGATTTAGAAGAGGTTCTCTAGAAAATCAACTAGGAAACATTGATCAATGGATACAGTTTATTCAGTACACATTGAGACCATGGACTATACAATATTTCAATCTACCGAAAGGTTGCAAAATGTACTTGGTAAAGGACACATTAGGAGGTTCACTTTGCAGATTAAGCTATGACATGACTCCTGCATGGAGGCAATAAATCAGAAATGCATAAAGATATGCATATTCCGACTTCCAGAGATGTAAGGCAAAATATTTAATAATAACTTTGTTACTTTTTCCATAGTGTAAGTTTCTACACTGCATTATATTAGTGTGCCTTCTGCCAGGTGCTATTAACGATATTTATCCTTTAAGACATGAGGACATCCTTAGAATATACACGTACACGCATATCATATATAAACATATTGACATATGCACATATACCTATATGTATATAGCTTTCTATACATATGTATATATGTATATATCTATATCTATATATAAATATATCTAGCTATATCACAGATTCTACTGTTAAATAACGACAATTTTTATTTTGACATCGACCGCAGAATGCCAGTTATAAATGTTATTTCCAGAAAGCATCCTATCATTTCATTATTTTCCGAAGGTGCTCACTGCGTACAGAGACCAGCTGAAACAATTTACAATAAATGTACCCAGATACAGTAAAGACGGAGCGGACAAGGCTTGAACAACAATAAAATCTCCAGCCTTGGATACAACAGAGCTGCCCAAATTAGGCTTTCTCCCAGGTACCATGGACGGATGCATAAACCTGCCCTAGGATACTGAAGTGACGACAAAGCCTATGAAGCTAAGTGCAATGCTTCGGTTTAGAAAACAGTAGACCTACACTACATCAACACGGCTATGCGTGCACTCGTCAAGGCATTTTAGGGGCAGAGATAGATCACAATAAACTCATGGATTCCCATTAACGTACTGATTCTATTAATGTCCACAGAACTATTACAGCGGCAGAAGTGACTATTTTACATTATTTGAACATAGGCAGTTCTATACTGGCCTTGTGTCTGTTCTGCAAAAGGAGTAAACACCCCGAAAGGTGAAAGACAACACCAATCGACTTTTTAATCATTTAAAATAAAAAGGCAACTTGATGAAATTAAGCATTCAATATTCATTGGCATCGAATGATAAATTCTTAAAATGTTTCATAACAAGCGAAATTAGCAAGCACAGATAGTTCAATTAAGCAATACATGGATTCATTTATAATGTAAACAAATCTCTATATCTATCCAGGGTTAATTACACAACCATGTCATGTGTAAACATTTGCTTCAAGTGGACGATAATCAATTCACCATGCGTATATTCTTGAGAAGGCAGAGGAATTATGCTGACGCAAAATGTTGTTATTCAATAACCTCAAAGACTATCTCAAATTAGAGTGCAGGTATTCTATTGCTATGTACCACTGGTATAAAACTCTTGAAATCACTTTATATATTGACCGCTTTGAATATAATCAATCGTTCCAAACTAAACCCTGAGACTTTGTGAGGTTTTCTTTTATTACAATGCGTTTATCACAATCAGTGATCAACAAACTAAAAAACGCGTGGATTTTTTTTCCAATAACCTGAGGAACTCACAAACCTACTTACATTTGCTCGATAACGTTTTAACTGTCAATCAACGACTGCTTGTTCGGTGTTTAAACCGGAGTTCTGATTAACTGTAAGTCTTTAAAGGGCAGCCGTTATTTATCAACCATGCTATATTCGTTGTTATTAATGTCTTAAGAGAAGGAGAGCATTGGCATGAGACACTTTAATGCAATTGCTCTTGGTCTCCACGAGAAGTATATGAATATTGATTTGCTCGCAATTCTTAATAAGACATGCTCTAAGCCTAGAACAAAGTGGCATAGTTATCAGATAAATATTGGTATGCGAGTCCATACTTGTCTGGTTCTCTCAGTGGCACCGTTGTATCACTGATTAAGCTGATTGCTAGCTGTAGAAAGGAAACTTACTGTAGCAGTGTCTGCAACACTTCAAAATATCATCACTTTACATACGCAACATGTTGTCCGTGCCCAGTACCTTTAAATGAAGACAGCGAGCTGAAGCCCATTTGCTGCTTGATGATCTTCTTCGCGTTTTCTCACTGGTTGAAATTACCCATTAAGGAAATTACGTGTAGTTGAATAAGTTTCATATTCCAGGTTTGTTTTCTACAGACGAAAGATGAGGTCTTAGATATTCCGATTTATTTTGTATTCCATGGTTATAGGGCATTCCTTAACTATCAGCTTTTGCAGTAATAACGAATCGTATATATATCTATACATATATATAGCTATACATATATGTATATATTAATTTCTAAGGCCTAAATGCTAGTTACCTCTACTTGTAGACCAAATTGATTAGGATATTCTTAGTGATTTTTCTTTCTTTCCGTCTGAAAATCTAAATTGCTCTTTGTATAGGAAGAATGCACCAAATAAGATATCCACACTTTTTTTCTTTTTTTTTCCATCTGGGGAAAGTAACACTTGCGACAAACCTAGCTAACAATACCCCAATTTTAACACGCCAATTATCGTTGCCTTCACATGGGCACTGAAACCGACAAAATCCTGAAGATGAACTTTTCTATTTACATGTGCGTGAAGAGTGCAGATGTGCGTGTATCTTGCAAAGAAGTCAATGAGACCAAAAAAAAAAAAGAATCGAGAGCTTTGGCAGTCCCACCCACAAGCATTTGATCGATGCTGGGGGTGTGTAGCATGAGGCTTCATGGGGTCCTCTGCTAACACTTGTTCTTCTCTTGAAATGCCGATGAGCTCCTGGTTCTAGGCATGCAGTTTTGACAGGGGAGACGTGCAGTCCAGAGTTGCAGAAAGTGGAATGGTAGTGGAGTGGAGTGGAATTTCACACTGTGTAGGCCTCCAGGATTAGTCGTCAGTGCTTCATATCTGTAGCTCAGTTCGCGTCAGGACGACAAACCCCTTGACCTTGCAGTCAAATGTTGGGGAGATGCGAACTTTCTTTGACTTTCGCCCCACCCTGCACTGGCTTTGCCTTCGGCGGTTGCTTTGGAACTGGCGACTGGGAGGAGTGCATGTTGTTGTTGCTCAGGAACGGTAATGCATTCTGCAAAGACGCGTACAGAGACCTCAATTAGAATAACATGGATCATTTGATGAAGTTACGGTTAAGACCTTGCCCAGCTACTTACCTTCCACTAAAACAAGAAAGAAAACATTAGAATGGAGAAAAATGAAAACATGTAAACACAACCTGTTAAATTCGCGATTTAAGCCATAAACCATAGTATCACTTGTCATTTCTTGCACTTAGAATTGTTTCTTGACAGAGGCAATGATATCATGTTGAGTTTCAATTTCTGGATCTGGAAATTCCTTCGCTAGTGCATGTCTATATATATACATGTACATGATGCAAACTGTGTTGCGAAATGATCATACTTCTCTACCAGTTTTTGATCCGTAAAACTATTTCTATTGTGATTAGATTTAACCTACGTCCCGCTCATAGTCCTACCACCATGTTATGTGTCTGTATCTACTAAAAATATGTTTAATGCTACATTTCTGACAATGTGTATTAATCGACCCTGAAAAAATAAGCCATATCCTCCAACCATGGTCGGTCTGAGGTCATATAATGTTTTCAATATTTTGTGTTCAAGTTTTAGGTATTGACGATATACATAAGTTGAAAAAAAAGTGTAACCATTTGGAATTACAACAGGGAGCGGTTTACTAAGCGCTACACAATGAAAAAAAAAGATATTAAAGACTCAGGAAGTAGAATTTGTGCTGGATGATTGAATGTGTGAAACGGGATATGGGACCGGCAGTCCACTGCTCTACAAAGGTAAGTAATGCAAATTAATGAGGTCTGCAGTGGAAATAGGTATACAACAATATAAATGCTAGGTGTGGAATATGTTTGATGCCTGCTTATTCACCCATTAAAGAAATTCTCATCGGAAAATCACCATGGATAGAGTGAAGGGTAGTAAATAAGGATAAATACATTAACGTATATCTTGTATTTTATTGACCGTTCCTTGGGGGTTTATCCTTAGAAATTGTCAATTTGTTAGGTCAATCGAACAAACTTAGGTACTAAAAATGAATTTACACTTTGGGTTCTTAAGTGATGGTCAGATGTTTGCTATTTATTGTTATATTCTAGATTAATACTATTGTACGATTATTTGTGATTCTGAACTAGGTTCCTAGGGACGAATGAAGAGGTAAATTCATTCGTTATTCTGAATCGCATGATACTGATATTTTTAATTCTAATGAACGTACAGATTTGTTAACCGACCCAATACCTACAACTATATTTTTCTCTTTATATGTGCAGCTCTGGAAAAAAAAGACTGCAGCTAGGAGCCAGTGCAAAGTCTACCGAGGGCGCCTCCAAAGCTTACATATATATAAACTATTGAAACAATGTGGTCACTTGCCTTTGCCTTCATTTTAATCTGTGGTATCTGCAGAAACGCGAGCAAGTAATGGGAGTGATTAATGTAGATCCATTTTCAAAAATAGCAGCCATTTTCAACATATATTATGTATTGAAGCAGAATGAAAAGTGAGAAAGAACCTATCATGCAAACCAGAATGACGGTGACCTGGAACCCTGACATGTATAGCAAATACAGTAACATAAGAATCCAGTTATACTAGGTTTTCCCTTTTGAATGACACGAATATACACCACTCAAGGTGCCTGTCATCCCGTATCCATGTTGCAAGATACGACAAAAGACATTTCAGTGTTTTGACAGTAAACATAATTAAATATGACAAAGCCAGCATACGTAATCTTTTATTCACACATGTCTAAGAGGGAACCACAATCCATGAATCCCTTACTTTATCTGCTTTGGTTACCAAATGGAAGTAAATGAATAATCAAGGTAAAAACAAATAGCAATATACCTTGGTTAATGGCATATCTCATTCTTCCACAATCAGTCACAATACAAAGCTGTACACTTTCATGAAAAAAATAGGAAACATCAAGAAATTCTCGAATATCATGTGGTTGTGTATTTGATGATAGTGTGACGTAGGTGAGCACACTTGCGTTATCGTAAAATCACAAGAAATAGGATTCTGTTTATAGGGGTTGTTCTTTTGCTTTTTGCATAAATTTTCTTAGATATTGATATACAAAATGTTCCCAATCGGAAACCTAAATGTAATAAGTTTAGACTAATGGAACCAGATTATCAACTAGGTTCGCCGCTATTACCAACTTATTTAAGTTACCATGAATCTATTTGATTTATGTCCCTTAGTTGTATTCTATTGGATTAGATAGGTTTCTTTTGTTTGGGGTTGTTGTTATTGTAGTGTTTTTTGCCACGTCTCAAATTTCCCGATTTGTATATAAGTATACAGGGATGTCAGGAGTAAGGGAGAAAAATGGAAATATTTCCGTGTGGATTTTTCTGCCTTAGTGAAATCGGGAAAACTTGGATAATATGTCCTTTACGACCATGGCATGGGGCTGAAGGTCTGTGGGGAGGTTCAAACCATGGTTTTATTAGAGTAATTGAGGCTAAATCACTATTATCTTTGGTTGAAAAAGGGACAATAAATTACACATACTGGATATGAAAAAGTGGATTTCCACGGAAAAATGGAAAACTGACATCTCTGAGTATACTAATACAGCTCAGGATTAAAGACAAGGATTAAAAGTTGGCATGGCATTGCCATGATTTCGGTTTCAACAAGGGAGAGAGGTGGAAGCCTGTTGCAATATATAAAAATACACTACTGTCGCCGGGTGCGGACCACATCTAACCTGTGGGACCCCACCCGCTACCGATACCAGACGTGTTCGATGGAATCAGGTCAAATAGGTCACCAGCAAACAAAACATAGTCAAAGGTGCAACGTAACATAAATATACAGATCGAACGCACCCCACATATAGCAGGGAGGGAAGGAGGGAGGTTGAAGCCTGTTGCAATATATAAAAATACACTACTGTCGCCGGGTGCAGACCACATCTGACCTGTGGGGCCCCACCCGCTAGTAGGTATTCATTGAACCGCAACGGGTGCCTACACAATATATAAAAATACACTACTATCGCCGGGTGCAGACCCAGTATCGAGGGTATCGAGGGTCTAATTATTCAGAATATATTACTGTAATGTATTATAATGTAAGCTGCAAAAACCGTTCTCCGTCTCCCCTAATATATTTCAGTCTTGACCTACAGGTCAAACCGAAATAATAGATAAAAAAAAGTAACCTCTGCATCAATACAGTACATGCAATTAACAATAATCGAATAATTGGTCAACAGTCTATGTAGACAAATGATGTGCATAAAGTGTGGAATCATCGTTTGGACATTTTTGAAAAGGAAAATAAATGATAAGTGATACCTGTTCGACAATAAAAGCCGCAGCCATAACATTTGCATTACAGATTAGGCTGTTATCATCAAACTGCAAACCAAAGGAGGTGCAAATTCCTATCATTCCAGAGAATCTGTGATGAGAAATAAGTGTGTACAGAGTAGAGTAGCAAATATATTAGGGCAGGGATAATTATAAAGGCCATCTGTAATGTATGGTGCGCGTGTGTGGATGCCTAGCTTATTCTACATAGATCCTTCTAGTAGAGACAGAATGACTGATGCCTAGTATTGATCTGTGTTTGCTGCATACATGCATTTCAACACCGTAAGAGAAACTGTCATACTCAAGGATAGTCATTATAGGACGAAATAGTTGGCTCGCTACTTGAAACGCAAGCCAGTACGCAGGCTATTGAGAGAACCTAGCTCACACTGCATGGATAATGACAAGACGATTGCAAGGACACCACAACAAGAGAGCCGAAGCGGGCTAGTCCAGAGGTACCACGTTATACTAGGAGAGTGATACCAGCAAGAGTTGATGCATTGATGATTGCCTGTATGGCAGCGTTTGAAATGCCGAGTGGCAAAAGTCCACTTACCCGAAAGTCTAATGGGTTTTTCTTATATATATATCAAAAAAGGTAATAACCTGGATTATTGACGAATGGGTACACTTGCATGAATGAGCTTCTATTTTCAAATAAAAAAAATAATATATATCTATGAAGGGGATATCAGCGAGTGATGTTTGTGCGAATATTTTAGCAATATTCCTTGTAGCTGAATACAAAAATGAAAGGCGCAGGTTTCCATATGGATTCAACTGTAGAAAATGTTAGTGGATTTTTAACTGATCATATGTGGTGTATTTGTTAACGTGCTGTTTGCATACATTTGAAAAGGGGATGGAATCTAAATGAATAGATGTATGCTTTCTAACCAACTTTTAAAATGACTTAAGGTATGAACAGACCATTCCGGGATAAGTGCATACAATGGTCACACAGCAGATTCCGGTTCATCCCTATAATTCTTTGAAAATGAAAATGGTCTAGCATAATAGATATCAACTTCTGTAACTTGTCCCAATTCAGCATAGAGCATACTCACGGTTGTTCTTGATTTGTTCATGTCCCTTTGTAATTGTGTGCGCTTTTCTTTTCTCCGGGGATCACATTGTTTTCTTGATTCGTCTGGGAGAAACATATCCTCGTTGTACGGATGTTGCAGGAGATTTTCACAGGTTGCCCGCTCATTAGGATCCATTTTAAAGCATTGCTGTCATACAGAGAGAATAGAGCTACTCAGATCTATGTCTTAATATAGCAGATATCCTCTATTTTTTTCTAACAGTATTTTGTGACATAATATCAACGAAATTTTTCTAAAAAAAGTTTTTGTTTCCTAACTTGCCCAGAATTATCCATGTATAAAAGTAGAAATTGGGTTCTAGTGTAGTACCCTTGGTTTTTTAATTGTATTCCTGGACTTATAAGTTATACATGTACTTAATAACCAAATACGTCTTGGATTTGCAACTATGCGGTTGACCATCTCATATAACATGCGCGATGCGGAATTACATATCAAAAGGATAGTTCAACATCAGATATGAGGGGTTTTGTGGCTTCAAGTGTCAAATGACATAAACCGATATAATATCAAATTTTTTGAAGGCTTATATGAAGTCAATGATAAAAGACAATTTGCAATATGATATACATGTATTCCAAAGATTGAATAATGTCTGGATTTGTTGTCTTTGGTGCAACTGTCATTATCTATGGCTAATAAGATGAATTACAACTCATCAAATCATGGTTATCTTTAATACAGGGATGTCAGCAAAAATGTGGAAATGATTTTCAAGTGGAATTTGCTACATCAGAGAGAACAAGAAAACCTGACGCTAAGCGTCCGTGGGGTGGCTCAAGTCACTGGTTTATTGGGATGAATGGGGCTTAATTAATATCTTTTTTCACAAAAGGAAAACTGATTTCATATACTGAAAATTTAAAAAAAAAAAAAAAGAAGCTCTCTGTGTGCAAGGGGAGGTAGCAAAGCCATCTCTTTAAAAAAAAAGAAGCATAATCAGAATGTGATTATCTCTCATATTATGAAGTATGTTGAAACACTTTCGATACAATTTTTTGTTTGGCCGACGAATACTCTTAGCCACGTTTTGAACATTCATCGAGCCACTTTCGATAGAAAAGTAAATAAACTCTGTCACGCGCTGTTGAAGTAACCTCATGTTATAGCTATTATCTTCTTCATGTCTGGACAAAGAAATTCTTTAATTTCTAGGATTCTACCTTTATACATTGGACATTTACAATCTAAAGTTTACTTCAGAACTAATATATGGCCTTGGACTGACAATTACCTGCATAAAATCCATGGCAACAGGAGATATTGGGGAACTTCATCTCCAGGCCTTCCTGAAATGCCATTTCAAAGACAGTATTAAAACGGCGCATATACATGGTACGTTAACTATGTATCGTGACAATTACAGATTTATTGGTATCGTTTCATTTTAACATCTGTACCGTATGGTGAAATAAAACAAGGTATATAATTATCAAAAGATAATATTCTTTCCAAATATGAATACTTCTGGCTTTTGATTGACAAGCAGGTATTCTACTTTAGAACATTTGTTTGTGCATAGCTTAAAAAAGAAATTAGGAGATCATAATTCATTCATAAGAGCAAATCGAACCTGGCGTTCTGTCTCGGGTATTGTCAACCCTTTGAAGAAGCTATTACCCTCGAATACTTCCATGTGTCGGGGTAGTAGATCACCTGAAAGGAGATTCAATAAATGTTATGCCGACTATATGTAATTTTGTACAAGGGAACATCATGTGTGATATATATATATATCAGAGTTGGAAGATCTTACCCATGTAAGAACCGTTTGAAGTGTACAATAAGAAAAAGTCTACGTTTTTCATACGAATAGTACATAATGTACATAATGTTAATAATGGTGACGTGGCTTATTGAAAAAATGCTACTTGCAAAGAAAGAAAGAGAGAAAGAGAGGGAGAGAGAAAGAGAGGGAGAGAGGAAGAGAGGGAGAGAGGGAGAGAGGGAGAGAGGGAGAGAGAGAGAGGGGGGGAGGGGGAGGGGGAGGGGGAGGGAGAGAGAGAGAGGGAGGGGGAGAGAGAGAGAGAGAGAGAGAGAGAGAGAGAGAGAGAGAGAGAGAGAGAGAGAGAGAGAGAGAGAGAGAGAGAGAGAGAGGGAGAGGGAGGGGGAGGGGGAGGGGGAGGGGGAGGGAGAGAGAGAGAGGGAGAGGGAGAGGGAGAGGGAGGGGGAGAGGGAGGGGGAGGGGGAGAGGGAGAGGGAGAGGGAGAGAGAGGGGGGATGGCACGTAAGATCAATTTGAATAGCTCTGGAAAATCCATCCAATCAAAACTAGCTACCATTCACTATAAACACGTCGCGGATTACAGATGCGTTTAGTGCCTAACTCCTGAAAGTGGAACTCACCTAAGGTTTTTTTTATGAGGTACAATTGATCAACATCAGACCGTCCAGGCCAGAGAGCCTGTCCCGTTAGGAGTTCGGCGAAGACACAGCCGATAGCCCAGATGTCCACTGGAGGACCGTATTGGGTGTCACCCACCAGAAGTTCTGGGGCGCGGTACCACCGCGTGGCCACATAGTCCGTGTACTCGTCACCAGGTCCCGCTGAAAGCACAGCCATCGGGGGAAACATGTTAACATCAGTCCTATGATCGCGAAAAATAGTCAATAAAGCAATATCTGCAGCAAACTTATAGGTATATCTATTGTCTGTTGATTTGTAATTTTTAATTACATAATACATTATATTGGAGATAAGATATTATGATACAACTCGTCTATGAGAAAGAAAGTACTTTAATATGTACTGATATCGTGAAAAACTTTTAGTTTCTATTTGTTTGTCCATTACATTTCATCTTCTTACCTTTTGAATGATAAAAATAGGCATTTTGTTAAGTTTTACAGTTTTGCAGCTGTGAATCACATATATATGCATATAAATTAATATAAAACTATGATAAGTTATGTTCAAACAATCTTACTTAATAGCCGGGCGAATCCAAAGTCACAGAGCTTTAGAACCCCATTCTTTGTTATAAGTATATTTTCTGGCTTGACGTCTCTGTGTATGCACTGGAAATGCAAGGAGAATAGATGCAATTGTAAAAATTATAATGATCCAATCTGTGAACCAGGTCTCTTTGGCAATAAAATCGCCAATGTCTCTTTAAACCAACACGAAGAAACTCAACCTTTACATTTAATTGAACGATGATAGAAAGAGGAAGTTGGTTTGTTGGTTGGTTTGATTTAACGTCCAGTTAACCATTGCAGGTTCTCACCAGACTTTCTCAAGGTTCTTTTACACCACAAGGGTGGTGATCGAATCTATGAACTCGCCCCTACACATTTACCGAGGTAAGAGTTCGTTTACTTCCCACAGCACATAGACATGGTATGAGAAGGATTGGCCTTTGATATAGCAGTAAATCTACCACTGCTGGGGGTGAAGGAGAAAAGTGGCTGCAGTGGGACCCGAATCAACAAAAATGACATAATCCTAAATTGGCACTTAACCTATGTTATGTTGTACTGGTGTCATCACATCCTACATTTGATGATACCTGGATTTAACACCAAGTGTCACCTTTCCTGAGAATACAAGAGCTAAGAGTACATTTTATGGAAGAATTATTGGCCTTTGAAAGGTCTAATGAGCGGGTGGATGCATATAAAACTCAATGCAAGTCGTTGAATACATGTTGAAATTTATAAACCGAAAAAGTATTGATATACAGGCTTTGCAATGATATGGGTTAGGGGGGTCCATAATAGTCCCTGAAGGGGAAGGGAGGCAGGACCTGACCTAGGAGCTTTAATGGGCATGTTCATGTAGTAGACCTGCTGTGCAAGGGGAGGTGGCAAAGCAGGAATTTTGAGACTTTTATCATTTTCCATATTGACTTGACCATAGAACTAGACCACTTCCCTGACTTCACTGATGAAAATAACTTTAGTTCTCCAAATCCTCACCAGATGGCAGCACTCCAAATATGCGAATGCTGTTCTGGTTTCCTGAACTCTCCAATCACATTCTCCTACTAAAAAGGAACTAAATACTTGATACAGGATGAGGTTATGTCCATTCCCAGGCTTGGTGCTACCTTGCTACAGTTTGCTACAGAACCAAACCAAGCTGGGAGAGTATAGAGCATGATTTGTGAAACCCATATTTCACTTGCAGTAGTGAGTGTAATCAGACAGTCTCATAAACATAACATAACTAATGTCACTACGTTCCCTAATTCAATACTTGAGAACATGATTCTGATATTCAGTTTGGCATATAACTAACCAATGATCTTTGTCAAATAATGTCATTCTTGAACTTGCCATGTGGTATTCAAGATGGCTGACTAGTATCTCAGTTATGTAAGTCAATCGTGAATAGGTGGAAAATGAAGTTTCAGATAATTTTGCTAATCTAACACCCCTCAATACACCTTTACAGATGACTAGAACATGGTTAGGAACAATTCTGACTTTGTTTGTCTGTAAATATGCTGAGTAAACCAGCCACTTATTTACTTACCCCCCCCCCCCCCCCCTCCACCTTACCCTCACCCACCATTATGAAATTAGGTCAAAATACAGGAATATCCTATCAAATATATTTTTCACCTAAATAATGACCATAAGGGAGTACTGTGACTCAAACTTCCATGTCAAAATACTATATACTATAGATTGTAAGATATTGTATGGCCATAAAACCTCCTGTCAAAAAGAGAAATCATATTCCTATCTGTATTTAGTGAACTATGAAAAGCGAAGATGTGGTCAGGTCACCTCGTAACTCTACAAGCAGGCGTGCTACAGTAGGCTATAGCCATAACCTAAAGACCAACCGTCCAACCGCTAATAGCGTTTTAAATGTATTCACAGTGTCTGATATTTTGTGATATTTCATTTAAATGTTTGTATATTTCTAGATTTCTGGCTCTCTAAATACGATTTCTCAGTACGGGCAAATATTACTATTTACAGGGTGCACACTGTCGAACAACTACACACACTGACAAATGTTGAGTCGACTCTGTGACAAGTAGAATTTATTTGCATGAGATAAATTGTAAATCTCCCAAGACAAGTGGGAAAGGGTTCAACACGTTCGAAATGGGTTAGTTGATCCAGCATTAAGTTATTGTTTGATCTGCCAAGACCTAGATCAGAATTTTACTATCTGAAATACATACAAATATGTCAGTCCTTCCACAGATCACTTATCCATTAGGGGCGGATGGTGCATTAAGGCATCATTTGCTGGATGTTTATGAAAAAGCTTATTAAAAGGAAATAATTCATCAATAAATCTGAAATGTGTGCAGAATGTAGGCGTAACATCATATTTTCGGTTTCTAGATAAAAGAAATAAAAATATCAAGGATGACATATCACATCACTTGATGAACCTCCGGATTCTGAGTTCAAAGGACAAAGTTCAACTCGGACATAAAGTTCCACCATATCCGAGATGTGAATCTATGTTCAATATGAAAACTTAATCTTTTAGATTTTAACTGGATTTAATCTTGTCTTATCAACTGAACAAATCAAACTGTTGTATTTAACATGATACGTCCTACCAAATAAATAAACAATGTTTATTATGGTATTTAGTCTATATGTTTAGCTTTATTGGCATGAGATATCAGATAAATTAACAACCAGGGCCAAGCGAGTAACAATCCAAATTTGTTTCGTTTTAAACAGCACTTGTTCAGATTTAGTACGATCTGCTTTAATGAGCAGGGATGTCAGTTGGGGTCATGAAAAAAAAGAGGATATATTTTTCATGTGGAATTTACTGCCTCAGTGAGACTGAGAAAAACATGAAAAAGACATCGTTATTGGCCATGGAATGGGGCTAGGGTGTGTGTGTGTGTGGGGGGGGGGGGGGGTTGTAACCACCGTTTATTGGTGTAAAGGAGGCCCAATTTATACGATCTTTGTTCTACGCAAGAAAAACTGAATTTTATAAACTGAAAATGAAAACAAGGATTTCCATGGAAAAGAGGAAAATTGCCATCCCTGAATGAGTCAGTCTCAAAAGGACGTAACTAGCCTACCGAGACGTAAAACTAAACAAACAAACAAACAAACAAACAATCTGCTTTAAGCGAATACATTATTAAAGTATTCAACTAAAAAAACATCGTAAATATAGATATTATTAAGTACATATAATTATTAAGCACTTGCTTAACTATGGAAACAAATCCAAGTGCTTTTGTATATATTTAAGTAGTATTTCACAGACGAGTATTCCCACGTTGTTTAATAGAACATTCGACTATCAATTAACTTCTTTCATTTAAGAACAGAACCAGATATACGCATCTCTCAATTTTTCAATGAAAAGTAATTGTTTGACCATAGGGAAATAACATTCATAGCACCTACGTAACGGTATTGTATATAAAGGTAATAAAAACCCCACGTTTCTCCTCTCTTCTGTTTCTATCATCGGGTTCTATAGATGTTTCTACCTGTTTCCCAGTATACGTTTTTAATATATATATCCTCTTCTGCTTGCCCACAGATCGGCCCTTCTTGGAATTTTTCTCAATACTTGCCTCCTTATTCGTATAAATCTTCCCATTTCCTGTTCGGTTTAAAACTATCTGGTTCCCTTATAAACTAGCCTGCTTTTAACTATCTGCCTGTTATGAGCAGCCTCGGCCATAACTGCCGTGTTGTTGCCCGCGCCTACGGTCATATTCTCCAACAATAAATTGTTGCGGAAACTAGGAGCCAGTGAAGGATTATATAAAAATCCCTGCAATCTAATTTATGCCCTGTGGACAAACTTCACGTGTGTGTGTTGAACAAATAGCCCAAGCCCAGCCGTGGAAATGACCATTCACTTATCAAACCGCTGTACAAGCCATGCACCACTATTTGTAGTGTGACGGGCGCCCCCTTACCCCGCTGCCTAATCCCAGTTGCTATGTCTCAACGTTGAAAGAACCACTAGGGTCTAAAAGGTTGTGACTCGGCTCATACTTGGTCAGGGGCAATGTTACAGCTGAGTTTAGCCTTCAGCCATGCGCATTGCTTCCTCTATTTGCCTGTATATATTAAAACATTTCTGTATGCACATATACAAGTCATTAGAAACTGAAAGGTTCGATAAACTCAAATGATGTATCAGAATAGTTTTCATAACTTGCATATCCAAGATTCATTAATATCATAGTCATGGGAATGGTGTGGATAAATTCACTTGTTTCCAACGTGATTCTGTAAATATCATCTAGAATGTGACTTGCTCTATATTTTCACCATTTCTATAAGATTCCACTTATTTAGCGATGATAATTTTGAAACAGAAAGAAAATGAACTTACATTATGTTGATGACAGAAATTTACTGCGTGTAATGTCTGGCCGATGATTCTCTTGATAAGTGGTTCTGGGACCCTGAAAAACAGAATTGAGTTTCAACATCTGCAAATAATGAATTTCGATATAGGCATTGAATGATTCCAATACATGTACCACATTTACCGCAAACCTATTGCAACTTCGAAGCACAATAATTTAAGAATGAACCCCTATTTAAATAGGTAGTTAATATTGCGTGTTTTCTTTATGTATGATCTTTGTGCCTTGTCTTTGGGCTGGACAAGGAAGAACGGTTACTTCATATCTGGCGAGAGTGTTTTGTTTTGTGTTTTCTTGAAAACAAACGAATCAGTAACTAGTGTAATTATTGCATGATGGGACGACTGCAATCTTAAGAAAGAAATTATAAAATAACGGCTTCCAACTGAAAAAGAGACAAAATCTCCGCAATTTGAATATTGCATATTCTCCCATGGCACATCTGTTTGGCACAATAAAAGGTGTCTGGACCAATAGTAGAAACACTATTGAATGAATGAATATACAATCGGGGATGAAAGTCGGGGCTAAGGAAACATAGATTTAAAGTTTAAAACTCTTTAAAAAATGTATAACAATATTCTGGTATAAAATACCTTTCAATCCATGTATATATTCCATTTACTCTTGATTTTTTTTCTTTTGATGGCACTGTTACTTTTGGTATTTCAAGGGAGATAAATGTGCAACTAATCAGGAGACTCCACTCTGACATTGTGGTGTAATCGCTGTGTAGGAAATATCGGAATTCCGTCATTTATCCGCAAACTTGGATACCAGTATGTTGCATATATAATCCTATAACTATTGGCTTGACAAGGAATAGTCATTATAAAGAATGAAAGAGAAATTCATACTTAGTCAGCCGTATCTCATGAGACTTGGGCTACCATTTGATAACTAAACTCTAGTTATATGAAATACAGTGAATTCGAGGGGAGAAACCTGAGCCTTTGCCCAGATACTCGCTGGTATACATAACAGACTTTGTTATTTGTACCAATATGTGAATCACCACAGCTAGAAATTCTGAGGCAGTATACTGTAACTTTTCATGTGAAATAAACATTTCTTATCACAATAAAGAGTGGGGGGGGGGAAGACTGGAAGTTTACAAAGCACATGATCGTATTTTCTATGGTGAAAAACTGTAAACCTAAATAACTAACTTTGAGGAAACAACATTCTAACTTATAACAGAACTGAAATTCACAATACGATAAGTGCTTTTATATTTTAGAGAAATTAGCTGATGTTCTTTTCATAGAGCACCATCTGTCTCATTTGACAGATATAAAGATAAATAATGGACAGCAATGCGGAGAAATTCTTCTATTTTTTTTCGAGCAAATTCCAGGAAATTGTCTTATCATTCATGTAATTGTAAATGGCATAACGATTACATTTTGAATCATTGGGAAATAGAATCTGCCTATCTATTATTAAAGACCTGTATGGTTAGTGTTGAAAGAAAGAGAGCATGCAATCCTCAAAAGGAACATACGACTATCAAAACCCACTCGTTTGTCTACAATGACAATTTATCGTATTGTTTTATAGCATAGTGTCCTCTGGGGGAATATGGCTGCATTAAGAGGGGCGTCCACCAACGACGACAAGGCTACGACAATGGGTTCCCGACAAGGTCCACGACTGGCCTACGACTGGAGGCCTTGTCGTGGTTGGTGGACCCCAGATCCCGACAAGAATCTACAACAAGGCCACGACAAGGTCACGATTGGGCTGCAATTGGAAACTTGTCAGGAGCCTTCCGACAAGGCTACGACAACATCGAACATGATTGATTTTTCCCAAGACTGGACTCTTGTCGTAGAGTGTCCTGGTTTACTCTATATCACTGCTGTAGTGTGTCGGTACAATGAGTCTTTTTTACGGGAACCCGCGACGTCTACGACTACGACACCAAAGTCCCCCCCCCCCCCCCCAAAAAAAAAAATTGAATTCACTTCTTTCTTTTTTTTAGATATATGCCAAAATACTAAATATTAAAATTGTAAGGCATTGTACCACCATAAAACCTTTTGTCCAAAACAAATCATATTCCTATCTGTACTTAGTTAGCTATAAAAAGCAAAAATATGGTCAGGTCACCTAGTGACTCTACAAGCATGTGTACTACAGTAGGCTACAGCCATAACCTAAAGACCAACCGTCCACCTGCTAATAATGACAGGTTTTATTTATGAGTAGTAATATCCGAGCGATTAGTGAGGATATCACGTCATCAACTATGCGGTATAGACTTTGATATGCCAGTAATATAGTTCTGTATTTCCCCATGCTTTTTGTGACAGTGATTTCTGATGGTAAATAGTATCATTATGACTGATCATAAATTATTAATATTGAATGAATCTTATTTCGATGAACATGATAATTTGACCCCATTATGAATGGGACTTTTTTTCCGGAATTTCCGGGTAGCGATTTCTAGGTGCTCTATAAATTTCCAGAGACTCAAATTCCAATGCTTGTTCAACAAATAAGTGGAGATGCAATAAAAGTAGGAATACTAACTAGCAATAGATAAGAAGACTGACATGAGTAAACCTCGTTAATCGGAAAGACGAGAATAGACTAAGTTGGATAAGCAGACTACAAGTTCACCTGTACTATAGATATACCACAGTCATGGGCAACCAGACATTCAGCAGACCCGCTTTGGCAGTTTATGATACAGGTAGCTGATGATTTGTTCGGTCAACTAGAATCAAAATACTCTAGTTCAAAGCAATATATATATATATATTTTTTTTTTTAAAGTACTCTGCCCACTGACAAAAGATAGCTGTGGAGTGTGCGTCGCAATTTTCAATCAATTTAGTATAAGCACATGAAGCTATCTGTTCAATATCAGAGGCACAATCTATACAATTGCAATAATTGATATTCCAGCTCCAGGGCCGTCCGTGTGTGCCGACTGCGGTACACGGTTCCGTTACCTGTATGTATTATTCACACCTGGCGCGTGCTGACTGGACATACCAGACGGTATTGCCATCGGCGCTATTGCACCGAGAGAAATTGATGGGTTTTGTTAGTGGCTTGGAGTGGTGAAGCCATGCTCTGAACCGCAAGATATGCACTTTGTGAAATACATCTATTGCCAATTTCTTTCAGCTGGTCTCCGAAATGAGACCGCAGAGCAACAGAACCCTTTTCATCTTACATACATGACTGAACATTCTCTGAATTGACCGCAAGAGAGAAGGTTAAATAGACAGGTATTAGCTGATGCTACTGAAGAGTTACACGATGGAGGTGTATTAAGAAGGCGGTCATCATAATCGGTTCACTCATGGCCTCGTCCCCGGTGAGCTGCTCATTATCAAGGTGTACAACGCCCGGGCATTGATCAGAATCAACCCGCCACAAATACACCCTTTCTTCTCATCCTCAAACACACGCCCATACACATTCGTGGTACTCCGCCTGCGTTATTCGTGTGCCTTCGCCAGCAACTCTCGTGTAGCTTCCCGTTAAAATACGTTAACTGCCATATATATATATATAACAGCTCTCTGTGTGCCAGTTCCATGAGACAATTCATTTTCCTACATTTAGGATTTGAAGCAGAAGCATGTAGTTTCCTGTGAAATGATCTGCTGGTTTTGGGGGTTTTTTCTGCAAGTCCTTATACGTTCTTTGACAATGCATGCATTTCATTCAGTTTCATTTGCAACAAATATCCGAACTAAACATTCAAAGTTATCGCAAAAATGGTCCAGTGAAGCAAAAAATAAAAATGGAAATATTTTTAATGTGAAATTTGCTTCCTAAAAGAGACTGTGAACATGTAGAAAACGCATTCGTGCTGGTCATGGTGTGAGGAGATTCAAACCACTGTTCTATGGGTATGAATGGAGTTGAATTAAAATATCACTGTTTTCCACAATGAAAAAGAATTGTATACAGAAAATGAAAAACTGGATTTCTACGGAAATGTGGAAAGCTGCCATCTCTGTTTGGCTGTAGATTCTTTTTCTTGAATAATTAGATTTTGAAAAATACTCCATTCTTTAATTTCTATTTCCTTTTCCAAATGCCATTAAAACCGAATAACAACCGAATAACTTATCAGGGACCATAATGTATTTTGGGGTATAACAGGAAGCTCTGATGATCATGTCACCATCAAATAATAAACATATATATATACACTATGCATATCATAATAATAGCAGAGCTGAGGACCTTCCTTACCCACAACAGATAAGGCTCATAGACTATAAAAGCATTCTACAAGACACTATCATATAACCGACTGGTCAAGTCGAATGATCTCATTCCAATGATGACCTTCATCTGGGTACATCGGATATAGATATTATGGCCGAAATCTTGAATCCCTTAGCGGAAAGGGTCTTAGAAATACCTCAAAGAGAACGCTATTTGTTGATAACATACCCGAATCACTACCAATCTGGAAGTGATATATACTTCAGCTTATTTGAATAGAGACCCTCATGTAAGGATAAGCCCTCTTTTGGCCAATGTTCAGTTTCTAATGTCATGGCTACCTGTTGCCCTGTCATTTTGAACATACGCAAATATTGGTAGATATAAGCCTCAGAACAAAGAACGGCTTACAACATGTATTTCTCATTGTTTTCTTGAGACCCAAAACATCACGATATGATTGACTACACGCCAACCTTTTTTGGAAAAACTGGAAGTAGATCTTTATCCACAACCAGCGATCTAGGAATTTTGAAACAAGAGTATAGAGATTGAGTCAATTCTGTCGGGTTTCATACACGTTTTTTGTTATGCCATAACAATGACATACATGTGTATCATGCTACCAAAAACTACTACATGATGATCCCCAAAATATTTCATAAAATAGCATTCCACTGAATATCCAATTGGCTTTACATTACAAGAAAATCAAATATGTTGTAAGGTCGGACCTCTTCATGAAATCGTATAAAAGCAGCAAGCGTTATGGAGAGTACCACTACAAGGCACATTAAGCGCCCTCATGATGTATTGAGGGAAAATATCGGCGTTTCTCAGTTATTATTTTGCCTATGACCTGTAGCATAATAAAGCTCAAAATGGGAAAAACTGGGACATGTACAAGACTATAGATTTGAACAGAAATTTAAGGACCATACACAACAA
This sequence comes from Alentia gelatinosa, assembly GCA_950022655.1. NCBI lineage: Eukaryota > Metazoa > Annelida > Polychaeta > Phyllodocida > Polynoidae > Alentia > Alentia gelatinosa. The sequence goes on from OX465581.1 coordinate 104,915,971, forward strand.
CCTGGACTACATAGAGTCGCATCGTATATTGATATAAGTGAAAGGTTTGTAAATACATGTGACAGTACACTATCTTTAATTTTTAAAGAAAGATGAGAGATCCATTTGGATAAATCACCCATATCAATCCTATAAGAATGGCAAAATTATTCCGAGCCAAAAGGGGATGGACCTAGGTTCTTGATTGCGGCGTCAGTCTATTCTGATTGTCTCTAGCGGTGTGTAAACGGTAATAACACTGTTGTCAGTAACTTAATATAACGCTTAGAATCATTAGTCAGGAGTTCTTTTGTGGGTGAATGAGAGTGCAGCTTGGATTCAAAAGATGTCCTCACAAAACCAAGCCCACAAAAAAGACAAAAATGAAATTATACAATAAGCTAACATGACTATAGTGTGCACAGCATGTTGGTACTATTCATTTAGGTGAACTTATTCTAATTCTACTATAGAGATATATTAGGATTTGTACTTACCCCCGTGGGTTTCTGTCGAGTTCGTTTAGCACCGTGTGGTCTACATACTCAAACACAAGGTGAAGTCTTTTCTTCCTCTTGAACACTTCAAGTAAATTGACTAAGTTAGGATGTTTTAATTGCTGAAAGGAAAAAGAGGAAGAAATTAGTTCCCATTTAACTAATTTGACAAAGAATAATGAAAATATAGCCATTTCCAAAGTGGCATCTCCGAAGAGTATTCTGAAAGAAAAATACGTTTATTATAAGTTCTTACTGTGTTTGGGATGACCTAGAAAATACATCTGCTTAGATATGGCTATCGTTATAACAGGCTATCAAATCAATAGCAAAGGATATATCAACTAGGTTACCCTAGCTTGACCAGCTTTCAGTAGAAGGTCTATCATTTCAAACTGTAGAGCGATTATTTTCGCATCTGGTACCGCTTGTTATTTCGTTAAATGCCAACTTCACCATTTATCTAAGCGATACATTATACACGGTCTCCAAACGAAAAGCAATATTATCAATATCCTCCCAGTGCCTTAATGGCGCATATGATGAGGCACTTTCTGTCTTTGCATGTTTTATGGTTGAAAATGCATCATTTACTTGAAATTTTAGTAATGAATGAGCCTCCACTCAGCTGGAAAATGTATTTAATCATGATGTACACTAGAAGGTTGACATTTTCGCACAACAAAGACCCCTAAGCTGGAGCTATGGCGAACAAAGCCAGGCGCCACCCACCTGTGCGGGCAAGGAGACTTCGCTGGCGTTAGGGAGGGGGTGGTTACCTTAGCAACCAGGTAAATATTTGGGAGTGCAGTGTGTAGTGGGCAGGGTGCCCGGTGTGACAGCCAGCTGCTGTGCTATCTCACTCAACAAGGATGACCACCCACTCGTCCGACTGAGTGCCGCTGTTTCACAAGGCTTTCATGTCTACCAGGCACGTACCGACTGCGTCAACCGAATATGCAACTTTTAAGGCAGAAATGAAAGCATAACGAGCCGGCTGAAAGCGCAACATGACACGGGAAGCCCGGGTCGAATAGGCGTAGTCGAAATATTGAAAATAAAAACATAGCTGAAGTTAAATCTTGAAGGAAATGACACCTTTAGTAAAGGGCAGTAATAGTCCTCGAAATTTCAGTTTTAAAGGCAGAAAAATTTCCAGAGTGAATGGAATGTGAACTCTGAATCCGTCATACCATCAAACTGAACAAACATTGCTACACAAATATGCGGGAGATGTTCAGAAATGAACTATTATGAATCAGAGCGAGCTCAGATTCTGGTTCAATCAAATACATGTACATATATGTATATTGCTGAAGCCTTAAGCAGATTTATTGCTAAATGTCGACATGGGACTCCAGTTTCCAAGTATTATTATTGAATAAAGCGTCCATCATAAGAACAGCTTTTGTTGCTAAATAGGCAATAAAAAAGAAGTGCTATCGTTGTCAATGTCTGATGTGAATGAGCCAAAAGTCTACGATGTGAGCCTAGCAGTGGCCGTACAGATACTCATAAAAGATTAGCATTGTGATTATTATCAAATGTTATCTGCCATATGTTGCATAATCAGAAGTATGACCATTAACATTCCACTTATGTACGGACCCTACGAGACATCCACAACATGATATCCAGAGTCTCTTATGACAGACACAGACATCTCGCATTAATGAAACTGTCATCTCAAAGTCTTTTATCAAATATTGTGTTTTGGAAAGGTTCTTGTCGAAGATCTTTCATCCTAAGATAACTAGCTGGAGGTAAACATAATACAGCATCTAGCTGGAGGTAAACCTAATACAGCATCTAGCTGGAGGTAAACCTAATACAGCATCTAGCTGGAGGTAAACATAATACAGCATCTAGCTGGAGTTAAACCTAATACAGCATCTAGCTGGAGGTAAACATAATACAGTATCTAGCTGGAGGTAAACATAATACAGCATCTAGCTGGAGGTAAACATAATACAGCATCTAGCTGGAGGTAAACATAATACAGCATCGAGCTGGAGGTAAACATAATACAGCATCTAGCTGGAGGTAAACCTAATACAACATCTAGCTGGAGGTAAACATAATACCGCTTCGTTTACAACATATACAAAATAAACAAAATCTATTTACAATTCTCAGTGTCCTCAATTGATCATAACCGTGCAGTAAATCATACTGGTTTTCTTACATTGTGCTCTCTGCACTCGTGATGAGTACTCCACATAAAGTCGGTTACTGTGTGATTTATAAGCACTTGCCTTCAACCTCAAGTACCTGGGAGCTCTACAAGGGGCATACATGCCATCTAATCAGACTGACATACATTCATCCGAGAGAGCTTCGATTTGGGACAAGCTTGACATGTTGATAGGATCGTGAGAACTAGTGTTACACATGTACATGTATATGGAGCTGTGTTTGAAATATACTCAACTAACGGTTTAAGGGGCAACAACATCTTTTTAACTTAAAATTAAAATGGAAAATAGCCTGTGTAGCAAAACCAAAATGCGTCCTTGTTTACTATGTTATTACACAATAGGTTATTCATAGTTGTAGTATGCTGTCTGGGATGTCTTTTTTTTATACTATACCATGATCGGGTGATCCTTAATATAGCCAGTGTTTTTTAAGCACGCCGTAAAGTTCTATTCCCACTATTGATTTTCGTTTGTGCAATTGAAAATACAATTTCGCAATTGGAAATCAATATACAAACAGCACATATAGCCTTGTCCTAATCACTGAAATGGGGCTCGCAGACCGATCATTTATGACTTGGTAATTTGGAAACTTCTATAAATCACGTTCTAATTTCACCTAGATTTCCGCTCGACCAGATTCATAATGGTGAGTGAAATGTTCTGAGGAATACAAGAGTGAAAATAGTAGACATTAATGTTGTATGCCAAGTCAAATGCACAAAAATAGGCCCAGGCATGTGGGCTAACTGCTTAGTAACCCGCCCATGTAACGAGCCATCATTACCTATCCATAGCATGACCGGCCTAATTGTTATATCAAAATCAAAGGGGGCTGTTATCCAAAATAAAATCGGAACTGTTTCCTGATATTTAAGTGTGTGTTCCACCAACCAGGTGCTATTTTGACACTAGGCTGGCCTCTCAGCTGAGCTCCTGGCTCTTCGACCAGCCAAAAATTGTCTCTTTTTTAACACGCTTTTCCACCAACCCACCTATTCTAGCCGGCCGATGACTGCATGGTGCTCATACACCAATGCCAGGCACCTGCCAGATGCAGGAGAGGTGAGCTGACTGTGGAGCCGTCTGGTCAACATTGGCCACATTATCATGAAAGCTGTAATTGGCAGTACGAGGCAAGCCTGACTGTTCACCACAAACGCTACCGTGTGAATGTCGTTTTCAAGTGAAAGCGATGACGCTGTCATCGTCGAATGTTCGCCTCGCGACATGATGTCACGATGTCAACATTGCTATGGTAGCAATGTCGTTGGGTGAGTTGCTAAGCTGCTGATCAAGATGTCAACAGATTGGGGCAACTTTGGTCTAACCGTAGTGGTTACGGATAGAACACGGTTTCAACAAGTGTTTCCTCAGGCGTTTTGCTGTGGGTGCCGAAGCACACGGTCCTGTCCAAGTGTGACAGGGGTTCTGTTGTAGTGTCAATGTGATTTTACACAGAACCAGGCGTCTTCAAAAGGGTTTGAAGATGCAAGTAGGCGAAAGGTGGTTAGATAGGACTAACTATAAAGTGCAAGTGACAGCGTTTCTGGGCGAAGGAAAAGGCGGGGGCGATACAACTCACATTGAGGTAAAAAAAATTTCATGAAATTATCATGAAAGCTGAGTGACTCTACTCTCATCAAACCTACCAACCAACTGTGGTTCAGAGTCGGCAAAAACTAATAAATCCGTTTTTTTGCCAGCTGGGAGCCCTGACACCAGGCAGGTGAGAATATGCACGCCCTGGGTGGTGGAAGAGCAACAAAAATTATTATTTGAGCCGACCGATGGATCAGCGCCCCAGCTGATGCTCTACAACCCGCAACCGATAGTCCACAACCAGCAGTCGGTACTCCTCAACGAGTGGCTCGAGACTGGCAGGTGACGGCATAAACAGCTGCCAGGGTGTTCCACAGGTCAGGTCATCGCCTGCTACAGGCCAGATCTGCTGGTAAACGCTGTGTGGTTAGTGTACACCGATTTCACATAGTTGGCGGAACATAAGCTTTAGTTAGATGAAAAGTTACTGCACTTTGCTCTACCTGTGATAGCGCATAAAGGCACATCGCCATAAAGTTACCTGTTTGAGTGGCAGGTCCTCGTAAGCCCCCCTCCCACCCATTCCCCTGGTGTTATTTATGTATAAATTTATCAAGAACCATGTATACAGGAAGTTATGTTATCTAAACGCCAGTAGACTTCGACCGTCTTCTCCCGGTTAAAACCGATCGATAATATAAAACGGTCAGGTACGGTTGTCGCTGGAGGGAACACTGGTCCAGCAGACAGACAGTGATCTGCAATATGTAGCGCAGCTTCCACCCGATGTTGACTACTTGACCAATCATCCACTGATGCCTCGGTGTCTTGGAAGCCCCTTGAGCGCGTCCAACGATCAAATTGCAGTCTGACAATTTCGAAAAATTTGCGTATGCTCCCTCTTTGTTCTATTGCGTACAAGATAGGGAGAGGGGGTGGGAGGCTAATTTTTTTTAGAAATTCTGCGTACGTACTTAATGGATGGCCCCCAGGCGACCAATGACCGATCGGATCTGTAGAATGTATCCAGATAATGACGTCAATGCCTAATATTCTATATGATTAATGATTGAGAATTCGATTGCGTATTCTTCCTTTATCTAGAGGAGCTGCATCTGGATTATGGGGGTGGGGTAGTTCTCATATCCCTCTTAATACCCTATTGGAAACTCCGCTGGGTAAGCTCACTCACTAATCAAGTGTTTCTTTATCGATATTTGATGGTGATATCACAACAGACAGTGCATCAGTTCCAGATGGCACTGATGATTGGGCGCCACATTCACACAAAGAGGTCCCTGAATAATAAAAGTGAAGCAGCGACGAGGTAAAGCAATGCCGGACAATTCAAATGAGAAACTATATGTTCAGGGGCTAGAAGTAAGTGAGCCCCGCCTATCCAATCTAATTGGCCTTTTAGGTGAATTAACTCTTTTGTCACCATTCACTATCATTATGGGCACTGGCACCCTCCAGGTGTAACCTTGTGAGCGAAGCCAAACTAACCCAATATGGACTGGCACGCATGAGATGGCGCTAACAATTCCCCTTCAGTACCCAGAAGCTGATGCCTATGGCCCGGCAGGATCGTTCAGCATTGATCCACCGTTTGCACCAAGTGACCCTACAAGGTAGAGGTAGATCTACCAAGATTACAGGTGAAAGGACCAATATCGCCATCCTATTGAAGAAAGAAGGATATCCTGCCTTGCCTACGTATGGGATGACTATCATGAAAGTGAAACAGACTGAGATTCGTATGAGTAAAACCCGTATGAAACAAAGGTACAGAAAAGAATATCTTTAAGATGACGTGGAAAAACTGATATACTATCAGCATCGAAAACCTGGAGGAATTTTCTCGGGAACAGGGGGGGTTATTACCATTAGATTTTAGAAAAGCTTTTGACTCTGCCACCTGGAAATATATCCGCAATTGGCTTTATGGTATACTTGGTGAAGACTTTATGAACGTTACATCTCAGGAAATAATCGGATATTCTAAGGTATATAATAATAGAGAAACAGGCTGACTGTCTCCGTACGGATAAAATACTTGGTAAAATCGGCGATCAGATGAACCGATGCCGGAGGCAGAGGTTCATCTGATCGCCGATTTTACCGCGTATTTTATCCGTACGGAAACAGTAAGCCTGTTTCTCTATATTATTACATACCTTTAGATATCCAATTTTTAATTTTGCTTCTGGGCAAGTTTTTGGATTTCACTGCTGTACATGCCCCGTACGCCACATACGTACCCCGTACCTAGGTGTCGTACGGATATAAATATGACATGGGTAGGAGTGGGCAGTATGTGTAGGATATACTACCACAGGTATATAATAATTGGTGTTACAAAGGTGAAATAAGTAAAAAAGAAAACTAGTTAATTTCATTATCCTTTGGGGCCAAATGTTCGTAAATAAAAGGAACTGTTCCACAACAATGACTTAAGCTAGCTGATCTTAAGCAAAATATTATGGTGGAAAATCATGCGTTATGGGGAAAAATGTTCTATAATTTCAATTGTCTGGAAAAACTGTGAAAATCTCTGTAGAAATGGTAGTACTTCCTCTAGCCTGACCAATTTTGTATTGTCCAGTCTGTCCTGTCTTACCTAATTATGGTAGAGTAATCCTACTGCTATTGCCAAGTTAAAAGTAATTGTTTCCATCTAAATCTATAAAGTACGGACTACAATGTATAGACTACCCACAAGCAGTTTGTAATGATACCTCGTGGTGTGTAAAATCTTTCCCTGTGTTAACTAAGAAAGGTGGAACTAGTTAAGGACTTGTCTATAATGTATGGATGTTGCTCTAGGCATAGACCTCTAAAGTAATTAAGCTGAATGGAGAGCCTTGCCCTATTATTTCACAGATGCCAAGAGTTCCTCTTTACTATACCCATGCCGTATGTACTGTAAATACGCACCATTTCGCCATATAACGTAAAAATACTGTATGGACCACTGGTCCGTACAGGAAAATACAGACTACCTACCCATACACATTTATAAAAATATTGGTTGTTACCAAATGAAATTAATGATTTTTTTTTAATTTCTGGTATATAGTAAACGGCGGCCAAATCTCTGTTATGAATTTCCCATTGAGGCATAAGATATGCTAGGTGCTACATAATATTGAGGTTTTTTTCTCCTTATTTATATTTTCATAACGAATTTTGACTTATATATCCAGGTATCAATTCAATTTTGATGTTTTCATAATTTCTTTGATAAATTTATTTTTTGCTTTGTCATAACGCCAGAATTCAACGTGGCCGACAAAGACCATATGGTAGGCCATTTTATTGTGACTAAACGGGACTCATTCAAGTGAGAGACCTTGACGCCTGAGGCCCGTTCTCACCTTCAATAATATTAACATACCTGTAAGTTTTGTTGATTGATACATTGGACAGCATATAAATCACTATGAATTTGCATATGCAACTTCGCACTTAAAATACAGTGATCAATGTGTACACTGAATATCAACTTTAGGAGAAATCTGAGCGGATATCGTGTGCCATTAAAAAAAGACACCCACCAATTTATAGTGTAGACGAGGTGAGGAAGATCACAACTAGACAAAGCAGAGCCTATTGAATAATCAGTCGTCAATGCCCATGGCAACTGAGACCTATTATATTGAAAATAAAAGTTCCAATACGCAACCTGACTTCACATCTTTGGTAATATTGCCATATCATCCGTGATACATTCAACATTATATTGATAACCACCAATTCGTTGGGGAAATAATAGAAATATTACATATTTCGAAATACAGAAAATAATCACAAGTATAGTAATTATTATACATTAAGCCTATCTGATCATCAAAAAACTATTAAACATATTTCCTTCTACCAGGAAGGTGGGTTTTTTCTTCAGAATAACTTGTGTTGTCCTTCAAACCCCGAGCGATCAAAGGCGTCCAATGTTCGTATCTAGACGGTACCTACTGTACAGGAACATATATTTTACATAACACATCGGTGCATTACAAACATAGAAACGCGTGTAGCACTCTACACGCTGGGAGGGATCGATCCTGTGAATACTACCCATGAAGGCTCACTCAGGGATTAAGCCATGGACTTGAAGTACTGCCCAAACTAAGGGATCAGGCTTTCGGCCGTGGAGGCGAGGGATTTGCCGATTATTTGACTAAATCCTAGTCCGGAGAACTGTGTCAACTGGAGGTAACGAGACTTTGGTGGGCCAGTTCAGGTGACATAAAATATATCTCCACAATGTGGGGTCTTGACGATATGGGTCTATAATCAATTCATAACCATACTATTTCTACTGACACGTTTCATAACTTTTAAGGTAATGTGTTCATGTAATTTAAAACCACCCTTGGTACCGTTGTAATAAGAAAACAGTCTTATATTGAACTAGATACTGTTATAGACCAACATAACGTATGGTCACATTGCACTGTAAAAACTAGCTCTTCAAATATCAAGTTGACATATTCTATGGGAATAAGTATATTCTGAAGTTTAGGGTGTGGGAGAAAGACCAAATGTAATCAAATAAATTGTAGGTACGTTGCATGTTCTCGTACATCATTTTAATCGTAATTATGAATGGTTGAGTCTCATCAGAGGTCCCAGGTTTTCAACAACTTCGCTATCATTTTTTACGTGTTTGGGATCATTTGTGGTTCAAATGGTCGGTTGCTATTTAAAGTTACATTTACGCATCAATGAGCAGGACCGCCTGAAGTGCCACATTGAAGCATGATGTGAAATAAATCAAACACATGAAACTAAAAGGACACCAAACTGCAGTTCATTGGATTAACATTACATATGGTCTTTTTGTTCTGTAAAAACTGGAAATCATATTGGAAGAGGTAACCTGATTACCTAAATGGTCTTATGGCATGTCAAGCTACGTGCCTGAAGTGTTATTTCAGTTTATGTTTCATTTTCCCGTTCATTTGATAATGTTTGATCATATTTCAGTTGGTTTTGAGTATGTTATACTAAGAAATATTGGCATATATCGACTGGATAAAATCTGAGATTAGCAACGAGATATGAAAGATCGATTACATTACACCAAAGAGCATTTATAATGTAAGATATTATACTATATGATAATACGTGAAGCTTGTTGTTTTCCTTTTTAAATCGATTATGCTCTTTTCTGCATGAACCTTTATTACCGTATTAACTGTATATAAATACTCCATAGGTTCCATATATTTCTTGTAAAATTTTTGCTCCTGCCCTAAAGAAGGCCAATTCTCTTTCTTGAATAGTATTATATGAAACGGCAAAGACCATACGTATTGTATTTATGTTTATCTTTTAGTTCGGATGAAGTATATCTGTTTGAGATTCAAAATTAAACGAGCAGTATCACTCTACACCAAAAGGATCACTTTGTTGTTTCTAAGTTCTAATCTGAAATACTCTGTTATAACATAATGTCTGTACTACGGTAATGTATAGAATAAAGACGGGAGCAGGAAAATTACTTCGTTATAACCAAGTGTTTGTTATAACCGAGTGTTGGTTATAGCCCAGTTTGTTATAACGATGTTTTACTGTTTATAAAGATTGTAACAGTGTATCCAAAAGTAACACAGCAGGTGGTACTTTTAAACTAATTCAGGACTTGCACACTAGCGCCATCTTGTAATGGCCGCCTAAGTAGGTCAATCGAAAACGAGACGAGCCCTCTCCACTCAGTGTATTGCAGACGGACAACCATGCCTCACTGTGAGTGTACATGTGTAACTAACGGGAAATAGCAAACATTCATATGTTCCCTTTAGATAATCAAAATATAAACTTACAGACTGCCTTCTCGGTGTCTGGAGCTATTTACTGGTCTTAATTGCTAGTCTCTACGCTCATTTTCTGTTACAACATGAACTGCAGAGTGACTTTAGTCTAGAGGAATCTTACGAACTTGACCTGTTTTCCGACACTAAACTCAGTATCTTATAAATACAAATATGGATATATACGAAGTAGAATACTTAGGAAGTATCATTATGATTTATATCATCTTGGCTTCAAATCTTACCAAAAATGTGACCGATAATAAGACAGGATTCCTACATAGACAGCCCAATAAAATTCCAGGTATTTCCAGGCTCTAATATTTTTTTCCAGGCACATAACAATGTAAATCAATATCATCTTGCTAGTGAAAGAAAACAATAATTGTTCATTTTCTGAAGGGTGCATATCATAACTGGTCACCATTTTTAAAACCATGTCTGATTCATCCTCAAATTTATTTAAAGTTTTCTGAAGTAAAATTTCATAGGCAGTCAGGTATTGTAGTTTTTCATAGACTAACATAATTGGTTTCATGCAAAACTAGATTTTCCAGGCTCTTCCAGGTTTTTCCATGCTCTATGTGAGAATTCTTTTATTAATCACCACATCAATTCCCCTATATGCGAATATAATATAGTTGAAAAGTGGGAGTGACTTTGTGAGTGGTGCCATCAATCTAGGTTTCTATCATCAATCTATCATTTCATATTTGACCTGGTATAATGTGGCTGAGTGCAGTGTCTTCATACCTTGTCTCAGATGTCAAGACTCTCCACTGAGGTGTGATACAAAAGCAAACTGTGAAAAATATGGGCTATGTCTGTGATTGTTTTGTTTGTGGGTTTGATTTAACGTTCAGTTAACCATTGCAGGTTATCAGCAGACTTCTCAAGGTTCTTTTACACCACAAGGGTGGTGATCGAATCTATGAAATGAATTTAGGTAGAAATCCCACCCCTACACATTTAGTGAGGTGAGAGTTCTTCTACTTCCCACTCCACATAGACATGGTATGAGAAGGATTGGCCTTTGATAGAACAGTACATCTACCACTGCTGGGGGTGAAGGAGAAAAGTGGCTGCAGTGGGACTCCAATCAACAAAGTCTGACAACCTTTGGATTACAATTCCAGTGCTCTTTACCACTGAGCTAACTCCCCACCCTGGTTGCTTTTGTTATGCTTATGTGCAAGCATATCTGGTCTGCACCACGAGGAGGTGAGGCGACCAAGAGGATGAACAAATTAGTAATTGCCATCAATTGCCAGATGAGCGAACTGATGTGCTGCCTGGTGGACTTTGGCTGCATTACCATCTACACTTTTACCCCATTGATTAAATAGGGGGCCCCTGAAAGCAATTCTGCAGAACTTGGCAATTCCCCCCTGTTTGGATTTGCATGTAACGATGAGAGTTGAAGGTAAATTAAGATAAGCGTTGATGCTATTAAACTTTTGGCCTTGCCTGACAGGTTTACGACTAACAGGGTGAGACCATACATGCTGACCATGTCCGTTGAGGTGGAGGTGGGGAACCGTCAAAGAGGAAGTCATACCCAGGTGTACCAGCCATGCGTTCCAGCTGTCAGTTTTGCCAGCTAAAAAGCATGACTGGGCTGGCAAGAATATCCAAATATTTGAGTTGAAGAAAGACTGGCTATGATGCCTGTGCCGTTCCCCTAGCTGGTGGAAGAGCGAACTTTTTGATCATTTTGGCCAGCCGACCCTGTTAACCCATGGATGGCGCTCCATAAACAATGGCCGGCACCCAACATTCAGTGCTCCATTTCAGAAGCCGCCAACTGACAGGCCATGGTGGAGGCAGCTGTTAAAGTGTTCCACAGGCCAGATTATAGCCTGCTACAGACCAGGGTCGTATTTTTTTGTTACAACATTGTCGGCCAACGATGCCCTAAGATCTTCCAGCAACATTTTGGGAGACAAAAGATGGCCAGTGTGCTATATAGATGGTGTCGTAGCGTGGCACGGACAATCGCCGCGAAAAATGTCGGCCGCTATGATAAGTATAGAAATGTCTTAGGTTCTATCAGACTTGGTACAAGTGTAACCCAATATTTCAAATTCAAACGCAAATATCGCCGGATCAGACCAACTGATCTTCAAATTTGGAGGGATGATATAGTTATATGGTTCCCTAACTGGTGATAAAGTTTCATAACTTAATTCATGCGGGAAGTTTGCTGACTAACCCCTGTTTGTTGCTCCGTAAAACCTGTTTCCCTTAGGTTGCTCTAGCAGTGCAGTGTGTCTGAGAGCAGACAATGAACCGGGAACAAGCGCATTCAATGTCAGGGGCGCCGCATAAATTACCGCTTGATTAGGCTTACACTGGCCACCAGCATTTGCTATGATGAAATTAAAACGCGAATATCGTCCGATCTGAGCGGCCGATCTTCATATTTGGGGTGATTATAAGTTATATGTGTCTCGAACTGGTAATAAGGTTTCATAGCTTAATTCCCAAGGGAAGTGAAGTTCTGCAATGGCATGACATGGCCATAGTTGTCTTAGACCTCCGACACATTTGGCGACATTTTCCACTTCATTGGCCACCCACTGTCGTGACTATAACACACCTTTCAGGTCCCTAAGTGTCTTAGTCCCACAACATTTGCCTGATCTTCTGAGATCTTAGCTCTATAGGACATTGACGGCTGAAACGTCTCGTCCATAACGATTGTCCTGACTGAAACAAGGCTCAAATCTGCTGACTATCCCCTATGGTTGGTGAACACCACTTTCACCTAGTTAATGGAACACACCCTTTAGCCAAAAGGCATAGTAAAGATATGGTAACATAAGTTCTGAGATAAAATTTAAGTACTGATTTACTGCTCACTCATCGAATGATTTCAACTATATCCATAGAATAATTGAACAGTTAATAGAAATTTGGCATCTTATCAAGTGGTTGTTCCACCAAATTGACATTTAAAATGCGGCCAGCCAACCCAGAGCCGTGCAGGGAATGTGCAAAATGTGTATGAAGTGTCCAAGCTCTTCCACCAACCCATCTCATTCTAGCCGGCTGACATTTACAAGGCATACACACAGCGCCTGACGGGCACCCAGCGAGCGCTTCCACCAAGCCCGAAGAGGGGCTGCTGCCAGCAGAGGCTATGGCTATACTACTGCATTTTGGTGGATGTTGGTGGCATTATGGATTGTGAGTTTCCCGTTCATTTAATGGGGGGCACCTCGAACACTCCTCCATATACTATGCTGCTCAGACTGCACAAAACCAGGTGATCAAGTTAAGGAGTGTGCCGACATGTTGAGAACTGTACGGGAACACTGGCAGGTCATCAAATAACCACAGAATACTAGGTTTAGCCAAATATTATAGGTAAATAGAGAAATGTTGATGTTATGACTGTGTATAGCTGAATCGGATGCTAAGATTCTCCACAAACTACTGTGAGGTGTCAACCTTTCATGTTGACTGCATTCACTGCAGAATAGGCTGTGACTCGTGTGAGCAGTGAACGCAGATGCTGACAAAGCTCATGGTGATGCCAACCGACCACTGCTAAATATCTATTCAAATAGATTTGTGCAGGAGTTCCTTTGCAGGCATCCTTGTACAATTTAGCCCTCAAATAGGTGGCCAGCCAACCTGCGTGGTGGAACGGTGAAAAAATGGGATGTAGGCCAGTGGTCCACAATTGGTCAGCCGGTGACTGGGTTTTTTGACAAATGGTGAGGAGCCGGCGACATTATGTACTTTTCCAACGAGCAAATCAATGCCCCCAAAATTCTTAAATACTATTTCTGAACCATTTAGCACTTTCGTGACCACATGTATGGCTAGCAAGGTCCATACACTCATACAGGTATTTAACATTTCCATCTCAAAAAGACTACTGCCTCTGTGATTTGATCTTATATCAAGTTATAAAATGGTGTATAGAAATAGGTAATATAATAAATTGTGATACAGTTGTGAGTATCATAAGCTTGGAGGAAATCTAAATTTCTAGTTGGCAGCTCCTTGTTAAATAACATCAGTTGTATGTACATTGATCTATACTATAGTATACTAGCCTATAGTGGTTTCACTTGTACTGGAAGGTTAACGTAATCAGACTATACCCTCTACATCATTACTACTATTTTTACCTTTGAAAAAAACAAACGAAATTTTGAAATATTGTTCTTACCTTCAACATTCGAATTTCTCGCATGGCAATCTTTTTAATGAGAGGGTCATCCTCGGATTCAACAAATTTCTTTATGGCCACCATGCAACCATTCTCCTTGTTCCGGCATTTGAAGACGACTCCGTATGAGCCTTCTCCAATTTTGCCCAGTTTCTCATATTTATCCATGGTGTCTCCAGTTATATCACAGAAGGCACATTAATGTTCGCGTTATGTTTTGAGAGAGGTTGAAAGATAAGACTTGACGTTGCTATTGAAAATATTATCAGTGACAGCGCCAACTTCAATTACAGTGTGACCACAAAGGTCAATGGCCAGTTTTTGTCAGATAAGAATAAAACCATAACATATCATTGGACGTCCATAACCAGTCGTCAAGACCAAGCGATCCGGCTTCTCATACCATACCCTTGCCAAGAGACAATGTCCGTGGCAGTGCAAGATACAGATGACAATATGAAATCAATTCTGTTGGTCTCTACAAGAATATGCGGCTACCACTCGTACCAGTCAGATCATCGGCCACAAGGACTCGTCGTATGTCCACTGTCGCTTCCTCGGGTGAAGGCCAATTTGAAACCATTTTCTAATTATTAAACAGAAATCCGGCACTTTTCCGAAGGATTAGTTGTGACACAGACCGCAGTTATGCATCGCCATACACTTTCTGCGACAGCTGTCAACTCCTCACCCCGTCATCATGTCGAATCGGCGACACAGAGTTTGGGCTCTTTGCTTGCAAGGTGCGTTCCGCTGAACATAACCAGGTGTATTGCTAAATAATCCCAGTTAGACGTCAATGAAATTCAAGAAGAGTCCATATAATAATACCAGTATGTATCCGCACGAGTATAAACACTGACACTTGAGTATAAACCAAAAATATCGAGAAAATTCTTATTTGAAATACATCAAAATATGAAGCTTGATCCACAACCAATATGGCCGCCTTAGTGAGATATTCCTACACTAGCCGTAGAGTTATGGAACATAGTTTGTACGAATACGAACTATCAAATGTAGAACACATCATGAAGAAAACTAGTGTTCTTATATATATCATTCATACTTTTGCAAATCATAGGTTCTTTATGTAGATATATTTACTATTACTGTGAACTATATTTTATCTTGCTAACGTAGACTACAGGAGTTGTTAGGTCTTTGTTTATCATCAAAGCGGCTCCATGGCAACAGTGATCATGTGACCAAAACACTACAACACGTTTGGCTCCTTGCTCTGACTGAGGTCAACAAAGGCGCAAACACTGAAAGAGTGTCAAATAACCAGTCTAAATCTTGGCTTAGTTGGTCACTTGAATGAGTATACGATATTTTGATTGTGTATACTAGAACGCACATTATTATATTATGATGATATTACTAGATCTAGTGGAATATCAGTCAAATTCATATTCGATATGCACAGCAATAGCGTGTGAATTGTTGAAGTAATTTAAATTTGTCGTGTGGCCAAGCCCAAAGTAAACCAAGCACATATAACTATATGTACAACTAGTTTGTACCATTATAACCCTACTGCAGTTTTCTGACTGAGTATAGCAGAAACACTTATAATCACAACTTAAGACAATAATTTGCAGACTTAAGGAGAAGTCTGGCGTATGTTTCAGACATACCGTAGCCGTAGGCGTAGGGGTCTGGAATATAGTATGGGGGGGGGGGGGGGGCTACCGGTATTGCCTTTGAGTTTAAGTTAGACATTATTCTTTCAACAGTTCGGTTTTTATTCCTTTACGGTACCGTTCTTTCCGTCTTTTTATTTTCATAATTTTGATACGTTGACCATAAACTATCATCGAGTTTTGTAGCTTGTACTTGCGCCTTTGGGGCTAGGACCTACAGTAGGCCTACACTCCAGGGGAATTTAAATACGTTGAGCCCACCCCCCACCCCTCATAGAAGCCCCCTCCCCCCCCCCCAACACACACACAAGCAAAAGTGTTTAGGTCAATGGGAACACAAAAAGAGTAGGCCTTCTAGGGAAATATAACCCCGCCCCCGGAAACGGGTACGGTACTAGGCCTACTAAAAGAAAGTTGCCCTCCCCCCCCCCCCCCCCACACACACACAAATTACCGGTACTCTTGAAATATATGGTACCGTACCGGTATCAAAAATCCTTACAGAAGGCTTGTACCAGTCCATCCTCATCAGAATGTTACCGGTATCCTAAAGCACAACCCTTGCAACATGAATTGGAGCTTAACCCCCCCCCCCCCCCCCCCCCAAAAAAAGAAAAAAGTTGACCTTCTTTACATTGATTATTTTAAAGTATAGCACCAGTAAGGAAAACAAAAAACTGGTGTTTAAGCAAAAAAAAGGTTGGTTCCCTTTACATAGATTGAAATACTGAATATGAAAGAAATATTGAAAAGAGGGTTGCCCCCTCCTTGAATAAAGGTGGTCCTCCATGGAAATATTGACAATAATTGCTGCTCCCACCAAAACAAGGTGATTAACCCCCTCACCCACCCTTGGAATTCCCACCTCAAAATTACCCCTGCCCCCAAAAAAGAGAAAGAAATTCCTCCCTCAAAATAAAGAGATTGGGTCCCGACAGAAATACCAAAACCGATTTGACCCCCCTGTAGAAAGAAGTTTTGCACCCCAAGAAAATGTTTTCTCAGGCCTCCCCCTCCCTCCCATGAAAATACTCAAAAGTTAGGCTGACCCCTGCCCCATAAAAACATTCCCTTCGAAGTAAAAGGAGAGAAAAAAACCGAATTGCATGCGAAAGTTGAGTCCACTTCCCAGGGAATGCAATAACCCCCCCCCCCCCCCCCCCCCTTATTGGAAATACTGAAAAGTAAGTCTCCCGGCCCCACCCCTTTCACCCTGCTTGGAATTTCTGAAAAATACCCCCCTTCACAACATACACACCGAAGCTACCGAGTACACTGACGTCCCACCGAACACCGAGCCCCACCGAAATGTGAGCTCGGTGGACGCTGGGTATAAATACAGGAGGCGACAGGGGACCTTTTTTGGGGGGTATTGTGAGGGGCAACTTTTTTTCAGTATTCCCATAGGGGGCAACTTTTTTGGTTCACTATTTCAACCAGGGGTCTTTTTTAGCTAATCAATTGATTTTTGTAATGGTAGATATACTGCTCTATCAAAGGCCAATCCTTCTCATACCATGTCTATGTGGTGTGGGAAGTAAAAGAACTCTCACCTCGGTAAATGTGTAGGGGTTAGATTTCTACCTACATTCATCTCAGAGATTCGATCAAACCCAAAGTAAGTCTAATTGAACAAATTGGACGTTAAATTACCCAAACAAACAAGGAATTATTGTTATTGTCCTGTTTCTCTATTGGAATGTGCAGCCTCCCTCAGCCAGAATTTGTCCCAGGATCAATGCAGTCTTACAAGATGATTAGTTTTCTTTAACCAATTAGCTGCGGGTGATGCCTTAAGGCATCACCACACAGGATCGGGTGATGCCTCAAGGCATCACCAGTCCAGATCGGGTGATGCCTTGAGGCATCATTTTCCAATATTTACAAAATTATTGTTTTAGGTGATAAATTTGAAAATAATTCATCAATATACATGAAACTTCCACAGAGTTTAGGTATAGCATCATCTTTAAAATGTTTATGGAAATGGAAAATGATATCAAGTATCACATGTTATATCACGTGATCACATCATCAAATTACCATAATGGGCCTGTGGATACCCGTTCCCTAGCACTATATAGGTACTAATACCCGACCCCTAATATACATGACTGTGTAGGAGCCTGCCGTGAATGGGTTAACATTGATGAATAAGGAGAATTTACTACAATATCAAGTGCTACAAAATGCTCCTGTTGCTGCTTATTTAAATAAGTTTGCCATATTCATGGAAGAACATTATGAGCACTATGTGTTCCTTCTGTAGTGCCACACCATGGGTTGATCCACTCATACCAAGGATCCCACACGCCATGCCAGACTACATCAAATTGCCAGAATGTAAGTTATTTGCATGTTATTGATACTCCTACGAGAAACAGGGACCTGTTTCACTAGTTTTGTGACATGTCAAGATGGCATCTGTGACACCATACAGACATATTGGGGTTGACTAGTTTCGTGACAACACAAGTAGCGCTGGCATACGGTGCCACTGTTTGCAACATTGTGACACAACATGCAACAATAGATGTGACATACGTTATGGCACCTGACTTCGTTTTGTCTGTTCTTGCTTGCACTCTTGGGAGCTGTTTCAAAACGTGGGTTAAGTCTATGGTTTTGAAACAGCTCCCAGGTGCCTCTTTTCATGTCTGTCTAACACTTTTGTCACAAAACTTGTGAAACAGGTCCCAGGTAAAGGTCCTGCAAGGGAGCCTAATGACTACCAACCAAGGGCCCAAATCAAGAAAGCAGTTGCTGCTGGATATTTGAATGTGAAAAAACAAGTCTCAATATGTGACTTCAGTGAGAATTAGGTTCTAGGGAGTCAAGCTTTACGATTAATTATATGGGTATGGGAGAATGTCTGCTAGCTGCCAACAACAGCCTTGGTTTGGCATGGGTGGCATCCCTTAGGTTTAGAATCTTTCATCTATAGAGACAAGGAGCATCAACTCACACTGTCATCATAGTATCTTATAACAGTGCGCCAACTTCAACCAATTGGTATTGTGCTTGATGCTAATACCCTTCAAGCATTTGCATATTTCTGTATACATAACCTGATAGCAATACCAAATAAGAGGTTGGAGAGTTATATGATATTACACACCAGCCTTGCCTTGAACATGGAAGTAGGGAATCCCAAAAATGGCAGCAGGAAAGGTTTCATACTGGACTTTGAAACTTGTTGGAAAAAACTCACATGAGGCTATGACAAGTGTGTGCCCAAATTAGATTTGCAATGGCTCTGACAGTTGAACAAGGTAAATATCCTAATTTTTTTTAGGTATATAGTAATGAAAAATCTGTAGACATGTGTTTATAATCTTCTGATACCTCACCTGTATTCCCTGATGTCTAAAGACCTCATTTAAGTGATCTGGGGAACACATGTTCACAGATATTGGAAGATTACTCCGCAGGAATACAGTTTTGCCATAATCTGCCAACACTAGCTGGAGCTCCTCAAAGACATGAGACAAAGATTGTGTATAGTAGCAGCATTATGTAGAATTGCTTTTTAAAGAATATAATGACAGGCAAAATCATAGCACATGTATGACAAGAACTCCTCAATAGTCACAATGAAAGCAGTTTACAATCTGAGCCTGAGGATGACGTCAGAGCCAGAAGAGACCGTCATATAAGAAATATCTTCAGAAGATAAATATTAATCACCAGATGAAGAGAGTGTGTTCATAGCATGAATAACACATTAATTGACAAAAGTTAGGGCAGCGTTCCAAAAGAGCAGTTTTCAGTTATACACACACCAGTATGTACCATCGGAAGTGTGACCACTACTTTATATTTTGACAATTGACTGAATAGAATTGGGTTTATTTTTGCCTCCCCTGTGCTTTTACCCCATTTCTAAGGGAGGAGGGGGCATTCTTTTTGGCATTCCAAGGGGGACCAACATATTTGGTATTCAAAGTTGGGGGTGGGGCAACTTCTTTTTGGGATTCCAGGGAGGGGCAATTTTTTGTTATCATTCAGTGTTTCATAAACTGTGCCCCCTGGCCATGATTAATGAACGATCCCTTATCTGACAGTTTTTGTTTCACAACCTACATGCTTAAAAAACATATTGACAAACATCAGTAAATAACAAAGCCTAGCTACTGAATGCATTCCATTCATATCATTTGTTCCCTAAAAAAACAAAATCTTAGATTAAGCTTAATAATATCTAACAACAGGGGCTCTGCTACTGGACTGCTGGCAGTCTCTTCAGGTAGTCGCAGATGTGTAGTCCCATTTCTTGAAACAAAATCCTTGACACAACTTGCACAATATATTAAATCCAAATGCTTCTCGGGGCTTCACCCCTGCACCCAAAGGGGAGGTTTTTTTTTCTTTTAGTACGACCTTAGCTTTATTTATTTTGCATGTAGAAGAGATAGTCATGTTGACATGATTTCATCCCTCGGTGTTGCATGTGTACGTCCATCGATGACACTCTATATTCAACCACATTATTGATGCAAATTCCTTTAAAGGTAGAGAAGAGTTAGTTCTTCTTTTTTGCACATGTGTTCTGACTAAGGGACTGTTCATTATAATTTATGGCAGCAGGGATGAGCTATTGGAGGGGGGCAGTTTATATGAGGGTACTTGCCTGTGAGGGGGGATTTTATTTAGAGGTATTTGCCTGGGGGAATTTCATTTTGGGATATTTGCCTGTTTTTTTTTTCATTTCTCGGTATTTGCCTTGTGGGGGGGGGGGGGGGTCAATTTCAACTCACATTAGAGGTTCCAGAACTGTGTATTTTGGATAATCTATACAATTTGAAGGCCAATAGTGTCTGATCTCTTCTAGCAGAATTAAGAAATTTACATATGTATATTAGTATGGTGATTGTGTCAGAGAAGATAATAAGTGGGGTGCTGTAACACCTGGCAGCACCATGGTTGTGGAGTGGGGGCCCATCATACTAAGACCGATCTGCCGTGTAAGAGCTTTTCTGAGATAGTGTTCAGTGCAATGTTTTTCAACGATCATCTTACTAAAGTTAGCAGCAATATTGTTGCCCTAATGAGACAGAGACTATCACAGGGTTATTGCAGGTCCTTGTATTGTCATTTTTGTCCTGAGTAATCTGTGATGTCACCATAAATGTACATATTTTCAACAAATAAACCCTGATAAAACAACAGCTGCCTGAAGAAAATGTATGGTATATGACGGTTGCTGTGATGAATGTGTACATAATATGAAATTCACTCGACAATCTCCCAAATCACCTCAGTAACATTACCCAAGAGATAATACCTTCAATTGCTTATTTATGACGCTTATCTTGCTACCAGAAATCCTTCATTACCACAAATTCAACAAACAGATTACTATGAGAGTTTATTGCATAACTGTTAGGACATCCTCAGAAAACAGCAAAACCTGCATTCTGCCCATGTATAACTGGTATCAGAACAACTGATTTTCTAACCTTTGCATCACCTTCTCCTATGGCATTTTCTGTGTAATTATCTGTATTTCTATATCAGTAAGACAGCTACTGACATTGTGTGGACACTGTTTGCAGGGACCTGACAAAATTGTTGATTACATTCTAATCTTCATTAATTCAGTTGGCAGTATTGGTTTGATTGTAAATGATAACAAAAGTTAGGTGAACATTCACCTAACATCTGCAATAGTCCGCATTGATGGCATTCTACCTGCTAAGACAAGGGTTTTCCTGTGCTATGGTACCAAATATTTGGGATGTCCCTTCCTGGGTGTGGCAATCAGTAACCCCCAAAATGCCTGCAGAATATTTAACTGCACTTTCAAAAGATGTATCAAAGTGAGAATGTAGTGTATGATTATGTGAAATATGGGAACTAAGGCAGGATGATGGTGGATTATTATGGCAGCATTTATTCCTATGTCTTCATGGTACCAAGGCTATGGACAGAGAGAGAGAAGTATGTCACAATCCCCTGTTCCTAGAAATACCACATAGAGGTCATACATGAGTAGTTGTTAGAGTTGCTCACAGATGGCAGCAGCTTACAGTAAGTGTGTCATGTTAACAGTAACACACATATAGAGACCAAACATTAGACATTAGATGCAATAGTATACAAGGATACTACATCCCTCCTCTTCTTGGAAAGAAAGTACATCAGACCCTATGTTCACAAACAATATCTGAGTCACATGCATGCAAGCTTATACAAAACTGAAATGGTAAATGAACATTAATAAAATACAGTTACCTATTAATGTAATCTACTTAGATACATAATCTTCTAAATACTTTGGTCTGCGCCTAGCACGTTGCGGAAGTATGTGCTGAGGTAATACAGGTTTACTAGGACTAGGTGTGTTAGGCTCAGGTACATCAGGTGCTGTGCTAGTGTTACTGATTGCTGTTTCATCTAGTACATCTTCTTCAGTAATATCAATCACCTCAGGTTTTACCATTGTTGGCTTGAAACAAGAACTGTTTCTTGTGATTTTATGGTCTTCAGATGTAGCAGTTAGCATATTACCCTTCTTTCTTGTTACCTTATATTGTTGTGAGACATATGCAGGTGTTAACTTACTATGCTTCGTTTCTGTTCTGACAAGGACTTGATCACCGACATTAATCTTTGACTCAGTTGCATGATTTCTAGAATCAGCATACCTTTTCATTTTTGCTTTTGCTTCTTCGTCATTTTGTTTTGCTTTTAGATGAATGAGGTCATCTGACTTGATATCTAACTGGGGTAATTTTGTCAAAGGTTCTCGCCTTAAGAGTAGAAAATATGGTGTAAACCCAGTAGATGGATGTGGGGTTGCACGGTATTGTCTCAGGAATTTGTACATTTGTTGTTTCCAGTTTTTACCCTCAATTTTTGAAGTACGAATAGATTTCATGAGCGGCTTATTGAATGCTTCTGCTTGTGCATTTGCACGGGGCCATCGTGGTGTAATTTTACGGTGATGAAAACCAGAATATTTCGCAAACTCAGCAAATGCATGCGAGTTAAATGGACTACCATTATCAGTCTTGATTTGTTTGACTCCCCCCCAATCTGACAAAATTTTGTCCAAAACAGGAATAACTGTATTTGCAGAAACAGACTTGACAATCTCTACTATAGGATAACGGGAGTATTCATCCGTAATGACAAACAGATAGTCACCTGATGGTAATGGACCACAGAAATCAGCACTTAGATTTTCCCATGGACCATCTGGTAAATCGGACATGCACAATGGTTCTAACCGTACAGGGTCATTTTGTACAAGTTGACATGCAGTGCAATTTCTTATTCGCTCTTCTACCAGGTTATTGATACCTGGAAACCAAACCTTTGATCTTATAAAGGATTTTGTTCTGGTCATTCCTTGGTGACCTTCATGAGCAATAGCTATAGCTCTTTCATATAGGCTTTTGGGTAAGACAATTTTGTTACCTTTCAGTAGTATGCCTAATGGGTGTAATGTTAGTTCTTCGCGAACTGCACTGATCTCTTTCAGCGTTACACAATCAATTTCAGGATCAGTCAATTTTCTTAACAAATGCCAATTTCCAGAATTTGTGAGTTCAATGGCCTTGCCATATGTAGCATCGCTTGTAACAGCATCACAAATATCAGACAAAGTCAAAGCAGCAAAGGCACAGGATTCTGCAACAAAATTAACATATAATTCAGCAATGTATTCTTCCTGAGAACTTTTATGACTTGGTGCAGGATGGCGAGACATCCAGTCTGCTGGATTCTGCGATCCAGGCAAATGTCTAATTGTAAAATCATATGATTGTAAGCGGAGTCCCCATCTCTCAATTCTCAGTGACGGGGCTTTTGCCTTTTTCCAAATCTTTTCTAGAGGTTTGTGATCTGACCATACCACAAAATGTGGAGCCCCTCGTAAATACATATCAAAGTGTTCACAGGCCCACACAATTGCAAGAGCTTCGCGCTCAGTTTGGCTATAGCGAGATTCTGTTGGGGATAGTGCACGGCTCGCATACTCAATTACATCATTATCCTGACAGAAGATTGCCCCCAAACCAACAGGGCTTGCATCAACAATAATCTCTGACTTTTTGTTTGTGTCAAAATACTGCAGCACACTCTCATTAGACAAACTGTCTTTTAAAGACTGAAGCGATTGGTCCTGTTCACTAGACCACACAAACTCTGTGTTATTACGCAACAATTTCCGAATTGGTTCACTAACTGTTGCGTAATTAGGAATGAATCGTGAGCAGTATGTTAGCATACCAATGAGGCTACGTACCTCAGAGACATTTGTTGGTGCAGAAATATTTCGAACCGCACTGACCTTGGTAGGGTCAGGGGATATACCTTGTGCACTAAACTTAAGACCATAGAAGATGACATCATCTTTATAGTACTCATTCTTAGTGCCATTTACTGTCAGTCCTGCCTCCTGTAGAGCTGTTAAAGTGGCATTTAAGGCTTTGTCATGCATTTGTTTGGCATTTTCACCCTTACCATATACCAGAATGTCATCACTGATATTCTTAACATGTGGGATATGCTGGATCACAGAGCGAATATGCTCATTGAAGATTTCAGAAGCAGAGGAAATTCCAAAGAATAATCTTTTGTACCGAAACAGACCTTTGTGTGTAGAAAAAGTTGTTATATATCTTGACTCTGGATTGAGCTCCAGCTGGTGGTAGCCAGCCCGGAGGTCAATCTTTGAAAAACAGGATGCACCATTCAGGTCACTTATCAACTCCTCTGTTGTGGGTAACAAATGTCTTTCACGGGAAATCGCTTTGTTAGCTTCCCGCATATCAATACATATCCTAACCTCTTCTTTGTTCTTCTTAGGCACAACAACAATAGGGCTTACCCAAGGAGTAGGTTCCCCATCTACTCTTTCAATAATGTCTTCAGAGAGTAATTTATCCAACTCTTTCCCTACTTTTTCCCTCAAGTGGAAGGGTGTCCTTCTAGAACGCTGTGCCACAGGTTTGATTTTCTTATCTATGTGAAGTTTCACTTGAGTACCTGTCAACTTACCAATCCCTTTGTACAGCTTGGGGAATTTGTGCTTAAGGCGGTCAGAACTATCTTTGATGTTATTCAGGTTTACCTTTACCAAACCAAGTTCAGAAGCTGAACTATAACCCATCAATGTACCAAAACTGCCAGCGACCACCTGAAACTCATGTACCTGGAGGTTGGACCTGGTCTCCACAGTGAGTTTACATGTACCTAACACCTTAATGTGTGTACCTCCACCATAGGGACATAACCTTCTTGAGCCTGATTTTGATAACTGTGGTTTGCCTAGCTTTACATACATAGACTGATCAAGAATGTTGACCACACTACCAGTATCAACCATAACCTTACAGTGTATATTTTCAAGTTTTACAGAGGCATGCGGCAATTTAGTGTTCATAGAGTTTAGGGAGAGACAATGGTCGTTGCATATATGATTGACAGTTTTTGTATGGTGGCGTCATCTGTCACCATAGTAGTACTCTTCACTGGAGTCATCACTGGAGTCAGATTGCCCAGAGCTCTCTGCTACAGTGTTCACTTTGTTTCTCTGCTGGCCCTGCTCCTTGCGTTTAAGTCTGAAGCAGACCGACCTGAAGTGTCCCTCGACCTTGCAGTAATTGCAAGTTTTCCCCCGGGCTGGACACACATCCCTGGAGTGTGACTGATCACTACCACACCGATTGCAGCTTGACTTTGAAGAATGTGTAGTTGTGGAACGATATTTCCCACTATTCCCACTGTGTTTTGAATGTCTTTGTTGTCTGACTGCATTAACGGAGGTCTCACTGCGACGTTCACTCTCCATCACACTAGCATTACGGTCAGCTAACTCTAGGGACCGTCCTAACTCCAGAATGTCTTTTAACTTCTTGTCAGGCTCACGGAGTGCTCGCCTACGAAGCCTGTTTGATCTGCAGTGTTGTGTAATTTGGCACAGGATTTCTGTATCTGCATCAGCAAAATTGCAATTTCTGGATAGTGTTCTCAACTCAGTTACATAGTCATCTAATGACTGGTCAGGTTTTTGTGCACATGATCTAAAGGTGAATATTTCCATCTGAAGATTTGTCTTTGGTTCAAAATAGTTTGTCAAAAGTTCACTTGTTTCTTTGTATGTGTATGGCCCAGTGCCCTTTTCTGCATCATAGATGTCAAATACCTTCTCACCAGCATAGTGTAGAAGGAGAGCACGGCGCCTCTTGTCTGTGTCATTACCTTCTAGACCCATGCCGACAAATAGCATTTCTAATCTGGCCAACCATCTTTTCCACCTGGGACCAGAATTGCTTTTGTCTGCCTCATAATCAAAGGAAGGAAAATGTGGCAAACTGAAACCATCCATGTTTGGTGATTTTTCCCAAAAAGTTTTTGTCAGAATTGTGCACAAAACAGAGATAGTCCTAAACAAAATGTCTGTGGATTAGTGACCAAAAGTCCCTTTTCTGTAGAAGCAGCGTCTATAGCAAATGTCTGTAGTTGTCAGGGGACTATATGTATAAAGTGTAACTGGCCTACCTTGAAGATGCCCAATGTCCACATAGCCATAACATTATGAAAATATTGTAGATATAATCCAAACCTTACTATCAGTGCCCTCTAATTGGTAATTAGGGGTATCCAAACCACTGTAGTAGGTGTTATATTAGAGTAGAATATAAAGCCACATGTGGGGATCACCCATGTGCTTACACCAGGATCTGCTCACACAAAGGAATACTACCAAATCACACCATGCTGTTCCAAACTGCCAAAGTCCAAATCCAAAATCACACAATAAGTTGGTAAAAGTTTGACAAAAGTAGCCAAAATCATATTCCAGTGGGTCCTCTTAATATCCTCGTCACCATTGTAGTGTATGATTATGTGAAATATGGGAACTAAGGCAGGATGATGGTGGATTATTATGGCAGCATTTATTCCTATGTCTTCATGGTACCAAGGCTATGGACAGAGAGAGAGAAGTATGTCACAATCCCCTGTTCCTAGAAATACCACATAGAGGTCATACATGAGTAGTTGTTAGAGTTGCTCACAGATGGCAGCAGCTTACAGTAAGTGTGTCATGTTAACAGTAACACACATATAGAGACCAAACATTAGACATTAGATGCAATAGTATACAAGGATACTACAGAGAACATTCTTTGGATTGAGCTTATTACAATTGTCATACTTTCAAATAGTCAAAGACCAGCTTGATATAGTCATTTGGATCGGAGTGAAAGGTTGGCACCAATGTTATGAAAGTAAAGATGGGTTTCACTTTAATCTTGGATTTGCACCAGTGACTAAGTACCCTGTACTGGGTGCTAGGCATTCACATGGGGAAAGCATTCACATGGGGAAAAGTCAGAGATTATGTACCTTGTGAAAGGGAGCATGTCTGAGACTATGTACTGGGTGTGTCCTTCCATATGAATCAGGTCCACCATTTTCTTTTAAGAATGGGAAAGCTCAATTTCAGTATTCTGATCTGAGATTTTGGGACAGAGGGAAAATTATTGGAGACTGTGGAAAATATGTCACAAGTCTCTCCATCCACATGTGAATCCCACTTTACTGAAAACATTTAGTAGAAAGCAGCAGACTTGCTAAGCCACAATGTGAAAGTGGTGCTTTGCTGAGTTTTTAATGTTTGACACCAAAATACCAGGGAACTGATATTATTCACAATCTTTTAAAAACTTCAAATATATGAAAATCAAACCAGGGCTATTTTCTGCACAAGTTAATGAAAAAATAATTGCAATGATTTTAGAGTTTGTAGGTTGTGCATGAATATTGTGGTGAACCTTCCGGAGGGGAGCCTCCAGTTTTCCGGAGTTTACTGGGTTGTGAAACGGGTCCCAGGTGGCCTTGTGAATATATTTTTTAAATCAATTTCCATTCCTCAATCGAGAAGGATAGGACCGGGAAATTTCCTGCCACTTTATAAAACCAGGGGATGTTCTTCCAATTGTCCCATGTAGTCTCAGTGTGTAAGCATGACTCCCCTCCCTGAGACAAAATTTTTATGGGGTAGCCCTGGGGCGGCCCAACTTTTTGGTATTCTCATGGGATGGAGGGTGGGTAATCCTTTTGTTTTTATTTCCTTGGGGTGGTCAAATTGGTTTTGGTATTTCTGTCAACCTCTTCAAATATTGAGGGAGTGATTTCTTCTGCTTCTTCTTTTTGAGCGCGGGAAATCGCGCTCATATACGTCATCTAGATAGAGGTTAGAATGCTCACACAGGCTTTAAGAATCTAACCCTTCACTATCCATCCACCAACCATAAAGAACTGGTGAAATGGGCAGGTGTCCAGTATCCCAGTCTGACCATACTGACCCGACCTGCCTGACTACTGACTTGGTTCCTAAAAATAGAACTTTTATTTTATAGTCCTTTTGGGGACAAAATATTTACTAAATCAATCCTGTCATTAAATAACAGACACTTAGTTATGGATACTGTCATCTGCTACTAGAAAAGGAAACTATTAGATGATAATGACTTAATATGGTATATACATGTTCAAGTCTGATGGGACACACTTGAGCCTGTGGTAATCAGACCCACTTTTCAGATAGCTATAAAACCAGTTCTCTTCCCCCTCCCTCTGCCCACTCCCACCCCTACCCCTGACTTCTTCTACTAACAATCAGAAACTGATGGGACTGATTCCCTACATGGCACAGAGCCAGCAAACCTGTTTGACCAGTTTTTCACCCTTGTGCTTTTAGTGACCACAGGCTGATTCAAAACTGTTGTAAGGCTGATACAAGACTTGTAAGACTGCTGCGAGATTGTTGTGAGACTGTTGCAAGTCTGTTGCAAGACTGTTGTAAGATTGTTGCAAGATTGTTGCAAGACAGTTGCAAGACTGTTGTATGACTATTGCAAGACTGTTGTAAGACTGTTGCAAGACTTGTTAAGCTGTTGTAAGACTTGTGAGACTGTTGTGAGACTGTTGTGAGACTGTTGTGAGATTGTTGCAAGTCTGTTGCAAGACTGTTGCAAGATTGTTGCAAGATTGTTGCAAGATTGTTGTAAAACTGTTGTAAGGCCGATACAAAACTGTTGAAAGACAGTTGAAAGACAGTTGTAAGACTGTTGCAAGACTATTGTAAGACTTCTGTAAGACTGTTGCAAGACTGTTGCAAGACTTGTTAGGCTGTTGCAAGACTGTTGTAAGATTGTTGCAAACTGTTGTATCTCTGTTGTAAGACTGTAGTAAGACTGAAACAAGAATTGTAATACTGTTGTATAAGGCTGATACAAAACTGTTGGAAGACTGATATAAGACTGTTGCAAGACTGATGCAAGATTGTTGTAAGCCTGTTGCAAGACTTGTTAGACTGTTGTAAGGCTGATATGAAACAATTCTCATATAAGCCTTACAACAGTCTTACAACAGTCTTGTATCAAACTTACAACAATCTTACAACAGTCTTGAATCAGTCTTACAATAGTCCTGTATCAGCCTTACAATAGTCTTGTATCAGCTTTACAACAATCTTACAAGAGTCTTACAACAGTCTTGCAACAATCTTACAACAGTTTGCAACAGTCTTGCAAAGTCTTATAACAATCTTACAACAGTCTTGCAAGAGTCTTACAACAGTCTTTAATCAGCCTTACAATAGTCTTGTGTCAGCTTTACAACAATCTTACAACAGTCTGGCAACAGTCTTACAACAATCTTGCAGCAGTCTTGCAACAGTCTTAACCCTATCACGCCAGATGCCCATGGCAATAGCAAAAGCATGAAGCAGGGTACCATTGCTAGTGAATACCACCAGAGGCCAGACGTTGAGGCCTAATTGGGATAATTCTATTCTTGAATCATGTGATATGACATGTGATCCTTGATATCATTCTTTATCTTACAAAGAAATATGAAATATGATATTATACCTACATACTGTGAAAACTTCAGAGATTATATAGCAAATATATCCAATCGTATTCACAAAAGCATCACCCGGCCATCCCTGGATGATGCCTTGAGGCATCACCCAGCCAGCGCTGGTTGATGCCTCAAGGCATCACCCAGTTTGAATGGGTTAAAACAGTCTCGTAAAATAGTTTTAGGGTAATGACATACAACACAAGGTGATCTTTACCCCAGAAAAATTGGAATTATTATGTGAGAGTTTATTGCACTTTAGAAGTACCGCGCTCATCCATTGTAAATGGAAATATCATTAGCTCCTAGTTTTTCCAGGGGGGTGCAACTTCAGTACTTCTGAAAGGAGGAGGGGGATCTTGTTTTGCTTTTCCTTTTCAGTGCAAAGCAATTTTCTATTGGGAAGGATATATAGGCTATATATATTTTTTTTTTGGGGGGGGGGGGGTATTTTCGTAGGGGCCCAATCTCTTTATTTTAGGGGGGGGGGCAACTTCAGTTCTTCTTGGCAACTTTTTAGTATTTCTGTTATAGGAGTTCCTTACATGTATGAGTTTCCAAGTAGGGACAACTCTTTTTTTAGGTGGGTATTCCATATTGGAGAGGGGGAGGGAGGTGGTCACCATATTTCTAGTGGTAGAAACAATTTTTAGTTTTTCGGCAGGGGACAACCCTCTTTTCACTAATTCTTTTATATTTAGTACCGTGTGTGGCCATTCCACCAGGGGATGGGGGAGGGAGGGATATTTTTTCTGCATTTTGAAAGGTGTATTTCTATGTAGACTGGTTTCCTGCCGAAATGAAATAAGGGACTGGTAACTACTTCTTACGTAATACTAGAGAAAGATCTTGAACTGACAGTCACACAACCTCTCTAGGCTCTACATAGACTTGCTCAAGTCTTTTTTTTTCTCTCCTATTTTTCTATTAGGTCATAGATCCAAACATTTCTTAATCTTTTATTCTGAATAAATACTGCTGCTGAATGTTTAACAGCAATCCTGTTGTACATGCTGTAAGGGAGATAGACCTGCAAGCTTAATACAAGTCCAGATAAGATAAATGAAATGAAAAAGATACAGAGACAGATCGAGACCAGTCTAGTCTCTACAGTCTAAGTAGGGCCTATCCATTGGGGGAGGGGGCAATTTCTTTTCGGGGGATAGGGGTTATATTTCCATAGAGTGCCTACTTTTTTGTGTTCCTGTCGGACTCAACCTTTTTTTTATGGGGGGGGGGGGCGCATCCGTGAGCGGCGTCAACTTTTTAAATTGTATCCCAGAGTAAATCTGTCTACTCTGTGATTGTATTTCCCCTGTAGTGTGAGTAATGAAGGCGCTAGTTGCTGTGTCAAATCTCCAGTTCGAAGCTGAGTTCTCCTAGCGGTTAATACAGAAACCAAGAGGCCATCTGGCGGCTCCACTGACTGTTAGAACGGGTTTCTCTATTTCGCAATTTTGCCATATCAGAATCAACAGCCGGTTCGTGGGTTGTGCTTGTGAAGTTCGACTGAAGTTCCAGGTTTAACCAGGAGAAAATCATCTATATTTCACATTTTGTTGCATTTTTACCAGAGTGCGTTGTGGACAAGAATCCCTGCGACACAGCCCAGAAAACCCACAATCTCCCCCTAAAGTAGGTTGCGTACAAGTCCTACGGTTCTTTCACTGTTCACATGTTTCTGCCGAGGTTAGGTAGGTGTCTCGCGTCGCCGAGAGCACAAGCTTTGGGAAGGTTTACATCGCGCGATGTTGTATTTCATGCGTCTAAATTAGTATACGCATGGCCCATTACATGGGCAGTGAATAGTAACAGGGCATTGTCAACACTTTATCGTTCATTGTCTCAGAGCAGAATTCATACTAGACTCACTCGGCCGACTCAAGTCTTCTCTATCTTTTCGCCGTCTTCACTGAAGCCTGACCCAAAGCTCGTGGGCCGACAACAAGTACAACCACAGGTACAAATTTTGTGTCCGCGTTTGACCCTTGAATTATTTCCCGGGAAAGCGTCCACTGAGTCCAGGGTATAAAAGGCATGGTTCACTAATGTACCAAGTCAATAACATATGGATTTTGTTTTTATGCTTACAGTTGCAGTGACAGTTGCAAGTGTTGACCCTATGGTGTCACTGTCGGGAATTATCCAGTCACTGAGTCAGTGACTCTGAGTGAGACTGGGAGCCTCTAGGACTGTGTCGGGATAGTCCGAGGGGCTCTGTTTTGCGGTGCCCGCCAGGCAGTCCTAATTTCTCGGACTATGTCAGGTCAACTCGGCACCAAGGAGAACCCATGTAACCAGCCCGCCACAGCCAGTATATACAAGCCCTGTCACAACACGTCAACAGACTGGTTGTTGCATGACATACCACGCTAAAAGGGGGTGTCCACTGCTCTCCCGACACACTACGACACACTGGACACACCGTTCCGATACGGCTTCTGACACACTCCGACATGGCTACGACACAGCGCCCGTGTCGTAGCCCTTCCAACAAATTCAAACATGTTTGAAAAATCGTAGAGGTCGGCTTGTGTCTTACTAGTGTGTCGGGAGCATTCTGTACACAGTACAGTACAGAATGCTTCCGACACACTAAGACACAAGCTATTAACCGCCCCCCCCCCCCCCCCCCACACACACACACACATGTGTGCCTTTATAAACTGATACATATTATACTCAAAGGTACCACATGGTATCTGATACTAGATCATTATTGACTGCTGTAACTATGTCTATTACACATAAATATACTATAATAATATAGTCTATACTAAAGCTTTACGACACACCCCGACACTCTCCGACAGAGCCCTTCCGACAGGGATTTTCTTTGTCATAGTGTGTCGTGAGCCTTGTTGGAGTGTGTCGGAAGCAGTGGGTACCCCCCTTTACAATAGTTTTTTTAACAGCCTGGGCGGGCCAAGGCCAGACCCATACACGTACAATTTATAAAACAACTTTGTTTTATAGAAATTCATTGATGATTACATTTGTGTTTGACTCCCATCTAACATACTCGATCCATAACTATGCATTTAGAGTTGTATTTCAAGTAATCTTCCCCCCCCCCCCACCCCTATTTCTCTCCTTCCTGTTAACTCAAACATTTATTTTGATACTCTGGGTACAGTACTAGCTGATGGAGTAGCTCTCCTCCACGAGATGATAACCCTTATCCTACCCCTAATATAAAATCCCATATACTTAACATTGAGTTTCCGTATGCCACGCTGACTGGCATACGGAGTTTTATATGCCACTAGTGGAATACAGAATTGTTATCACATAATATTCAAAAATCGAGGAGACAGGGTAGGATACAATCAAAACCTCATGAAGTCACTATGCCAAACTCCAGTCGTGGCATACGGTGGCTACGATTAAAACTCATCAAGTTTTACGATAATATGCCCATCAGAACAAGGACTGCTGTCTTGACCATCTATGTCTAATTGAACAAATTTGACATTAAAATGAACAAACAAATAATCTTGACCTTCACCTTGACAGGTATTTCAAATGGCTGTCGAGTTGTTAGCTACACCCCCCCACGTAAAAGAATGATCACTGTGAATTTAACTTCATAGACGTTTGGGGTAGGTTTGGGCGAATCACTAGGTTTGCAGAATTCTCCCGGCGTCCGGGTTGTTTTATGGGATTTTTTTCTCTTAATTTAAAGTAAGCATCCCAAATACCTTGAGTTTAAAATTTTAGATACATATGTCGGATAAGCAAGTGCATAATACAGTTGTTCGCTCTAGGATTACATCGAAATGGAAAAAAAAATTAACCTTAGTGCCAAAAAGGAGAGGAGATAAATATGGTACTGATGAGTCAGTTCTCCGGGCCGGGTTCTTCTCGGTGCCGAGTCGTCTGCTATCGATTTGCTTTGGTTCAGAAATCGAAAATGCATCTGCCCACCCACCTGACCCACCTTTCTGTTTCTCTAGTGA
Source organism: Alentia gelatinosa (assembly GCA_950022655.1). Lineage (NCBI taxonomy): Eukaryota > Metazoa > Annelida > Polychaeta > Phyllodocida > Polynoidae > Alentia > Alentia gelatinosa. The sequence goes on from OX465581.1 coordinate 104,949,672, forward strand.
GCGTATTTGGATATATGAAAAATGCGGCAAGAATTATAGTGGTTTTTTTAGAGTCTAATCAAGGAAGTGTAGGAGAAGCCATCGTATCGATGGCTCGTAGCGATCGTAGGGGCCAATATCTATGTCTTTCTTTTGTTCTCATGATGTGGGTAGTTGGGCGTGTGTGACGGCCCATGACGGCGGTGATCACGGCCATCACGCTTCGGTGATCACACCTTTGGTCCCTTGGTGGTTGTCTCGTAGCCAGGGACTCAGTGAGAGACCACTCTCCACACCTCTAGATGATATTGACAGCTCACAATGCCATTGAAGTATGGTGTTAACGGGGCAGAGTTGAGCCGTTTATGACAGTGTAGAGTAAGGCTAATGTGAAGGTTTGAACTGGAACTGCTATTTATTCTGTGATAAGCCAAAAAGAGTGAAATAGCAAACAATATGATGCATGTTCTTTTTAATCATGTCTCTAGAAACGCAAGCTATTGTACTTTTTTCTTTGGATATATTTATATATTTATGCACATCCATATTTCTCTCTCCACTTCTTTAGTCTAATTGAAAAAAAAAAGGATTTTAAACTACCCAAACAAATAAAATGATTTTGCTTAATATGTTCAAGATCATACTCTATGGGATTTTAGGCACCAGGTTCAATCAATTGTCCTAGGTTCTCAAGGCAAATCTGAATAGACCCCAAACGGCTTGCCGCCATTTTTGAGGGGTTTTTTTTCTGGTTACGGTTGAGATTATTGTTTTTCATGTAATTAACGAATACGAAATCTTTTAAAGGTAATTCAGTAGAATTAAGGAATTGGTAAATTATAGTCTATACTATATAGTTTCAGAAATTTCGTTAGCACGACATTATGCCTTTCTTGTTTCTCTTTTCTAGCCGACAAGAGGACACTGCAGCAACATGGCCTCGGAGGCCCTCGACACCAGCCAGTATATTCTACCCAATGACACTGGCATTTGTGTGCTAGAATGTAAAACTGCCTTTGAGGGTCTTACCAACAAGGAGAAACTCTACGCCCATTACCTCTCGCAAGGGTCGTGGCACGGCAGTCTTGCTTGCCTTTTGCAGGTTTGTAATGTGTAATGTTTTAACCTATATTTTCGTGAGTTACTCATTTCTAGTGGTTCATTCAATCTTAAAGGTGCCAAGGAAACAGTCTGGCAGGGATCCGGAAGGGTCGACCGGACGTTAATTCAAACAAACATTGAATACTGGAGAATTCGACCCGTAACGAACTCGACCCGTTTTAAATCGCCTCAACTCGAAGTGTCACAGCTATGGATAAATGCTATACTGAGTAATAAGTATGTTATCTTGGCTTCAAATTTGGTCTTCTCTGGGGAAGAAAACAAGCTTAACCCTATCCCTATCCTTATCCTTATCCTTATCCTTATCCCTATCCTTATCCCTATTCTTATCCCTATCCTTAACCTTAACCCTCTCCCTAACCCTACCCTTAACCCTAACCCTAACCCTACCCTTAACCCTAACTTTTCAGACCTTTCCTTCTATTTGAAAATGTTTTATTTGTATGTTTCTGAAACGGGTCTAGTTCTCCAATCGATTTCTCCAAAATTGGTCGAATTCTCCTGACAACTACGGGTCGAGTTGGTTTCGGGTCGTGTTCTCCAGTAACCCAAACATTTAGAGCAATACCGTTTTAGTGATATTGGCCATTATCCGTAACATCTCCAGTGGAATTGTAGATCATTTGATTAAACACAGTTTTTCTAGAGGAGCTGCCTGTAAACTCTCAGATTAAAGTAGAAAAAATGGTTCCGAATTTTTAAAAGACCTCCCAGGCATCTCTGATCATTACAAATATTCACCTAATACATGTATTTTAAAAACCATCTCCTGCAGACATCCCCGGAATCCCCTGGCATTTATGTTCTTCTGCAAAAGTTGTTTCGGGCTCAGAGTCCTACTGACCTCAAGAACTTGGGGCTAAGCCTTGACTTGTCCGAGTCTGAATATGATGCCTTCGAAATCTACGCAGCTGGGTTTTTCTCCAATATGGGCAACTACAAATCATTTGGGGATACCAAGTTCATCCCTAACCTACCACAGGTAAGTTGCACGGGTGGGTTATAACCTACCTGCTATTTTCTTCTTTTATAAGAATTTAGATATGTAACTCACAACAAAATGTCTCTAGACGTTGATATCAGTCCAAGTTTATACAATACAAAACAGTGAAAACATAGGCCACAGTATATGGGTAGAAAACAGTGTTACTGCCGCTGAACTAGGAATTGCGCATTATGTACAGACAATTTGAAGATGTAATTTCTTTTGGGGTGTAGGTGGGCTGGGGCAGATTAAAAGTTGTACATAGGATTCAGTATTGAACCGTCCGCCTGCTAGTCCGGCTTTTAAAGGCCAATAATATACCGAAACAGGGTTACTGTGGCTGTATGTAGTAAATACGCGGTAAAATTTACGATAAAACGAACCGAAGCCACAATCAGAGGGTCGTTTTATCGTCAATTTTACCAAGTATTTATCACGTACAGTCGTATTCTGCCTGTTTTCGTATTATCAGAGATGTCAGTTTTCCATTTTTCCGTGGAAATCCACTTTTTCATATTCAGTATATGTAACTTCTTAAACCTGTGTCAAAGAAAGAAAAAATTGATTTAGCCTCATTTACTCTAATAGAAAAGTGGTTTGATTCCTCCCCCCCCCCCCCCCCCCCCCTACATACCCTTAGGCCCATGCCATGGCCGACAAGGACACATTATCCAAGTTTTCACCGTCTCTCTGAGGCAGAAAAATCCACTTGAAAATATTTCCACTTTCTTCCAAGACCCCCAACTGACATCCCTGTATTATTATATACCTTAAAATATCCAATTTTTAACTTTGCTTCTTGGCGAGCTTTTGGATTTCACCACCGTACATGCCCCGTACGCCACATACATACCCCGTACGTCACCTAGGTGTCATACAGATGTAAATACGACATGGGTAGGAGCAGGCAGTATGTGTAGGATATACTACCACAGGGATATAATAATACTATCTAAAAATAAAACTTAACTCTTGCTAACGATGTATGTTTCAAACGTTATGGTCATATTATCAACGTGTATATGCAGTGATGAAGTATGTACTTAGTTTTAACATATCCAAGCGAATTAACAACGGGCACATCCTCATCTCAAGGTTGTTCAAATTAGCTCAGATCTATCTGAGACCTTAGTCATAGTTCTCTTATACACGGACATTAGACGTTTTGATGTTTTACGTTGTTCTTTGTGTTCATTGTATTTCAGGAAAAGTTGGAGGCACTTATCAAAGCCAGTGAAGCCTACAAATCCGAGCCAACAGTTATGCAGTCTATTTGGGACAGGTTGAAATCACCAATCTTCTCTCTCGAGAAGCGACAACAGCAACTGGGTCTTGGAGAAAGTGTAAGTAGAGCGCATGGAAAGTGCTATGTAATATACATTGTTAGCTCTAACCAACGATAAATGATCAGTGTAATGGGAATCTTGAATTTCCAGATATTCATAAGATCTAAGCAACAGATAAAGATGAAAATCGATGCATGTATCCTTGAAGCTAACAGTTAACGGAAACCTAACAATGTAGTCAGATTTTCACTGCCCTAATTGTTTTTGCAGTTTTTATATGCATGGTGAATTTGATTTCATTATATTACTCGCAACATAGATTCAGTTTTCACTAATGCTTATCCATGATGTCTCTTAATCGTACGTTTTTTTCACCTTATCTTGGCCGTCCTGTTATTCAGCTGCAATTTAACGGCTATCGATTTATTGTGATCATCCTCATAATCTTTATAGGGTATCACGACCTACTTCTCGGGGAACTGTACAATGAAGGATGCGGAAGTAGCACAAGAGTTCCTGAATGAAAAGGCAAGTATCTGTTGATTTATTTTATATAATTTATATTGTACTTACATTTGATATATAACACAAAGCTATCAAGAGTTGCTACCCAGCTGAAGCTAATATTCACAAATCTTTATCAGAATCGGATGTACATTGTTCATGGTATCTTGTATTTGCAGAAGTTGAGCGGATACAATACACGTCTCTTCAAAACTCTTGAGAATGGACATGCTGTTTACGAAGTCCGATTAGCATCTAGCAAAGCAGAGGGTAAGTACAGATAATGGTACTTTAAAAAATCAATGGTTGTCGTTATCTTGACTATATGAGTCCGCCGTATCTATGTAAGAATGGCCGTAAAAGGTAGAAAAAAAGCGAAATCGGCTAAAAGAAAGAAAAACAGACAGCAATGCAACGCTCCTATTTTCGCCTCTATTGCCTCGTGAAATGAAGTCGAGACGAGCTACCACTCTGCCCTCCTGTCCTTCTTTCCCTTATGTTGCCTTAAACGTAGACAAAGAGAGATAACTACCTTAGATTATACCTATTCGTGGTCGGCTTCGGCAGAATGAATAAAGAATTTTGTTGTTTTTCCTTTTTTTCATTTGATAATGAATATCATAACCATCAAGTAAATCTGATTATCAATTGGCATTTATCAGGAACCGACATTTCGTCCATCACATGGACTAAATCAAGGTTGTTTATTTGTTAGGTTTTTCCGGTTGTCGATAAAAGTGTTCCAGGCTCGTATTCCTAACTAGAATTTTTCTTTTCAAAATTGTTCGAGTGGTCTTACCAGTAACCGTTCTACTGCATGATACAGATGACGCCTCTGGGGATGCTGACATGGCCGTTCTTGGTACCCACAAGTTCACACCACAAGGTCAAAGCGAACCACTAACGTTCAAGGTGACCCGTGGAGACTATGCGGCGCTCATGAAGCACCTAGTGGAGAACCTGGCCTTGGCAAAGGTCAGTAATACATCAACATATTGTAACGATCGTGTTCCGTGAATGACAACAACACCAGGTAATTAAAGTGCCCAAGCGTTAACAAGTCGTTATATTGTAGCAATAAACATGTACAATAAATCATCAGCAGTGAAAACAATCCTAACTGGTCTATATTACCATCCAGAAAGGGTAGAGTGTGCTGTGTCTAAGCCAGAGTCTAAGCCAGTGACCTCACTCAATGAGCTGGTGCACCAGACTGATTCGACTGGGCCGCGCTCACCGTATTAATAGCGCTGAGTCATGACGTCATGTGACGTCATGAGTCGCAGGCCCCCATCCACCGGAGGAACCGCTTATACTTCAGAGGACCGCCCCGCCTCCTCCGGAGAAGCTAGCGAGTGACGATACCCGTGTTCATTACACTATTGTAAGAAACATCACAACAAGAGAAATCGGGTGCACAAGTGTTAACAATCTTTTATTGCAATTAGCCTATGGAATACAATTGGCGTAAGTCTAGCTCTTTTCTGGCCTAACCCCTAAACCTGACAGTCAGCACTGGTATCTCCAGGTGGTAGCCTCCCCCGAAAGCTGGTACATCCAGAATGCATTCCCCAGTGCAGTGTGTCCACTTATATACCCGGCGAGTGACGTCACCACAAGACCTCCTGAGAAGTAGCCCTGCTAGAACCCCACTAGGGCCCCTCGAACGCGCTGCCCCGCGGAAAACATCCGAAACCTGGAAACCCACCATCTGCCACAATATCTATGTTGACACAATGTACATATATCTGAGACACCCTGAGTACTTACTTCAGAATTTCCTGGTATTTATTGTATGATGTGAAAAGCACCAAAGCAAAGATACAGATGACGTTATATATTTATGATACCGATATTAATTATTGATAATACTAATATTAACTACCTGTTCGAAAATATCGGTCAAGAAACGTTAGTTTGTTATCACTCGCTGTTTAGTCCCAACACTTTGAGCTATTCTAGACTTAAATGGTGCAGAGTAACTTCATTAGTTAATCTACTGTCAATACGTGAAAGAATTAATTTCATTGGTTTATTGTAGAACTAGAAACGATTATTGTCCCCTTGAAAAAACTGTTTTCATATTATTGTATTTAATTGTATTCTAAAAATCTATGAGAATAAGTAGAGATTAGTGAAGATCAACAGGACTTAGCAATAGTGTCAAATTTTTTTCCGACCACGAAGGTTAACGTTGACCCCATTGGAACGAAAGAATTCCACCAATCCAGTAGAGACTAACTTTGAATGGCTGCCATAACGATAGATATTTTCATCTAAAGATTTTAACAGCTTCAATCTGAGAACTGCACTTTGAAAGTTTAGTCTATTGACTTGTACTTTAATGCAAGAGAGAATTTGAAATAAAACTGAACATTTCTCTGTCCACAGAAACACGTGGCCAATGACATGGAGCTGCAAATGGTAGACGCGTACATCCGGAGCTTCACAGAGGGATCCATCCCTGCTCATAAAGAAGGATCCAAACATTGGATCCGTAATAAGGGACCAATTGTGGAAAGGTATAACAAATGATTTGTTTCAGTCTTAACAGTTCTAACCGTAGCTCTAAAAATTGGAATCTAACGCACACACTGGCATGCTTACTCCACTGGCCTTTGCTACTGGCCTTTGGTAAATATTTACTGTCAGATATATATGTTGTTTGCAGATGTCAGATAGAATCATTAAACTTTAACATTACTACATGGTATATATTTTTCTAAACTCGACATCAGAAGTGAAAACATCACACATATATACTGATGCTTAGGCTGCAAAAAATTGAAAGGGCTCTACGAGAGATTCTGATATATCATTGTTTGTATCTATCTACACCTCGTTCTTTCTTTGCAGTTACATCGGCTTCATTGAATCTTATCGGGATCCCTTTGGTGTCCGCGGAGAGTTTGAAGGTGAGAGGACAGAAACACTGGTGTTTCAATATCTGTCTAATTTACTGTAAATTTCAAAGATATCATCTCTTATCCATAATTTCAAAGATATCATCTCTTATCCTATGAATAAAAGCTTAACTACTTCCTATATGTCCTTTCAGTACAAGTATCTGCATTTCCTGTTTGCTATAATATTATGATTTTCTGAATGGAAAAAAAATTGACAAATTCATTGTTTCTTTTGTCATACATGATTATAATTATCTTTTCTATAGGATTCGTGGCAATGGTAAACAAGTCTATGTCAGCTAAGTTTGGTGAACTGGTGGAAAAAGCCGAACACTTCCTGCCTTTGCTACCCTGGCCCACGGCCTACGAGAAGGACCGGTTTATGCGCCCCGACTTCACGTCACTGGACGTACTTTCCTTCGCAAGTTCCGGAATTCCAGCTGGAATTAACATCCCTAACTGTAAGTGTATTTTTCTTTCGATGATCATATACAGTAGCATTTCCAGAAATAGAGACGATTTGTATAAGTATATATTCTAGTGGTCATTTACTCTATTTTACGCTATTTGCGCTATTCTACGTAGCGGTCAGCGAGAGCGACTGTGGGTGTATGTCTAGATCTTTCCTGTGTCACTTTTCTACTGGGCTGTATCCCACACCCCATTAGGGAAGAGGAATCAGCAGAGAAATGTATTTTAACGAAGAGTTTGTATCAGTGTTCGATCAATATTTTCGTGTGGTGGTTTGGTATCCTCTGTATCCCGATCATAAGAGAGATCTTTCTTGACCAGTGTTTAGCAAGATTTGATTACTTTCCCCACGTCTCATGAAGCCTATATTTCATTAACCCTCCCCTTACGGCTTTAATTTCACCCAATAAAATAATATCAGTTACCAAAGTGACAGTTTGAAATAGTGTGGCATTGTTTGCTACAGGAAAAGAGTTAAAGTATGAATACTGGTATTATTTCAGATGATGATATTCGACAGCAGGATGGCTTCAAGAACGTTTCACTGGGAAACGTTCTGGGTGCGGGTTACAAAGATACAAAGATCACCTTCCTTACAGAAAGTGACAAGGTAGGGTTACGCCCTATTGTTCAAACTACCCTCCCGGTATGTGCTTATTTCACTGAAGGCATTCTGTGGACACCAGCCAAGGTGGTCAATATTCACGGTCTGTGATATTTATTCATATTGACCAAGGTATATATGTGTTGTCAGAAGTACTTAACGAATATTGCAAAATTACAGGGAAATGATCAGAAAATATCCCAATCGCTATAGATACATTATGATGTAATTGTGATGTCGTGTTGGTATCGTAAAATGTTTAGTTACCATATTAAACACATGTATTTTTCCTTTTATCAAGGAGCTGTTCGCTAAGCTGAAGGCTCCTTCCTTTGAGGTCCAAGTGGGCCTTCATGAGCTGCTGGGACACGGCAGTGGAAAGCTCTTCATCAAGGTAATACCTTGCGACAAAGGTGAACTTGAACCACACGCCCATTATAGGGTTATAAAACTAAAGTATTTGTTATAGTTGATTCAGAAGTAACCCATATGTGATAAAACTGGATTTAGATATGCCACATAGTCTTTTTGTAAGATCTGTGGTAAACAAATTGAGGTTACGTAGTATCCTTAAACAAGCTTTACTTGAAAATGGTATATAATATAGACATGAACCTGTCAGACGCCATGAAAGTCCATAATCTGGACACTTGGCAATACAAGGATTTATATCAATTGGAGCCAGCGGAGGATAGGGTTCCAACGCCGAAGCTGTTCTACTCCAGTATAAATAAAAACCTTAAGAAATTTCTTTATTGAAAATCTGTGATAAGGTTGATATTCACCATTATCCTAATATCTCGACCCCTTTATCATTTTTGCAATATTATCTTGTATGAATCACACAAAGTATCATAGGGGAAAAATAAGTCGCTTCGCAAACGATGGCGAAGTTAAAAAAGAAGCGGATCTAAAAATCATCATCAAAAGCACTCATTTCACCCCTCATTATTATTTGTATATTACCCTACGGACGTAGAGTTATTCTGTATGTATTTAAGTGATGCTTGAAATATTGTAAACTGAAAAACTCAATTGTTGAGAGCTTGCAATAAAGAATTTTTAAAAAAGGAGAAAATTTAACAAATGTTTATTTGTTTTTTTATAGAAAGCTGATGGCACGTTCAACTTCAACGTGGAGAATGTGAAGCACACAGAAACTGGAGAAAAGGTAGGTACCCACACTGGAAATGAATCAGATCAAAGAATCTTATGTCTGCTATGCATACTATTCCTATTAGAATATATGAAAATGAAATATGTATCCAGTCTTAAGTCCCTGTGCCGTCATGGGTATTCTGTTTAAACCTAACTACCTAAAGTTTTGTAGGTCTCACCACCAACATGTGCCTTGAAAACCCTCCGGTACCAACAAAGATGAACCTAACACAAGAAGAAATGGGAGCCCTCAATGATTTCATTAGTGACGACAGTATAGTGATAAAGCCGGCGGATAAGGGTGGTGCTACAGTTATTATGAACAAAGAGGACTATGTGACTGAGGCCATGAGACAACTATCGTCTCACCTACATTACAAACTCAGTAGTGAAAAGGAATTCAAAAAATCGGTACAGAAAGTGTTTAATTTTCTCAAACATTGTAGTGATTGCGGTTTTCTCCCCCATGGTGCTCACCTAGCCCTCACCCACAAGATACCAAGAGCCCCATGCCTCTACCTACTACCCAAGGTCCATAAACTAGGTATCCCGGGCCGCCCTATTATCTCTGCCTCCGGTGGCCCCACTGAGAAAATTTCGGCTTTCTTGGATTCCCACCTGAACCCCATGGTGAAAAACCTACCCAGCTACGTAAGAGACTCTGGGGACTTTATCAACAAAATCACAGACATCAACTGTACGGGGACGTGTCAACTTTTGACCATTGACGTCTCATCGCTCTACACTAATATTCCCCACAACGACGGAATACGCGCGGTGGGTGAGTTTCTCAGAGCAAGACCGTCAGATGAGCCCCATACATGGCTTCTCCTAACCCTGTTGAAATTAGTCCTCACCCTTAATTACTTTAAATTTGGGGATGACTGGTACCACCAAATAAGTGGTACGGCCATGGGAACTAGAGTGGCCCCAAGCTATGCATGTCTTTTTATGGCAAAACTGGAAAGTGATTTAATCTCGGCCTATCCGGTTAAACCTCATTTATGGCTTAGGTACATCGATGACATTTTCTGCATCTTCCCTGGCTCTCTGGATGACTGCAAGGCGTTTATGCATCACCTAAACGAAGCACACCGCACCATCAAGTTCACCTACGATTGTTCCGCTACTACCGTGAATTTCCTGGATGTCACTGTCACCAAACAAGATGACGGCCAAATCAACACTTCCCTTTATAGGAAACCAACTGACGCACCCCGCTATCTACACTATAAGTCATATCACCCCACTCACCAGAAAAGAGGAATCCCATACTCTCAATTCATCAGAGTACGAAGGATCTGCACACACAAGGCTCACTTTATTACTGAAACCAACCTGATGATTGACGCCTTTTATGCCAGGGGCTACCCAGTCAAACTCCTCATAGATGCTCAGCAGAAAGCAGCCCGTGTAGATCGGAACTCGCTACTCGACCCTGTCAGGCGAGGATCTGCTTCTGACACCATTCCCCTCATTGTCACGTTTGACCCGAAACACGGTCAAATAGCGGATTTCATCAGGAGCAATGTGCATTTACTCAAAAACACGAAGCCCGACATAGGTACCAACCATAAGGTATTGGTCACTTACCGCCGCAATCGAAACATTAAGGATATGTTGGTCCATTCCACCCACGGGGGCCGTAGTTTACAACGGAAACTTGGTTGTACGAAGTGCGGCCGCAGAGGTTGCGCCATCTGTCGGTTTGTAACGGAACACAAATCGATCTCTAGCAGAGGAGGTAGAAATCTACGCCTCCCGTTTTCAGGCGATTGTAGGTCATCGGGCATAATATATGTCATTACGTGTGCTAAATGTTCCAAACAATATGTGGGCCAGACATCGGCCACCCTAAACACAAGGATTACGCAGCACTTACGCGATATTCGCGATCGTCTAACCTTCAAATCAGTCCCCGCCCATTTTCACGAAACCAACCACGGTATCGATGACGTCACCGTTATGTGCGTGGATCGGGCCCCGGAATTGAATGCTCGCCTCCGATTGGAGGAAGCGTGGATACGCCTACTCGAATCGAACCAACCAAATGGATTGAATCTCATTATGTAAATACTGACCCGCTTTCAACGGATCTGTCACTGAAGTTGTTGATAATTATGAAGCACTCCATGAGTCACCTATGCAATGCATGCGGAAGGAGATTTGCAACCCTTCGAGCGATGAGACAACACTACACTATGACCCACAATAAGTCGGCTCTACGTTTTTTATGCACGGCTTGTAACAAGAAGTTCCTAACCAACCACTACTTGCAACACCATATCCGCCATTGTCACCCGATCCAGCGTATAGAGTTCAAGGATGCCTATGTCGATCTCACACGGGACGATGATGACAAGCCGTCGCCATCCTACTCCAGCCTCAACCAGGCCCCGGACGGACGCTCAGCAGTGAAGACCACGCCCTCAACTGTGAAACAGGAGATGAGATCAACCACGCCAGGCACTCCACTCCATGACGAACCTGTCAGCCCGGGACTAGCGGAAAGCTTCCGCGAATTGGTAGCGGAAACGGTTGGGATTACCATCAACGGAGCAGAGGCGAATGATTTGGATCTATTGAAGTACTGCCCGCTCACGGAGGATATTACACCCCCCTCCAGCGAGTTTGATTTACTTATCAGAGACTTGACAGTGGACGACTCTACAAGTGATGAGGTCAGTAACAGCAAAACATTTATTGACAATGGCACTAACCCACCTGTCTTCCCGGTCGCAGCATCATCCGACGTCACACTCGCCACGAATATTGACTTGACAGTAGATGTAATAGATGCCTTAATCAACGACAACAAATACCCTGGAGAAATCGCCACACTCACAGGTCTAACTAAAGTAACCCCTGTATCTACACCAAATGAGAACATTCCAAGTCCACCATGCGAACCTGAGAAGGCTGAGCTAGCCCTAGTCCGCATGCTATCGATTATGGCAGAGGTGGCCCCCAATCAACTGAAAAAAACCAGGAGGTTCCTAGAAGACTGCCTACAAGTGTGAACTGAACAATCAAACATGTATTTTTAATACTGGTTTTTTTAAAAATATAGGGGATTTGATGCTATATATTCTACCCACTTAGGCAACTTTTGATCTGTGTTTTGTCATTGCTGTATATATTTCCACTGTATTTCCATGATTGAACCTGTAATCCACTATATGCTTCGTTGAAGACTTGGATCAAAACTTGATGTAAAATCTATGTTTCCTTGATTGTTTCAATGTAAACTACGCCATATAGTATAAAAGGAGGTGAATTTCGTTTATCCTCACTCTTTGTATTTGTTGCCCTGATGAAGGAACACTGAGTTCCGAAACGTTGGCCAGTTTTTTAATACAGAAGTCCGCATGGGCGTACCAAACCGTCTTTCACTCATTCATCTTCATTCCAAGTTTGGGGGTTGATTACACCGTCGCTAAATTCTTCTCGTACATTTGATCACCACCAAACTAGAGTAAGTCTGAAAGAACATATTGGATGTTAAACTTCCCAAACAAACAATTTATTTGATATTAGGTATTCTGACTGAAGCTCCTTGGCTTGTGGTCCCATTCTATCATCTTCTTGGTGAATGGTTTCAGATTACCTCTTGGTACAGAGAAGATGAGACATGGGACTCGAAATTTGCTGTAATCAGCTCATCGTACGAGGAGTGTCGGGCCGAGTGTGTCGGCATCTACCTCTGCCTTAGCTCAGAAGTCCTACGGTAATTGAGATAACTTATTTTACTCCAGTACGCGGATGCCAATTTTAGGGGTTATTCCTGTTTCCTATTTTTTAGTGTATTTTAGATAACCATTAAATTGTTAAGTTAATGAGATTACGAAATTTTCCCCAGACCTATCTTGCATTTGTATTTAGAGTTGTTACTAAGCTGTATTTTCACTTCAAATTTTGATTGCCCATTTGTATTTCACAATGTTTGTACGTTATTGAGTAAATGCAATTTACAAATATAACAGCTCACAATATCTACCTTGTTGGTCTAAAACAGGTAGAATTATTTGGCCTCACAGTGTAGAAAAGGATTTGTGATTAATTTTTATTGAAATGATATTTGAAAATGCCAATTTATTTTAATTGTTACAATATTTCAGTTCAGACCATGATTACTTCTATCTGCAACCTTTCCCCTCTCCAAGTCTAATTGAACAAATTGGACGTTAAACTATCCCAACAAACAATTTTTTTCTCTCCTACGGTGAATGTTCGTAAACTACTTTTCATAGATAATTTACCAACGTTTTATTTTCCACAGGATCTTCGGTCATGATGGACAAGTAGCCGACGACATTATCTACATAAACTGGCTGAATATGGTCCGAGCTGGTTTACTCGGACTTGAGTTCTATACCCCAGAAACCCAGAAGTGGCGACAGGTAAATTGTACAGACAAGCGTTGTTTATTCTGCTTATGGTGTCCACATTTTTGTTTTTCGTTGTCATTTTGAATTAACAATTCTTCGATCGAGTGTTTTAATCATATCTTACCATTTGCACAGTACTATAGGTTCATGTGGCCTAAATCACGTTCTCCTCCCCACTCAGACACATAAGATAAAGTCTTACACCAGGTCCTGCCTACACTCTATTTGACGGTTCCTAACTAAGTATTATCTTCAATCATATCACACTGACCTTCTTTAGGCTATGTGCTGAGTATTTGTTTTGTGTACTTCAGGCACACATGCAGGCCCGCTACGTAATCCTGCGAGTCTTACTCGAGGCGGGAGAAGGACTTGTGTCTATAGAAAAAACCACAGGAGACGATGACAAGCCGGACCTCCTCATCCACCTCGATCGCAGCAAGATCAATACAGTGGGCAAGAAGGCCATCGGTGACTTCCTCCGCAAACTCCAAGTGAGAATTTTATGTTTTTTCGCTTCGAATGTGACTACATTGTATACACAGTATCTCTGCTACCAACTTTAAACGCCAAGTATAGAGAGCTTATTATATATATGCCTTAATTATGTGCCTCTATCTTGCCTCTCATGACTTCTTACTTGGTAATTTTTGGGTATGAATTTTAGAGTTTCCGTCTAACTTCTGTTTGCTTATGGGGGTTGCGTATAGAATGTTGAAATGCCATTGATATAATTCAGGCTTCTCAGTGCAGCAATTCTCTATCTTGTCGTGAATGACAGGTGATCACGTTATTCATTCAGGAATATCACCATCTATTCTTCGTAGATATAATTAGTTTTTAGCAATTCATCAATCTTTTTTAGAATAAATCTTTTAGTACCACGGACCTAAGTCCGTGTTAGTATTAATTCTTTTCGTTTTGATACTTGATAAAGCTATAATAGGCATAACCATTAATTATTTAAAAAATATAAGTCCGTCAATTAGATGGACATGGTTATATCGTTTTGAAATAAGGTTAAAATGGATGTCGTTGTAGGTGTACAAGGCAACGGGAGACTTCGTTGCTGGTAAGGCCATGTACGAGCGTTACTCGGCCGTCACCGACGTGGAGCCTCCACACTTCCAGTCCCTTCGTTCCACAGTCCTCGCCAGAAAGCAGGCCCGCAAAATGTTTGTGCAGTCAAACACTTTGATTGAAGGTGATTATTTCTAGTATTACATGTTCAAATATGTAGATTTATCAGACGGAGCAAAAGCACTTAATACAACACGCACATACAATTAAGTGTTCATATTTGTAAACATAAATTTAACGCGACCGAATCTGGATGTAGTTTTATAAGTTTTGAGGTAATCGTTTTTAGTACCCATATCATTAAGTTCTACTGATCCAGTATCGCCAGCAGTATGATAAAAAGACGTTGTCAAATAGGATGATTCTGTTTTCACATGTTTATCTGATTTCTTAAATTCTAGAATATCACAGGTCTATGAATGCTGTTATATATTGTTATAAGTGTTGTTTATTTTCCTAAGACGACTTTCGGTTATATTTAATTAAACTTAACTTACATACCTAATTTGATGTTCTCAAACTAGTCTATATTCTATAGAATAAAATCGAATCGCGAACTAGATAAACCATTCACTCCAAGATAATAAAATACAATAAGCATGGTTCTCCCCGGGCGGTGGATTTTCCGATGATGTATTCTAAAGGATTTTGTCGGTGTTTCAGGGGACTCTGTGAAGTTGGTGGAGTATGAGAGCACACCGTCGGCTCTGATCCAGTCCTTCAAGGACCGCTTTCCGTCTGCTGACGTCGACAACATCATTCACCAGCTGTGGGACAAAGACTTGCCACACTTTTCCTGAGATGCTCTCTAACCTCAGGTGACAGACTCAGGCAGTGGGAAAATCCTTCAGGTCAACAGCCGTCAACTAATCACTGTGAGAGGAATTTGTAAACCATCAGGTCCTCCAGATTTACAAGTTACGTCAGGATAAACGCATTTAGAAATACAACTAAATAAGTTGATCTGATGGTAAAAACACTGTGCCTCGAGGCAAACTGGATATGGATATATATATATATATATATATGATTAATACATTTTGAGTTTGAAGTGGTCTTGAAGACGCATGCCTTGATAATAGTTAACTTCACAGAGCTTATCACATTTGCGCTTACACCAAATCCTCTGGCAGCCAGGTAAAAAGTCCAGGGAATAATCTATTAACTATATTTAGTTGGTCTTCTCCTCCAATTAAAATAAGGACTCCTGTAAATGAACCAATGCTATTTAAATGAAACTTTCCAAAAGTATTGCTGCTATGAGATAGGCAACTATTTTTAATACGAATGTGGAACATTCATTTATCTTTGTCTATCACTTTATATTCAGTTTATATACGTCAAGTTATGCAGGTGTATACCCATGAAGTTGTTTATCCCATGAAGTTGCCCATAAATATCGGTTCTGATTTACTGTGCTAACACAATTTAACAAATACCCAGTATGAAAAGGTGGATGTACTATGTGGTTAACACTAGAGTTCTGAAATATATCAAAAATTTAGAATATTGATGAGAAACATTCCATCTACACGACTTATAAGTGAAGACACAATAAATAGGAACCAGTCTCAGGATTAATGTAGGAGAGCAAGTGAATAAATGTGGAAAGAAACTAGATTTGTTGGTCTCTATTACTGTTTGAACAATGTGCTGCATACATCGTTGTATGTTATTCTATAATAAAGCTTTTTTCCAAAGCAAAAAAAAAGTTTAAAAAAACTCAATACATGTGATGACTATTCTGTGTTACACTCAGGGATGTTGGATGGGGGTCATGAAATAAGAGGAAATATTTTTCATGTGGAATTTACTGTCTCAGAGAGACTGAGAAAATATGGATAACACATCGTTGTTGGCAATGAAATCGACCTAGGTTTGTGGGGAAGTTTGAACAACTGTCTGTTGGTGTGTATGAGGCCCATTTATTCTTACTTATTTTTTAACGAGAAAAAATAATTTTAAAACTGAAAATGAAAACAAGGATTTCCTTGGAAAAGAGGAAAACTGAGATCTCTGTACACTAAAAATGTAATAAAATCAATGACCGTAGAAAGACATATCACAGAGGTAGTATCTATAAGCTGTCAGTGATGTTGACCAAACGTGGGGAGGTCTGAATACAGAAGTCAGAACAGAAGTGGTTTACTTAGTGTGATAGAGTAGGACATGGGTACTGTTCTGTAGAAGTTCACCTCCCAAGGGACCGCCATTTTGCTATCGCTGATTTCTTATCTTCTATTTAAGCATCCTCTGTGTCCTCTAATTTCCCAATGACTTTACCACGATGCCTTCCTCTATTGATAGGTTTTAATAATGGGAATCAAAGAGGAACCTTTGATTTCGAGGCGTTTATTAATTTTCCAGACCAAAGCACCATTTCATAAAACGCATGATATATTAAAGACAAACGTGAATGTTTTATACAAATACATTTATTCCAACAAGTTCTCTAGGCCCATTTAAAAGAGCCATTATCATTAAGTAAACGTCAAATCAACCAATCGGCAATTTTTAATGATTAACACCTGGAAATAAACATTTCAACAAAGTTTTTGAAACCTAGCTAGAGGACACTTATCCAAGCCCAATGTCTTGGAGATAATGTAGGGAAGGTATCTAGCCAGCAGATAAATCTGGGTTAAGAGATCGCATTGTGTTACAACTACTGATGATCATTATTCCGCACCCTTGATCTTTAACTGAATTAATAATACTGGGCCCAGTTTATACTAACCGACAGAGACACTTAAGTCTATCTTAGATGCCTTTAACAGTGAAAATGCAAGTATAACTATTCAAATTGTGGTTTTCTTAAGATGTCATATACTTCTTACCGTGTTTAGTCAGCTAAGAGTTTAACTAGTGTAGTATCTCAACCCCGCTCCCATATGTGTGGTTGCGGAAGTTGGTAACTATGAAGAAACCCAGGCTTAAAGTCGGTACCCGCTATCAGCACTCAGTCATGGCTATATGAGGTAGTACCTGAATAAACGGGGCCAGGCTTGAAGGAGTTGGCCGTGGGCACCCTGCTACCGTGAAATAATGAAGGATGGCACCGGATTACTTCATCCTGACTCCGGTATAACCGACGAGTCCTGCAGTTACACGTGCACAGGGTATTATAATCACGTAAGCTAGTCCCAAAAGTATTCAGAGAACAACATGAACACATTAAACAACATACGGAAGTCCGTCCTCCTGTAGAGGTATTGCTAAGATAGTTAGTGCTAAGTTTCCTAGAAGTCGTTTCTCATTCGTCACATTCGGAGATGGTTATAAACTAGACTTGTTCGTATAGTTTGTTCATCCTGGTATGATTAGCACGCACGTCTTGAACGTACTTAGCAATGAATCCACTTGTTCGGTAATATTTTATGGCATTTTCCAATATGTTAACCGATATACAAACTATCTAGACACCTTCACCACGACACCACACTTAAGTTGTAAAGAAATGACCATCATCATTATTTGCACCTAGTCTACAAAGCGTCAAACGAGGAACACTAGGGGAATCCTAGAGGAAGAGCTTGAAACAAAGGACCATCTGATCTCGACGAATATTTGCTAAAATAACACTGTCTGAAAACCCAGAGTAGGCATTTCTAATTTATAGCACAAGGGAATATGCGTACATTATATACAACCTGATAAGGGAAGCAATGCGTACAATTCATACATCACACCAAAATAAACGGTAGACTTTTGGTACAACTAGCATATACTCTGTATATTCTGTATTTATTTTACAGGCATAAATAACGTCTACTGGCAAAATACTTTGAAAGAAGCACTCAAACTCAGTTCAAGGAGAATCCAACCATTATTCTAAACATTGATATGCTGACTGGGATTTAACAAGCTCGAATCGGAAAGATCTTTTAAATTGTATATGAATTTCATAGCACCTATTGGGTAATGAAAGTAAACAATGCCCTATCTTATTGCGATTAACAGTAGATCATATATTTTTCATGTGGAACACTGGCTAAAATACCATGTCCATGGACTAGATAAGAATATTGTCATTTTGCGTACCTTGATATTAAGTAGAAATTGTAACTATTACTGTCTCGAGGCATCGTTTTGCTACAGGTACACTTTATGTCATTGGTGTTTATCAGATGACAATAGGACCTTACGTGTACAAATATAAGGTCCGCTTTTACCTTCCATGATACAATTATATTCTGGGTGTCTTTTGGCCACGTAAAAACAGTGCCTATGTAACAGCAAACATCCACTGACACTGTAACATAAACCACAGCGCCATCGGTTAACAATGCTGAATCAGCTAAATGGGGATTTTCATATACACATTTTGCGCCTGTGCAAATGTTTTCAGCATCTGCAATAATTAGGATCAAAAGTTACACAACACTAATTTGGCTGGGCGCATACCCTGTCCTTAATTAACAAATATATAGTTCACACAGAACAAGGTATCACAGAAAAAAAGTGGCTTTAGCTCAACAAATCCCAACTGTCTCATTGCAACTAGCACTACAGACTGACTTGATTACATCCAACGCTGGAGTTCCAGACTTAAGTGAAAAGAAATGTCAATAGTATCCATTATCATTAAGCAGCAAGAGGGTAACACCTTGAGTGGACGTTATTTTTATCACATGTGTGAGACGACTGACGCCAGACGGGAGACAAAAGGGAGGTCTCATTCACTTGCACATTGGGATAGATTACTCCCTTTACTTGGTGAGAAAACAAGGAGAGGCTTTTTAATTATTTATTAAAAAGAGAATGGAAGCGCTGTTAACACGCATCGCAGGAGCCTCAGTGAAGTTGTATCTCAGCAAGAAGGTTTGGCTGGCTTTTAAGCACAATAGTACGTATTCGGGGATCGAGCAAATAGCATCACACGTATTTTGGGGAAATTGCTCGGAGTTTATCAGGAGGTGCTCGAGTTACTCGAGGAACTGCTCTTTGTTGCTCGGGGAATTACTTGGAGTTACTCCGGAAGTTACTCCGGTTGGGAGTAGATGGCGAGTTACTCGGGCGGGGAGTTACCCGTGGAGTTCCGTGGAGAGTTACTCGGGTTTGTCCCCGTTCGCCGTCAGCGGGGTCTCGTGCGGGGCCGGCAGCTTCTCCATGTTGGGTTCTACGCCCCAGATCTCACGCGCGTACTGGGCGATGGTCCGGTCACTAGAGAACTTTCCTGAAGCGGCAATGTTCATCAGAGCCATGTGGTTCCACTTGTCTTTGTCCTAAAACATGAGCAACAGACATGCATTGCAGTTACACGGGCATTCAGTGAAACATGTGGCAGTATCTAATGTTACACGATTGTAGTACATGTATTTCATATGATTGAAGAGCACAACCACCATATTAATTCTACTGCTACCGATGAAAAGCACACGTTGGTGATAGTTAATCTCTCACAAATTTCACTAAATTATATGATATCGGGTCACCCTCTTTTTCCTGTATTCTTACTCAGTCCATTATATTCTTTTTGTGGAATGAGAAAAACTTTCTTATTTCCATCTATCAAAAGTATTATTATTACGTTGTTATTCTTTTTTTAATGAACATTGCGGTGCAACATATATAATATTATACAGGTACACAGAATAATATTCAAAGTAAACGTACATTGAAGACGGCGTTGACTCGATCCTGGGTTTTGATGTATGCCTCGAAATCCGCGAATAGCATAAACCTATAAGAAATCATAATGTTTATGATAATACATGATGACTAAAATACAAATATTAACTTTGCTATTGCTAATTTTTAGCATGAATGAGGACATTTTTGACTGTCATCAAATGAAACAGTGTTCTGAATATTCAAAACTTCGATGTCTTAATTTTTAATTTTTTTTTTTTATCTACAGAGAGTTTCTCTACTTTATCACCCTTTTGAAGTAATTGTCTGAAATCCAATATCTGTTGGTTGGACACAGGGTTGACGTGCGTCCTGCCAGGCAACCATAGCGGGACAGGTATGACACCATGCGATGATGTCACACCCACCAGTGTACTTGGTTACGGTGGTTAGGTACAGTTCTTAATTGTTATTCAAGGTAGCATCAAGCTAGGGGGCAGGCTTAGCCTCGTTTTACATCAAAACTTTGTCTTAAGCAAAGTTTAAGGGCATGATGCGGGACTCTGTCAGATTGACTGTCTAATACACACCTGTCATTGTGCATGAGGGAGTTCACGATGTCCTTGAACATGTTGGGGTCTTCTGGGGAGAAGAAACCTCCAGCGATCTGATCAATTGCCTGCTTAAGTTCGGGTAGGGAGTTGTAGTATTCTGAGGCGTTGTATCTGAAACATTAAAAAGGGAGTTTATGCTCATTTCACATCATGGAAACCACGTTATCTTTTCCATATGAATTTGGTGTGCCACAATGGTGCGATGTAAAAATATCCAGACTTTATCCCTGATTTTTTTTTCGGCATTTGCTGCAGTGAGATACCAGCCTTCCTAGGTTTTACACATCGCAGCCAATCATATGGCTGGAAATATTCAGTGCAAAGAGTGGAATTGCTTAGATTTGCATATGTTCAGCCTGTTAGCTGAAATTTTAGGTTTAACAGAAGTCTCTACCGAGACCCAACAACCCACAGTCTACGTGAATTTATGAATATTCAAGGTGACAGATGAAGGTTTCTGGAATATTCGGGTAAAAATTGTTGCTTAAAATCTGCCTCAACTATTTACATTTTATTGATTTGTTGAGAAAGTTTAGAGTATTGCCTTGCCACATTCGAAATGATACAAATCGACTCAAAGGTGAAAGTCTAAACCCTGCTATGTGTAGGGCCATGATTTACTTGGCTCTGAATGCTCACAACTATTTGCTAATCTCCGATCTGCCATCCAGCACTTTCCTCCTGCCTGTAAGGAATAAGTCAACCTTGATTACCCTTTCTTCTTGAGTGCCTCCACATCATCCACGGTCATACCAAAGATGAAGATGTTCTCCGGTCCCATTTCCTCTTGCATCTCGACGTTGGCACCGTCCAGTGTGCCGATTGTTAGACCACCGTTCAACTGAAATATGAACATTACATATCTCAAACCGCAGTTATATAATTGGGAGCCGAAAATTTTTGCAAATCGCCAAATTCATACTTACTTCAGGCTTTTGGCCCAGGTCCGATAACCAAATCATTTTATTAGTTTTTTTCCCCAAGGATGAAACCGCTGTTGTTTTCATACCCACACCTTGACAACACCCGACAAACCCAATGTCTTACTCACAAACCGTTTTCTAAACAATTTACTTAAATCAAATCGCCACGATTACGCTACTGTCACTATGGTCGTCACAATCGAACCGTTCCGATGTCGTAGCCAATAACAGACATCAAGCCCATTCAAGCGTTAGCTGCCAACGTGGAAACAACCTAGCCTCGTCATAAGCATTTTTATTAGTTGAATATTTTTTTTTATGTTTTGGGATCTTTTACTCTTCATCCCCCCAAAGCCATACGATAAGATTCATATACGAATGCGTTACCATAAACTTCATGTTGCCGGTGCCCGAGGCCTCCGTGCCGGCGGTGGAGATCTGTTCTGACAGGTCCGTGGCCGGCATGATCTTCTCTGCCAGCGACACGCGGTAGTTCTCCAGGTAGACGCACTTGAGGCGGGTGCCGATGATGGGGTCGTTATTCACCACGTGAGCCAAGCTGGTGAACAGCTTGATGATGAGCTTGGCCATGTGGTAGCCGGGCGCGGCCTGCACCAAGAAAACTACCATGTCACTAAATAGTCCACAAAACTATGACTAAATGAACTGATAACCGATGATGTTATAGCGATGCAGTTGATAGAAGAGAAGAAAATTATCATATTAATAAAAAATAATCAATAACGAAAATAAATTTAGAAGATCAGAAATACACAAGTCTAAAAGCCCTGACAGTCCTGTTTCTAGATATTTGGAATTAGAATATTCATTATGTATTGACAATTTGACGGATCCTAGCCCTATACATATTTCTAGAACGGATATTTTCACAGTGTTATAGGTGCGATGGGGGACTAGAAGTACGATACCATTTGCCTCCCACCATACCAGTGTGGGGTGGGTAGTGGTGACACTGGCAGTGACGCTTACCTTGCCGCCCATCATGACGGTGCGTGGCGTGAAGGCACGGTTGGGGTCTGCCTTCAGTCGGTTGTACATTACTACGATGTGCAGACAATTGAGCAACTGGCGCTTGTATTCGTGGATACGCTTCACCTGCACGTCGAAGATGGACGATGGGTCCACTGTGACGTTGTACTCCTTCTCGATGAAGGCCGCCAGCTTCATCTTGTTTTCCTAGTAAAGAAAAGAGTCACAAATTGCATTACAAAAAACAGCATTCATATAAATGACCGGAGTGTAATTATAGAATGGATCTTCAATGACAACTTCTAATGATTTCGAAGTCCGTCTAACTAAATGGTAGAGCGGTATTGTACAGTCGAAATCGTATCCCATTAGAGATAAACTGTGAAGGGTATATAGTCATTTTTATTAATCGGAAAAGTAGGTCTTTAAAAACGCTGTTATATACTACCAACATGGTACATAATTGAATCCAAGTTTTGTGACCGGATGATGAAACTGACCATTTTGACCTTGGCGATGGCGGTGAGCAGGTTTTTGTCATTCTGGAACTTCTCAAGGTCACGAAGTTTCGACAGATCGGTCACCCATTCTTCTCCGATTTTCTGAAAAATATAACTTTCTTCAGTTAGGGAAGTGTCTATGATTTGGGCTGATGTAAAATAATTTAGCGAAAGTGGATAACTACCAAGTTAGTGGGATGTTTGTTTCTTGATATTCCAGCTATATTCGGCAGTGCCGTATGTTGTAAATACAAACTATAACCTTGTACCCCTATAAAAAGTTAGTTCTGACAACTTGAAAAGAGCAAAAACGATGGATGGACGTTATCAAAGGAAAGTTCCACAATATCAGAGACAAAAGTAGAATAGGCTGACTTGACTAGAGGGGTGTCTTTTTCCCCTCTTGACCCTGTAAAACAGCCGTCATCATAACGATAAATAATGAATGCGTTATATTTCCAGTAAACAAAGATCTGCTGTGGGCATTGAACGTGATATCCTACCTCTGCGATGACGTCCGCCAAGCTGGGGTTACACAGCAGCAGCCAGCGGCGTGGGGTGATCCCGTTTGTCTTGTTCTGGAACTTCTCCGGCCACATTTCATAGAAGTCGTGGAAGCTGAGTATAGAAGGATACGCGGTGAGTATTCTCTTTTTATCCTACCCCTCATATAAATCTCCATAGACTTAACATGGTGTAACTGTATGCCACGGTTATCGCATAAAATATGTATATGCCACTGGTGACATATGAAGTTAAAAACATGTAACAGGGTAGGATAAAATCTAAACATCACTCAATTTCATATGATTGTTTATATGGCATGAGTTGTCTTCGCGGCATGATATCACGAAGCAGAATTTCGTGATGTTTCATGATATTATATAATCACCACTACATCGAGTAACAAGTAAACGTTAAATTGAAGTAACAAAATGTGTAACATATACTCTTAAGAGGGCAACTGAAACACTACATCTCGATATTCAACTCCTTCAAGTGTCTTTTGAATTCAACTGGTATCAAACTCGCTGATGTTTCTATATCAATATAGTTTTACATCAATTGATTAAGATATCACATACAAGCTCTCATCTCGAGTTACTTATGGGTTGGGATATAGTACATGTACAGTACATGTATTCATTAACCATCCACTATGCCATATTAAGAGTAAGTAATATTTGCAAGAATATCTCTATAGACCAGACCTTTCATGAATAATGAATGTTAATGTCCATGAAAATGTATAGACTGCTATACACACATGTATGAATGTGATGCTGAGACTGGGGCACCCTTAAAACTATCAGTCCGACTGATGACTGGAGCCACTCCCACTCAGGGGACGAGGAATGCCTCGTGGCACTCCCATACAAAGGATGAAGAATTCTTCCATTACAACAAACACTATTTCCTATCAAATAATTCATAGACTTTCACAATTTCTTCACAATAAATCAAAAACACTTTAGGCATCATTATTCAGTGCAAGAATTCTGCATGTAATGAAGATAATGCACAGCGAACTGATATTTTGAAGAGATTCCGGCACCATCATCATTTATGACAATCTTTATCATTATCATAATCATTATCATTTATGATAGCTTTCATAAAAGCTTCGTCCCATGCTGTTATATTCCTACACTATGTATCGGATGTATATGGGACGACTCCCACTAGGATTTTTGTTGTTGTTTTATTAATTCAATTTTTATTCTGGAGGTCATGTAGGCTCTGAATATGCCTATTTCGACAGTGCTCCAGGTCGGACTGAAAGGGTCGATATCAGTTGGACACCCAATGCATAACTCTAACTGCCCATAGACTGAGAAACTTTGTGTTGGTAATGCAGTCATCGTTCACTCACGTGCTGTCCTTGATGATCTGGGAGTGGATAGCGGCGACGCCGTTGATGGCGTGGGAGCCGACGATGGCCAGGTGCGCCATGTTGACGCGCTTCTCGTCGCCCTCCTCCACGAGTGACATGCGGCGGAGCCGGTCCACGTCACCCGGCCAGCGCTCAGACACCTCCTACACGAGACACACACAGTACTCAGTATCTCCATGTTCTGTGTATCGCACGTTACTCGGAAGACAAACATGGGGTTAACGTCTCCTCTTATATTCAAGCATGGGACAGGGAGATGACCAGAATTGCGCAAATATTAGTCTCCGTCTGTCAGGTTTTTAATTTGAACCTCCACCCCCTACAATTTTCCCCTCGAGTTTACATTGATCTCAAGAATAACCCTTAGAGTGTCAATAAATGTTGAAATCGGGGAAAATTCCATGCCTGTGTATTACAGTAGATATTACCTAAGTTCACACAGAGACCACTTGCGTTAAGCAGGGATGAAAGTCGGGACTGATGAAAAAGTCGGAAACAAAAACACAAAAAAACTGGGGCGTATTCGGGGGGGGGGGGGACGGACGCCCCCCCCCCCCCCGTGCCGTCAAACAAAATTTCGGCACTTGGCGGAACACTAACGGCAGTGCCCTTGGCACGTTTAACTGCCGCCTTTGTTAATGATCGTATTTCAAGATGCAGAAATTTCTGATTTCCGTCAATTGTCGGCGAACTTGCATCCCTGGTTAAGTGATGGAGTATTTTACAGCAAATATAGTTGAAATTATCAGTGTTTTGTAAAAGTGATAGGTGAGTTTATGCCTGCGGACCGAATATAATGATGTAACAAATTGTATCTGACATGATTGTATGTGACTAAAAAAGATACATAGTTTCGGGCCACTTTGTACCTGGTCCCATTCATTGACCTTCGCCTGACAGCTAGCCAAGTCCATGATCGTAGCCAAGTCCATGATATCACCAACCACAAAAATAAGTTATAGATTAGCATTGAATATTACCCGTGTAAGACCTAGCGGAAAATGTCACATGAATCCCAAACCTGTAACAAACCCAAATATGCCACTTGAGACGTGGCAGAATTCACATCTTGTCACAGCCAATGAGAGAGAACAAATTAACAACAGATATGCCACTTGATCAGACGAACGTGGAGACAACCTGCCTACCTTGAGGAAGCGCGCGTTGATTTCGTAGATGATCTCAAGGTGGCGTGGCAGCAGTTTTTCGAAGAGGTGAACAGGCCACCTCTCCAGAGCCTCGGGTAGCACCGTGTGGTTGGTGTAGGCGTATGTCTTCACCGTCACTTCCCACGCCTGCGAAATGTAAGGATAACCGTAAGTGCCAGGTAATATACATTTACCTCAACCCGGTATTTTTCTC
Organism: Alentia gelatinosa; assembly: GCA_950022655.1. Lineage (NCBI taxonomy): Eukaryota > Metazoa > Annelida > Polychaeta > Phyllodocida > Polynoidae > Alentia > Alentia gelatinosa. Next base: position 104,976,009 of record OX465581.1, read on the forward strand.
CATGGGCTTAACGTAAGGAACTCGTACTCCACGGCGGTGAAAATAGTGTAAGTCTTACTCCATAGATAGCGGGTTATATCATCTTATTAATTAGTAATGTTCCTGGCCAAGAATCTGGGATGAGATAGGATCAGAAGCTCACTCCATGAAAATAACTTGGTCCTCGTTTGACTGCTACATTATAATTCACTCAGCTTCGCTTTGTGAAATACTCCGCAGTCAAACTCGGGAGTACGGACCAAGTTATTTTCATCTTGTGAGTTTCCTTCTAAGTACCAGGCTATCTATCGACTTATGTGCTCTGTAAAGGTATTGACGACATAAAGGCCGTCATTCACCAGCAAAGAAATACAATATAAAATCACAGAAATACAGCTAGATGTACATTACTTATCTATAAATGTAAAAGTCTAAAATGTATACTCTATAGACGCTCATGTACGCTAGTATTACACAGCTGGGGCGTTCTAAAAATCAGCTAAGATCACATAAAAACAAAAATCAGCAAACAATACATGTACTCTCAGTTTGGTTTGGTTGATTTAACATCCCAGAGTGGGTGATTGATGACCTGCGTCAGCTAGAATTCAAAGCGCCGTTTAGATGATCAATGACTGACCTTGTCCCATGAAACCTTCTCAATGTCAACCAACACACGCATCAATTCTGGGATGGACAGTGACGGATGAGTGTCATTGAGCTGGATAGCAACCTGAAGGGTAAATAGTGTCCAAATTCTAGATTATATTTGCATCATGTATTTTTGCAAAATGCAAGTGCTGCTAAATTCACTTCGATGGATAATTATATTTTAAAATAGTGTCATTAACATTTCAAGGCATTTCGTTTTACTTAGCATAAGATATAAGGATGTTTAGATGTTAGACGAAAAAGACAGTTCGCACAGGAAACAAACAATGTATACGCTCCAAAAGATTAATTATCACTACCTGTGGATATTCACACTGAAATCCCAAGCACCAAAATTATCATAACAGCTGTATTATCTAAACGATAGTTATATTATGCTAAACTACATGCAATTTAGAATATAATTTTCCGTTATAATAAACAATAAGACCACGTTTTTCCTTGACCTTTAATGACATCAAGTACATGTACTCATTGTACCCTATTGTGACTTATTTGAGGGACTTTTGCGTTTTCACTTATTTTGCTCTGACATACCTTTTCCGGGAAGGCATCGAAGGAGGTCCTCACAGGTTCGCGACAGCCGAATTTAGATGACTTGAAACGCCTGATGATGTCCTGAAGCGTTGCGGCCACAAGGAAGTACTGCTGCTTCAAACGCAGCTCCTTACCCTCAAAGAACTATAAACAAGAACCCACACATATATAACGACTGCCTATTGGTATCTCCAGTACTCTTGAAATGATGGACACCTATCTTTGGATATTAACTCGTCAAATGGTAAAACAGACTACATGTATCTTCTTGAGACTAGGTTTTCTGGTAGGGAACCACGTCCATTTTTCAACACAAAATATTGCATCAAAATCCCTAAATCCCTTTATTCAATATTCGGTCTATTTTTCTAATCAGTCAAAAGAAAAATCTTGTTTTATTCAGGGATTTCGACCAAAGCCTTGCCATCTTCAATCTAGAGAGAAATATCGTTGACCTGCATGAAGCTTGGGGCCGATGGGATCCTCCATACTATACTATTTCTCCATAGAAAATAGCACAATGTTCAATAACTTTATATTTGATTAATATATCGGGTTACGTTTTCAAATTTATTCTAGTCCTGTGTATCGTTCGATATGGTATAAATTCCTTGTGGATTACACAAAAGATGATCAGGTAAGCATTAGTAAACATTGGCTAAGCACTGTGAAGTTGCTTTGGAAGCATTGATGGTCGCGCCACATAGTATTAAACTCGGCTGCAAACCCCATATACATGTATATAGGGACCATACATACAGTACCTGTGCACTTAGGGGGTGGGGTTGGGGTGGGGTGTCAAAGGTTTGGGTAATTTTTCATATGCCCCTTCTTTGATCTATTACGTACAGAATTGAGAGGGGGATGGGTGAACATTTTCAGTTGTTTTGCGCACATACTTCATGGATGGCCCCATTATGATAATACCCGTTCCTCCATTAGGGGTATGTATACAAACATGGGGATATTGCTGTCACTCACGTTGTCGTTGGGGTAGAGCACACGAGTGATGTTCTCCGCAATGTTCCGGTCACACACGGCTTGGATGTACTCTCCGCTGTTGACTGTGGAAGAAAATATTCACCATAAAGACATGTGAAACAGTACATCCGCGCTTTCAGTGATAACGCACTTTGCCTCATGAGTATGAGAAGCAGTTATTCGTGTCTGAGGGCTGATAACATCTGGCGATATTTTAATTTTGTTACAATTAAATATTCTACAAGGAAAAACACTCTGTAAAATTAGAAACAAAGAAATAGTATGACGTGAAAAAAACCACTTCTTTTTTAAATTAGAATTGATACACTACTAATGCAGAACAAATGTCTGACTGAATGTATCACAGTATTAAGTGCTCATTATGAATGCTATACTCCGAACAGAGACGCTATCCACGGATAAAACCTGTGCTCGGAGAGGAAGACTGATTGGCTGCCACTTACAGAAGGAGAGATCGAAGCTAGTGGGCGCCTTGGCGGACCAAAGACGAAGCGTGTTGACGCAGTTGTTCCCATAGCCGGGCACTGGGCTGTCGTAGGGCATGGCAAACACAACCTGTCAACACACAACATGCCAAACACATGCCGTCAGTAGTCAGAAGTAGCACTGTACAGTCATGATCAGGTGGCACTATCCACATAACAGGCAACACTGGCTAACAATACTGTTCAAAAAGGAGGGAAAACCTAGGGAACGAAGCGACAGCTGTGCCCAAATTTCAACAAATTTGTATGTCTATTTATACTTAAAAAGAAACCAAAACAAACATAACATAGTTACTTCAATAGAGAAAATTGAAATGAGATAGAACAAAAACATCCATAAGCACAAAACAGGTTAATTGGCAATAATTTCTTGAAAATAAAAACAAAGGTGATTACAACTGTAACAAGAGACGATTTCAACATGACTCACTGCTAATATAAGGTGTAGAAGCCCTATGCCAAACAATCAAAACACAGTTCATAGCAGTAATAGAAACGGGTAGATAAAAATGCCAAATCCAGGTTGGAGTGTCTGTAGATCCTTGATAAAAGTATTTCACAGAATTTCAAATATTGACTCTGCTGATAAATGTGGAGTGGTGACATATGATGAGTAGCAACGTGATCAGTTAATCATAACCCATATTTATGTACCATAGGCTGTACGTCCCATATGGTATTCATCTCACAAGCATAGCGGGGGATATTATGTAGCAACGCTTCAGAATACACATACAGCACCAGGTACAGAAATTAAGGGCGTCATAATGAGATCTCATTAAAGTCCACGAACTTTTTTCTGTTGAAAAAATCGTGAGCTAGGCCTACATCCAATAGTACCTCCTGCTCAAGTTGTCCACTGTATCAAAGCATTTTCTGTGGATTATGTGTAGCCCCGGTTCCGAAATACGTAACTCAGAAATCGGTAGAGAGCTTCATATTGACGGATATCCTTCCTGGACCCGTATACGTAGACCCTACAAAGCCAACTTTTCAACGACCATCCGTACGTCAAGCCATCCTCAAAGCGACCTCAATTACAATCTTCTTTTGCAATTCTCAAAAGCAACCAGTAACATTTATTAAATTTCGAGACTTTGGGCATCTAAATTCAGCGGACGCAATACATACTGCAAGTTCTGACAAATCCGCTTGTACCTATGGTAGACTTTTAAAAGCAGAAATATTTGTTAGTGTAATGTTCTGATTACACATTTGCAAGGGAAAGAGGGTACCACTTTGTCGGACCCTCTTATGAGGTCACATGAGGAGAGATAGGCAGCACTCTTGTTCATGTATACGGATGGTCTTAGCATGGGCCACTGAGGTTAGTTGATGTACACCGATCGTTCTCCGAGCAGATGCGCAGTTGTCAGCCAATGAGTTAGTGACCAAGGATGGGGGCGGGGAGTGGAAGAGACGCGGGTCACGTGCACACAGGCCGCTACTTACACGACCTCAAGTTGAAGGTGGCTTCGGCCTTTGCAGACCAAAGACGCAATGTATTGACGGCGTTGTTTTTGAACCCGGGAATGGGACTGTCGTAGGGGACGGCCAGCAGGCGCTGTGGACGGGAAGAAGGGGTTAGCTTCCCCTGTCAGTTTCTAACCATAGGATCAATGGCCCAGACTCCTATATAGTGAAATCTGAGTCATCGATTAAACCATATGCTCCTATTCCAGCAATAGCCTGGTTAATAAATCAATGGATGTGAATGTAGCTACGGTACCTTTTCTCTCTGTGTGGTGGTTATTTTCTGCTAGATAGGTAAGAATCAAGTGTACTCGTACATGCCGAATGTTACTTATTCTTAAGTTGTTGATGTCTCTATTCATAAAGGTAAATCGTCAATTACCAATTACCTTCTTCAGATGGCCTTCCCATAGAAAAATATTTAGCATGGTGACATAGTATTTTTTTTTAGCATTTCTCATTTGTATATGTTCCCAACTATCATAATCCAGAATTATTTGGAGATAGCAATAGAACATCAGTGTCATTTAGCAACAAAGTCAAAATATTGCATTTTCCCATAGACACCAATAGTTAAGCACTTACATTTTCAGATTGCCCTCCCATAGAAGTTAACATGGTGACATGCCATTTTTTTGCATTTTCTAATTGCTGTTATATGGAACTTATATTATTCTGAGTTATTTGCAAAACTCAATAGAATTTAGAAATCGGCCAACTACCAGCATTTGTCTTTAAACTGCTGCACTGGTTGTGTTGGGCTTAGTGGGTGATGTCTTTCAGTAGCAGCAACCGGGGTCAGATCACAGCGGTCTGGCCATCTTTTCATAGGAACAAAAAAGGCCCATGTAATTTGTATATCCAGTCCTTCCCTGTCAGACATTTGCTTGTGCAAACTCTGCAGCCACGATTAACTACATCTAGATTCCTCTAATTACCCTAATCTCATATACCAGTGGGCCAGTATAACGCGTGTACTACTTAGATAATTGCATATATACTTTAACCTAGACAGTAATGTATAACATTGGTAGAAGTAGGACTGATAAATGGACTCAGCAACTTCAGAACGGGCCACGGTCGGCATCACGTACTACCCTGACTCTGCCAGGGACCTCAGTCTCAAGAAACACTTTCTTTTTCTATTTTATTTACAATATTGTGTTTTTATGTGCGTGTATTTGTTCCTGCGCTCGGTTGGAAAGGGCCGAGCTGTCAGTTAGCTGGGTCAAGTCAAGTGAGCTGGCACCACGCCACACGAGCGCTACTGAGGTTACGATTTCCGTGTGTCCTTGAATAAATCACCACAGCTTTATCATCAAAATACAATGCATATTACAATACACATTTCCTACATCTTCTCCTCTAAATCAAGTACTGAGAGTTCCCAAAGTGTCCCTATACGCATATGAGAACACGCTATGGTAAATGTTTTTAAATTCTGCTGTAAAAAGTTATTGTTTAAACAGTATGACTGGACTGAATACAGGAATAATATCTGTCTGATATCATTTTCGCCACTTTCGCGGTTCATTGTATGACTAGCCTACTCTACTTTACTCTGTTATTCAGGGCCAGTGGGGACTGTCAATCAAAGTAACTCCTCAAGTGTCCTTAAGGTGACGGTTTATAAATGAGTGTCTTAAAAAGTTTTAGTCTATGAAGAAGATAAGATATGGATATTCAAAGAGTTTAACTGTTTATCAGAAAAGGTCATTTGAGAAAAAACACACAGGGTGGCTTGATTTAAGAAAGAAAATAACACAAATTAGTTGAGTATGTCATAGTCTTAAATGATAAACCAACTTGAGTATTTCCGATAACAAATCAAAATTACCGAAACCAGGTCTAGACTTGTTTGATCAAAATTTGGAGTTATCCATTAACAAGAAAAACGGGAACGTAGGCATACCTAAATTCAAGTCAGATACGAGAAGATTTGTTTCAAGGTCAAATAAATGACGATATTCATGAATAGTCAGGGAATGATTCAGAAAACGAGGTTTTAATCTACATACACAATCATTTAATTTTATACAACGCGCGAACAACCGGACAAAACTGGATTTATTGGATACACAAAGTGTATGGGGGTGGGAAGGGAGGGCACTCTGCAGTAACCTCAGGTGATACAAGCCTGGATACTTCATACCTTTTTAGATACAAATCGCTACGAGCCTATCATCATGACCTTTGAACATTACATCATATATCCATATGTCAGGCAAATATGCACCAAATTCGACATTTTCCCTATTATTCAAGGTTGCATGAAACTATAAGCGTATTTTGATACGTATATATATGTTTGTATATCAGAAAAGAAAAGTGAAAAAAAACTAATTACTGCCATGAATATAGGTTATATCTAAACCATGCTAATGTCAGTTAAATCATTCCCAACTAACTTTACTCTTTTTTGGGGACAATGACAATAATTAATTACGCCAATATGTTTTGATGATTACTGACCACCAACTGGTGGGTGTTGTGTCAATCTTAATGATAACCTTATTTGCTTCTTAAGTGCTCCATGCCAAGTTCCACTTTTTCACAATCATTGAGGTTCAATTAGATTTTGAATTGTTGATACCATGCCAAACTTATTTCATACTATTATGACTGGCCCGAATTAACTCAGGCATGCGGCATCAACACCCATAGAATCCCTGTTACACAAAAATGGCACGAATTGATCCTAGGGGTTGAGGGTATACTGTCATACATCTACCTCAAATTTCATCAATTTGTCCTCGAGTATATCTATATTACTAAATTTTACATCTAAATCTACTCAGAATCGTCTGCCTAGAGTGTTGTTCACTGTCGACTGCGTACAGATCCCCACTCAGTTATCTCAGGTAGTACGTTCTGCCATTCCCCTCTACCATCTTGTCACGTACTAGACCCCTCCCCCAGAACTGCCTACTCGTGGTTCCCATGGAAACGTCCATGGAGATTCTAGGTGATGCCGGTGGGTGGGTGCAACACGAAAATAGTGAAGTGCATATATCACTAGCAGTGCCTCATTTCACTATCACATACTCCGTAATTTCGATAGGCAATACACTTCCTTAGATTTGCCTTCACTATTCACTTTTTTATCTAATTTACCACTTTGTATCAACACAGAGGTAATCATCAGTTTGAGACACTAATGAGTGATACTAATTAGTGATACCAACGCTTATTGGTGATATGGGCCTAAATTAACATATATTCTGCAAATAATAGCCCACTAGCTGATCGACACTGACGTAAAAATTAGTAACTCTACTTATATCTACCAATGGTGTGACAAGTTGGTTTTGAAAGGATTCATGGTATTATGTAGATTGTCTCCCCAATATCACACCAGACAAATGAGATGACATAAGTTTCTCCTGCAACTATAGAGATAGCGTCCCTTTCAAAATCATACCCTGGTTTTATCAAAAAGTAAAGGTCTTGCCAAATAAACATATGCGTATTTATGATTTACCGCTATAGTTTCTTCGGTAAGCCATATTACATTATTCATCTGAATTTTGAGAATGGACTTTCTCCTGTTATATTGAGTATTCCATGTCAGAAAAATCCACCTTATACCACCTGTATACTAGCTTGGCGCATTAACAATACAGCAGAGGTTGGCAGCTTCTTGAATAGAGATAAAGAAGCCACGCTGCCAAAACACGACAGTTAAGCTTGTGCCTACCCCGATAAAGTCACAATGGGTCAGAAAGTGTATATAGAACGGGTTATACGCTTCTTTTGCTAGGACAAAGCCCAAACCATCCTGAATGGGGATTTAGAAAAGGTCTCTCTGAGAAAACAAACTCTAAATCTATCATAAACTCAACCTTTTTACGCTTTGATTTATGACATTAAACGATTCATCTGACTGGTTTACTAATGCAAATAAGAAAATCAACGTGGCATAAACTGATGCACATCACATTAGCAAACACATGTGGCCACATCCAATTTCCATCTCGGTCCACTGACCTCTGAGACCATGACCTCGATTCTTTGGCTGCTTTCCAGGTTATTACTAGATCGCGATATAGTTCAATAGAACTGCCATATGTTTACCGTTGAGTTTATCATTACGCCAAAAATATCGATGGCAGTCCGATTATTAACGTATTCAAAGATACTATCATTTTCAAAGGATCCGGTTACATTTACTTGTTCAAATTTACTCCAATCTGAAAAATCCTGATATGTTCCCGGCCTTTGTAACGCTATTATAACACGACAACAGTTCCCATGCCATATCATGGCCCTTTGTAGGAGTCCGTGATATGGAATTCAAGGTGCCAAATCAATGCTCCTGTTATGCTAGTGCTCTTTGTATTTCATATGGACTCTATACGAAACCCGAAAGTGTCCCTAGATAACCTACACATGGTAATCTTTGAACAACGCTGAAGACAAGACCAGGCTACTCGAGGTGAATGTGATTGAACTAGTTTTCTAATCTGTTCAAACCTATAATGACCACTCTATCATCGACATTTAATAGACAAGAATAAAAGTGCTAGAAATTATATAAACCTCTTATACTCGGGGCATTTTCCCATTTCAAGGACATTATATTATTGTTCTGATGTACTTTACTATCTGCATTTATGGTAAGGTACATTTATATTTTAGACAATCTTTTGGAAAATACCTAACATCCGTATCCCGTCAGCACTGTACTGTCTTTGATAGATTATTATCACAATTATCATTATTACATTAGCTGGTTTTGTATTCTGATTTTAGCAACAAACACTACTGTAAGATGTTTAAGTCTTCTTGGGATACAATATTTAGCGTATTTTCATTAATCAAATGACGTACCATTTTCTAATCATTGTGATTGTACACAACGGAACATAACCATAGTAACATGCTGCTTTATCTAAATATCTTGCATCTCATGGCAGGAAATTTATCATAATGCCGTCTTCATTTATTTGTAGCTTTCATAATATTATAGAAAAGATCCTCCCAATATTTACATGTAAGGTCCATAACATTCAGGTAAAATATCTTAAATATCTTATGTTATCTACCTGTGTGTCCACCCACTTCGAGCCTTGGTCGGTTTTTTCCACACGTCCATAAAAGTTAACTGGGATGGTGTACTCCGGGCGAGCCTTTTCCCATGGATTTCCATAACGGAGCCAATCATCAGGCTCTTCTACCTGTTCGATGAAGTATCAAAATTAGAAATGAGAAAATCGATGTGAATTCAAACGAAAATAAGAGTCAGATATCGATGAAAGGCATTTTCACCTTATTTAAAGAACATGTTTAATACTTTAACTATTACTATTGAATATCTATCCGAATAAACATTCACACCAACCTGCCATCCACCTTTGATCGCCTGTGTAAAGATCCCATAGTCATAACGTATTCCATAACCATATGCGGCGAGACCCAGAGTGGCCATAGAATCCAAGAAACATGCAGCCAGACGGCCCAGACCACCGTTACCCAGGCCTGCATCCTCTTCAATCTCTTCCAGTTCTTCTATATCAAGACCAAGCTGAAACAAACATAGAACTTATATAGACTTACAGAGATTATATATAGAGCGAGGCACTTCTCATCACCTTATTCAGAACCATTCCAGTCCCAAAGAAGGCCACAGCTCCCCCTGGTCGAAACGTTAGCTAATGAAATTTGTCTATCAATTATTGTAATCATCAGTCAGATGCCCAAATGAAAACTGAAGAACATGATATTGATGAGTGGTTGTTGGTCACTTCCTTTTGTACTGACAAAAAAAGAGTGCGGTATCATATAAAACAGTGAGCTTACTGTTTGGCTTTTTTAAAGTTAATTTTTAGAGCGTTTATCTAGGGAAGATCATACATCAATAAGTGCTGGGGTCGACCTCAACCGTTCTGCCACCCGGACCCTCTGGGATCACAAAAACAGATTGCTACAAGGAGATAAGTCCACATTAGCTGTGGACAGGTAGTGCCTCTACCAGAAGACCCATCCCGAAGTACACTACAATATTGCGCATTTGACTGTAACTCATGGTCTTTTCACCACCTTGGAAATAACAAAATCAACAACCAATCAATAGTGATGAGATGAGATGATAAGAATAGCCTCTATGTTCAACATTTGCCAATTCAATCAGTAAGGATTTCACACGAATGTGTTGAAAGTGAAGTTCAAAATTAACACAAGGCTGATAAAGAGCTTTATGGTGAATCAAATGTGTGATATATTGAATGTTGACAGATATGATGGCACTGGTAAAATTTACCTGGTAGAGTGCCTCGTCGCAACCACTCTGAATCCCCAAGTTCACCATCGTGTTCGTCAGTGTTCTCCCCATGTAGAACTCGAGCGACAAGTAATAGATCCTCTGTTAAAAGAAAATAATGGCATGATTTTTTGTTTGAGGTTTAACGTCCTAGGATACCCTAAAGGAAATAAACTAATTGTAAATTGTATTTTCCTTCTTGAAAATATCTTGGCATATCACAGGTATGTTTGGGGCTGTCCATAAATGACGCCATGCTATTATTGACCATTCTTGCCCCCCCCCCCCCCCCAACCTTGTCATGTTTTGTCATGCAACCCTTGACCCCCCCCCCCCCCCCTCTAAAAATGCACCATGCCGGATGGGATGCATCAATGTACCAGGTTGCTTGCCTGCCTCCTGTCTTGTTTAATAAGGGAGGGGGGGGGGGGGGTCTTCTATTGAACTGGCAATGAATCAGATGCCAACCAACCTGCATAACTACACATCAACCTGCCTATTCACCAAATCTGCCTATCTACCTGCCCACCAAACGTACCCAAGAAACTGCCTACCAACCTGCCCACAAACCTACCTAACTTTCCAGGATGGCCACTGACAGGCTGACCAATGACAGGTAAGCCAGCAGCCTGCCACCCAGGGGCCTGGCTAGCAGCAGATTGCCCGTAAGCAGACAGCAGTGATGTGTAGGTAAAGTGGTGTGTTGTTAAAAGTCAGTGTGAGTAAATAGGTATGTGGGTGAAAGGGAGTGTGGGTGAAAGGGTTTTTAGAGGAAGGACAGTGTAGCTGAAAAGGTGTGTGGGTGTATTGATATGTAGGTGAAGGAGTGTGTCAGTCAAGGGTGTGTGGGCAAAGGGGTTTGGAGATCAATGGAGGAGAATAAGCACATCATTGATCAGGTGCGTAGGAGGAGGCGTAGGTGGCTGGAGGGTGTGTGGGAAAGGGGTGTGCAGTTTACACGTCATTGTAAGCCCGGCCCAAATGGTGCGATTGAGTGTGATGTGAATGCTGCTAGCATTTGCCCTTGCCCAGCATGGCTGAATGAACAGTTTAATCTTTTCAGTATATCTACATAGATCTGTTCAATAATGTAATATAATTTATATGTAATATGTGAGGCCATTTTTATTTTTTTTAAAGAAGTGTCATCCTGCCATATAACATTTGATAACACTGTATAATCCCAACTAACCAACAGACTGAAAGGCAGGCCACTGCTGGGTGTGCAGGTTGCTGATTGGACTGCTTGGTGAAAAGGAAGGCTGGTGAATAGACAGGATGGTGGGTGGTCAAACACCATGCTTTACTCAGCATAGACGTACTAGAGGAAAACTGTTTAGGTATGAAGATATCAGCCTAGGTATGAAAACATCATCCTTGGTATGAAAACTGTAGTTACCACACCATCAAAAGTGGTACATTATTTAGATGTGTACAGGAATAACTTTTGTTCCTGTCCCTTTATCTGTCCTTGTACTCCCCCCTTCCTTACCTTCCTATCTTTTTTTTCAAACATGACTCCATGCACCATATCACTCCTCACCCCACTTGCCATGTTTGGTAATGGAAACTGGGACTCCCCCCCCCCCCCCCCCCCCACACACACACGCACACCTGCTGCATGATGTTATTTAATATTTCATGGACGGCCCTTTTTCTTCAGACGAACATAAACTTGTTAGTCAACAGCACTGGTCATGTGTTTGCCGAATATAAGATAGAAAGTTTCTATAATCTTTGGTATATATTTATCCTTGGATTATCTTAAACTAGTTTGAAATATGATATGGAGCTTCTTAAGCACATATTTAATTCAATCCGTCGAGCAATTAGACTATGAGGCCCAACCACCTGGTTCTATCTGAACGATTTCAGAGAGAAATCATCCAACACATATACATTAATACTCAATCTGATCCTGAATCATAGTTCAGAAATAGTACTACACATTGTAGTGTAGTACTTTCTCTACTACTTTCTATTAGTATATCCGGCCCTCAGATCGGTCAGACGATTCCCACTCTTTTCAGGACGGTATACATTTTTAAAGAAAACAGAAAAAAAAGAAACAACTAAGAGCATAATTACCTGTAACACCAACACAATAATAGAGCCAAGTGTGGTACGAAATACTTATATAATGACTAGCGAGGGCGTGTTGTGGGTGTTCAAACTGTAGGCTCTGTGATAATATAGAAAGACATGGTTAGTGTGTCTGAATGGAATCTGTTCAAAGATATTTTGGTCGGAAATACTCACCGAATTCGAAGAATGAGGAGAGTATTTCTGACCAAAATATCAAGGAACAGATGCAATTCAGACACACTCACTATGTCTTTTTATTATCATATACCTAGAAATCACTAAGAATGCCATTCTACAACAACTCACTAAATAGTAGAATGAATGTTCACTTGGTACGGAGGGTAGTATGATACATACTACGCCATAGTGTGGACGAATGATATCATGAGAACATGAGACATTCGTGCACCGGTATATAATAATATATTTCTTCATCCGTTTATATTTACACTGTTGGCAGTGTTGCCCCTGCCTCTTTATTAACCTCTACCGTGACTCTGCTTTCAAGAGATTATTGATAATGCATGCTAATGTCCAGGTGAAAGAGAAGAAATCATTTGATTGCACTGCCAGTACATACGGTACTGACCTGTAATCATCAACCTCTGGCTCTGAGGATTGAACCACCGTGATTGAACTTACTCCATGAACTCAGCATGCAACATCCCCACACATACTTACTTTAAAATGTAATGCTTTATTGGCTTTGGGCGTATAAAAGATAGATAAGATCAAATGTCCCAATCTCTTTCCAAAATATTAGGCCCATCTGCTCCTATGCTATTGCGTTATTGTAAACAAGGACATTGAATGCTAGAAAGAAAGTGTAAAAGTGGGAAGGTCGTAGACCGCTGCTGCATAGCAAATCAGCAGTGGCTGGCTGTTGTTGTGAGCACGTAGGATGTTCGGGGTTCTAGGACACGCCTACCTCGCCAGGCACCAATCGAGAAAGACCCGGCGCCCACTTTACCCCACTACACAACACCAGCCTGCATATTGGGGAATTGTCAGTCAGCAGTCAAAGCAAAATCCAAATAACTACCTTTGGGTCTTTCTCGTAGTAATACTGTTGGGTTCGAATCCATCTTCCAACCAAATGATCCCTGACAGTATGCGCGAGGGCGAAGAAGTAATCTCGAGGAGTGGCTACGTTTCTGTCCTTCACCAGGGTGAAGTGCAGATGCCGATTGAATGTAGTTTTTATGTTGGCGACATTTTCTACTTGCGCAATTCCACGCACACTAATTTGCTTCCGACGATCGCTGTCTGTCTGCGGTTTTGCAGCCATCCTATGTCCTGGTTATGTTCCGAGCAATTCTTAATTTTAAGGGAAAATCACTACCGCATCAGCTGGCAGGACCTTGTAAGCTGACCAAGGAGTCCCATGCGCATGCTCTGACAGCAAGGACGACGCGACCTTGACCCCAGTCTCGTTTTCACATCTTCCTTCCACACGTGCCTCCCCTAATATCGCGAACATGTCGAAAATGAAGACGGGCAAGAAGGCTTCGCCAAAATCCAAAGAAGATGAAGAGTTTACGCTTGAACTCGTCAAGGAATGGGGTGGGACAAAGGTACGGAATTACTTTTGCTATCGGTTTCTCCAGTGGAAGGATTGTCGCCGTAATCTTTCTTAGAATGTGCAATTAGTCTCCCATCTGCCGTTTGCCTATTTTTCTCACGTCCCACATGACCAGTTCTGTGGATAAACAGTACCTCACTAAATATTGCGAGCATTTTGTGATTCCAGTGGCTATTAAGTAGTCATACTGCTGTTCTAGTTAGTGGTTTTATTGTGTTGTACAAAGATTTTCCCACTGACAGACTCATAGACCCGCCCCACTGCACCCCCCGAAATGCCCGGTGACGTATTCATGGTCACGGGAGAAACCGCGACGGCTTCCGTCAATAATTGCTCGAGGCTCGGTCTCTAGCCCGGGCACCGACAGTGGAAATACTCAGCCTTCAAATGCTGTTATTGTGCTAATAGGGATGCCAGTTTTCAAGGTTTCCATTGAAATTCCTGTTATTATATTCTCAATAAAGAATTATTTTACTTTATGTTAATCACTTAATAATGTAATATTGAGATACCGATTCAGCCACAGCCGACGATCCCCAACTAAACCTCCCAACTGACACATGTACAGAACTGTTACTTGAGCTTTCCCTTAATCCCTTGACCCCCCCCCCCCCCCCCTGAATTGCGTATGTAAAGTGGAAACCCTGTATAGCAATGAAAAATATTTCAATGTTCTTTTCTGACCCCCATCTTGGCACCCCTGTGTGTTAACAAAATTAATACAATTTAATAAACACGTTTATAATTATACATGAATTAATGGTTAATGGTCGTCCTGACCCTTTTCCGCCGTGACCCGGTTTTTCGCGCAAAATTATGGTCGTCGTGACCCAAGGTGCTAGTCGCCGTGACCCTTTCATCGCCGGGAAGACCCGACTCTAACCCTAACCCTAAGTTAACCCTAACCAATCCTGCATTAATGACCAACAAATTGGGAAATAATCACACACACACAAAAAAATTACTCATGATAGATCTATTTATCAAAATTTGCCTTCAGAATTAACTATGAGAATTAGCAAAATACCTAAAAATACTCATGATATCTATTGAATAGCTAATATTAAAGAGGGTCCCACAGGGGGGTACGATTTCCCAATTTCCCCAAAAGTAATAGCACATTTCCCTAAAAGTATTTTCGAAATTTCCCCATTTCCCCAAAACTATTTGGCCAATTTCCCTGTAAAATGAAGAAGGGTCACCATGACCAGTCCTGGGTCACCACGACCATCACACAGGGTCACCACGACCAGGAAGTAGGGTCGTGGTGACTCTGGGTCACGGCGGAAAAGGGTCACGAGGTCTAATCACCAATTAATAGGCATAACTTGAATATCATGAAAGAAAAGTACGAACTTTAAATTATCGGTATAGCCTTTATAATCATTGTCATTGAATCTGAATCAGGGAGAGACCAATAGGCCTATAGGGCCTAAAAAGTACACTATTCAATACAATTGATGTAAGAATCCCGGACGATAAGCTTTGTAGCCGGCACGTCTCGGTTTTCAGCACATGAGCGACGGACGCTACAATTTCTTTTTGAATCTATGTCAGAACTCTGTAAAGAATTGATTTAGGGACTTCAAATAAAGACGGACCTGTAGCTAAGAGTAAGAGGGTGGGAAACGTAAATATATTGACAGTTGTTTGATTTCATGACAATATTGTAGCATTACTAACTTTGTTTGATGCTGTTGGCGAGAGGGTCTACCCTCTCGCTTCTGTGGTCACTGCACCTGTCTGGGTGATTTCACCCACTTTCCGTTGGAATTAAGACATGAAAATTGCACATGAGGTAGGGAAACATACAACCTATAATCGTCCCAAATATGAAGAAGATCAGCCACCGATATTCGAAAACAAAGGGTAGCATCCGACGCAGCCACCAGACCAACTCCTTAAAACGAATTGTATCGTCCAATTTACGAAGCTTATCGTCGCAAGCGTAAAGGCTACCGAGCGTATGGTCCAAGGACCTTCGGGAATTGGACGCCTTGAGCCTTTTACCGTTTGAGCCTCCTGTCAGCGCGAAAACGTGGACGCCTTGCGCCTACCCTGTGGACGCCTTGCGCCTACCCTATTTTAGTTCTGATTGGCAGGTTAGGGTTAGAAAAGGGTTGGGTAAGGGTTAGGGTTGAGTATAAACCAGTACAAGTGCACTTTTCAAAGTTTTTTTACATCTAGATGCTCAAGAAAACCGAAATGGGGTAGGCTCAAGGCATCCACAAGGTAGGCTCAAGGCATCCACAGAAAGGCTCAAGGCGTCCAGGGCTCAAATCGTCCCGGGCTCAAATCGTCCTGGGCTCAAGGCGTCCATGAACCTGTTGTTTTAGTTACATATATCTAATACAGCTTTCCTGTTATCAAGTTTATCGTTTTTTATCTACTAGGACGACTATGAGATGCTTCACAGCGTGGAAGATGTCACAGATTCTCTTGACTTCAAGAACGACTTCGAAACCGAACCCATCGATAGGGATGACGTAAGTTTATTCAAATATACTTGTATATATACATGTGTAAAATTATACATGAATAACTAGCTTTTGGAGGTCACAAATTTGATATAATAATGGAATTGAGCGACAAAAATGATAAAACTTTCAACATATGAACGTAAAAGGTAATATGATCAGCGAATATATCTCAGACAAACTATGTCCGTACCCAGATAGGGAATTTGTTTCGGTTTTACTGCATGTGCACAAGTGTAGTGACAAGGATGCTTAGGATTAAAACCCGAATTTTCGGTCATCGAAGTTTTGTTTGTGCATAGTTATTGTAAGAATTTGTCATTCTAATTGCTAGTGGTCCCAAAATCAAAAGATTTTAATGTGGTGAGTACTATCTGACAGTAACAAGATGTGTTGATAGCATTCCTAACAACACTATGAAAGGAGACTGCCCTCAGTGTAGGTCTGTTTTTCACTTTATTATGGTGATTAAAGTAATGATTGCAATTGAAAATAAAATATTCTCAAATTGGTATTTAGTTTATTAATAAATCAGACTGTTAATAAAAAATAAAAAGGGCCCCAGGGCTTTATGTCGAAACCACATAAAAAATAGAATACAAAGTGTTAAAAAAACACATTCAACTCAAAGAAAACTGCCATTCAGTCAACTGTACTGTTGCTGTACTGCCAGTCTCTGGGCTGCTTGTCAACGTGGAACCTGTCAGTAAACTCTCAATAAAACAACTCCGTTGTCTACCATTTACTTCCTTGCACTTAATTCTTACCAGATTTCTTTTTCGGTTGTAATAGGAAAGCTTTAGCCACGTACATGGACTTACAAAACTAAATTCTTATCAGGACTCTGTTTACTTCAGATTTGAGAAAATCAACCTGCGTAAATTTGTATTTCAATTATTCTTACGGGTTAATTTTACTTTCTTTGATATTCATTGGGAAAGGTGAAGGTTCATGGAATATTCCGAATTCGACCATATTTAAATTTATTTTTGTTGTCATTCTTCGCTGCAAACGAGGTTGAAAAGAGTTATCTGTTTTATTAGACGTTCCACTTCCGTTCTTAGAGATGCGGACTATTTCATAAAAATCAGACAGTGATATATGCACATTTATCAATGCCATTTTATTTCGTTTTACTACAGATTCGAAGTTTCATGGAAGACATCGGACTGGGAGATCTACGGAGAGACAGAAAGATTAAAGAGTGGGTATATTATATCTGTCATCTCGGAATGAGGACATTGTATTTTTTACACTGGGATTGGTTTTAGATGGCCAATGTATTCAGTTTTATAATCATATATATGTAGTACACCATGTGCGGCCTTTGTGTACCTGTGTGATAGTGTTTGTAGACCCTCACTGAAAGAAAATACTTTTGTGATAGAAGAAATAAATAATGTATTTTTTCTGAAACGGTTTTTTCATTTTCAGTTACCAAATGCTTGGGCTGAAAGGTAGAATTTTAAAGCATATAACGAATTTCTTCATTTTAGGGAGGAAGAGAAGGAAAAGGAGCGAGAAAGTAAGCCGAGGAATATACAACTAGCAGTAATGCCAGGATTTAATGATTCCGATGAAGAAGAAACAAAACCTGAAGAAACGGCCCCTCAGCCAGAGAAGAAACAAAAGGCGAAAGATACCAAGAAGCTTAAAAAGGAGAAAAAGGGAAAGGATATTCAAGACTCAGAAGTGTCCAGTACAACAGTCACACCCAAGAAACCAAAGAAAGTCTCATTGGCTTTTGTCACTACACACCGTCCCCGGAAGCAATTGCTAGTAAAGCCAGAAGGGAAATGGTATTCCATAGAGGTACGCCCATTTATTGGTCCGAATCTTAAGCACTTTTCTTTTTTTTTTCATAGACACCATATTTTAAGGATACTACATGTATATCAAACGTCTGTATTATGTAATCTAACACATTCAGCAATACTGCACTCCGGGAAGCCGTCTTTCAGATTTCTCGAAGCTTCACTTTAGGCCAAAGACCACATTACCAGATCTCACCCAGTCCGGGTAAGGGGTTGTAGATTAGGGGTTCTTTTATCAAGACTGTATAAAGCGTGGCTAGACTTGCTGGGAGGTTGGACATCCTCCCTGCAGGTGTGCAACATATGATACTTTATCTTAGCCCAGTATTAATGTCCATAGGCCTAACATTCACCACTTGCACATAAGCGTGGCGCTGCAATCGTGTTGCGCTGGTTGCATATATCTAGGCTCTGCTTGCCAAGAACCAGCAACACACTGGTATTCGAAAACGAGGCGAGCCCTCTACTGTATCTGCAGCATGGCTTCAGTCCCATAAGAACAGAGTAACTGTAGAAGTGTAAATCGTTTTTATGTCGTGAATAACAGGCCGATTTTTATAAATAAAACATTATTAAAAAGCTTAAGCTTGGGCCTATTTGTTGGTATGATATCATATACCTGTGTTATGGCTACGATTTCCAGTAATAGATTGAACATCCGGATTATTTAGGTAAAAAAAAATGTTACCTTCCTGTTTTCAGAGTGATTTAATGAAAAATCTATGGCGATGACCTATAGAAATAAACATCCTATCTTATTAGGCATTTTAAGACGATTAAAATGATACCAATATTACCAAGTTGAGATAGGTATTTCCTGAGTTAATGGACTAATGATGCATCAGTTAATTGTCAGGAATTTTGGGAATTTTTCAGCAAAAATTTAAGTTTTGATAAATATCAGGGAAATTGACTGTTGTCTGGGAAATCTGGAATATCTAGGTGTAATCATAAAGAAATCTCCATCTCTGACACTCTTGAGAATTGTCTATATTTAAGAAAATTAGGTAGATCTTTACTAGATGTATTCTTGGCCCAACAAGTAATACTGACTCTAATATAGTAGGTTATCACAATATTTGATGCTCCATTATCTCAGGAAATATTTATCACAGACTGGCAATATAGGTATCATTTTAATCGTCTTCAGGTTCCTAAGAAGATAGAATGGTAATATCTATAGGTCATCGCGATAGATTTTTCATGAAATCACTGTGAAAGCAGGAAGGTAATATGTATGTGTTTTTTTACCTAAACAATTCTGATGTTCAATCTATGACAGGAAATCATCGATATAACACAGGTATATCATGAATATCCCAACAGATAGGTCCAAGTCTCAGCTTTCTAACAATGTATTGTTTATACAAATCGGCCGATTAGTCATGACCTGAGAGCGATTTCCATCTTTCAAGTTAGAGAAACAGTAGTATTTTTATCATTGCTCAGGACTGAGTGGAGAGGGCTCGCCTCGTTTTCGATTGACGTACATAGGCAGCCATTACAAGATGGCGCCAGTGTGAAGAGGGTCAATTAGGAACAGACATGCGAGTTTGGTAACTCATACTCAATGGGTGATAAATCGATAGATATTTCAAGGCTAAGATAAAATCAGAAACATATTCGTGTTGCATCTGTGTCTGCGATAGACATTTCGTTTGAAGCACTTCAGAATATTCGCTCGGTTATCACCTCGTTCATATACCTGAGCGCTCCAAACTCGATGGCGAACGGTGAAACAGACCGAACGCTCACCAGTTTCTTTCTTTTTTTGTTGTTTCTTTCTTAGTACTGCCTTACATTTACCCACCCGGATCTGGGTACATGCTTCCATTGCCCAGAAAAAGAGCAAGGTGCTTAAATAGTGCACAACACTATTAAAATTGCCATCCTGTTGCCATTTCGTTTTGTATGAGCATTTTAGATATATATTCCTACATTTTGTGTTCAATGGACTGGACGCCTTTTTGAGTTGTATTCGCTGTATATGTTTTACAAAAATCTTTTTGATTATACAGCTTGAATCTGATAGTGTCACCCTGGTGATACTGGATATCAAAATGTTTCTTGTACTGAAATTAGTGAGTGTCCAAGTAACATATAATAGATCGTGTGTATTGATAGCTTTCCTCCTTTAGGTTGTTTATCATAGTTACCGACTGATATTTGTTTTCAGTTTCCGAATGATCCTACCACATTCGCACCGACTTCCAATGCTGATATCCAGACTCTACATGATTTCGCATCACGTCTACTAGATGAAGATACCGCAACGTACAACAGACGTACGTACATTGTACTTGATATTTAACTATTTTACTTGTACGAACTTATTTTACAAAAGCACTTGATTTACTAGCTTCTAACCGTGAATTGTTTAGAAAAAGTTTTTTCTATGGTAGGGTGAGCGAGTTACACTTATTACACACAATGATTCGTGAAATAAATCAGATTAGTGAGACAGATCAGTTGACGCTATAGCAAATCAGTGAATTTATCAATGTTCTGCAGAAATGTAGCGTTGTACAAGCAGATTAAAAAAGAAACAGATTAACGGTCAGATTAACTTCTCACAGTGGAGGAGACTCATCGAAAGTCCGATACAAAGTGGATCCGCACAGTTATCAAGTCGGGTACACTACAGGACAAAATGGCAGCGCTCACTATCCTCATCCAGAATTCACCTCTACACAATCTGGCCTGTATCGACACCCTCATCACCATGGCCAAGAAGAAGGGCCGCCGAGAGGCGCTTCTGGCAATAGGTATGGCTCCTCTTCATATTACCTTTTATTCTTTCCTGATAAACTATACTCTGGGGAAGATTGATACCATACCACGTTGATGTATGAAATAACAAATAGATTAAATCTTAAGACGTGGCTAAGGTGTCACCTCCTCGAGCTACCGCATCAAAGTGACGGAGCAGTCGTCTGCTCGCGTTATTTATGGTCAGACTCGCTACCATGGTGACGTTGACAACAGAACAAGGCGTGACGTGGCGCCCGTTGTTGACTAAATGACATCACGGTTCCAGGGGGGGGGGGGGGGTTCCTGGATTGGTGTGATGTATATATATAAAAAATATATATTAAAAAAAAAAAAATAGATACACAACATTGACTGGTTTCAGATACAGGCGGCCGTATACTCCAAGGAGTTGACTCGTATTGATATCCGAGCGCATGCGAGGATCTTGCATAGGGTCAACTCCGAGGACCATGCAACCGCTTTCATCTAAAACCAGTCTATATTATATTTCATTATATACATATGTCGTATATCCTGTAAATTCGCACCGTTTCGCCATATAAGGTGAAAGGTTACGGTACAGAACACTGTTACGTATGGCAAAATACGGAACACTGTTCCGTACGCATCGACTAAAACATCCGTAGTTAGGCCAAATCAAGTTCATTGTTTTTTAATTTCGGGTACATAGTAAATATCTAACGACCAACCATGCTTGTACAAGCTACAGAACTCGATGATAATGTACGGCTCGCACGGAACTTAGCCTTTGTTCCATACAAAAAGAACATTATCAACTCGTTCTGTAGCTTGTACAGCATGGTCAGGTCATTTTTATATAAGTATTTATTATCCAACTTTATCAGACTGGTGGCGTGCTGATTTTAGTTCACTGTATGCACTATTTTTCCTTACTATGTTTCCGTACTTTATCGCAACCCGCCACATACAACATACCCGTACACATACTCCAGATGTATTTTCTATGAACACTTTGTATTAGGAATAGGTGGGTGAGAAAGATATATATGCCAAATTAATATTATGAGAAAGCATGGTTACTGAGCCCGTAGTAATGGCCATTCGAGATCTTTTGTTCCACAAAATATTTTATGGGACAAAAAGTCGAGAATAGCAACCCTACGAGCGCAGTCACTACGTTTACTTTTTTATTATTAACCTAAATAACAATAGAAAACGCTATTTAATGTACTTATGCAGTCCTCAGTCCAGGGTCTGTTTACCAGATGCATTCACTGCGGGTACATTGTATCTGAATATTATCAATACAACACTCCGAGCAGCGCGCAGCACCTCATATGGCCGAACGTCTATGAAATACTACCTGCTGCTTGGGGTGTAGTATAGATAATGTTCGGGCGCACTGTGACCATCGGGTCAATTGGTAGATATCATAAATATTTAAAATGGCGTTTTTTTTGGTATGTAGGTATGTAATAAGAAGAAAACGTAGTGACTGAGCCCGTAGGGATGCCATTCTCGGCCTTTTTATGGCATAAATAGACCTCGAACGGCCATCCCTTTGGGCTCAGTAACCACGTTTTCTCTTAATACTGCCTAGAAAATCTGGCAGTTTAGGAAAAATATTTGTAGGCGTTATCTAAAGGAAATTATGTTCGTATCAATATATCGTTAAATAAGTGAATATTTCATATGCATTAGAAATTATTAAAACACTATTGTCTATTCTATATAATAATTGAGATACTGCCTTTTAAATCCAGATGCGCTGAAGGAACTCTTCTTGTCCGATTTACTCCCAAACCGGAAGCTGAAGGCATTTGACCAGGTAATAAAATCGATATACTCATTCGCTGTTGCGAGGTTTTCAAGGTACATAAATTAGATCAAATCAGTTAGATCAGACAAACACATACTATTCACATATAACGTATAGTCCCAAAAGTCTTGAAATCGATTTTTTTGTTGAACAAAGTTTATTTATCTATAAATGTGGTACACGAATGAATTGATTTATTACCATTTGCATATGCGAAAATACGCGGGATAATTTAACAATAGTGCTTGAATATATTGCAATATTAGGATTCTGTAAATCTGTTCTATTCTTTTTATTTGATTCAGTCTAAACCTGCCAATTATAAGAAATATGGCATTATATGTACCATATTTCCATTTTGTGAAAAATAATCAACCCTCGACCACAGAGATTGCAGCATAAGGTACCTTGTATTATAAGCAACGAAGTGTCACTTTGATAAAATATTTTTCATCGATTTATATCCGCCTTCAGCATCCATTGACAATGGCAGAGGAGCTAGCATCTGGAAACAAAGACATGCGCGACAAAAGGCTTCTGCTTTGGTATTTCGAGGCTCAGCTCCGCGAGAGATACGCAACCTATGTTAAAGCACTGGAGGTGAGTAGATGTTGCATAGTCTACATTCCTCACCATATTAACACAGAATACCACTCAGATCGAAAATACCCTACATATATACCTTGTCAACCCTTCCTTGCATAAAACCTTAATACCTACGTTGTGTCATCATACAACATACCTACGTACATCCTAGTTTAACGTACTTCCCTCTCCCACAACCTTTACAAAAATCATGATTAGGCATCCATTATCCAACCACGTCTGCCTGTATACAGTCTACCAACACACAGTGCCTGCACCCAATTTTTATGAAGATTATGATTTATAGTAAGTTTAAATCACAGTAGTCCACTCAACCTGTTTCTTTTATCTTTTATCTTTTAACTGAAGTACAAAACAAACAATGGTGTATTCTCTGTTAAGTCTTGCAATTAGAGGCAAACCGTGTCTTTGTTATTAGATTGGTATTTAGCAATTTGAAAATATTTTCTTTCAATCATTATCAGTTGTTTATGATTCCTGGTATTTTTGACATGATTTTCACACACCATATGCCCCTGTTCATGACATGTAACTTATTTTGTTCATGTGTAGAAGATTGCATACCCCTGGAAAATGACATGTCTTTTATCATAATTTTTATGTTCAATGGCTGATATTCTTAAAAAATATCTATCAGAGGGATACACAGTCATATCCTAACCCTAAAATGACATCTCTTTTTGATATAGACATATTTTTTAACATTTTCATTTTATGGAAAATATAGTTTTGGGTCTATTTGTAAATGTCCACAGTTTTCACTCACCTCCGAGATATTGCCATATAAGGTTGGATACACATTTATTAACTTGATGAAGTAGCCCCTATTATATATAAAATTAAAGCACTCAAAAATCTGTATCTGAAACTTTTTAATTTAAGGTTCTAGGTAGACTGTGCTTTCATTGATAAGCAATTGAAGTTTCAGTTTTTGGTAGATTATTTAAGGACTCACCTCCGAGATGGCCTCTAAATCAAAAATATGGTTAAATTATCAAAAATAAAAACACACCATTAGAAAGATCCATTAAAATGCATAATATTCACATTTAAACTTTTACTGCACTTAATATTTTTAAATCTCTAGAAAGCTACAAAGACAAAATTACACCTCCGAGATTTACACCTCCGAGACTTTTAACACCTCCAAGATGCTAATTACAACTATAATACACTAGATGGCGCCACCTTCGCTAGCGGAAAGCTTGAAAAAAAAAATTCAGATACTATGTAAGTTTTATGTCATAACTCAGTCAATAATGAACTTAGAAACTCCCTCTAAAGACTAGGTAGTAGCTAAAGACATGTGGAAAACAGTCTTGAAGTTTATTTTTTGCTTACCCAAGGGCAACATAGGCTTATTTGCCGTTTTACGTTGTGCATTTTGCCGCGAGTGTGAGGCCATCGCCCACCCGATGTATTATTAAACCATGTCACTTTTATCACAATACACAATAATCAATCTATATTATATATAGATGTGTAAGATATTAAAGTAAGTAAACATGTAATCTGAAAGTGTAATCTGTATTTAAGGGCATTGAAAGGTAAAAAATGAAAATGGCATAAAATGTAAAACATCTGCTGCTACAAGGATTCGAACCCACAACACCAAGCACTGAGATAAACGCCTTATCCACTACACCACATAGTCATGTTCTCTACACAATTGGCATTAAAGCGATATACGCCTAGTACTATTCAAAGTGGTGCCACCTTGTGATTTTTAAATAATGTCAACATTGAACATTTTGTCACGTTTATCTAATTTTATTAGGTAAAATAGACCAATTCACATTTGTTTGATTTACAAAGGAAATGTACTGAAAATGTGGTTTACTTCAATTCTTTTCAAAACAAGTACGGTGACCTATGCAGGCTATGGTTTTCAAAACCTAAATGTGAAGTGCTACATATGAACTATATTCTGTGAAAGTTTGAGGAAAATGACATGGGTTTTACTATGTGAAAAAATATAAAATGATCATTATATTGATCTATAAATCAAAAACTAGCATAGTGACCCCCGATTTTTAAGTTAGGGAGCGTACAATAATTATGGCCCAGGGGGGGACCAAATTTTTATTTTGGTATTCCAATGAGGGGGGGGGGGGCAACTTTTTTTTGGGTATTTCCATGGGGGGGGGGGGGGGCAAAACTTTCCACTAATTCCTTAGATATGTGTTCCACAACACTTGGAGGTCATCATACCAAAATTTCAGGAAATCGACATGGGTGTTAATTTTCATGCCAAATTGTCAGATATGCCTTTAAATAAAGGTGCTGGTATAGGGAACGTATCGGGAACATCAAAAGCTTGGCGCATGTTTTTATGCTTACGATTGGAGTTCCCAATAAGAATTCTATCGTAGTTCATTGTGGTCTATTGGGAACATTTCTTGTCGGGGTCCTATTGGGGTATATCAGGGACCTTATCGTAGTAGGTGGGTGTGGCTCTTAAAAAAGAAAATATGATCCCAGAGTGCAGCCCTTGGTGTATGATTTAGTGTAAGAGAAAAAAAAGTTGGGATGCATAAAAAAGCAGTTCCCTATCCCCCCCCCCCCCCCCCCCCCCCCCCCCACGCAAAAAAAAGAAGTTGCCCCTCATACTAAAAATAGACTGGAGATGTATTATTTTGCTCAGCTGGCAAAGGTCTTCTTGATAAACTACAAGTATTACAAAACAAGTGTAACAGGATGGCATTTAACCTTGACAAAATATCTCATGTCGATGTAATTCATAATATTGCAAATATGCCCTACCTACTAAATTTTGCCTATCACAGATCAACCGATATTAACAATATTGAGGCGAAAAAATTAGAATGAAACAAAACACTGCCAAACTACTAAAGATCAGCAGACCAAAAATAGAACTGTATAAAAAAAAAAAAAGAATATATGACCGCTTCGACATGGAATCAATTACCACCAATACTGAGATCAACACCAAACTGTAAAGAATTCAAAAAAACTATTAATTATGAATTAATCCGCTTATTAAATTTGTCATCAATTATGGACTTAGAACTTTTGTTATACAAACTATGAACCACTTCTCACATTTTTTTTATATAATTAATGTGAACAAACCATGTTGTCAATGTAACAAATGTGCATATAAAGAAAGTAGAAAAAAAAATCACCCTCAATGGAAATACTGACAACCCTTTCAATCACCACCACCAGAAAGGTGATCCTATAGAATACCCCTTGTAAATTATCCCTTCTTTGAAATACTGAAAAACTGCTTTACCCCCCAAAAAGTCCCCCCCCCCCCCAACCACGGATATAGCAAAAACAAGTTTGCCATGTCCTTCCCCTTTGAAAGTTTACCAA
The DNA here is from genome assembly GCA_950022655.1 of Alentia gelatinosa. Lineage (NCBI taxonomy): Eukaryota > Metazoa > Annelida > Polychaeta > Phyllodocida > Polynoidae > Alentia > Alentia gelatinosa. The sequence goes on from OX465581.1 coordinate 105,002,871, forward strand.
ATTACCCATCCCGAAAAACATGTTGCCCACCCCTCCCCAATTAAAATAACAAAGGTTTCTAAGATGGTGTTAGTCAGTGATGTGCGTGTGTGGATGGGGACTATTTGAAAAAAATATATTTGGTTGCCATGGCAACACAGAAACATTCCATTTTACACTAGTTTTATTTATAATGGATGTGCCTCACAAGGATCTTTATTCCTGCCAAATATGAATGGAAAATAGACAAAAGCAACAAAGTTATCCTCAAAATACCAATTTTATGGGTTTTTGAGAGATTATTCTGTTGCCATGGAAACCAAAATTTACATAAATGTTATATGTAGTATTAACCTTCATTGACTTAAGTTCAACAGAGAACACTCCAAACATTTATCTGGTATAATACTTATCTGGCTATATTGGGTTGCCAGATTCTAAAGAGATCCTGAAAAAATGGCCCTTTTTTCTCATAAACTGTACTACTAAAGAACAATTTCCAGATCTCAGAGGTTGAAAATGTGAAAAAGTACAAAAAATGGATACCTTATCTAAACTACGATAAAATTTTAATCATAAGACTTGACGTTCTAATTTTTTTACAGAAAGACCACAAAAGAGTTGCAGTTTCTGCAAATGTGGGTACTATATGCAAAGGAGTAATTTCATTTTTTTGTTTTTTACACCATCTAATTGCAAGACTTAACTGAGAATGTACCCAATACTAAATTCAGCAACCAGGGTTTCTACAGATATCAGCCAGAATAAAGAATGCGATCAGAATATATCCCAACAGAGGTGCGTCTAACCAAAGTAATTTTTCCCCTTTTCATCAGGCGCTTGCTCATGACACAGTCGCTGGGCCCAAGAAGAAAGCTGTTGGTAAGTACATGTCTGTTCTCTTTCGTTGTTGTTTTTTTATTCAATTTCTTCTTTAGTCCGTTATAATACCTATGATTCATCACTTGTACAATAGTTTTATTTAGCCAATAAAGAGGCTACGGTGTTGAAAGTAATTATTTACGTTGTTGATAGTAACCAACTACGTTGTAATTAACTACCTTGTTAATCTTAAGAGTTGATACAATCCTATTGCTGTACTGCATCATATTACTTATAATTTTTAGGCTTGGTCCATGAAATGTTGTCGGAGAAACCAGAGCAAGAGAAGGTATGTATCGCATTGTGTCAGCAGAATAGAGAGTTTCCGAAACATTTTGTTAGATTTCTCGTCACTGTACAATCACTGTATTGGATGAAATACGATTCATTGTATGGACGAATCTGAGAACCATATCCTAGATCATCAAATTGAAGTTTATTCAAAATTATATGTGTAACTAGTTAGTACCAATCCTGTATCGCGCTGAAGTATCTATATATTTTCTCCCATTCTCTACTTAACAAATGATATCCAGCATATTTCACTGAAATCTAGATTGTGTACGTACAGAAAATTTAGTTAGATAAAACTTGTCTTCTCCACAGGCACTGTTGGCTTTGCTGGTCAACAAATTGGGAGATCCTGATTACAAGGTTGCCTCTACCGCAGCTCATCTTCTCTCAAAACTAGGTCAGTTCACTTCCCTGCAGCGACTGTTAGTAAATTTATGTACAAATACACCCAAATTGTGCAGATCTTCGTTATGCAGGGATGTCAGTTTTCCGTGTTTCCACGGAAATCCGTGTTTTATTTTTAAAATATGAAATTATTTTCCCTTGTGTGAAATGAACCATAACAACTGCTGAATTGCCATAAATAATATTTCCGTACTTTTTTTCTAACCCCAACTGACATCCCTGGTTATGAAGGTCAGTGTAATATAAGTCACAAAATACTCATCTTAAGGATTTAACATCTAGTACATATTTTCGCTTTTTTTAATGGAAGTGTAGTAAAAATATAAAAATGTTTATGAAACTGAACCCCTTATCACACGCTCCAGAGATGACTTTGAAAGACATACAGCCTACATCCATGTAACTACATTATTTTGCTTTGCATTTCCAGTGGGGACTCACCCCAACATGAAATTAGTCGTCGTCCAGGAAGTAGAACGGTTGCTTTATCGACCCAACGTCGCCAATAAAGCACAGTAAGTGTGTTTTGTAAAAGATAGAATTCCAAGAATCTTAAACCAATATGATCCTCACCGATTTGAACTCATGGAAATCTGTATATTTTCAACTTAGTGTAAATGCATGAAGCCACATCATATTATTTTCTAAACCAGTGGCATTCGATTTGAAAATACTATGAAATAAATTAGATTATGAAAGTTATTCCCGCTGGTGATATTACGTGTAGACCGTTTCTGGCCATTCCTGAACTGAGTGTTTTTTGAGGTAATTATGAAACGGTAATGGCTGCCAACACGTGACCTTTCAGGTACTATGCCGTGTGCTTCTTAAACCAACTCGTGCTGTCTAACAAGGAGCAGTCTCTGTCGGCCAGGCTAATTACCATTTACTTCTCATTCTTTAAGGTAAGTCTCATCAAACGATGTGACCTTTTCCGATACGCAGTGCATATTACCGGTATTGTTTGTGGTTGCATCACAAATGTTTTTGAGTGTTTGTACGAGAATACAGTTTGCTTACCCATATTTAGGACAGTAGTTTACATGGGCCATCTTAGCGCAAGTTTGATACATGGCAGAGCTCACGGAATCTGCAGTTCAGGTCTCCTTCCGGTGCTTTTTGTTACAATTCAGTGGAACACTCTTCAAATACGTGGAACACGATAACAGCTTGGATGCTGGTTGATTTCATTATTATGTTTATGAAAAAGATGAATTTACGTGAATAATGTGATTACGATGATACAAATTACCGAAATGTGGGTTAGGTAGAGACATTAAATACTGTCATGTTGGAAGATGTGATGATTAAGAAGGGCATATCATATTAATGAGGGTTATGGTATGAAGTAATGAGTGGACAGAAAAAATAGTAGCCGTATGAGTCTTTCTTGACTTATATTTTTTACCGCTGGGTCGGGAAATCTAGTGGTTGGTGCCACTGATCACATCCCATGGACATGGTTGAACTTTGAGACTTAAACATTGTTCATAATAGCATAATATGGAATAAGTATTGAAAACTGTTAACAATAGGTACGTTTGAATGATATTTGAAAGAATATGACTCGTACTTAGCCGAACTTAGACTTTCTTATAGCTATTGTAGATACAAGTATCTGCCAGTGATTTCACTAATAGTACCCCATTTTAATTCACTTTTTATAGTCCTACGTAAAACGCGGGGAAGTGGACGGAAAGATGCTGAGTGCACTACTGATGGGCGTCAACAGAGCCTACCCATACGCGAAAGGTAAATGTTATAGTATTGTATTAAAGATGTTCTATAGATAATACACTATCATAGCACTATAATATCAATATAATATAATAGCAAACACGTGATTTACATTTGATCACTATGTCTATGACCAGAATAAATGTTTTAGATATGTATATTTATACATGTATATTATAATTCGATTTACACGAACATAGGAATAGGAAACTGCATCTTTCTACATGTTGAACATATTACAATAGTTTCAAGCATGTAACGCTTTGTTCTTGGTTCCTTTTTCAGTGGAGCGAGAAACGGTCACAGAGCAGATGGATACACTCTACAAGATCGTGCATATCGTGAGCTTCAATACGAGCATCCAGGCCCTGATGCTGCTCTACCACGTACTCGACACCAGGTTAGTTCCTCTCAGCATACACAGAGCGTACCACTCTCATGGTATACCATTCCGTGTCAACTGAGAACTTAACTAATAAATTATACCAAACCTAATATCCATGATTGTAAAGTAAACAAATAACTACCGCGCTCTATAATCATTTGCATATGGTACTTATCAAAAGTGATTTTTTTCTTAGAAATCGCTGGCGATGTTCTTACTTTCTATTGTGAAAGCTGCATAGAGCTTTAGAAAAACATGTGAATGTGCCTTACGAAAACATAACTCCCATTTCTGAAACCCTCCATTCATTTTTTCATGTTTATTTCACCTATCTTGACATGCATAACAATCTCGTGCGATATGAAATATAAAACGAATCCGCACTTGATTGAATATAGAAACCCCCCCCCCCCCCCCAACCCGACCCTAGTATTTAGATCAGTGCTTCACCATCTTCTGTCAAGGTAGAACGTGCTTAAAGTATCCTTTCATTTTGGCAATACGGGTAAATAGTGTGGGTAAGCCAGTCTTCTTTCACATTACAGTGATAAGACGTCAGAACGCTACTACTCAGCGCTGTATAGGAAGCTCCTGGATCCCAAACTTAAACTGTCATCTAAACAAACTATGTTCCTCAACCTCCTCTTCAAGAGTATGAAGAACGACCCATCTGAGCGCAGAGTACAGGTCTGTATTTGTTTTCTCGTAAATACTAGTTTTCAGAGTTATCCACCAGTTTTTCTTTAACGAAATCGTGCCTCGTAACTTATTCTGTTAGTCAATATTGAGACCTGTCCGTGTCCGCTAATTTTTATGTCTGTCTCCAGTTTATGAAAAAAACACGAGAGAAATAAATCTAAATAAGAGTCTTTCAATGCAGGTAAATAAATGCCACATAACTTTATATCAAATTGGAATTTCATAGCACAATATTAATATATTTAGGAACTCTGGGTTTGGGTTGAGTCTGTAGAAGTAAGATGGAGAGTCATTAATCCATATCATCACCGCTCAAAAGGTGACAAGCTTTTGAAATGTAGGTGTGTTGCAGAGAATTAGTATGTATATGTTCAACTATTAGATAGTCTTACTTATATTCGGTAGCCTTACTTGTATTTCTTCTTCTTTAATAGGCGTTTGTGAAGCGGCTTCTACAAGTGTGCTGTCACCAGGGTGCCCCCTTTGTGTGTGCATCCCTCATCCTTATCTCAGAGGTAATGTACCATACAGATTTGTAATACAAGTTCAGTGTGTGAACTATATCCATCCTTTGTCTTATTCGATTTATCAGCTGTTGCCATATGTTTGACCAAGAAGTTGTTTGGTTTCACATCGTTCTGTGATAGAGAGTCACTTATGTTGATAATGTTTAGAGAATTCCCATTCTTTAAGTGCAATTCATTTCACTTCTCTGGTTTAATATAGTTTTTCTCCTTCTAGCTGGTACGGCAGAAGAAGAATGTCCTCAGAATGTCCAAGGCAGCAGAGGTGAGTCATTATTCGCTTTGCATAGATAAAAATGTGTGTATTCGCCCAACTGGATTTCCAAACCTCACACATTTTAGTGAACATAGACTTCAACTTATACAGAAATGACCTGCATAGCCATATCATAACAATATACATTCATCTGGTAAACATACCAGTTTGTACTCTGTAGAGAACGTGTGTTGGTTAAGAGAGCTGAACCAAACGATCATTGTTAAATTTCATATATCATGATAAAGCTAAGAATCTGTTATTTCGTATTTGTCCAATCAGCCATCAAATCCACACGAACTCTTCACAGTTAATGTACGAGGCTATGAGATACATGTAGGTATATACCATATCAGGACAAAGGAAGTCTCCCTTACGTGTAAATTGCTGATTGTGTTTCAGGATTCTGACGACGAGGAGGAACGTTTTGTTGACGCCCCGGAGGAGGACGAGGAAGGGAAGGCGCCCTCAGCAGGACCAGAAGAGATGAACATCGCTCTGCAGGTGAAGGGCAACCCCACAGTGTCCTCCTGGGTCCATAGAAACAACACTGGAGGTGAGAATTCCACTCGTCTCACAAGATGCTCAGTGAGAAACCACAAGTACCATAATATATGAAATTCCCCACGGCTGAGACGTCTTCTGTTCAATACGCGTCACTGATCTGCATAAAACCTTGATGAATACATCTATTATTTGTTGGCGATTATGTGTTGATGTATACTAATTGAGTAGCCTATCAGTAGCTTTTCATTGATTAATTCTAAAATATTGAAGCACTAACATGTTCCTTTCCAATGCCCTCAATTTAAATAACCCAGTTTCTATGAATTTAGATAACCCAGGTGTAATATCATTACCACCAGGTATTAAGGTTCAGTCGCAAACGCCAACTTTATTCCTAAAGGTGCCCTCAACAACTTTCCTTCTCAGCTTCTGGTTTCAGACTTTATCCATATGTGCCTTCCCCATTGTATCATATCCTTAAATTGAGCTAGAAGTAAATATAAATCCTACCATATGTAGAGTGAATATGGTTATCACTCTAACGGAATTATTCATGCTGGAGAATGTGAAATACTGACAAACAATTCTAATTCAATTGGTGTTATTAGCAGGTCGACAGTTGGTCTTCAGGTTATGGCTATAGCCTACTTTAGTACACTGCTTATAGAGTTACTAGGCGACTTGACCACATTTTTGCTTTTTATAGCTCACTAAGTACAGATAAGAATATGATTTCTGTGGGGGGTGGGGGGATTTGGGGTTGAATGGGCATACTCAAACAGATGTTTCTTCAATATTGATTTACATTCAGCATTTAGTGTTACATCTCCATAAGTGGCACTGACAGTTGCTTACACCATAGGAAGTGTCACTATTTAGGTGAAATGTATATTTGATGTGCTATTCATGTATTTTTGCCAAATCTCATAATGGGAGGGGGCAGGTAGCCGGTGTATAAGTGGTTGGTTTATTCAGCATGTTTGCACACAAATAAAAGTCAAAATGGTTCATAACTTTGTTCTAGGAATCAGTCAAGACCCATTCAAATGATATTAGTCTATGAAATTATTTGCAATATCATTTACCACCAGATATTGGTTTGACCTACTTCATGAAGGTGTCACCAGGAGGCAATCCAAAACGTTTGTAGGGCATTGTTAATTGCCAATTGAAATCGCCCTCAAGTAGCTATATCTCCCTCCCTCCCTCCCTCCCTCCCTCCCTCCCTCCCTCCCTCCCTCCCTCCCTCCCTCCCTCCCTCCCTCCCTCCCTCCCTCCCTCCCTCCCTCCCTCCCTCCCTCCCTCCCTCCCTCCCTCCCTCCCTCCCTCCCTCCCTCCCTCCCTCCCTCCCTCCCTCCCTCCCTCCCTCCCTCCCTCCCTTCCTTCCTTCCCTCCTTCCCTCCTTCCCTCCTTCCCTCCTTCCCTCCTTCCCTCCTTCCCTCCTTCCCTCCTTCTTTCCTTCCTTCCTTCCTTCCTTCCCAGCGGACGTCTAAGTCGAGGTCTGCTAACTATGAATATCTAAAAACGTGGCGGCAACAAAGATAACTGAAAACGGTTTAGCCCTGATTTCCCAGGAGTTCCTGAAGCCTTTACGGCTTTTAGTGTCCATCATGCTGTATCACTACATACCAGTAATTTTTCTCATGTAACAGACTCGAAAACATCGAACGAGTATGATCCCATGGGTCGGAATCCCCAGTTCTGTCACGCGGAAACCGAGTGTACCTGGGAGCTGCAACGACTCATGAACCACTTCCACCCGACAGTCGCCCTGTGGGCTCGCAGCATTCTCCAGGTAACCATGCTTGTTACTTTAGCATATAGATGCCGACTCGGTTCGCTACATTGAAAGTATAGTGATGACGCCTGGAGACAATGAGTGAACACAACATATCTAAACTAATACTGACTCAATTTAAATTTTCAAAAGATCACAATGGAATTGCAGTAGGCGTAGCATGTGGCTTGATGCATATGATCAATATGACATTATTTTATGTGATTTCGACTCAAGATTGACTAATATTTATGTTCGATTTCAGGGTCAGACTATTAAGTACAAGAGTGACCCCTTAAAAGACTTCACGTTGATACGATTCTTAGATCGTTTTGTCTACAGGAATCCCAAGAAAAAGGAATCAGGTACGTTTTCAAATCTGAAAAGCAATAGTTTTGATTACAAATGCCACAGGGTAGCCTAATGATCATATATTAATGACGACACTACATGCACAACAAAAACTGTAGACTGTATTGTCCCAAACTAAACGCCATGTAAGAACTCTAGATTGATTACTTGTCCATCTAATAAGAGGTGCAACAAACAATATGTTTGACAAACAGAACGAAGAGTGATAGACCAAAATCATTTCTGTCGGATAGAATACCAACAGTTGGATACTGATATAGGGGTTCACCAGCTTGATTACACGATGTTACGTAACAGAATAAAGATAAAATGTATCTTCAGACTTAGTCGATCACGTTTGATCTAAATTTAAGAGAAGCACCTCTCCATAAACCTTAAGATAGCCTAATCCAGAAATACTATGACAAAATATTTAAAAGATATTAATGAAGGTTGTGCTTGTTCAATTAACAAGTCACCCACTTCGATTATGTTAACACAGTGTCGCTGCCACTGCCATGAATGTCATTTAAGAATGTTACAGGCCCCGAAACCCTGATTTCTTATCCTTGGAATATAAAGATGTTATGTTCTTGGTGAGCTCCATCGACCCGCTGAGTTTGTTGATAACTGAATGATTCTGAATGATTACCGTTTTATTTAGGTATGGAGGCTGTAACAGCTAGGAAGGTACGGGCTGGGCGTAACCTGGCCTCAGTTAACTCAGAGGCATACCTCGAGCTCGGCGAGGAAGCTATCCCAGCTGATGAAAAGTTCTTCTACAGGTAAATTCAGTCAACCCTCATAAAGTGGCAGTAACAAGAATATTAAATCTCTCATAGGTCGATCTATTTGTAAATAAAACAATATATTAGCAGTTTACCAGAATGAAAGTTAAGTATATAGACGAATACGATGGCCTGTATTTAAGTTTAGATTCTAGATGGTGACGCGTGATGCATGTGTTTTATAGCATAGTATTTCTTTCTACTGCAGATGTAATGACTGTTTCTGATATTCCAACGAATATTGTCTTATCTATTGCTTGAACTTGTTTGTATTACAGCACTCCTTCAAACAAATATGCATAGCAGTAAATACTATTTTCTCTCTACAATGCGCTTGCTATCTACAATGTATATATATATGTTCATCAAATTTCTGTGTATCGACTGAAGTGTGTCGTGATTGTGTCCATAGGTACTTCAATCAGAAGGCTTCCAAGGCAAAGGCAAAAACTATTGCAGACCATGACTCCGATGCGTCTGATATTAGCGACGAGGAGTTTGATGATTACCTGGGTAATGTACTTTCCGAATTATATACAATATGTGTCGCTAATTATTTTGATGGCACGCTTTCCGTTATTCTTGACTGGCGACTTACTATGTACGTGTTTTGTAGCTATGTTACTGTTTTTTATGCTCGTAATAAGACACTTCAAACGCATTTATTATTCTCTTATTCTGATCACCCTATTGTAACGACCAAAGAAATGAATTGTGATGAACAAAAAAATGTGTATAGATAATTGTTACCAATCCGGTTATATTCCTGCCCCGAAGAAGGCACTGAATTGCCGAAATGTTGGCTCTTAGGATTTTTTTTAGATATTCAATTTTCAAAAATTCTTGGAGTAGATAACCTTTGTTTAACGGAGTGCGTCAGTTCAATATTCTTTCATTCACTTGCATTTCTATAACTTCCCTATACCTTCTTACACTTTCTTTGACCTCCTCAAATCCTTTTCAGATACTTTCGAGAAAGGACTGGTAGAAGAAGGAAAGAAGGAATTGGATTTCGCAGGGTAATTATTCATTGTAAATCAAATGTACAATTCTAGGTATTTATCATTTTATGTTAAATATCCAAATGTCAGTTTTCCAATTAGTTTCGGCTTACCATTTTTCATCGTGTCCTATACTTTCGTCATTTTAAGAAAAACCACTGGAAACAACAATTCCCTGTACCTTTTTTACTGGAACTCATTGGCATCTCTGCAATTCGGCCTATGGCCTAGTTAGGAATTTTTGTTTTACCATAAGGTTGCCTATTCCACTACCCTGGTCCAGTTCTATATTTTACATTCAACACTACGATGAATTTGTTGGTATGGAACCACGTTCACGATTATCTAAAGGGTATAAACTGTAAATGATATCTTTGAATCTGGTTATCGATATAGTATACCATGATCCAGTATGTATTACTACTGAAGCAATAACGAATCAAACTTAAACGTTTTAAACACATGTGTCGTGGTGCTAACAATCGTGTATGATAAGTCATGTTCAATGCAAGTACATCTTTTTTTTTTAACATATAAAAAGGAAGGTACTGATATCGATACTTTTACAGGGAACTGCAAAAGCAGAAGAGCAAGAAGAAGAAAAAGAAGGGTGGTGAGGAAAGTGACAGCGATGAGGAGGGTGATCTGACTGACGAGGAGATCGACATGGGAGATCTCGGTGCCGAGTTTGCTGCAATGATGGACGAAGACGACGCCGAGGACGTAGCAGACGACGAATATATCGACGACGACGACGACGAGGGAGAAGAAGCTGGGTTCGACGAGGAGGACATTGCCTTCTCTGACGACGGTAAGTGCAGTAATAATCTTTTCTTTTTTTCAATAAGTTTTATTCAGGGATTGAATTTTTACATCACACCGGATTCGGCGTATAGCCGTTCTTCCATCCGGGCCCTCTATTTTCTGATTTACAATCGAGTCATTTTACAGATCAGTAAATCAAATAGTACATATTTCAAATCAGATAGCCAAATTAATAAGATGGATCATTGTAGCGTTGACATATGTAACATTATGTAGCAGTGAGAACGCTGTACGAGGACTTCGACCATGGAGAGTTCAGGAAGGGCGATGGACAGATTCCCTCAGAATCCACCAGGGGGCGTCCCACTACTCTCCTTATCTCTGCAGCCTCTGAAAGGATCAGCTCCCCTGAGGAAATATCCGTTGCTTCCTAACCGTTGCCCCGAGCTGGACATACTCGTATCGTCTCTATCCTTCTTAAACGAATATAAAATTATATTTTATTTAAGATTGCAAACTTGAACCACATATATATGCATATGACAGCGAGGTTGTCAAGACACCTCCAGTAACGACTTTAAAGCCTTTGTTTTGCCCATTGAACGGGTTACATACTACATTCATTCATCAGGACAGGGGAGTGGTTATGTTATTCAGTCGTACGAATTGTGTTTGGCAATGTTGTTCTCACGAATGTTTAAATATTGCTTCAGACGACTTTGGTGATATCGGTGGCAAAAAGGGCAAACGCACTGCAGAGAATGATGACGATGAGAACGACATGTTTGGAGGTCCTCCAAAGAAACGTGGAAAGCCCTCGAAGGGTGCTGGGTACGTTGTTCTTTTAAATTCACTTTTCTTTTCGGTAAATTTCCTAAGTGAGTAGTCATGTATATTCGATAAGTCTCCATCTTCGAAAAAAAACTCGGCTCACTGGTTGGTCAGTAGCGAGGCTGGGGTCAGTATATTGCAGTCAGGGAAGGTCACTGTCGATAAGTACCCTGTTTAATAGTATTCAGAGAAGGCAGTTTTCCTTTTTACAAAGGAAATCCTTGTTTTTATTTTCATTTATAAATTTTGTTCTCGTATATAAAAAGAGAAAATAAGCTGGGCCTCATTCGCACCAATACAGTAGTTCAAACCTCCCGACACTCCCAAGCCCCATTCCATGGCCAATAACTATGTATTTTCCATGTTTTCTAAATCTCTCCGGGGCAGTTGATTCCATATTTCCAAAACATTTCCTATATTTTTCATGACCTCAACTGACACCCCTGTAGTATTAGTTCATTAAATTTTACTAAGACTCGGGAATAACTGATCGGGTCCGTACCTTGCTTGTACATAGAGGGCACATGATCCAACTCTCCGTGCATCTTATTATAAATAAATGTGCTGCTTGAACATGAAAATGTAAATTGAGCGAGAGGGGGAAGAGTTCTTATAGTTCTTTCACTTGCTGTTATAAGAAACTTAAGGTACTGAAGTACCAACGAAACCCACGCAACTAATAAAGAACTGAGTGTTCCAATGACGTAATTTGATAGTCTATATTTGGACTGTCTACGATCTTTACGAGGACATTAAATGCGAATGTACGAAATATTAACTAAGTGATATTCAATTAGAATTTTCTTTGATTTCTTTCAGGATGGGCGGACTATTTGCTTCTGCAGATGAGGTAAGTTTATATCTTACAATTAAGAATCAATTTTATATGTTAAATCAATGCAGTTTTATATGTTCCTCCGATATCCTCACATTATACACTTGTTCTCTTTGAACAACCCGTAAAATTCTTGCATTATTATTTCAACAGTTTGCGCATTTGATGGACGAAAATGCCGGATCCAGCATTGATATGACTGGATTTGACGCATTTGCTAACAAGGATAACGCAAGTAAGTTCACCCTCATACTAGTTTAGTAATAAGAGCGATTGCTACTCACTCCTAAGAGTGTTTATACAGAAATTGTACACCAGACCTATTACGATAAGAATTAAATCAAATCTTATCATAGCCCTTCTAAAGTATATGAACATTTATTTTGACGTTTTATTATATAGAGCCATCCTTAGCTTTTTCTCTTTTTTTTTGCTTTGTTAATTTCCTTACATTTGTAAAAATGTGTGTTCAGACATGACGAATGTTTGGTTGAATTAACGTCTGCTTTTAGAGCAACAGCAATGTTGGAAAATGTATATGATGACATGTTTTGTATCGACCATCAGGTGTGAAGCAGCTGAAGTGGGAGGCAGACAGGGACCGATGGATGCGGGACGCAGGTAAAAAGGGGAAACCAGGCTCGCGGAAAGGAGGACCGCGGCGAGCGCCAAACAGTGGTCCGGGAAAACGAGCAGTGATGAAGAAAGGCAAACGGAAATAATGACATTACTAGCACAAGAACTATTTCTATGCGGTACTGTTTTTATGCAATGATAAAAACTGCCTCAGGCCAAATATAATAAGGAATAAATCTGCGCAGCCGATTACTAGGTCTTTTACTTGTATTGCACTTGTATTGCAACAAGTATGCATTCCGCACTGTCTTATGTGATCGTGTATAGACAAGTGATACATTATGAATAAATGTTATGGTTGAAGCCCCTAACCAAGAATACCCAAGAGTTGTCTTGAATAAATGTTTCAACACTGGCTGAATTTCTCTGGTAGCTTTCACACTAAAAGTATTCTCTATCTTGACCCCGGACTGAGAAATATGAAAAAAGATATATTGTTCCAATAAAGCCTGAGCCAGTTAGTAATTTATATCAGTTAAAAATCGTGAATTTATCAGAAATGACACATTTTTCCTTTATTGGAAGTACATCCATAGTAAACCAAATGGTTCTCGTCCCAGTGACTCATCATAAGGTTTAGTAAACTTTTTATGCAGTCGTACAGTTTCCACAGTACAGCCTGACCAGCTCTGGGACAGGATTCCAGATACTAAGATCTATTTTACATGTTAGGAGTTGTACTAAAGAAAACAGATAATACAAGCAGCCCTCGTGGATTTATTCGTTTTGGTAGTTCAACATCTAATATGATATATTCGACATACAGTGAAAGTGGTCCTCCTTTGCCACATTTAATTCTAGAACTGAATACTAAGTGAATAAATTGCATATACAGGAAAACCCTGATTCCAGGACACTCCACGTAAGGGCACACCCTATTTGGAACGAAAATTTTATTAGCAGGTGGACGGTTGGTCTTTAGGTTATGGCTATAGCCTACTGTAGTACACATGCTTGTGTAGTGGGGTGGGAATCCAGCAGTGTTTGTATGTTTCACGGAAGGTGGCGCGACATGCCGATCCTTACTGTGTAGTGATTCCGGGCAACGCCGCACACGAGAGTGGCGCGGCGGAGACCGGGATTACGTAACGCTGGGTATATAAACTCAGCGTTCACAGTAGGTCGACAGGCTGTCCTCGCGCATCTCTTCTACGGAACAGACCCTTGGGCCCTCACTTTGAAGGCGGGTTCTCTTAACCTTCCTGGTGGTTAGGCGAGTCTTCCAGATTAGCCTCTCCAGCATTACCTGGCACATACATGCTGGGGTACTGTACTTGTGGGAAAGATCTTCTAGATCTTTCTGGGAAGTAGTGAGTAATAAACATCTCTGTTTATTAAAAGACGTTGTGTTATGTGTGACTAGGTCTGTGCGAACTAACCGAAAACCGAACCAACCTACGTAGAGTGTGTAGGGTGGGATCCTGCCTGGAACTAGCATTCCGGATTGGGGTCATCCAACCTGCTAGACAGGCGGCGACCACCACACTTGTAAAGTCACTAGATGACATGACCACATTTTTGCTTTTTATAGATAACTACGTACAGATAGGAATATCATTTCTGTTTTGGAAAGAAGATTTTATGGTGGTATAATGCCTTACAGTTTTTATATTTAGTATTTTGGCATGGATTTAAAAAAAAAAAGTGAATTCAGTTTAGGGGGGACCTTTGTAGTCACAGGTCCATTTTTAAGAAATCCTTTATGGACATATTTCTACCCCTTAAACTGGTTGAATCAGAATATGATATGCCTCATTTGAAAGAGAATAAAAAACAGTAGGTGCTAGGAAGTGGAATTTTCTAAGTAGATTCTATATTTACAGAGATATTCAAGTATTTGTTGAAAGGGGGGATTTTCAGTGAAATGGGCATGCTCAAACAGATGTTTACTCAATATTGATTTACAGTGAGCATTGGTGTAACATTTACCATCCCCATAAGTGGCACTGACAGTTGCTTACACTCTAGGAAGTGTCATTATTAGCAGGTGGGCGGTTGGTCTTTAGGTTATGGGTATAGCCTACTGTAGTACACTTGCTTGTAGTCACTAGACGACCTGACCACATTTTTGCCTTTTATAGCTAACTAAGTACAGATAGGAATATCATTTCTGTTTTGGACAGAAGGTTTTATGGTGGTACAATGCCTTACAGTTTTAGTATTTTGCATGGATTTTTAAAAAGTAGTGAATTTAGTTGGGGTTGGGGTTGGGGGACTTTTGTAGTCACAGGTCGATTTTTAAGAACTCCTTTATGGACATATTTCTACCCCTTATACTGGTTCAATCATAATATAATATGCCTGAATAATGTAAGAATGAAAAATAGTAGGTGCTAGGAAGTGGAATTTTCGAAGTAGATTCTATATTTACAGAGATATTCAAGTATTTGTTAAAAGTGGGGGGTGGGGAGGTGAAATGGGCATACCTAAACAGAGATTTACTCAATATTTATTAACAGGGCATAAGTGGCACTGACAGTTGCTTACATCCTAGAAAGTATTGTTATTTAGGTTAAACTTATAGTTGGCATGATATTCATGAATTTTTGCCTAATTTCATAGCATAGGGGGAATAGATTGACTGCCACCTGTCTCCACTCTGTTTCCACTTAGAGGTTGGTATGATTAAATCCACATTGTGTCCACGAATTCTCACTCTCAGACCAAGAAGTCTTTTTTTTATAGGCGAGCTTTGATAGCAGAAATACTTATCAATAAATATTCAGTTTACCAAATTGATAATATAGTTTACCTTTATGGTTATTTTATTCTAAGTACACACAAAAGGAAATATGAATATGTAAAAATGACTTCAAGAGTGAGAAATATCACACTCTCCAAACGTAGGTCTGGGTCACACAAAAGTTCTGCAGGGAGAGGCACAGACATTTACATGTGGGTCAACCAACCAGAGCTAACATAGTGTAACTCTGGCAGCCAGTGTGTATGTGTGTGTGTGGGGGGGGGGGGGGGGGGGGGGGGGGGGGGGGGGGCAGCCATCTTTGAATTGTAATGGAGCCATGTTCCACCAGAGGACTCTGGTTCCTATCACTCTCCAAGCATATTGGCACATGCCTTATACCTATAGCTATATCAATCCGTAAAAAAACACTAAATATCTGGTTCAACCTCAGCCTCACTTTGAACATGGAGCCTGTATTATGGCAAATTAACACCAGATGGATCCATAACTAAATACACATAGGTATATGATTTCTTGTTTTTTTTCTAGACAAGTTTTATGGCAATGCAATATCCTACAGGATTTATACAAAAAAAACAAGAGTCATTTAATTTGGGGGGAATTTTTCAGTCACAAGTCCACTTTTAAGAACTCCTTGGCAGGGTCTGGTCTTTCCCTAGACTTGCTCGAGTCCTTGATTATGGACCTCAAACTACTTAATGAACTTCCCTAACTGCATGGAGTTGTCCCATTACACTAAGTCCATATAAGGAATAGAGTAGACCGAGTAGCCAATGACTGCATTCGCAGCAAACCCCGACCTTAACCCTGAACTCCTTACATATTTTCTAGCACCTTGGGACGGCTCTACAGTCGAGAGTTAACCTGCAATCTAATGGGCCACAACCACCCTTCTAAACACTTGACAGGCCCAGTAAGCAAAGACTCGTAAGATATGTGCAAAACTCTTGTAAGTTTCTCCTATGGTAACCTCTTCCCCCCTCGCCTATACCTCCACTTCCTGCCAACTCCCAGGGGCCTTCCTTGTTATCATTGTAATTAATTATTGCCAAACCTTGTATGTAGTTTTAAATGCATCCACCTGCTAATTTGGCCTTTAAAGGCACTCGTAGCTCTTGTCATTGATGAATGTGCATGGACATAAAAAAAAAAAAAAATGTTTGTGTTATATTAGGTCTATGGGCCCACTCACACACAGTCAACTTGTCATTTCTACAACTGTCGTTCTGGATACAAATATATCAAGCACCGGTAGGTCAATGAGGCATTTCGATCTTTAGTGATTGGTCATGGTCAGCCGAGCAAACCTTTAAAGTCACTGAGGTACTGGCCCTCTGCACCTTTCACTATGTCATAGAGTTGACACAGATAATGAAGGGATAGTTTTGCAGCAGGTTGAAAGTCTATATAACTTCTTCCTAACCTAGGCAGCGTATACGACTGTGTGGCCCATACTCAATAACCAGTCGGTATTGACACTCGAGCCAGGTCGAACAATCGTTTCAACGAGGCTATTACCAAGCTTTAGTATTTCGCAATTAAATTAACACGATATTCCTTCTAAAACAATCTCGATTAATCTTCGTTGAAATGATAGGGAGGCAATCAAGTTTTGTGTTAAAGCTTGACATGTTTCAGTATATAACATATACCTTCATGAGGGATGAGTTCAGTATTTACACTTCATATTGCAGAGATGAAGCGGCTTTCTCATACTTGTGGTGTGAAAATATTTGTGAACAAACCCAGTCGAATGATCAGGAATAAGATGTTGACCTTTATGACTGGTTTTGGGGAAAAAAGGTCTGTCATCTGGTGTGACATCGTTGAATATAGATAAACCAAGAATAGGTAACATTGTTCAGTAAAAATTTATTCTACATTTTACAACCATCTTCTAAGCGGTTTCCTCCGAGATACAAAATTACCGGGAATTCACAAGTACGAAATCCACAATATATTGAATATTTTTCTCAAATATGACCAACATTGATCCAGTATATGAACATGGTAAGGCAGGTAAGGGTGATGTTATTGTAAAATCAAAAGCAAACGATCAAGCATATACCTTATTTGAAATATTAGATATATTTCATCTATAACAAGTCAGTGTATACTCACCGAAATCTTTGTAACATGCTGGCAACAAGAATTTCTTTAAAATTCGCCATCATTTCACTGAGGCTGTCGAAGGAGGAACTCCAACATTCTATTGATGTCTAATTGTGGAATGGATTTAAATTATTCAAGTCCTACTACGCTAGAAGCTATGCTGTGGCGAAACTCGTGAAAAGAGAGCAACCATTGGCGCGAGCAGACATGACCCTTAAAACGAATGCGATTTCTGGTACAAACATCCGTTTACCTAAAAAAATTAGTAACCCGTGTTGTATACATGGTTCCGTTAATTTCATCAGACTTGACAAACTGAAAAAAATATATATTAGTGATTTATAAAACCACTCCATTATTTCTTCACATTTCGTATTTCCTCCCACGAATTAAAAACAAATTATAACATATCTGTCGTGTTATTACGACATGGACTATTAAAGAGGCCAAATGAGTGAATGAATGTGAAACATATATCATGAAAGGTGAAATAATCTGTTCATAACGGGCAGACGACATTTGATGCAGACAGCCATGTGCTTGATGTTGTTGGAGGAAACGAGTATCGGACCTACAAAGGCCCAGCTGGGCTTTACCTATCCCTTGCCAAACTGTCAATGCACGCTCATAGTCCTGTCTTCTTTGAGCTGGATCTAGTCTAGTCTCCGCTCAAAAGGGGGAACATATATATATGGCATATGGCTCTGTCACAGTGGGGCCTCATTCGTTCATTTCCACGTACTAGCGATTGTCTTCAGATACCATTTCGTCTATGAAGCAACAGATGGCCACGCCATAGCCCAACCAACGCTCATATTTAGAGCTCGCAACTACCCATATATATATCCTCGTCCCGAGCCCTCGAGCCATGTCTATCTCGATACTGCGAGTGGGCAGGCAGCCCTAATTTCCCCGTACCTCGCCGCCCTCTCCGACCCGAGATCTGAACCGGGCCTGTTTTGACCCGGAGTGATGTCTGTGTCAACCGTTGGTTGGGCACCAGGCGGCGGGGCATCGTCAGGAGTCGGAGTTGTCCTTGTCTGTGCTGGGTCGAGGCTGTGTGTGGCGAGGCTGGGCGGCGGGCATGGATGTTGGCGGCGGGGGGTAGGAGCCGTAGAAAGACATGGGCACGTTGTAGGGAGGCAGTGGAGCGCCCATCGGAGGCACGGGAAGCGGACACTGCATGCCACCAGGATAGGCACCTGGCATACCAGACGTCCTGAAACGTAGACAAAACTGATCAGTACCAGATTTCACATGATAAGAAAACATCTCACATTAGTAATTAATGCAATTATAATGAACTGTTGGAAATTGGAATTGGAATAGAACTTTTGTGTGTTAGTGAACGAATTCCATAGCCAGATATTCTTTTATTTTCATATTTTGTTAATTTTACATGCAACAAAACCGTGTGAATGTAAATGTGTCAGTGGTGTCCAAGATATAGCTTGATGTGATACCGTAAACACAGAAAAACTGCTGATTAATATAGGCACACAGGAGACCGATAGAGTATCCACCTTTGTATATAATATTTAGTTCTGGTGTAGCCTAAGCTTGTCACTGAATACCCAGATTACAAACTAAGACTGGTTAATTGTAAGCCTATTCTGGTGAAGCTTCCCACATCAGGCAATGTCTTTGCCATGTATCAGTGCGAACTTTTTTCTATTGCAAATCACAATCCGGTAATTTCCATAATGATTCTAAGCTTATAACTTTCCTTATATCACAACGGCTGAAGTGATGTCTCATTGATAGTCCCATGGCAGATTTAACAGGTACATCGAAGGAAGGATATGATAATAACTTCTGTTATCTCTACGGCAATCAGGACGAAGGGGCGACAAGCGGGTTGATCTAGCCATCAAGGTCGCTCCAAGACGATTTGACCTTTGGACCTGCCATTATGCCTTATTTGTTACTCGTCTTTGATTTCTATAGATCTTAATATTTAGTACTACCTGCTCCGTGTTATATCGTGCAGTGAATCGTTGATAACAGCCACATCACGTGACAGACTTACCCTAACACTAGTTCCGTGTTCGCTTATATTTACATGCTTATTTTAGCATGCTTATTATTTCAACGGCTACGTCCTACTAAAGTACTCGATATCAGTAATAGTAAAAGACAATAGAAATAATCCTCAATATTACCTTAAAAAGTATTTTGAAATTTAGTTCATAAATTAACTCAATTTGAATGATATTAACTGGATATCCCTTTACTTTTCTGTAATATCGTATTTTATTAAGACAATCTTATGGAATCATTTTTAAGACACTCTCTACGTTTGTTCCCACAGCCAGTCAGATATATCTATTATCAAATATTCCCCACACAACACATAGCAAGGCACATCTATTCAAAACCTATCATTAAACGATGTAACTGTGATACTCTCCCACAGATATTCTGTAATACTTTGAAACACACATATCAAAGCAAAATTCCTGAATATTAATGGAGGCAGTTGAATTGTACCAATAAAATATGGCGAATCTACATAGAAAGACTTGGGGAATGTGTCTCAGAATACATATACCATTGTCTATTTTCCTGCTTCGCATTTTTTAACAGACAAGACCGACTGTTCAAAGACGATGCTTCTTTTCTTTGAACTACAATATCATTGATATTATAGATGCTATTTTCAAAACAACAGACTGGGCCTCTAAGATGAGTGAGTGAAGCAGTACGGACACAACACTACTGAAGACTTAGAAACTAATGTTATGAAGGCCAACGACAGTGATCAGTTGACAGGATTGCAGGGATGTCGGTTGGGGTCAGGAGAAAAAAATGGAAATCATGTGGAATTTACTCTCTCAAATATACCAAGAAAACGCGGAAACATGTCAGGTCTTATCGAAATGAAAGTTATAATGCAGTATACCAGTTATAAGAAATGGCAAAATGATAAATCCTAAATTTTGATCTTTGTTGTTGGTAGTTGATAGTCCCCACTAGAGCCCTTACTGCTGTGCTCATTCAGAACTATCGGCCGATAACCTGGTTGGATGATGGCTTCTATGACACACAGGGATGTCAAACGGGATCAGAAAAAAAAATTGTAAAAAGATTTCCCGTGGAATTTACGGCCTCAAAGAGACCGGGAAAACATGGAAAACAGATCGATGTTGGCCTTACGGTCCAAGGGAGGGTTCAAACCATTATTTTATAGGCTAAATTAATATCTTTGTTTTATACATGCCCCAAAAAAATCTATACGAGAAGTAAAAATGTGGATTTTCATGGATAAATATAAGGATGCAAACTCTTGATATAATCGATTATGTATAACAACATATATCAACTCTGAAAAGCTGATAATAAGGCAGGACACCAAAATTCGTTTGCTAAAATGGAGCTGATATTATCCCCTGTGTTCATTTTGTGGATGAAGCCACTGTGAGAGGGAGTGCGTGGCTCGAGACTGCCGACTAAGTCAGTGGAGATCTTTTTCAAAGGTCGGGGACTCTCTGCAACGTTTTATGAATATATATTGGTGACTTCCTAATTCGAAACAAGCATGCAAAAGCAAAAAGCGTCAATGTAGTCAGTGTAGGGTTAGAGTTCTTAGGTCAGCTGGCACGCATTTTGGAAAGGTTAAAGGCAGACAACGAAAGCTCTGAATACCGCCAGTCTTGGAGTGGGTAATAGTACCAGGGCGGCAACCAGCAGCACCTATATTCATGCATTAATAAAATAATACAACTTTCAGTATGTCCTTGTCTATTTTACTTTCACTTCTAGATATCAAAGGTTTATGCAAATTTTCAGAATTGTTTTTTATCTAAGAGTGGAATAATATTTTATAAATTTCCGTTCACTCTAAAATTGCTAATGTCTTCATTTCTTTCTAATTCCAAAGAGAACTGACCTCAAATTATCAATTAATAAAAGCAAAGGACTCTGCTCGAAAGCAAATCTATTTTAACAGAGAACTTGAACAAGAAACATGTTAATTGGTTAAGATACGACAGCTGTATTTAGGGATGGTCTAAAGACGGACCTAGAGAGTCTGTGGTCTAAGAGGGCCTACGGGTTAGGGCGGTGTAATGAGCGGGATGTAGGTTGACACTTACGAGCAATTGTTCATGGCGGACGGTAGTCCCACATGGGGCGGCACATAGGGAAGCCCACCTGCTGCCAGGTGTGGCGGCAGCTCGGGGTGCGTTCCCGTCGTTGACCCATGAGCGCCGGGCTGGTGATTGCCGGCGGTGACCTCAGCGTCAGGAGGGTGGTGCCGGCTCCTCGCTGACTCGGGCTCACCGGCGTAGCGCTCCGTGTCACCGCGGTGCTCTGAAGCGTCCTCGTCCCGGCCCTTGCTGCGCTGAGCGGCCGGCGACGCTCCTGGGAGCGGGGACGCGTTGCGGGCCGGCTCTGTACAATGCTGGTCCGAGCCGCGCACGGTGAGCGCCAACGGCCCGGACTCGGACTCGGACGACGTGCGGTCCTCGTACCTCGCGAAGGGCACGCCGCTTTGCTTCTCAGTGGCGCTCTCTCCCGGTTCGTCACTGTCAGCGGAGTTGGCGGCGGGACTCCCTGCAGTCTCAGTTTCGTCAGAGTCGCCGTCTGAGTTGGCGTCCTGGGTGGTGAAAGGTAAAATGTAAACCATTAACCTATGTGTAAGACGACTGTCTTCTGGCCACATGCCAGCCCTCTACAGCATTTCAATAAGCAATTTTTTTAAAATTTGTATTATTCATATATGAGATCTAGATAAAACAGCTGGTAAATTTCCGAATCCTGCTAATCTCTTCTAATTCTAATGTGATGAATATATAACACACCATAAAACAGGGATTTCCGTTGGGGTCATGGAAGAAAGAGGACATATTTTTTATATAGAAATTACTGCCTCAGAGAGACTGAAAAAATATGAAAAGAACGTCGTTACTAGCTATGGCATTGTGCTTGGGTGTGAGGGAAGGTTTGAACCACTCTTTAGTGGTGTGAATGAGGCCTAATATAGTCTGTCTATGTTTTACACATGAACTAGCGACTTCGTCATTGCCCTTTGCGATTCTCAGTGTGTGTAACATAAAGATGACTTTATAATACAAAGAAACTGACCCCTTAATTGGGGTGTCCCGGAAGCGGGGTTTTACTGTATTCATAAGCAAACGGGTGGTGATCCAAAATACACAGGCGTTGCTGTGTGGGAACTCGGTGTGATTTAGGGACCAGCACAACTTGCGGCATCTTGAAATAGCGGAGGCAGTCACACATTTTTCTCAGGGTAAGGAGATCACAAAACTACAGTATCAATTTGCGTTTTTAATATGGCTAGAAATAATTCATAAGCAAAAAAGTACACCCAACTATAGACATACAAAAAAGAATAAACTGTTTGAGTTTTTCTACACACAAGAATCTCACTCTCGTGGCATTTCATTCTCCATGCACAGGTCTAATTCTGTCTTTCTATGTCAAGGGGCAACTCCAACCAGATCCTGTCGAAACCATGCCTTTTTATATATGGTAGGTAATAATATCAAGAGACGTCACAAGTTTGAGTCTGAGTTTATTTATGCCACACATTTTGTTGGCTCCATAATTTCACGAGTCGAAGACGAGTGACATTACGGAGCCAACAAAATGCGTGGCATAAATAAGCTCAAACTCAAACGAGTGGCGTCTAGATTTTATCCTACCCAGTTTCCATATTTTTTCAGTATCAGAAAGTAGTGGCATAAACAACACTTTATGTCACACCCGTGAAATAAACAAATCCCATGTTAAGCCTATGGCGTTTTTTATAAGGGGTAGGATAAAGAATTTTATAAACTGAAAATGAAAACAGGGATTTCCTTGTAAAATAGGAAACTGCCACCTCAGATAAAAACAGAAAACTGGAAATAACTGGAACGCTGTTATTGTAAGTATAAATGGTAATGCCAATTAATGTAGATGTATTTCACATGCATAATAGTATTTTATCAATGACCATGGTGGCATATATAACCATGGGATTAAATCACTTGTTTGGTTCACGGTCTGGTATGGTCCACTTTTTGAGTTGCTTAGTTGTGTTATCATTTAGATGAATTTGATTTAGTGATAACCAACCTCTGTTTCTGAGTCATCTGTTGTCTCTTCCTTTTGTTTCTTTCTACGTCCCCGCTTCTTCGGAGGTAACCGTTGTTCCTCTTCAGGCCTATGTTTCCGTGGTCTGCAAACGGGAGGGGGTAGATGAAATAATTAACCTTGATGTAATTTTTAAATCTTAAGGGCTTCAATGTCACCACATTAATTTGTTCTTGTGTATGTTCAAAGGGTAAATAGTAGAATTAAGAAATATACATGAAGTCATGGCCGAACATGCATGAAATATTACCCGCTGCTAGATGTGTAGTATAAATGATGTTCAGACGCACTGCACCCGGAGTGAATAAATCTGGTAAACGGACCCTGAACTAAGGACCGTGACAGCGGGCCGTAGAGAATGGCAGTGTTTTTTGCGGAGCAGAAAAGTTAATGAAATGTTTTTTTTAACGGTTAGGAATTATATAGTAATAAGGAAACGGGTTATATAGTAATAAGGAAACGTAGTGATTCGGTTACTTGGCGAAAAAAAAAAGAAGTTATTGCATCAAATGACCTCGAACGGCCACCCGTGCGGGCTCAGTAACCACGTTTTCTCTTATTACCTGCCACGCGGTCGTTTGGCGGGCTTGTCCGTGCTGGCCGTAGCGCTGTCCGGTCTGTCGGCCGCTGCTCTCTCCGGTCTGGGCGGGGCAGGCGGCGGGTCGACTCCCTCGAGTCCCGATTGCGAATCCCCATCCTCCTCATTTTGCTGCATGTCTGCCATGTTAGCCACCAAGTCGCGCAGAAAGTCAAACTTTTTTTCGGATTCAATTATGTGTTTACTGCAATAGGAAGGAAAGACACTTATTTCAGGTATTTCGTAATTTCGAAATGAATACATGTATATGGGAATTATGACGTCGCCGCGAAAGAGACACTGCACATCACAGCTACAGGTTTATAGCTCCCGAGCAGGTCACAGATCCAGCCTGCTGTTAGCTTTGTTTGTTTGGTTCGATTTGACGTTCAGTCAACCATTATAGGTCCTTACTAGACTTTCTCAAGGTTCTTTTACACCACAATACTGGTGATGAAATCTATGTGATGAATTCAGGTAGAATTCTCACCCCTACACATTTACCAAGGTGCGAGTTCCTTTACTTCCAACACCACAAAGACATGGTATGAGAAGGATTAGCCTTTGATATAGCAGTAAATTTACCACTGCTGGGGGTGGGACTCGAACCCACAAAGTCCTACAACTTTGGGGTTACAAGTCCAGTGCCCTAATGACTGAGCTAACTCCCCACCCCCTCTATTGTTAGCATCCTGTGGTTCAATCGAATTAAGACCTGGCTAGATCTTTATCTGCACCCCAATACCATGTAAGCCCAGAATCTGGGCACAGCGATGCCACTGGATACGGTGGGAGATAGGGATCAATCTTTTTAAAAAAAAACATTAAAAAAACAACAAGTATAAAAACAGCATTATACTGTAGTACAGAACGACTAGGACACACACAAGTACAATGTCAACGTTTATTCACCTCACAACGGAGGTCAGTAGACAAGGTGCGAGCAGTACTTGTAATAAAGAGGTGCCTCTGGCACAATACTCAATAGTTCAATCGTTAACCATTCAGTACACTCCGTATCCTAATGTAAACATGCCGGCCCTGGCCGCTGAACAGCCGGAGGGTGTCGATCAGGAGGGTCACAGGGAGCCTTCTGGAGGGTCACAGCGGCGCCCCTCCGGAAGGCTCACCACACTACTATCTGACCCCAAACGGCCAGTCAGAAAGCAGTAGTCCCAGTAGGTACCTTATTGCATTATAAACTTTTGAGTTGGCTATATTGTGTTACTCTTGAGATCCTAGAGTTCAGAGATGTCAGATAATGGAGATCTTGACTACCGAGTATTATGCAGCTCATGAAGTGCTAACGATAATTACAAGGCAGGGCGTGAAAACCCTGCCAATCCCAGCTGGTCAGGACTAGTGAAGATAGGAAACCCCAACTTTTTTCTCTTTTTTTGGGGGGGGGGGGGGGGGGGATGGGCCTCGAGAAAGGAAACAAAAGAGAGAGTGTGGTAGCAGAAGAGGAGAATGAGAAGAACAATGATGAAGCACTTCTGAAAGCTGCAGAAGGATGGGAGAAGTTATAGTCACACTCCAAGCTATTGTGGTGGAAACAAAGAAGATGGCGCAGTGCAGAGTAGTGCTTACATGGGAGCAGGCTTGCATGGGGTCTCGAGCTATGATCTGTTAGTGCTATTAACAATCAGGACGAGTGACAAGAAGGCACTGAAGATTGTGGATTATGTACTGGAGCATGTGAAACTGAGGATAGGGAGGAAGAAGAAAGACTCCATGAAGTGGAGGTCAGTACAAGGGTGCTATGCCACGATGAGCAAGCCCCGGTGTATATTTCTTGAGGTGAATGGGGTGCAGCTAACACCAGGGTGCTTTACCAGCTCCTACATTCAGGGGACCTAGCGAGTAGGAGTATTGAGGACTACCTGCCTCATTCAGTGTACATCTTTGAACTAGCAAGTAAATTTGACTGGCAGTCCATGCTGAGCTTGGATACCAGATACTGTGACCTGCAAGCTTAGAACGGGTATCTCTGGTGAGATAAAGTGTCAATGATTGAGGCTTTAGCTCTTCTGCCCAAATGTCTTCAGACACAGCAGAAACAGCAAGCATGGAGGAGCAGTAGAGGTACTAAAGGGAGCAAGAAGCCAATAATTATTCAATATTAGGATCAAAGCAATTTACTACACTGGTGCCTCAACACGCTGGCTGACCGAGCTAGCAGGCTAAACTTGGATGGGATTCAGCTGCTACTCACAACACTGAGAAATCAAGGAGGGCATTAGATTACTGAAGTCCAATGCCTTTGCACTAAACACCAAGAAGGCTTATTCATTACACAAGAGGAGATATGTCACCTTTTTTAACATCTATGACCTATCCGTCATCCCAATGTCAAAAGAGACTTTAGTTAGATATGTTACATATCTATCAACACAGCTGAAATTCTCATCTCTCAAACAATATTTGGGAGTGATCTCACACATGCACAAGGAGAGAGGGTTCCCAGACCATTTGAAGGACAATTACCATACTGATGACCCACCAGCTGCAAATGTGGTCTTTCTTTGCCCCATTTAATGTTAAGTGAAGAAATTGCATATACTCACATGTGAGCTGTAGACAAGGTCCTTGCATTCCTGGATTGCGTCATGTTATTAGACTTCAATATAAGAGATTCAATGAAGAGTTCCAGTGCACGAGCTAGGTTGACTTGTGAAGGAAATGAAAGTGTACAATATAGAACAATGTGCGAATAATATATTATATTACAACTCGATACAACCTTATGTGGTTTAGTGGATATAGCAGATCAAATATTATATAGAACATATCTACGGTGTTCAATTTTCATGCATTTACATGTACTATTACATTAGATTTTGTATCCTCCAATTAGGATATAGAGCCACGCCATGGACTGTGTAAAGGATACATATAATGACTGGAACCGCCGCCGCAACTTTCCCAACATCTTCGTCCGTCTGCATTATTTTCTTTATCCTGGCCTACATCAAATAAACACAATTATTATCAGTACCTCAAAAAAACTAGAATACTCCCATACTTATGTCTGTTAATCTAATGCTTGACATCATAGTCAGAAATTAGTGACAAAATGGGCTGATCTTTTCTAGTGTACTTTATCCATGCAGCACATAGACACACCTGTCTGTATTAGTATTACTATTAGTCACTAATAGTAATACTATACCCTAATTTAGTGTATAGACAAAGGGATTTAGTTTCTGGGTCTGTGTAGGATATATAAAGCGGGTGTTCCAATGGGCTGGTTGTGAATAGTCGTTCGATATAACTCCTATGTCTTGGTCGAGTTTGAAAATTCAAACACCGATTTATTGTGGAAAATAAATACAGAGTATCCAGTTATAGAATAATTATGCAGCCATAGTGGATAGAATTAGACATAACTATCCACAGCTACTCATGACACACCATGTGGCATGCAGTCAGTTGCCCTGGCTGGATTTTGTGATCCCGATAAAACTTAGAACAAATAAACTGGAGATCAGATAATGAGGAAAGATGTCTTTCCAATACACTTATACAGTCAGTATAGTATTGATATTTAAGTTTGAAAAGGTAATGTTCTGTTTTATTCCATTCCTTTTAGAAGAGACGGCCTAACCAGTGTTCAGAGGATCTAACGTGTACTGAAGCGATTTTGTAGAGTACGGTTAATGACGTTAAACATGGCCAGGCATTATGATTATCCTTTCTTTCTTCTTTGGCGTTTATTTATTAAAATAAAAGGCTGACAGAAAGTTGATAAAAGTCGGCAAGGCAACACTCCTACCCTCCCGCCAAAACAGTAACCGATACTCCATAGTATTATCTATACAACTGGCGTGCCATGGAATGACTTCATGTGCTGATAATATTGATAACATTACACTTTCAATTGGTGAAGCAAGCGGCGTGATAATCAAGTTCCTTGATAAGACATTCTGTGGAGACAGTGGGTGAAAAGAATCAACGCACCAGGATGACATTTACTAACTCCCTTTGAAAGAAGCAGACATCTTGTTCGTCAGAGTGTCAACGACATACTGACATGTCTTGAACTCAAAATGTAACTTACAGGTGGAAATCTAGCGTTGTACTTCTTCTTTTTGCTCGGCATTTTGGTCAATTTTGAATGGAATACAGACTATCCTCACGGCCCAGGTAAGCAACCGGAAGTCACCTAGCGCGTGTGGGCGGTAAGTCGATAGCGTAGTCCAGAAACTGATCAATTGACTTCAGTCTCACTTCATAAAAGTCGCTAGATGGCGCTTTAATTAAATATAACCACTTTTAGTACATACCAAATCCCCCAGGTGTCTCTAAGACCACACAAACTTACCAGGACCTGTTGGGTATATCACGGACGAATATCTATCCGTGGGTATATATATATATATATATATATATATATATATATATATATATATATATATATATATATATATATATATATATATATATATATATATATAGGCCTACAGTAGAACCTACGCGGACATCCCGCGTAAGCGGACAGTTTTGCTCGGAACGGAAATTTTTCCCTCTATTAGATGTTTAATTTAACCCCGTGTAAGCGAGCACCCCGCGTAAGCGGACAGTTATTTCGGTACGGAAAGGCCCTAAACCCCGCGTCAGCGGACACCTCAGACGGACACCCTGGCAAAAATGGCTTATCTGTGAGCGGACAACACTCCGTATTATCGAGATTAATTTGTTTTGGGTTGGGTATAAAAGTCCACCGACACAGGTTAGACAATAGAAGTGTGTGGGTGTTGTCTAGCGGGCCTGGATGGGCTTTGTGAGTGGAGGGGGCAGTCCATGGCGGGCGGGAGCGGGTAGGTGTGAAAGCTGTCGTGGATACACAGCTGGGAAGTGAAAGGGCCCGGACAGGCTGCAGGTGGAGGTGTGGGGCGGGCTGGGTGTGAATTTAGCAAACAAAGCATGTATATTTGTACATTTTTACAAATATATATCAACTTATTCATTAATTCGTTTAAGATTCTATTGCTTGGAAGAACGACCTGTATTTGTCGAATGGCAATAAAGATATATAAAAAAAATAAAAAATTCATTCCTTATTCTAGATGTAATTGTCTGTTATTTAAAAACATACATATATTTGATAAAGATTCCATGTAATAATTATTGTTTATTCATATTTATACTATAGAAATAGATCCAATGGGGAATTTAGCAGTATATGACCAGTGTAAACCTGAAAACCCCGCGTAAGCGGCCACTTTGGCCCGGACCGGACGGTGTCCGCTTACGCGGGGTTTTACTGTATATATATATATAATATTGATACAGGGGAATTGCTAGTGATAATAATTGATATGAAGCATAACATGAAAAAGAGACAACGACGTGTTTGGAGGCATCAACAATAAATACAGGCTTTATTAAATATATAAATACAAAGCTTCATAAAAAAATCCTAGTACAAACAGTCAAAAATACACCGAAATGACTAAGACTAAAATACGTGCTTGTGGGTCAGATATGATAAGCCGACTGACCGTTAATGCGAAGGTCGGTTACGTCACGGGCCCCGTAACCACGGTAACCCGCGACAACAAGTAACCATAACTCCCGGTAACCAAACCACGGAAAACGAGAGTAACAATTAATAGAGTATAGGTAGGAGAGAGGTATGGCCCCCTACAATTTATATACATATAAAACTTATATTTAGACATAATATTGATACAGGGGAATTGCTAGTGATAATAATTGATATGAAGCATAACATGAAAAAGAGACAACGACGTGTTTGGAGGCATCAACAATAAATACAGGCCAAAAACCCTCCAAACACAAGTAATCACTTCAAACCCAGAAGTTTTGAGGAGGGGACTGAGTCAAAAACAGGTGAAAATTGTTGGTGATGAAGATATTTTTCCACCACAGAGGAAGACCAGTTACCCCTCTTCTTGATGTCCTGCAAGTCCACTCCTAGGGATTTTAAAAATGAGGCGCCACCGTGGCGCAAGGAGTGGCAGGACACGTAGTCATTACCAACCATGGCATTTTTAGCCAAGATTTTTAGTTTTGAATTCAAATCAGAATAAGTAAGTGGGCAAAGAATTTTCCCTTTCTGTAATCTTAGAATGAAATCATCATTTGAATAACTTTTAATTGAAAACAACCTTCTGAAACCACTCACCAAGCAGAATGGAGAGCCCGGAATCGAGTTAAGGTAAATAACTTGAGGGGAAGTCCCCATTTGATCTGTTTTAGACGTTTTGACATATAAAACCAGGTGATCATTGAAAAGTTTTAAATCTTTAACTCGCAAACAGTGCTGAGAAAAAGTAAAATGGCCCTTCCTCAAAAGTGACCTGAAACCCAAAACAATGGCCAACCATATGACCAAGTCGTTATAATTTAAAAGATTCATGAGTTTCAAAATTTTTAACAGGTCTGAGGGGGTGATAGGATACCTTACCACCGGGGTAAAGGTTGAACAACGCAATACCCCATTTAAAACCACCTTAAGGTTAAAATCTGACGACATGTCTGGAAAACCTAGATACTTGTTTTTGTAATTTACAGCGGAAATATAATTCCTTATAGAATTAGGGGACAAAAAGCCGGATAAGTATGTGATATACAGAGTCAAAGTATCGCTAGTCGTAGGGTAAGGTGATAGTTTATATAAAACACAAAATTTTGAGTAACACTCCCATTGTTGTAGTCTAGTTTTTGTTGTGTTCAATGACAAAGAAGAACCGATGTAGTGATCTCTCTGTTTTTTTAGATCCACTAATTTCTCGTCTGAAAATCGGAACAACACATGTTGTTATCTGAAAGAACTTCTAGTGTTTTACTCACATAGCCATCATACAATAATCTGGATAAATAATCGGCCAGGACATTATCCACTGATTTTATATAGGAAGCTTTCAAGTCTAAATTAAAAATAGCGCATGTCCAAAAAATCTCCCGCAACCAACTCATGCAAGTCTTATTTTTCGATCTACCGGTGTTTATCATGGCAAGCACTTGCATATTATCCGTTATCATGTGAAAGGTACAATTTCTGTGTTTACTCCCCCAGCGATAAATACCAACCAAAATTGGCCACAATTCGTATACATTTATATTCTTCTCAACAATATCAAATTCCGGGGCTTTTTCTTTATGATGTTTTTCTATTCGATCACATTCCAAGTTAGACCAGGTACCATAAAAATAATCCTTATTAAACCAAGCCCCGAAACCCAAATTCGAGGAATCAGATACAATTGGATATTCAATTAGATCCTGTTGGATTATGCATTTCCCATTGAAGATTTGGCAAAAATTCTTCCACCATCTGAGATCTTCTTTAATCTCATCGTTTAAATAAATTTGACCTTTTTCTGGGGCCTGTGTGCAAAGATCAAAAATTCGACGACTAAAAGTTCTGCCCCCCCTAACTACTTGGGAGCAGAATGATACCAGGCCGCCTATGGACTCCAACTCCTTTTTGGTAACTTTCCCTTTCAACAAGGTTGTGCTTATTTTATCTCTAAGTTTAGAAACTTTTTCCATTGGTAATGACAACGTTATATCGTTTGAATTAATTTTAATTCCCAAAAAAACACACTCATTTTTTGGATATGTAACCTTTGACGTAGAAACCTGGAACCCCATGGTTTCCAACAGTAAGATAAAACTATCCCTTTTATCCCTACATTCTGTTTCTGAACTACCTGTTATGAGGAAATCATCTAGATAATTTATAACTCCGAAAATACCATTTTTTTCCGCAATATCCACAACAAAATTTGAGATACTCGTAAAAATATTCGGAGCGCATTTAAGCCCGAAACACAAACGGTTGTCGATATAAATTTCATTTTCCCAACGAAAACCCTGAAATTTGACGTGGTCACTATGAACATTAACTGCTCTATATGCGGATTTTATATCGACCACACAAAGGAAATCATTTTTTACAAGTTTTTCAACAGCATCATAAACGCAATTATATTTAAATTTTTCGTAGGTATCGTTCATGAAATTATTTATGCTATTACCTTCTGGGCGGGAACAGTCTGTGATAGGCCTTAAGCCTCCACTGCTTTTTTCTACAGCGCCTATTGCATGGATACAATTAGGGATGTAACTACTTTTTGTGATTTTCCCAGACAAAAGTTCCTCTTCTACGATAATATCCATTTTTTCCTTGAATTTCTCCTCCAAAATGGAATTGTAATTAGCACAATCATAACTGGAATTACAGTTATCGTCCACAATTCTGAAACCCTCGGTTAAACCCAACCAGATGAAGTTTTTTTCGCTTAGGCTTAACTTTGAAGCCTCAAATTCACCAAAGATGTTTATCGCTGATCTACATGGCTTTAATTGTGCGATAGCCTCACCAATGTAGAATATACAATCACAGGTACCTGATAAGCATTCATCAAATATCGGTATCTCACCGGAACCACTTTCACATAAGTAGATAGGGCCTACAGAATCTAAACTGTAAATAGGCCTAACTTTACCCCACTCATTTTCAAAATTTAGGTTCATGACAGAGCATAAATTATCCTGAAATAATACCGAGTTACTTCCCATATTTACATCTCGTATATTATTGACTTTGTTTTTAGGCGTTTCAGATTCTAGGCTAACATCCGCCTCATTCGAAACATAACGGTTTTCATCAAATTTTGAATTTCCAAAAAAACTTGATTTTTCAGAAATTTTATTTTCAGACCGTAAACCAATAGATTTATCAAAGGTATCATCGGCAGTAATACTGCATTCATCAACAGTAACGTAACTTTTTACATCAAGGGCATTAAAAACGTTTGCCCTACTGACCCCATTTCCAGTATCAATGTAGTCAACCACAACAGTGTCACTGCCGGCAACATTTCATTTACTGTTAACAGTACTCACAGTTTTTGTGCAAGAGTTTCTGCCATGTGTAGATGAAAAACAGTTTGCGCAAACATGCCTATATTTACAATTAGTAAACTTGCATTCGCCTTTGTTGAAATTGAAACAACTCCCTACTGAATTTACCACTTTCGCATTTTTTAACTTCTGGGTCTTTGCAGACAAAGAACCGTCGTAGCTCAAGTATTTCACTATATCTGAAGGGTTTATCGTTAAAATACTCTCGATACCTTCTTTGTCGGCCTTTGTTTTCACAGATTTATCATAGTTTACTAACGCTTCGTTAGCAAAAATTTTGGTATCAGCCTTCTCCGATACAAGAATCATGTGGTCGACTAAACCCTTAACAGGCCTATCTTCATCAAGTAGTTCCTTTAACATGCGTAGATTTATCAAAATCAACTTTTCAAAGGTTGACACTTTCTCACCTTCTTGAAGATAGTGGATGTGGTCGTACTTCCCATGTCTCTTTTTTTTCTTTCGAGATTCCCTCTCAGGGGAACGACTCTCATCGGAATCGGAACTCTCAGTAATGTCAGATCTAGTAGGCCTATCTGTAGAGTTCTTCTTTGTTCCATTTTCTTTACTTGTCTTGATTTTCATAGTAGACTTGTTCGATGACGATAACATCTCTACTATCGTAGCGAGACTATCTTCAACTCCAGACATCCTTTTATCCATTGTTCTTAGATCCTCCTTGTAGTCGTCTTTTGAAGTACCGCAAGCCCCTTCCGATATCGCTGCAAGTCCTTCGTCTTGTGGAAGAGTGCTAACTGTAGCAATGTTAGCAGGGGAGAAAACCTTTTCTCCCCCCGTCTTCTCCAATGCAGCCCAGTAGTCGGCCTTGACCACCCCTTCGCTATCGCAGTCCAACGATAACGGGACCTTTTTTCCTCTTCTCCCCATTCTTTACAAACGATAAACACCATGTACTAATCCAAAGACTAAAATACGTGCTTGTGGTTCAGATATGATAAGCCGACTGACCGTTAATGCGAAGGTCGGTTACGTCACGGGCCCCGTAACCACGGTAACCCACGACAACAAGTAACCATAACTCCCGGTAACCAAACCACGGAAAACGAGAGTAACAATTAATAGAGTATAGGTAGGAGAGAGGTATGGCCCCCTACAATTTATATACATATAATACTTATATTTAGACATATATGTATATATATCATATTCAGGTGGATGAAACACGCCCTGATATTGTTTTATGGGCGACATTAGGCGTTTTTGGTCCTCTTCACACTGGCGCCATCTTGTAATGGCCGCCTATGCAAGTCAATCGAAAACGAGACGAGCCCTCTCCACTCAGTCCTGAATATTGATAAAAAAGATACTTGTGTTTCTCTAACTTAAAAGATGGAAATCACTCTCACATCTCAACTAATCGGCCGATTTGTATAAATAATACATTGTTAGAAAGCTGAGACTTTAGCCTATCTGCTGGTAAGATATATGTTATGGCTCACATTTCCTGTCATAGATTGAACATTGGAATTGTTTTAGGTAAAAAATACCAAAACATGTAACCTTCCTGTTTTCACAGAGATTTATTGAAAAATCTATGGTAATGACCTTTAGAAATAACTATCCTATCTTATTAGGTATTTCAGGACGAGCACTAGAAAATAATGATTTTCTGGCATTCAGCATTTTAGATACGGTACTGGCTTTGATACAAAGTTGTCAAAGGTTGCTATATTTTACAAGTGCAATATTTATTCCCCTGTATATCTTATTATTTAATTCTTCTATTGTACCGGTAACAGATTTATTAGTGTACCAGACTTAAAACATTATCAAATATTGTGATAAACTCCCAAATTTCCTGACAATTAACTGATGCATTATTAGTCTATTACCTCAGGAAATATCTATCACAACCTGGTAAATTTATCGGTATCATTTATCGT
Organism: Alentia gelatinosa; assembly: GCA_950022655.1. NCBI lineage: Eukaryota > Metazoa > Annelida > Polychaeta > Phyllodocida > Polynoidae > Alentia > Alentia gelatinosa. The sequence goes on from OX465581.1 coordinate 105,037,817, forward strand.
CATGAAATGCCTAAGAAGGTAGGATGTTTATTTCTATAGGTCATCGTGATAGATTTTTCATTGAATCACAGTGAAAACAGGAAGGTAACATGTATGTGGTTTTTTTTTTACCTAAATAATCCAGATGTTCAATCTATGACTGGAAATCTTAGCCATTGCATAGGTAGGCCTATATGATATGTATATCAACAAATAGACCAGAGTCTTAGCTTTCTAAAAATGTTTTATTTATAAATATCGGCCTGTTATTCACAACACACTAAGAAATTACATTTTTAGTTAGCTCTGTGCTTATGGTTTTGAAGCCATGCTGCCGACCCTGGTAAGGTATCACGCCTCGTTTTGGAATGCCAGAATGTTGCTGGTTTTTGGCAAGCAGAGCCTAGTTACGTGTAACCAGCGCAACCCGTTATAAATCATGCTCGATCGCAGCGCCACGCTTTTGTGCAAGTGGTGAATGCTGTGGCGAAACAGCACCAGTGACACTCCTTTTACAACAGTAGAGACATGTTATTATATTCATGAAATAAGTAGACCCCTACCAGGGGTACCTAGGCTAGAGGAATATAAAACCGTTTTGTGAAGCCTACCGGTACGGCCTACCATACTTTGTATGGGACTGCAGATTGTTTTATTCAAGTGGATTTTTACAGTTTGTCCTCCTGGTTGGGATCTTTACATCCACTGACTGCTTGAGTATCCCAGCCAATCAGGGGCCAGGACACAGAGTGCCTGTTGTTACCATGCCAACACATAAGACATAAATTTACGTGGCTCACAGGTAGATATCTTACGTAAAACGTTTGTAGAACGTGTGGTAATTTTAGGTTGTTTTTTTTCGTAAATTCACAATTGTGTGCAGGAATTCACTAGATGGCATGACAGTAGTTTCTCTGATTTTTTTTGTATTTCTTGTGGAGGGTGTAGCCTGTAAAGTTGGTTTATTTACCAAATTTACCAAACCATCAGTTTGAGTTATAGTTAATGTCATTCAGGCTATGATTGGCTGATCTTTTTGTCACTGCAGTTATAAATCCTAATTTTGGTAATTTCGGCAGTTTGTACCCTCTCCACAGGGGGTACAGGGGTATAGGAACAGAATCGCAGAAAAAAATTCAGATATGTTTGGAATTTATCGCATGCGATTCCGGGTCCCTCCGAGGTACAAATTGTCGCCAAGAAAATGAACCCTCCACGGGTGGTGGTACCGGAAAAGCAGGGATGAACCCACTGTACGATGCGATTTTGGGGGACCATATATCGCAGTGAAAGGAACAAGAATCACACAGTGGGTTCAGGCCTTTGGGCAAATTTCTGGAGGGGGATGCCACACTGACCAACTCCATTACAATGCCTTGCATAAGCTTACGATCGTTCTTTTGTTGCTCAAGAAGGAACATTCATGTTCCAAATCGTACAGTGTATTATGGACTTTATTCAGAATAATTCTCAAGTCACACTTATAGGCTTCCTAATTTTCAAGCATTATCTTATCAGGTCAGTTCAGTCCATAATTGCTGCGAGATATTTATTCACATGAGGGGAGGTAATTCTGATGATCGACATAAATACATGTACATATATTATAAGATAGAGACATGAATCTGATAAAAGTCAGCCCTTCTGCATGAAACTCTAAATAATATACAGTTGCACTTTAAAGAAGGATGTCTGGAATCGCATTACATTCCGGATCTTGTACCACAAGGTATTTGTTCAACTGTTTTCAGAAAATGGTCTAGATGTGATAATCATGTATACATAGACAGGATATGTCTTTATTTACTCAGGTCACGAAGAGCTGGGCGAAGGAAACTGAGACTGGACGTTAGGTTACTATATCTGTTTATGTTGTTGTTTTCTTTTTTATATGTAAAATTAGCTTGAAATGTAAAATTATGAAACAAAGGATGAAACAGCGCTGTATATAACTCATTAGATGATAGAAATATATAAAGTGCATATGCCTTCCCAGCAAACACAAATACGTTCTTGCAACGTAGATTTACGTATTTATTTTGGAGAATTTACATACATTTTTTATAGAAGGAACATAGATCGGAGAAGGTGGTGTTCTGGAGATACACGGTCGTTAGGTCTACCACACATTGTCGCAAATATCACATGTCGGACATAATTGATATGCATTACTCCCTGGTATGTGGATTATGAAGCTTAATTTTGTACCTATGCTCCAATGAACATGGTCCACATGTCAACGGGATCATGAGAACAACCTTCGAACCGTATGATGTTTACGTTTGCATTTATTACTTATGCCAGAATTGTTGTACATGTACAATGATGCCTGATAAGATAATTGTGTTTCAGATGACACTCATCCGGATTGTCTCTAAAATGCAACTGTCAGGACCTGCAGGATGAAGGAAATCCTGTTTAAAACGCTCAGAGGACTTTAGTCTCGAAACGATTTTATTACACCGTATGCGCCCTTTCATTGTCCAAGAAAGGTGTCAGGGGCAGAGTGCACCGATCAACATTCTCCGTGCAGTTTTTACGTTACCTCCAACTTACGAGTCATACACTTTCCTGGTTGGAAATTTACGTCAAATCGACATGTTTGTGGAAACGTTGTAGAATGTATTTAGAGCACCACTACAGTTTCGTTATCATCATTCAGCTCCCATCAAATACAGTATTAAATCCGCATTAAAGAGGATACTGATATAGTCCTCATACATAACGCATTGCCTCAGATGATGATTCTTTTGGTTTGTGTATGAAACACTGCGCTGAGTATATGATATCATAACCTAATCCATGTAATCTTGCCATATTACGGACCATATGCTGTAATTGAATGTAAAACCAAGAAATTAAATTCGACAGGATGAACATCATCAAAGGTTCCCGTCAGCGCCATGTCAACTGATAGATGAAAGTATATACATGACTACAGTTGTACAAATAATAAATGTCCTGTACCTCTATATCAATTACAGAATACGTAACTACGACCCACAGCGTTTCGGATGTTGTCTTGCATGCAAGACTCGATGTAGCACCCTCGTGATTTCAATCAGTGTCATCCCCGCTCATTTGATATTCCCAACGTTATGGTATATCCCGGATACAGAGCGACTTGCGCGCCGCCCGATATGAGGACCTCGGGCACGGGGCAACAGTAACAGGCACGTGCGGCCCCTGCGTCTCAGAGGTCCCATGACCGTTCACCGACACACCCGCCACCAAGCAGCGCGCTGCCGAACCAGCAGTCACGTGCATGGAGGAGCTCACTCAGGTGTAGGTTTTTAGGGCATAGACGAGCAGGTCTGGGTAATCATATTGAGATCACTCTTCACTTGCAAAACCCCGTTAAGGCTGGAGGATACTATTCAACGACAGCTAACCGTTCTCCGAGGATAACTATGACCAGGGAAATACTTCTGCGGATTTTGGCGTTCCTCGTCCATGTGCCATTCGTCGATCTGTCAGTGAGTAATCCACAGAAATGACTAATGAGCGACTGTAACTAGAATATAAGATGTTGTTAAGATATCGATCGACGTTATGTCTGTAGTGGACGTGGGAGAATTATGTCACGGTGGCATTTACCACTGGTTGGCGTTAGTGCCACGTTTAGATCAGTATGAACAAGTTTCCAATATCATTTGACGAGGCCGAATGATATTTTGCATTAACTAACGGTTAATTAACTAAAAGTGAAAGTCAGAGTAGTCTCGAGACATCGATCTTTGTGTTGAATCAATAAATGAGTTTTTAAAGAGAATAAGAATGATTGCTCAATACAGAGGCAATATATAAGATACACAGTGAGAGTGGGTGGGGGTTCCGAAATCTAGGAAATTTGGTAGGGGTGGGTATAGAATTTTTTTTAGAGTACAGTACTGTATTACAGAAGTTAGATTCTATGAATATCGGTGCCACATGTTTAGGACATTGGACTCTTTCGGGTAACTTGGTTAAGAAAGACCGACTCTATTCAACCTGACGTCATGTTGCACAGAGTCCATGCACACTTATATTTTCTGCTAGATAAACATTATTTCTTTCCAATGGCCTTCAGGTTTGGTATTGTTTGATGTCGAGATCTGGGATTATAATGGGCACCTTTTATCAAAGGCTTTGGAGGAGAAGTCTGCTAACTATATTCAAGACCCAAATAGTGGAACTATGATATGGCATATATCTAGACGTTTTGGTCTTTGTACATACCATGCACAATACGGATGCCAAAATTGGAACAAAACAATTAAAAGCATGCCTGTTGTTACTGGCGATGTGTAAAGCACACCTCTCACATGTTTTTAATTTTTAAGATATTTTGTTATCCCATTGTCCATTGTGGATATCACTCAGTATATTTATAGACGTGATATGCAATAATTACATAATCATCCTTAATAATTAGTCTACAGCTGAATGCGTATAAGATCTGTAGGAACAAAAAATATCTTGAAGTATTTATATACTTGACATTGTATTGTGATATATGCAGGAGACCTCTATTAAGAGCTATGTCATTTATCAAATATACGATGATGAAAATAGATGTGTTTCTGGTCCTCCCCCCCCCCCCCCCCTGGATAACCTTTTCAAACATAAATTGTTTTGCCTAAATAGAGTCTGTGATGCACACTTTCAATGGAAGGGGAAAGACACACGGGCAAAACATACAGCAAATCACAGACTTTAAATCTCAAAACTTAGTAAACAGAGTTTTAATTTTTCAGACTTATTCTGAAAGATTATGTTTCAAAATTGTTGGTTCATTCAATAGTAAAAGACGTCATGCAGCAGGGGTGTGTTCTAGTTTCCATGACCAAGGTGTTTTGATAGCCCCTTGTCATTTACGTATTATGGAAGGTGTATCTATAACGGCAGCTTATATGGCACAGAACCTATCCTGCTTTCTCCGTTGTCTGCTAGAGGGCTAACAAGGCGTTCCAGTGTGACCCATGGGGCACATTTTTTGCATTGGGGACTGATAACAGCAAACATCGTGTGCCACATTGTAAAAGTATGTTTCAAATGATTGAAATTAAGTTTGATTATAATCAACCTTTGGGACCTGGAGGTAACGGGGTGTCTGGGCTTTGGCACGATTCAGTGTTCAACATCTTAGAAACATATTTGATAACCCTATATTATCTCTGACAGGGTTGGAAGAGGAATATAGTGATGGCTGGGCCCAGACATCCCTTGAACTCTAAGTCCTTTGGGTTGATTACAATTAAACTTCATTTCAACCGTTTTATTCACAATCTAACCCATTGACCCTCTGAGGTCACTGGGTGTCAGGGCTGCTTTAACTCATTCAATAATACAATGTATCATTATTGTGTCCGAAATTAGATATGTCTATTTCATATGAAACTACAAATGTTGAAACAACACTAGATTCCAATACACATCTTTATCCAAAGAACAATCAGTTTCACAAAAAATACAACTGCCAAATTCCATTCCAGCATCTATTGCAAAATACTCAGTATAAAACTAGTGTCTCTGCATTCTGTTGTAACAAGTCTATCGTAAAAGGTTGTAAATGTGGAGTCACTTTCCCAACTAGCTGACTGCATGATTTAAGTACATTCGCCCTGTTTTCTGCATTCCTTGCTGCATGCATACAACAGTAGGCCTGAAAATGTGTCTCCACTCCTGCATCTGCCAACACAAAATTCACAATTCACAATTCGCAGTGTCAGATGATGCTCTTTTAAAAGGTGGCTTCAACATACAAATCACAGAAGGTTGTGCAGCCAAAGTATGTACATCATGTAAATACTTCCTCAAGTGTGTGAAAATGCAAAGTTGTTCACTTTCGAACTGTCTACACCTAGAAATCAATGGGTTGGACACAGGATCATTGGATTTCAGTTTGGACATGTATATAATGCCAATTAGACCCCATTTCTCCACGTGATCCAAAACAACCATCAGCTCCCATGTGTCCCTATTATATATACGAGGTCTATTAGGGTGCACATTGCTTGGACCATTTAGGAATCTACCAATTAAGTGATGCTCACTTACAGGGACATTATATAATATGACAAAGGATGACAAACACTACTGTATCGCATTAACATAACCTTGGTTGAGGTTTTGATATATCAATAACATAAAGAACAACAAACATTGGGATACAGAGGGTTTTAAAACATTGACTACACAATGTGAAAAAAAACGTAGCCATTTCTTCAAAACTATGGTATACATATACCTTTTGGCCTTCGCCCAAGATGCTGACATAATCTGCCTTGTCAATTCCGGCACTCCTAGTATACACATCACGTTATCTATAGCAATGTCATCGTCAACTTACACTTTCCAACACTGTAGATCCTCCGGCTATATCAGAGTTCCTGCCAACAGCAGCATTTCCATAGTCCTGTCTCTCCCCAGTGCTCCGTCACCACTGGGAACCACGGCTCGGAAGGCCACTTGGGTATGACGAGAAGTCTGGTTCAGCACTCCATCCATAGTACCATGAAAGCATCTGTGGCTTCTGCCTGTGGGTCATACTCTTACCATATATATACCTATCAGAGTGGGAATTCCATGCCGATAGAAACATATCCACAGTAGGCCAGTCCCATTTTGCCTTAATTGAACCTACAATTAAAGCTCCTAATGCCCATTGTAAATTCTCATCCATTGGCCAATAATGTATTTGTAAACATGTTTCATGTTCCATCATTACAATAAGTAGAGCCCTGCGTCTACAAATAATTTGACCCTCTTATAACTGCAATATAATTTGAATTACCATAGTGCCAACTGCACAGCCCTCAATTCCAATACATTAATATGTAATAGTTCCTCTCCTAAATCCCAGGGTTCTCTTTGGCTCCTTACTCTCAGAAACATGTGCGACACATGTCTTTTGGCCATGGTCACTGCAGGCTCTGTCCTTCTCTGTTCTATCATCATATCTATCTGATCCTTCAACTTTTTATTCTTATATTCACAAGATACCAAGTCCGGGACATCATTTTGAACAGGCAATGAAATTAAATCAATCATCGGACCTCTAAACCGATCTGATAGGCATTTGTCAGCTGTTGTTTACTTTCAATTGATCGTCCATCTAGCGACCCCTCCCGCTAAATAGAAATCTGTTATATAACAATGAGTCATTAGATACTCACTTACTCAGAGATTTACTGTCTCTTATTGGCTAAGACCGTCTTAAGACAAAAGTGTGCTATAGACAAGATATCTTAGAGGATCTTTGATATATCTTGGGCTGAGACGACTTAGGGGCGTCATAGCTGTCTTTTAGTCAAGATTATCTGGAGCTATCTTAGCTCAAATTGGCTCCAAAACGGTCTCAGCCCAAGACAAGGTTGGAGGTGTCCTAGAGGTGTCTTAGAGGTATCTTATGGCCATGTGACCACATGAGAACAAGAAAGCAAGATGCTCCTGTCACTCAACAGTCCTCTGTCACCAGTCCGCACTCACCAGTCCGCACTCACCAGTCCGCACTCAACAGTCAGCACTCAACAGTCCGCACTCAACAATCCGCACTCAACACTCCACACCTGCACCGAACCCACACCACACCAACAACCACCCCTGCACCCACCGCCACACCCATCCCCACACCCACACCTACAACCACACCCACAACCACACCCACGTCCACAACCACACCCACCCCTGCACCCACATCCACAACCACACCCACAACCACAACCACAACCACAACCACACCCACAACCACACCCACATCCACAACCACACCCACCCCTGCACCAACCCCACACCCATCGCCACACCCACAACCACATCCACACCCACACCCATCCCCACACCCACATCCACACCCACACCCACACCCACACCCACAACCACAACCACACCCACAACCACAACCACACCTACAACCACACCCACGTCACAACCACACCCAGAACCACATCCACACCCACACCCATCCCCACACCCACCACCACAACCACACCCACAACCACAACCACAACCACACCCACAACCACACCCACACCTACAACCACACCCACACCCACACCCTCACCCAAAACCACCCACAACCACACCCACACCCTCAACCACAACTACACCCACAAACACAAACACACCCACACCCACAACTACAACCACAACCACATCTACAGCCAAAACCACACCCACAACCACACCCACACCCACACCCACAACCACAACCACACCCACAACCACACCCACAACCACACCCATAGCCACACCCACAACCACAAACACAACCACACCCACAACTACAACCACAACCACATCTACAGCCAAAACCACACCCACAACCACACCCACACCCACAGCCACACCCACACCCACAATCACAATCACAACCACAACCAGAGCCACAACCACAACCACAACCACATCTACACCCACAAACACAACCACATCTACAGCCAAAACCACAGCCAAAACCACAACCACAACCACACCCACAACCACACCCACAACCACACCACAACAAAATTCTTTTCACCTTTTCTAGGTGAAAGTGATGTGCTAGCACCGGGGTTTGAACACCCTACCTCCAGCACAATTGCCGGATGCCTTACCTATGTCTCCACAGAGTTGGGTGATGCAATACACTCCTGAGACCCCAATATAACTTGATATGACTGTACCCAGTGCTGGAGCTGGTATCCGGCAAGAGTAGAATTATAGAATCTAAGATAGTTCTATATTTGTCTCAAGATCTACCGTGGCGCACCAAGACCTTGTCTATAGGACAGCGGCCATCTTTTGTCTTGAAAAAATGTCTTAGATTCTTTAGGATATCTTCGCAGATCTCAGCCCAAGACTGTCTTGACTAAAAAACAGGGCCCTGGTCTTGCTCTGCCTCTGGCCTGCAGATCCTTTAAACACATGTACTTTTCCTGCTGAACTGTATCCCCCTGTTAAGGGCACCGGTAGTCCCACGTTTCTGATACTGGCCCTGTCCCTGGCTCCGGCATCGTCCCCCTCCCTGGTCCTAGCCTTGTCTTTTGTTTCCCCTCTGGTACTGTGCCTTGCCTTTCACGTGCTTACTAGGCTGCTAGAAAGCTCCCTTCACAGTTCTTCCTTTCACAAATTCTTTCATTCTTGTTATGTCCTCCTCAAGAATAGACACAAGTGTTGACTTGAAGCTGTGTGTGCTGCCGTTCTTAGTCAGCACCATCCCCGAACCCTTGATATAAAGCTTAAGGCTCAGTCGTCTGAGAGTATTAGTTTTGCAAGAGACTCAATCAACTACCTTCAGTGTAGTGGTCACATTTTCAACCACAACTGACAGGGAAATATTACCCTCTTCCTCAACAATTTCCAATAGCTTTATGAGTGTCCTTGCAGCAAACTGCGGGGCCCCCTGGACTGAGCTTAGCATCCCGCCGAGTTGCCCTGTCCTGCAAACTATTGGGAAATCTCTGGGTTGAGCCATGGGTTAGTCAGAACCTCTAAGTTCTTTGGTGAGGCCAGTCATCATAAACCTGTAACACACTGTCTTTCAGTAAAGGGTTATTCCTGATCACATCCACAATCCGTTACATGGACTCACCGACTTTGTTCGTCCTAGCATCTTCCTCAATTATTCAACCTTGTTTAGGAGTGTGCTCAAGTCTCTCTATTGTACCAGTCCCTGGGCCTGAGCAACTCTAGATTGCTTTGGCGGCATTCCCTGACTGACTCCTCACTCAAAGATATGTCATAGGCCCAGTTCCTCTGTCTAACTGGGGTAGGGGAAATAAACTGGGAAACTTTCAAATCTGAATGCCCATCAGAGTTCAGGCAATGATACCTTCCTCGTCATCCTGTGGGGGAGATTTGTTTGCAAACTTGGGAATAAATGATATTGACAGCTGGAGTCTCCAGGGGGCTGTTTCACTAGGAGCTAGACATCTCGCTGTTTGTAACCATGGCAGCAAAGCGGCAGTTTGCGTTTCATTAGTAGATGCACTCAAGCGTGAACAGCACTTGGGACATGAGCGGCACCAACAGTGGCAGATCCCCTTCATCAGTCAAGTGGCTCTCGCTGTTACTGCCACTGTGGCGCCACTGTAAGTGAGATGGTCGACCCTCTCGTTGGTTACGTATATAGAAAGCCTTCCCTTTAGATTAAGCAATGAAATTTTTACACAAGTAAGGGATACATATAACCTATAATTGTATCAAATATGAAGAAAAACAGCCGTCCGGTTCCGAAGATATCGGCGTTTGAATTTTGTCATAGCAAATACTGCTCTGTGTCGAGCACTTCCCGCCGGCCTCTAGGGGGAGACAAAAAGAACAGCCGAAACCCTGCCGCACTACGGAGGGAGTGAAAAAGAACAGCGACCAACAGAGCAGATGTTTGCAATGACGAAATTCAAACGCTGATATCTTCACAACGGCCGTTTTCCTTCATATTTGGGACGATTATAGGTTATATGTATACCTCACTAGTATTAAAGTTTCATCGCTTAATTCCCATGGGAAGAGGTGAAATTCCACGTTATCCCGGCCCATCGACGAATAAATTTGAACGTCAAACGCATGTGCATAGCGAGACCTGTGCCAACAGTGAGAGTTGGTCTCACCTCAACAGCGAGACCACTGATGAAACGAGAATTCCGGATTGACTCTGTTGCTGCCACTGTTGCTGCCACTGTTGCGGTCTCACCCCTCACTTTCACCCCTCTATTAGTGAAACAGCTCCCTGATCTGCCCTGCCACGTGCCTATGTTTTACTCCTAGACCTCTTTTTCAGGCCCCATTTATGCCATGCAGTTTGTCTCAACTTGAGTCTTAGCGTTACTGCTAGTGGTTCTTCTCGTGCTATTAGAATATCTGTCAAGTCTTATATATGGACACTAGATGCTGTGGTAAAAAGATCTGATTGATCTTCCGAAACACAGGAATGAGTATTTTCCTCAATATATATTCCTGCAGTCAATATAGCACCTACTAAGAGCCCATCAGAACAATCTTTACCATCTGCCTCCACAGAGTGACAGGAGTAAGTGTCTGCTCTGTTCCACTTCATTGCGCAATGTCTGTGACACCATATAGACATTGGGGTTGTCTAGTTTCGTGACAACACAAGTAGCTGCCCTTAGGAAAAGACAGACCCCAAACATAAGAATTAGACCAATCTACACATCATGGACCTGTTTCACTAGTTTCATGACAAAAGTGTTAGACAGACATGAAAAGCGGCACCAACAGTGCAAGTAAGAACGAACAAAACGAAGTCTAATGTCTAGTGCTTATGAAACCGGACACACCATCTAGACATCTCACGAAACTAGTGAAACAGGTCCCAGGCATTACTTCACACATCCCGTGTTAAGGAACCGTTTAAGAAACAAGAGGTATAATAAAGATTGTATACCTAATAGCTCAGAGTCTTTTTTTGTGTCAGTAGGCTTGTCATAGCAAATATTGCATCTCTTTAGACTTACCGAAAACATTCCAAACCAACCTACGTGGTAAAGCACATAGGGTAGCACTTTCTCACCCCACTGGAACAGACTAATCTAGTTTCGGGAAGTGCCGAGCAAGATGGAGAACCGGCGGACTGCTACTTAAATAAGAATGATGTGTAGTATCACATGATCAAATAATAGAATATGGCCTAGACAAAAAATTGCCTACCCCCTGGAGTTATTTATACCAGTCCCAAGTACCCGCCCCGACCAACAGGGCTGTGCCACAGACCCCGTCTTTAAAGGGTTAACAAGAAGATTTTTGGTGGCTAGGCTTTATGTCTTCATTCATTTGAAAACAAATTTGTAGTTCTCAGCGCGGCTCAGTGGAAGCGGTCGCTAGGTGCCATGTAGGCCCCGTGTGGTACTTTTGTAAGACATTAATATATATTTTTCTCTATTTCGTTCTTCGGTGCTTCTTACTTCGGCGCTGTTCCGTCTGCAACTTGTTATGTTACTTGTTATCTCGTGCACACCTGCTTACGAATAAGTGCTCACTGGTTTCCTGGGTGAAATAAATGGCCTTTTGATCTGTTGATATGCACGTCATCTGACTCTTTGTATCCAGTCTGCTCTATATATCATTATGCATCCAGGAAATTCGGCTGGTGGGTGGAAGCATGCCCTCTCGGGGCCGCCTCGAGGTATACCACAGCTCGCAATGGGGAACGGTTTGTGACGATGACTTCGGCAGCAATGACGCAAGGGCAGTATGCCGTTTGCTGGGACATGTATCTGGGTCGGTGAGAAATAGTGCCGCTTCGGTCGGCACAGGTCAGATTTGGATAGACCAGGTGAGATATTTCGAATTATCTGTTAAATGTGAAAGCAAACCTGGTACCTTACACTTAGAAAATATTATAATATTAGATTGTTGTCCAGATGTACGATCTTCTATGACGAAACGACAAAGATGCAGTTAGAGAAGGGATTATTCATGTTAATCACCAAACTATCTTTATTTGATTACCGGTATATAGGTTCCATTATGGCATGACATGTCGTTTGATATTCTTGGAATAAAATTGCAACAAGTTCGTGATAACTCACATTTGTTGCTGCCATTGATCATGTTGTTAGTTATGCTTACGATCTGACTGTCAATGGCCAACGACAATATCTTTGCAATGCCAAAATCTGGTATTATATCCATATAAGAGGAATTGCTGTTGCGAATTAATTAAATCAATACCGATTTAACCGTTTGGTTTGTCTTTCCTTATTTAGATAGAATGTCCATCAACAATAGGCGACATTGATGAATGTCGGCATAACGGTTGGGGACGCCATGACTGCAGCCATTCAGAGGATGTTCGTCTAGAATGTACAGGTATGTCCCCGGACACATCAGGGTGTCTTTACCTCACCGCGATATTCTCTCAATAAAAATGACATCTCACATCAATAACAGGACAGTATTGAGTATGTACAACCTCATTCAAGAAATCTGATATACCTCTGAGCAGTTAACACTGGCTGGTGGTTATACATGCACGTCACCATTCCGAAGTACATCCACTCTGTGTCTTGGACCAATCACCACTTGGCGATATATTTCTCAATTTCTCACCGAGATATTGGCTCGTTGGCTATCCACATTATCTTTCCTTCTTCAAAATTCTTAAGACAAATTGATTGGCTGATGGTGATTTTGTGAGGTAATATTGGAATGGTATAGAGGGTAGTAATAAGGTAAAAAAAAAAAGTGGGAGTGGGGAAGGTGCAGGGTAGGGGTTTGAACCCTCCTCTCCCCACCTTATTCTGCTTTGATTTGCTTGTAGAATAGCCCTTTCACGTCATCATACGTTATATCCCTTATATCATGTAGAAATTGCATAATCAGTTAATTATGAGAAGTAATCTGTTAAGAAATCCTTACAGGAACTAGTTCATAATGCTTACCACGTATGTGGTACCGACCACACCTTGAGACTTATTTCTCGATGGTCATATGTACATGTGCGTGTATTCAATACCTGATTGTAACCGTGGTTTGATGTAGGATTATAGGGCTCTACAAATATAGAAAGAGCCCACTCATAACATGGTAGAATGACAGCCATTCTAACTTCTACTATAATAAATTTTAATCAGAATACATTTGATGCAATAGTCATATCATCTGTATGTCCAAACTATATATGAATTTCCTCATATTCTTTGAGCATATTCAGACCATATTCGACATAATGCAGTCCAAATAATATATATATATATATATATATATATATATATATATATATATATATATATATATATATATATATATATATATATATATATATATACATACATACATTATCTCACCCCTGATTTTCCCCATTGACTTAATATTGGAAACACGTACTCGATGCCCATGGAGTATTGTTAAAAAGGCCTGCTAATCCTTTGGCATCGGGATATATCTGATCAATAATTTCAACGCGTATTTTTGACGTACGAAGTCAGTGAGCCAGTTTCCAACTCCCATTGGGTATGTGCTTTTTCTACGTTACATTTCGCAGTATACAAGACATGTTGCATGTTAGGTTTATAGTAAAAATTGAATTCCATGATATAAGGAATATAATTAGAAAGCCCACAGAGTCACAATACCTGTTGGCCTACGCTTATTGGAAGCAAGCATAAAACATAATTGTCCAAGGTTTATTATCATGAACGATGAAGCTGCTACAACTAATTTTCTATCTGTTTGTCTATGTTACGAGTATACGGAAGAACACTAAAACTCCCATGGCTGATTGTGCTTTGTATGGCTTTACGTTACCTTGAATTTAAAAAAAAATCGTTTCCTCTGCTAAGTCTATGGAAAAAAACGCAAGGGGTGAGATAAAATATGTTTCTTCAACCCTGCACCTTGCTATTATAGTTTCTATATATTGTTTTCACAGGTCCCTGTGTACCAAACCCATGTCAAAATGCTGGATCCTGTGTCCATTTTCAATCCAGCCAGTACATGTGTATCTGCCCCGCAGCGTACTCAGGTCGCCGGTGTGAAATAGGTAATTATCACCTACAAGTATAATGAAGTTATCCAAAACCTGGCAGCATTCAAATTCCATAGCACATTATTATCGTTTGTTCTCAGTTGTTAAAAAAATTATATGACTTCATCAAGGTTTTGTCATTTACATTTCAACAATACAGTGATTTTTATATCTGATGAGCGTAGGACACGCCCATACGCTAGAACCCTGCTTAAGGGGTCATCTTCCCAATTCAGATAATCAGTAGTGTGTTGCCCTCACACCGCCCTATAATACAGTAGAACCCCGCCTAACGGACCCCCCGCGTAAGCGGTCACCCAACATAAGGATGTTCCCTTAACCGGAGTTAGACTAAACACTTTAAATAGAGAGAACAATTTCCATTCCGAGCAAATTGTCTGTTAACGGGTTCCCTCTTTATGCAAGGTTTACACTGGGGGCCACGGTGGCCACGGTGGCAACCACAACAGCCAGAGCAGTCAATGGCACTTACAGCGGAGTCTATAGTCTCGTTTCATAAGTTGTATCGTGGTTGAGGTGGTCATTCCATTCACTATGCCAGCATGGTGAACGAGACATTTAATAAATCTATATCTAATTATTGATTCAATTATTCCTCGTGTTTTTCCTCACATTCCAGTTTTTATTTGACATCCATTTGTGCATTATTGACTGAGTTATGGTGCCAACACTGCAGCTCTCGCTTGTAAGACATGAAAGTGGTAGCCTAGGGTCGAGCGGCACAGTGGCATACCGACCAAGTAGTGCAGTGACTGCAGCTCTTGGTTCGACTAGAATAATGGTTCTCACAAAGGAGTTGATCCCTAGAGAAACATGAAATTCAAGATATGGTTTTAAAAATTTGTGTGGAGCATGTTTTTCTTTATCTAAATATGTTTTAACATCTGATAAAATATGTTTTAAAATTGTTGTTTTGATCAATTGTTGTTTTGAATTGTGCTTTGGTCCAAAGTGCCGCTCGCTGTTGTCATCCTTTCCTATTGAAATACGAAGTGCCGCTATTTGGTTAGTGAGACCAACAACGAGAGTATTTTCAACTAATGAAATAGCTACCATGGTCGCCTGGGCCTCCAAGGCCCAGTGTGAACCAAGCATATGTGGGGTATCCCGGAAGCGGGGGTTCACTGTATATATTTGGTACATGGAAAGGTTATATAAACTTTCAGCGTGTTGTACCTTCTGATTCTTCACTAACTGCATGTTGATATTATTTTATTTTCCTTATTTTACTAAAAAGAAAAGTACACTAGTAATTTACTATTGCAGGTTTTCATTGTAGGATTGATCAATCTATGTAGACAATTCATTTCAATTGTAGCATTGGTGACTACAACTGCAGTATCCTTTCATTGCTACCCGTAAGGGTTGTACAGACGTATCACTGTATTCATAAACCCTATGTTAGTAATAAGTATATAAAGGATTTGCTAATGTAAAATATACTTTTAACGAATTGTGCAATTGCTTCAAAATAGAAAAAAGCATGTTATAAAGTTCTTAGCCAAGACAAACTTAGAACAACTACTTTAATGTGATAAAAAGTGGCTTTCCTTTCTTTTCTAAAAGAGCTTAGCTCTTTTATTTTCAGAAGATAGGTTGTTCAATTACATCATAATTTCTTTTTTTTAAACCACTTCTATTGGATACTATTGGATACATTGGCTCTGCTGGATCACTATGTAATCATTGTAATGATGTTAATGATGTTTCGATTGGTGATCCTAATAATATGTGCATAATTTATACAGTAACGCGGGTGCTCCAGCAGCCCGATGGTAGTACTGCTGATCCGTTGCCTTGGAAACCATCTCCATAGAGACGCTGGTAGCCGGTGAGCTGCTGGCAGGAGAAATGATAATAAAGCTTCAGTATGAACTCAGCAGTGAGAGGTGTTGGTCTTGTTCCTTGAGTAGGCTCGTGCTTGCTTATAGCGGGGACTTTACATTGGCGATCTTGCCAGGATCTGTTTACCAGAGACAAGACACTAGTAAAGTCTCCGACTAAAGAGACATCATGGCAGATCAACAGCCTGACGACGACGCAGATAGATTAAGGATGGATTTGGATGTCAATAGGGAAACGAGAGACAATCTCAAGATGTATTCCAAATCCATAGGACGATGCAACGGGGTGAACAAAGAAAATCTGCGCGAGTGGCTAGAAGCGGTGGGATATACTAAGCGAATGACGGGTGCGAGCCAAACGCTAGTGATACAGATGGTCGGGTACCTGGCTCAGGGTGGATTGGCCACGTTTATCGAGACAACGCTCAGCAGTTGGAACGAAGAAGACATTTCCTGGGAAAAGCTGGAAGAAGAAATATCGAAAACATATCTCGGAGAGGATGAGAAGAAATACCTACGCCTCAAAGTAGACAGGATGGCTCAGTTGGAAGGCGAGTCTGTGAGGGATTATGGAGTACGGTTTTCGGAAGCGGTACGCATAGCGTACGAAGAAGACCAGTTGAGCGAAATCCTGAATAAGGAAAGAGTGATTGACGCTTTCATCGACGGACTGTCAGACCGTTTGGTTCAGTCCAATGCGGATATGCAAAATCCTACATCGCTCAAAGAAGCTGTGAAATTCGCTTGTCGTGCGAGTAAGGCGACCGAAAGACGAGGGAGGAGATCTAAGACAGAAGAAGAGAATGCCATGGCTGCGGCGAGTGAGTCTGGAAATAAAAACAAGAACAAAGACGGTGACGGGGGAAAGCCTAAGGACCCAATGAATGAACTGTGTCATCTTATGAAATCGCTACAACAAACCCTCAAAAGTGTAGATAAGAGAATCGAAGGGAAGGAAAATATGGCGGCAGTTGGGGCACCGACACCAACGAAGACGGAGGATAAGAATATGGCCGGGATTGGAAACAATCAGAGCCCCGCCAACGTCACGGATCCCGCGACCCGTCAGCCACAAGGAGGAACCTCGGCTCCGATAGTGTATCAATTCAATGCGCCAGTGACCAGAGGACGAGGACGGGGGCGAGGTCGTGGGAGAGGACGAGGTAGAGGAAACGGCTATCGAGGAAATCAAAACAACGGAAATGGATCGGGACGAGGGCCGAGAGGACCGTGTTTCACCTGCGGGAACTACGGACACTTTGCCCGGGATTGTCATGTCTACCAAGATAACACCCAGGGAGGGATGGAAACTTTCCAGGAATTCCAACCTGAGGAATCGGCATTCTATTCGGGAAACTGAGTGGTGCGCCGGACGGCAGAGTGAATATCCGAATGGACGTCGGGGAAAAAGAATATATCGCTCTAGCCGATTCTGGCGCATGTCGATCGATGATGAAATGCTCGGTGGTTGAGGAACTGTGTGGGAAAAACGTAAAGGAAATGGACCTGGTGCAGGGTGAGCGTTTGAAATCTCTATCTGGACATGTCATTGATACTGAGGGGGTATGCATGATCAATCTGTTGGGTGAATCCATCCCTTTTTATGTGGTGAAAGAAATGGGACATGATATGCTGTTAGGCATTGATGCGTTGGGTATATTAGGCGCACACATCGATTGCAGAAACAAAACCATAACGTTGAAAGATAGAGAATATAAATGGGGACCAGAAAACGGGGGAGAACGCTATGTTGAAGGTATTTTGAACGAGTTAGATGAGTGGCGCTTGAGATTCCCAGAGGTTTTCTCGGGAAAGATCGATCCGCATTTTAGGAGAAAGGGGGTACAAATGACAATAGATACAGCCGGTCACGACCCGGTCCATCAGAAACCATACAGGGTACCGTTGCAGAAACGCAGAATGGTTGAAGAAGAAATAAGGGGGCTCCTACAGAAAGACATAATCAGGCCCAGTCAGAGTCCATGGTCCTCACCCGTCCTTTTAGTGCCGAAATCCGATGGGTCAGTCAGGTGTGTGGTAGATTATAGAAAAGTTAACGATATAAGCAAAAAGGATGCCCACCCTATGCCCCAGGTGCTTGATATATTTGACCAACTCCATGGATCCAAAATGTTCTCGACCATTGATCTAAAATCGGCCTATTGGCAAATCCCAATCGATCCGAAGAGTAGGGAGAAAACGGCTATGGCTACACATATGGGTCTTTTTGAATGGAATGTCATGCCTTTCGGTTTAGCAAACAGTGGCGCGGTCTGGCAGAGATATATTAATTCAGTGCTGTCACCTTTGATTTCAAAATCGGTATTGGTATATCTGGACGATATAATTGTATTTTCCAAAGATGAGGCCGAACACACCCGACATTTGGAAGAAGTAATGACATTGCTAGCGCGAAACCATTTGACAGCGAACCCTGATAAGTGTACTTTTCGACGGACGGAGATCAAACTGTTAGGGTACATTGTGAGCACCGAAGGCGTATCGCCCGATCCCGAGAAAACGAAGGCAATAAGGGAAATGCCGCCGCCACAATGTATCAAAGACGTTAGGTCGTTTCTGGGGATGGCGAACTATTACCGCATGTGCGTAAAGGGATTCTCCGAAATAGCCGCGCCACTAGTGGGATTGACAAAGAAGAACGCTCATTTCCGATGGGGGGTGCAAGAAGAAAATGCGTGGAATGCACTCAAAAACGAGTTAATTTCGGACAAAGTAATGGCGTTCCCGGACCTAAACAGACCGTTCATTCTATACACCGATGCCAGTGATTATTGTGTTGGGGGGATCCTAACTCAGAAAGATGGGAAGGGAGTGGAAAGACCCATACAGTATTTATCCAAAACCCTATCCGAGGTACAGTCGAGATGGGCAGTTATCGAGAAAGAAGCCTATGCAGTGGTTTGGGCACTAGAGAAATTCAAACCGTATATTTGGGGATCCATTCTATCCATCGTAACTGATCACCGTCCCCTCGTTAATTTATTCAAGACAAAGATCAATAATTCCAAGATCCAAAGGTGGGCCATTACGTTGGCAGAATATGGGGCGCCAATAGAATACCGAAAGGGAAGCCAAAATGTAAGAGCCGATATGTTATCGAGACCGCCGAGACAGAGGGATAGATTGCAGGGTGCAGTGATGTGGGATTTCTGGAAACACAGCAAATTGAGTCCTACAGAGGTCGAGAAGGGACAGGTGAGAATGCGAGAGCGAAAGTGGGCCGAACAGGGTAGAGGACGGTTTGTAATACACAACAGGATAGTATATTCATTAGGGAAGAAAGGGGGAAATGACGATAAACCAAGGTTGGTGGTGCCCAGATCCCTGACGGAAGAGGTAATCGTTCAGGCCCACGAAGAAGTGGGACACATGGGAGTTGAAAAAACCATGAAACGATTAGATGAGCAATTTTGGTGGAACGGCATGGCTCGACAAGTTTTTGAACAACTTGAAAAGTGCGCCGTATGCAACGCTCACAGAACGAAAAGACTATTTCCACCCACGTCAAATATGCCCATACCTACACGGCCTGGTGAGGTCATGGGTATGGACCTCATTGGCCCTATGCCAATATCAGAGAATGGGAACCGGTATTGCCTGATGATTATAGACCATTGTTCGGGATGGGCCGAGGCAGAACCAATCCCCGACAAATCCGCAGAATCAGTGTTCAGAGTCCTATTCGACAAATACGTGCCCCGCTACGGTGCACCAGCGATTATGGTATGCGACAGGGGATGTGAGTTCAAAAACCATACAGTGGATACGTACCTGAACAAATTGGGTACCAAGGTACACTACACTACTAGCTATCACCCTCAATCGAACGGGAAAACAGAACGATTCAATCGAACCATAAAGTCTATCCTAGCCAAATTAGTAGATGCCAGAGCAAATAGATGGGAGAGTGCTTTGGGACCAGCCCTTATGGCACATCGAAGAGCCGTGTCGGCAGCTACGGGGTATTCGCCCTATTTCCTACAGTACGGCAGGGAACCCATTCCCATTGCGGCTGATTTGGGAGGGGCTTCACATGAGTCATTCACAGCCATTCTGGACGACAGGTTAAAGGCAATGAAACAAGCATATGTTATAGTCAAGAACAACTTAGAATCCCAACAAAAGAGGAATAAAGATAGGCTAGACAAGCGTCCCCGGGCAGTTCCTTTAGAAAAAGGGAATTCCGTGTTGCTGTTCCAGCCAGCTGCGGCTCCTTTGAATCCGCGATTTCAGAGTGGATTTGTAGTTATCGGCACCAATGGCGTTACCGCCGCGATTAAGGGACCGGACGGGAAGATACAAACTGTAAATGTAGACCGTTTGCGTCTAGACAAAAACCTGGTAGAATCAAAGAATATGAACAAGGCACTAGGGGTACGTGCCAGAGCGCGAAATCTCAGAACCTATCCCAGCGATACGCGTAGATACGGAGAGGCCTCATCCAGGGGGACATTAAGGAGAGGAACAGGTGGGATCGCAGCAGGCCGGAAGGGCGGGCCTCGGGCAAAAGC
This sequence comes from Alentia gelatinosa, assembly GCA_950022655.1. Lineage (NCBI taxonomy): Eukaryota > Metazoa > Annelida > Polychaeta > Phyllodocida > Polynoidae > Alentia > Alentia gelatinosa. Next base: position 105,058,639 of record OX465581.1, read on the forward strand.
TAGCGAACCTTCTCGGAACCGATTTGGGAGATCGGACGTAGATACGGGGGTGTCTGACAGGGACTCAGAGAGACATGGGAACGGCCGGGGGACCGATAGCGATGGGGATTCTGAGTACGATTCCGATTGGCTCGGAACGCGAACCCACACATCGCGAAAGGGGATAAATGTTGAAAGGGAGGATAGTGGGCGCGAACATCTGTATGGGGGCGAATCAGATGTTGAAAGCAATGATGATGATGAATACATCCCTCCAGATGGCTCAAAGGGAGCCGGCGATGATACTAGGGCGGGGTCCCGACAAATAGATGGCGGACAAAAAGGACAGGGGGTGGATAGGGCGGCTAGAGGGGTACGCGGTAACCAGGCTGAAAAGGCAGGCGCTGGTCGTTCCACGATCGTGCTGCCATACGCTGGCCCTTCATTACGGTCTGGGAGGCAGACAGTGAAGTACCGATTGAAATAGTCATACATTAGTACAAAACAAAACCAGAAACATGTGGTGTGCCTGGATACTGGGAATTTTGTGCCTGGCTATGAGTTATTTCGCTCAGGATATGCAAATGGAGGGAATCGTGAATGATGGAGTAATTATTACTAAAGCCGGATCTTCAAGAATTATTGGAGGATCGTGGTCGTTGGTAGTCACCATTGAACGCCCACAAACACCAGATCTAAAACAATGGAAAGAAGACACAGAAAATGTGATTAACCAACTCAAACCCATGTACGAAGACAAACGCAGGGATATGTGGAAATTGCGGATGAATCTGGTAGACGACCGCATCACTTGGGGAAAAGAGTTGATACGTTGTGGAAGGGTAGACCCTACTACAGGCCCAAACAAAGACACAAACAGTGACAGACCGAAACGCGGATTAATTAACATAGTGGGAAAGGCCATCAAATTCTTGTTCGGACTGGCAACTACCAGTGATCTAAACTCGGTGAAGGAGGAATTAAGGAGTTTACAGAGATCATCTTTTGCAGTTCGACATAATCACCATAAACTTATATCGGTCATGAATTTGACTCGGATGTTTGTGAAAGAAGACCGTGAAGATATTAACAAACTCAATCAGGCCACCGAGGAATTAAATCGAATATCAGACAGACTGGCCCGCCGAATGTCGTGGTTAGACGAAGCTTTAACACATCTAAGAATCTACGGAATGGTCGAGGGCCACATCGAAATGATGGAAGCATTATCACACGATTTCATCAGGAGAGCGGAAATATTCAACAGACAGTTCTTGGCTCTAGAGCGAAATGACCTAAATAGAGACATTCTACCACCAAAAGTTCTACGTGAAACCTTGGCCTTGATGACGGAGTTGGGATACGACGCTATAAACGAACACTGGTATTATAAGTACATGAACGTGTTACCGTTATGGTCTCAATCGGGGGAGGACTCTCAAATGGTGTACCAGATATCCCTTGTCACCGTTGAAAAGGAGGTATTCCTTAATTATAGACTTCAATATTTCCCGGTGCCAATGAACCCAGAATACGATAGACAAATAGTGGGAAACCAACTAGTGGCTATTTCAACGGCTTCCAAAGACTCTTTTAGGGTTATGACGGATCTGTGTGTAGGTAACGCGCCAAAGGTATGTCAACCTGTTGTTATGAACTATCCCAGTGTTTGCGAGGCCGAAATGATAACAATGGCTAACCCCAAACGTTGTAATGTGTCCCTCTTCTCGGCAGGGTCCAAGGACCCGAAATTATACCGGTTAATTGATGATGCGTCTTCAGTGGTTGTGGTATCCAGAAAGAAGGTCACTATCAGAAAATTGTGTTCGGGACAGGTGCCACAAATCGTGAACCATGTGGGAGTGGGTCTATACCATTTAAATAGAACTTGTCGTCTGAAAAGCAAAGAATGGGAAGTAAAGGGCATGTCCATAGGCACTAGCAACGTGACTATTCTTCCTAAGAAATGGGTAAAATTACCTCGATTAAACATCACCTGGCCAAAGGCGTTGGACCCCATCACGGTTAAAGAACTCAAATTGGGAAGGCGAAACGAGATACCGATTATTGCTCTGCCTGACGTTCAGGAGGACTACTTGGGGTGGGATAGAACAAATAGGTTTTCTATTTATGGAGGTTCGATGGGTATAGCAGCTATTGTTGTGGTACTCGTCTCCGTCGTTGTGACAATATATGTGAATCGCGACCGGATCAAAAATAGATGTATAAAGAAAATTGTCGACGACGAAGATAGCGATGTTGGCCCTGAACACCCCCAAATCATTATTGAAAACAATGTGAATGAACCTATATCGATTCCCATGAGAGATATCGTAAACCCTCCTGTAACGCCGAGAATGAGAGAAATGGTGATGAGTGTCAATCGAAATGTTGGGCAGGGAGAAAAAGTGGTCGAAAGAAAAGATAAGAAATAGATCAAAGGGGGATGAGATCTAAAATGTGCCGAAGTAAAAAGGAAAGGTGAACACGGAGAATTGGATAACAATTACTGTATCTATGAATCGTAAAACATTGTATCTTAGAAATAGGTGTTGTGACCCCAAGTTTATTTTACATACTTATGGGAAGATAACAAGTTTGTAATGATGGATGTCAAATACGCGAAAATATCTACCATCCCCATAGATGGGTCGTGATTATGCTTATTTACAAATGTCGTTCACTTATGTCTTTAATGGTTTTGTAGCGTAGATCTTACAGGTATCCTTTATACTTACGATCCTGTCATCGTGTAATTCTTGTCTTTATATTATTTTCAAATACTTGAAAACTTGGGATAAGGACCTGTGTAATCATTGTAATGATGTTAATGATGTTTCGATTGGTGATCCTAATAATATGTGCATAATTTATACAGTAATGCGGGTGCTCCAGCAGCCCGATGGTAGTACTGCTGATCCGTTGCCTTGGAAACCATCTCCATAGAGACGCTGGTAGCCGGTGAGCTGCTGGCAGGAGAAATGATAATAAAGCTTCAGTATGAACTCAGCAGTGAGAGGTGTTGGTCTTGTTCCTTGAGTAGGCTCATGCTTGCTTATAGCGGGGACTTTACAACTATATTGCAACTATCCAGCCATGTTTCTGTACCTCCCGCCTGTGAGTTGATGAATGTATGGATTTAGTTGTTAAGGAAAGGAATCTACCACAGATGTTATGTTAGTTTGAGAATGATGGTGAGCTCAATGAATCTAAAGGTATGCAATTTATAGCTGCTAATGTCCGAAGTCTATATGGGAAACTTGGGGATTTAATGTTTAATTTAAAAAATATTGATTTTATAACACTGAGCGAAACCTGGTTAAATAAAAAATATACAGTAAATATGTTAAATCCACCTACCATGACGTCATTTAGAACAGATAGAAGTTATACAGAAACGAATATTGGTGGGGGGAGCACTTTATGTCAATGATAATCTTAGAGATTTTACAAAAGTTGTTATGAATTATATTATATCAAGGAAAGACATAGAATTTATAACAGCAGAAGTAGAGGCACCAAACATGAAGAAAATGATAGTTGTATCGAATTACAGACCGCCTGGAGATGACGAAGTGACTTTTTTATTCATTAAGTAATGCATATGAATGACAGGAAATATAGAAAAAATGAGTTTGGGTTAATGGGGGATCTAAATATCAATGTAAACACAAAAAGATGTCCAAAATATATTAATGAAATTCTTTTGACTGACAACCACCTAGCCTTAGCTAGACCAATAATTGAAAAATGTCGGCATTCAACCCTATATTTATATAGGAGAGCAGTATTGGAATAAGCTAAAACCAGAAACACAGATGGAGATATCAAGTTATAGTTTTAAAAACAGGGTTTTGGGGGAAAAACATGTATGATATTATTGACACATAAAACATGGCAGAGGTCCATGTGGCAGAACAACAAAGATAGTTGCATAAACCCTTACTTCGGGATCGAGTCAAGTAGAAGTGTTTTTGTTGATTTCTTAAATTCAGCAAAAGGCGGTGTCAAGCGGACAATCAGAGGTAATATACTCACCTGCACCCAGTCCTGTATGACTGATTTTAAGGGGGAAAATCAACATAACGCAAAAAAAATTTTTAATCAAATTATCTTCACCTTCTCTGCTGATGCAAATCAAATTTCAAAGATGTTGTCCATAGCATCAAGAAAAGGACCAAATATTCAAACAATGCAACAACATTTTGAAATGCTTTTCTAAAACCTAGAAATTACTCCTGAATTTGTGGCAATGATATAATATGAGCTAGCTCTGTTTTGGGGGTCTTTTTATCTTGGCATGCCAGACCCTGTAATTGGCAGATAATAATGAGATTCATTTCTTCTAAGTTATTTTCGGAGAATAGTTGTCAATTTTTTCACAACTTAACTCCACAAATAATAATTCATGTACTAAATGGCAATAGTCATTGTTATCAACCAAATTCAAATTGATTCCATGTTCGTCCAGTTGCCAGTATAACCCTCACAGTATTCCTCAGGCATGACCTCGTTAGTAGATACGTTCAAAAACAAAAGTTGATCAGAACGTATGAATATAATTTCCTTCAACAAACTTCTGTCGTACAGATATAGTATTTGAATAATAGAGGGCTTGCCTTCCATGATAATCCTGACTAATAAGGATAGCCTCATTCGTTTACACATATATCCTTATATTCAAACATGTGGTAAATGGAATTCAAATTGAGAGTGATTAGCATGGTACATCTTATTACAGTTACATGTTATAAAAATTACATTGCCATGAGATCATACAACCTTATCAAAGAATAAACATCCCCATGAAAAATTCTTCTCAAACCCTCTTGAAAAGAAATAGTTGCATAATTTATTCAGGTTCTTACTCAAAACATACTATCTTTCTTATGTTATGATACTACAAAACAGCAATCGAAAATTTAAATGACATGAAAAAATAGATAAAACCTAAAGAAATCCTGCCAACATGGTCTTAACTACTGTGATAAAAAAGTAGTCGAGATTGCTGTCATATGTTGACAACAGAGAAAACAAGACAAGACAAGACAATTGAGGCTCCACATATGCGCAATATTCTGACAAATACAATTAAAACATGGACATAACATGTGTACAATATATGTCTTTCTACTAACAACATACAATTAACACCCACTGGCCTCCTATGGTATCAAACAAGACAGTCCCATCATCAGAAGGGACTCAATCATACAACCAGATTGATTGGTTTCAAGTATTAACTAAACCGTTCCTCAATCGCATGATCTGATGTAATTTGTTGTAGCCCCAGTTGTGTGAATTACATTCCTAATTACAACATTGCACTTTAAATCTCTGTCATACTTAAACAGTTTTTCAATTCTAAACTTCACCCATACAGGTCAAGTGTGCTCTAATGAAAAAGATTTTGTCTCTAAATATAGAATTTCGTATGTAAGCATATATAGTTGTATTTTTTGCTTCACGTCCTAAGTCTATTGTCCTTCGTATAAGATACAATGGGTTAGTATCAAAATCCTATCCCATGAAAGCCCTGAGCCAATTACCTATTTGTTTCAAAAAATCTCTGCACACATAATATAAGTGGCTTGAAATGTATCCATAGAGAGTTACCGAAATCTTACACCAAACCTTTTTCTTCAAACCAAACCTTTTTCATTTTAATCACTGTTACTGTTCTATATGATAACAAAAAACGTTTGGTGTTGCTTGGACGAACGATATGTATTATCGAAGGCAAATGGAAACTTAAAAAAAGAAAGAAAAAGAAGTAAATGTTTGTAGTACGTTGCACATAGTAGTATGCATTATCAGTATCTGCATGTAGGTCATGAGATATGTGACTATCGGTAATCTAGGATAGTCGCGTAGTGAGAAACAGACGGGGCACAGAGCGGGTGACATTGTAAGAGGTAATGGGAAGGGGAAGTAGGAGACCGAAACTAGCACTGAACAAACTAAATGTGAGACTGAAACTGAGATACTAAGAGAATCAGTCCCAATTTAAAAGTGTGACAAGTTGACCGTTTTACCCCTCAAGACTTATCTCTAAATTTATGGTTAAGAAATCTATCTTCATCCATTAGTCTATGGGATATCACGACAAACATATTTGTCTGTACTGACATTGCTTTCATCATATGTTTCAGCTGCTAACCCATGCTTATATATGACTTGTCTTCATGAGGGAACCTGCGTGAGCAATGGGACTCGAGGGAGCTGTAACTGTATGTCTGGATTCTCAGGCCAACATTGTGAAGAACGTACGTTGATCGCATGTTCCTGATAATACCATGTTCCTGATAATAGAGGTCCTCTTTAGATGTGACAGTACGGAATGTGAAGGAAATACTTAAGCATATTTTATTATGCTGCAGATTGAAGACATTCATCCAATAGTTGTAATTACAAGCATGTCTATTAGTTGTTTCTGTGAAACTCAAGACTTAGATATCAGAAGATTAACTCAGAATAGCAATTTTGTATTTATCCAAGTATGAATGTTATTTTTCTTGTAGTCTTTTTTCAGGCATATGATTTTGTATATCATGTTATTTTATAGGTGACCCTTTTCAAATTCCGATTAGAGTCTCTGCAAATATTGGAAATAAACAATGAAATAGTAACAGAAATGATAAATTCGAACTACATTAGTCAAATTATGTTTATTGGCCTTCAGAGAGTGAAACAATAAATGTTATTTACTATGTATATGTCTGACCTATACAATTACTTTCCTAGAAAGTACATTACCTTCAGATGTCTGTAGCTCAAAGGTTTGTCTTAACAATGGTAACTGTACCAAGATTGGTACTCTACCCATTTGCAACTGTGTTCCTGGCTTCACTGGTGCCAACTGTGAACAAGGTAAAGCTACTCCTTTTCTAATTGATTGCCCATTGTTTTCAGCTATTTCTCTACAATTAGCCTTCAGTAGATTTCTGTTAGGTGGGACATCCTTCATCTTAATCCAGACTGATCTATTATGAGGGCTGTTCCCCACATTAGGGCAGTGTGTTATTTTCCACTGTATATCAAGTATTACACCTGTTAACTTATAGATGATGTAATTATTTGTGCTGGCAAGTATTTGAACCTTAATGTTTTTTGTTGACAGACATTGATGAATGTCATTCAAGCCCATGTGGAGAAAATGGTATATGTAGAGACAACACAAATGGTTTTATATGCAAGTGCTTCCCTGGCTGGACCGGGATAGATTGTCAATCAGGTAAGAATATTGAATCATGAATTCATGAATTCAATTCACAATTTGTTCTCTCACCTTGTATTACCATGAGGGATGTTACTAATCTATCTATATCATATTGCTAGTAGTATTACTACATGAAATTAGTTGACATGATGGAATGAATAATATATTGCTTTGGATAAACATAAAACCTCTTGCATAAGGTAACCTAGTTCATAGTATCAGACTGCCTTATGTTAATAAAAGAAGGACAAAAGATAACAATATTTCTTTTTATAAGTGTCATGGCCTAATACAGATACCAGAGGCTGTATTGCTCTGCAGATACTAATTCAAATTTTGAATATCTGCCTTTTGTGTACAAATAGCCTCTTGATACGGCAAATGATTATTTACAAAACAGCACACTGTATCAATGAAATGTATCTTGAGAAGTTATCAATGAATGCCAGCTATCTTTATTTGTTTCCCTCAATATGGCAGTGTAAACAGGGGAGGTGAAGCGGGATTTAGTGTCTATTAAGATTCCAATCCAGGATGTGTTCAAACATTGGACAGGGACTGATGACAATACGTCATCTCGTAGTAATACAGAGCATAAAGAGCAAACCTTCAGTTTCTCTTTAAGATACAATTAATTGTCTTTGGTAAATGCCATACCTTATGATAGAGGTTTTCTTCAGCAGTGTCAGCACTATAAGTTATTAAAAATGTATATTATGTAATTATAATTCTTATCCTATCATTTATATTGTGTGACATGGACAACCAACAGCTATAGCAATTGTCCTATACTTTCCTCAGTGAATTATAGGAACACTAACCTATATTTTGACATCTATATTCATGTTCTGGCTAGATATATTCAAGATTGATCCTGATGGAAGATAGCATAAATTCCTCTATTAAACTTTGAAAACAGCAAATTTCATCCCATTTAGTGTTATGTGATAAAAGGTACATTTGCTATTTCGCGAGGTAATTCATCTCAACTTAAATATCACACAGGTACAATGAGCACCCTTTAGAATTTTGAGATTGAGACATGAAAATATTGTCATATTTTGACCTATTCCATGTTTGACATGAATTGTGTTTTTCGTGTCGTTTTTCCCAGACTTATCATAATTTATATCATGCTAATTATAGCTAATCTTCTGTATATTCTGGTCCGAGCTCATCTGGATATGTTTGCAATGAACAGAAATAGCGTTAGCAATCATTATTGTTCATTATATATATATATATATATATATATATATATATATATATATATATATATATATATATACATATATATCTATAAATGTATGTCTGACTTATACAACTACTTTCTAGGGCATGCACCACCCTCAGATGTCTGTAGCTCAAAAATATGTCTTAACAATGGTAACTGTACCAAGATTGGTCCTGTGGCCATTTGTAATTGTGTTCCTGGCTTCACTGGTGCCAACTGTGAACGAGGTGAGGTTACTATTTTCCAATTGATTGCCCATTATCATTAGATATTTCTCCACAGTTAGTTTTTTCATCTTGTTTACTTCGTCATGTATTATTCCTATAGTAGAAATCTGTTATGTGGGTCATCCTTCACTTTAATCCAAAATGATTCATTATGGGTTGTTCCACATATTAGGACAGTGTGTTATTTCTACTGTACATGTATACCTTGCATAGATGATATAATTACTTGTGCTGATAAGCATGTAAACCTTAATGTTTCTTCTACTGACAGACATCGATGAATGTCATTCAAATCCCTGTGGAGAAAATGGTATATGTATAGACAAAACAAATGGCTTTGTTTGCAAGTGCTTCACTGGCTGGACAGGGATAGATTGTCAATCAGGTACATATTAATATATTGAATTATGATAAATTCCTACAATGTATAAATTCATTTTTACATGTAATATATCATCTGCTTCTCATTATAGTAATGATATTCAAAAATTATAATCTTATTCAGTAAAATCGTTCACAGGATGGCATTAACCATAATGCAAGCATTGATAAGTTTCCAAATGGGTTCAGCCATAAAGTCGGGGCTGGATGTGAAAATTGTTGGTGATTTGTGTACATCCCTTTTAATCTAATGCATGCAAGCTGGAGAGGGGAGGAGGGTAAATATTTTCAGTTAATTTCGGTACTAAACATACTCATTTGCTCCAGAAAATTATCTGTGTGACCAGTGGAATGCCCCGTGTTGTTGGGCGGCCCATGTTGCGGGGTAAAGCCGGATGCCCATCTACCGATTTAGGGTTGAATGATTAGTTCCCAAATCGTATAGGGTCGGTCACCTTGTCGCAGGCAAATAACGTAACCCCTACATTCGACCCGCGGCCCTCGAGGAGAGGGGCTAGTGGGTATTAGTCCTAAGGAAATCAGTCTACACCTACCGACATATGTATACAATATAGCACACTGATGAAATTGGTCCACTAATCGCTGGGGGAGGGCAAAAACCAAAGAAACCGAGTGTGGCACCCCTCTTACAAGCCTCACCAAGCAATTACTGCTTTTACTGTGTCGGCCCGTGTCGGCCAACCAATCAACTCTCATTTCCCAACATTCCGTTGTCGCCGACTACATTTATCAACATGTTGATAAACTGATCCCCACCGATTTTGGAACATTGAAACCACAAAAGGACGTCTGAAGAAGGTGGTTCACTAATCGGTGGGTAGCCTTGCCTAGCTGTCCTACATCTACCGACTCCGTTAGGATGGCTTGGCTGAGACAAATTACCCTCCGTTTGTCGCCGACAAACGTACATAAATGTTCCAAAATTGGTAGATGGGCATTAGCCTTAAGCTGGATGCCCATCTATCGATTTAGGGTAGAACGATTAGTTCCCAAATCGTATAGGAGTCGGTCACCTTGTCGCAGGCAAATTATGTAACCCCTCGCTCGACCCGCACACTGATAAAATTGGTGCATGGTCCACTAATCGCTGGGGGAGGGCAAAAACCAAAGAAACCGAGTGTTCACTAATCGGTGGGTAGCTTTGCCTAGCTGTCCTACATCTACCGACTCCGTTAGGATGCCTCGCCTGAGACAAATTACCCTCCGTTTGTCGTCGACAAATGTACATAAATGTTCCCAAATCGGTAGATAGGCATTGGGCTTTAAACTCAAAGATCTACGAAGAGAACGAAATCTATTCCGGCCCAGAGTATCATGAGTTACGGAGTGTCTCGCTACCGGGGTTCTACACTCTACATGTATATACAATAGATTTGGAGGTCTGTTAAGTGGGTACAGGGCTGTAAATCTTGTCCCTCTTATATAAGGTGTCTCTGATATGCATAAGATTTATTTTATTCTGTTACACAAGCTCACCAATGAAGGGCAATCTATCACGTTTCTGAAAATCAACAAAATATCTTCTTTTTTTTCATTTGGACACACAGTGACTGATGGATGTTTCGGGTCGCCTTGTCACAACGGTTCTACCTGCGTCTCTGAAGAACCACAAGGTTCTTTCCGTTGTCACTGTGCTCCTGGGCGACGGGGAAGAACATGCCAAGAGGGTAAGTCTCTCCTCCCACCACGGCCCCTCTGTGTTGTGTTTTGGGGTACATGTACAATATATATATATATATATATATATATATATATATATATATATATATATATATATATACATATATAGGATAAGATCACAAGGCGGATTAACCGTTAGCGCATTTAGAATAACACGTCACGCATCCAGAGACCGCGCGGTTGCTTAGATACGTGACGAGGACAAGATGCGTGACGTAGATTAACATAGATACCGTTACCGGGTGAGTTGCGTAGAGTTGCCTTGAGTCCTCACATATATTAATATATTGAAATATATAGACATACACATGATTCGTTTTAATCTTGGCCACTGCATTCCACTCCTGAAGTTTTGGCTCCGGACTTCACTCGGCTTCGCCTCATGAAGTCACTTTGCCAAACTTCAGTCGTGGAATACGGTGGCCAAGATTAAAACTCATCCAGTTTTACGATAATACTATACAGGTATAGATGCAAAGGAAATGGTTTACCTTCTCACTGTAGTCCCTACTATATAAAATGTGAACTTTGTATAATATGCTGGATGAATTACTGATATATGTATATCTTCAGATGACCCATGTATCGCATGTTCCAATCAGACACAACGTTGTGAAATCAGCACCAATGGAACAGCAAATAAAACATTGAATTGCATTTGCCGTCCAGGTTTCAAAGGTGATCATTGTAAAATAGGTACGGAGAATATAACATACATTTATTGTCGGAGTACCTGTCATTCAAGATGTTAATCCAGTAGCAAATGGATACTACGTTGATTATATGATTCTTAGCCACGATCAAACATGTTATAAAAACTAACTTGGGTACCAGATAACGTGTTATTCATTTCGGCTTACTAACATTGAACTTGAACATGGTGTAATTATGTGATTGTGGAGTCTACTTAAGGTGATTCTTTTTGTTTATGTATGCATGCATTCATGGTGAAATTATGACGAAGGCGTCTGCAGTTATCCCTAATTTGCACGAATAATCATATAATACATACCAGGGCTGTGCTGGAATTCTCCCCCATCAAGCTATTTCAATAATGGAAAATTTAAGAACATGATGATAATCATCCGTGCTATTCCATTCCCGACATTTGAGGCTTTAGCATACTTGATCCCCTAGTTGATTGCAATTGAAATTATAATCCGAGATGATAATTTCTCAATGCATGTATTATCATCATAGACAGGGGCATGATGGAAGGTATCATTCTCCATCTGTTCACCTTTAACAGACATTGCTTACTGTCTCAATACGACCTGTTTAAACGGGGGAACATGTCTTGAGATGGAGGCTGGCTTCTCGTGCGAATGCATCGACGGATTCACAGGACCTCGTTGTGATATCGGTGAGATATTATAATTAATATGCAAAGAAAAGACTACAAGTATTCCATGATAATCGACCTAGCAACATGAACCTTCTCCACAATCATTACTTCGAAATGCGCTCATAATCTAATAACATATAATCACTATTTTCCAATTGGACCGTCGGTGGTCTTCACGCAGTAATTATTGTTCATCTTTGTGGTGGGTGTCGATGAAGTGCATTTTTATTTTGCCATTTTTTCCGTCTAGAAATTGATGCGTGCAACCTGTTTCCATGTCAGAATGGGGGCACTTGTAGGACCGGCGTCAACACCTCCAAATGTGAATGTCCACAAGGCTTTGAGGGGGAACAATGCCAGCAAGGTAATGCAGTATAAAGACTCAGACGCCCTTATGTTCATAAGGGAAGGGCATCGCACTACAGCAGTTCTACCCTATGAGAGGTAGTCCTTTTGCAAACACTAGAGGCTTGTCCGCTCTGTAGACACGTCCAGTAAAACAGAAGTGCCTTACTGCCGTATGGTCTGTAGGATTATATAGATCTAACACACATTTGAAGCGGTATCATGCAGTTTTGAGTATTAAACCCATGTACACCATTTTATGCAGAAAAAATCTTTTTAAGTACCACAAAATTAGAGATATACATGAAATTTTCAATTACATCCAATAAGTCATACTTTTGTTCGACAGGTCTTAACCATAGCATGAGTTGTCATCACATGCAGAATACAATGGCATGTGTTGCTAACAGGTGTATACAAATATTTTATCTGCAGAAGTGAATGAGTGCCTCTCTAGCCCATGTGCAAATGGGGGTGGGTGTCTGGATGGTCAAGGTTGGTTTTTATGTCGGTGCCAACCCGGATTTTCAGGAACAACATGCGAACTTGGTAAGTACTTGACAATTGGTAAATTGGAATTTGAGGAAAGTGAAGTGCTTATAACTTCAATAACTAAAGTCCTGCAATGAGATTTTCGCGGACTTTCTGGGGCTTTTCATGCAATGCCTGTGGTCCTTCCCGCGACAGACATACATTTATATAATTTTCTCTTCCTATATGTATTGGCACTGTGGACGTCTATGTTGTGCTTTTATGTTATATATATGATACCACTATAGAGGATCGATTTTCACCTAGGGGTCTTTGATTCTGTCTCGAATTAAGAATATAAACATTAATATATTTCTCCTGATTACATTGTGGGTTTGTTCACAGATTCATGCACAAATTTCCTATGCCTTCGAGGCGGGGACTGTGTCATGGAAAACCACGAACCTCACTGCCAATGTCCTGCGGGCTATCTAGGACAACACTGTGAAAGAAGTAAGAAATATATATCTCTCTCTCTCTGTCTGATATGGAATTAGACTAGGTAAATTAACATTCGGGTACATTTGATCAATGGTACCATTACATTCCATATTTGTACGTCGAAATTGGTTATTACCGTGGTTATAGCAAGTTTGCTGAAATATATAACAGCTTCCAAGAAAAGAGAGCTTTTGTGAGAATAAAGCAAACCCCATCTTTGTAGATGTTTGTGACGAACAACAGTGTCTCCATGGATCCCAGTGCACGGTGGAAGAGGGTAGGGCTTTCTGTCACTGCCCGGTCGGTTACAACGGGAGCTTGTGTGAAAACAGTAAGTATGCCTCCGGTAAAATAATGGACATATTTTGGACACCATAGTTATTGTTCTGTATGTATCAATTGATTTGTATTCATTTTAGCTGAAGCTGTAACAGTATGACTATTAATTTCAGAAGTAGATCACTGTCTACCAAACCAATGCCACAACAATGGCACCTGTGTAAACACGGAAAATACATTTTTATGCGTCTGCGGACCAGACTTCGACGGCCCCTTCTGCGAAAGAGGTAAACACATGTTCATATACATCATAAGCGTATGTGTTTAAAATCAGAGCAAACTCTATTCTTTATCACTTTTTGATACATCGTTATGGGTTCTCCTTTTGAGGTCTCAGGACTGTCCTTTAAAGGAAATAATTTTCGGTTAATTCATTATCACATGATTGATTTTCTTAGTATATAGATAAAGTTTTGCTTTTTCATATTTCGAATTGCTCTCGCATGATTAACCCCTTCGATGTGTATCTTTCTTCACTAGTATATTATACATTGTCTTATATTGGCTTATTCGTATATTAGACTATTCTTTAAAAGATAAGTGCTACACTACTGTATTTTAGTCTTGCTTAATACATACTTATTATCAAGTATCTTTATACGATGATCAATACATGATTTTTATCATTCATTGAATCAACATGTTTTTATACTAGCATTTAACCATGGGGCCATCCATGAAATATGTACTCAGAATTTCTGAAATATTGACCCCACACCACCCCCACCCAATCATGTATGAAACAGAACAGAGCATAAGCAGAATTTCCGAAATCGTTGACTCCATCCCAACCCCCTCAGTGTGTACATACTTTATGGATGGTCCCCTAAGATAGTTAGTGTGCTGATTAAAGTTGGATAGCCTTTGATATATCAACTCTTATGGAACTCTTAAGTGGGTGTTCCACCAAACAGGCGCTCCGTAGGCGTGTTTTCACTCTCCAGCCAACATTGCTCTCCGGGTGACAATGAACAGGCCAGCAGATTCTGGCTGGCAACGAGGTTTTGTACACACTGTGAGGGGCTGGTGGTCGGCAGGGCCAGCTGTGAAGACGTTATTTGATGTTATGAGCTGTTCCACCTAGCAGATCATCGCAGCCGACGTACAATTTGGGAGGGCAATTGTCGCCGACGACCACAATGCCATCAGCCGTTGCTAGCGCCTGTTTGGTGAACGCCCACTTTCCACATTATGGCGATACAAAACATGGATAATTCAACACAGATGGCAAGATTAACTTGGCATTCTACACCATACATGTATATCAACAGAGAGCGGTGTTCCTATATGTGCTCAGCTGTGTTTTTTTCAGATGGCTGTATGAATCATGTGTGTCTTCATGGCGCGGTGTGCAGGCTGACTGACGCCGGGCCGCACTGCTCGTGTCATCCAGGCTACAAGGGAAAACACTGCGAGATCAGTGAGCGTAAAAAATCTACCCGTCAAAGACTATGCTCTTCTAATAACCAATGCCATATTTCTGTCATGCTTAAAGATACGTAATACTGATAATCTATCCTACATATATATATGTTTTATTTAAGTCGTAAATATTACCGCAATTACCTGTATTCAGGGTATCATCTTGTACCTTGAAAATATCATTTAATGATTATTAGAAAAGGTTATACAACATTAAAGCAAAATACTGTCATCTATTTTGGAATCACACCCTCGGTATCTATCAGAATTCAAAACCAGGATGAATTTAACCATTTATAAGGGACTGATGAGGAATCAAAATGCTGTGGATTATGATAGTTAGCAAACAGTAATTTAAATGAGTTTATGATCAACCCGTAATGAATAGGAGTCACAGGTCAACTGGGCTATGATGGTGTATTTTTTTTTTTATTTATTTTTTTTTTTTTATTCAGTAAGCAAATTACATTCACCCACGTGGGCGTTCTTACATGCATTGCAAAGGAAGAGAAGAGAGGATATGTACAATTAAACTATAAGCAATATTCACATATTGTAATAGTTCTCAGGGACAAACAGGACAAGACAAGACAAGACAAAACATATTCTGAGTTATTACATTATATAATGCGATAGTGGGTGTAATTCCCTATATCTTGTAACGTAAATCAACCTTCGGCTGCTGACTGACCACTGAAAACCTACCTACCATAGGTTTGGGTTTTGTAACAGATATTCTTTGATATACAATTTAAAGTGAGATTTGTCCGGATGCTGTTGTACTTCTTTGGGTAAATCGTTCCAGATTTTTATCCCTAAGTAAAGGGGTGAATTCCTGAATTTTTCAGTTCTGGGGAAGTCATGTTTTATGCTTATTTTATCATTCTGTCTTGTGTTTTTTATACCTTCTTTACAATGCATCGGGTCATGTGACCACCATAAGACATGCATTAACAAGTGAACTACCCTTCTATACCTTAACGGCCTTATCTTACATTGACTATAGAGTTCATCAATTGGGTGCTCACGTATTCGATGTAATCCCAGAGAGGCTCTCATACATTGATTAAACGATACGTCAAGAGCATTTTGATCTCTTAATGAGCAGCTTGTGTATAAGAAATCTACATAATCAAATATTGGCATTATAGTCTGTTTAAGTATCAAAACCCTAGTTTGTTCTGGTAATAAGTATTTAAGCAACCGCATCTTTTGCATTTTCAATCTAGAGTCCGAGACTATTTTTTGAACCTGGTATTTGTGAGATAGAACACTGTCAAGTATAATACCCAAATAGTTAAATTTATAGGCCCTTTCAAGAACCACATCGTTGATTTTGCATTCTGGCAATTTATGTTTGTCCAGCTTTCATCCAACCCACATTGTTCTACTCTTCTTCTCATTTATCAATAGCTTATGATCTTTTAGCCATACATTAATCCTGTTTAGATCATCCTGCAATTTTCTATTTGCTGTTATTGTGTCTTCTTCTGAACTTACAAGGACTAGATCATCTGCATACATTATGGCGGTGCAATTAATAATTTCCTTAAATATGTCATTAATGAAGATAATGAATAAAGTCGGTCCCAGGACAGATCCTTGGGGGACTCCGCAACTAATATTTGCCTTAGACGATATTGTGTTGTTCAGTTTAACACTTTGTTTACGTTGATTTAAATATGAACTAATTAGTTTTATAAAGTTTTTTCCGAGTCCCATGTTTTTTAATTTAATATACATTATTTTGTGGCAAACACTGTCGAATGCTTTTTGTAGATCTATAAAAGCACATAAACTCTTTTTACCCGTGTTCATTCCCCTGTTTAATATCTCTAGTAGTAAAAAAATTGCCTGTCCCGTAGACCTTGCAGGCATAAAGCCATACTGGTTCTTGTTTATCAAGTCGTTGTCCAATATATGATTCATTAAGCTCTCCTGCATTACTTTTTCGATTATCTTGGATATCGATGGTATCACAGTTATTGGTCGCCAATTAGAGTAATTGCATGAGGACCCTTGTTTTGGTAAGGGGGTGATAAGTCCGTATTTCAATGATTCAGGAAAGGTGCATGATTCTAAAATGTTGTTAATTAACACAGTTATGATCTCTGGTCGAGTTAATAGGATACGCTTTAGCTGGCCTGTACTTAGGTGGTTTATTCCGCTAGATTTATCATTATCCAAATTCTTCAGTATCTTGGTAGTTTTATCCGTGTTTATTCTTGTTAGCTCATGCCTCTCTATCTCATCATCCCACGCGGTACCATACGCCATATCTATAACTTCACCTAATTTATTAAGTATATTGGGGCCTATATTTGTATAGTAGTAATTTAAACCATTAGCTATGTCCAGGAGACTGTCCTCCTCATTATTTCGTAATTTAAGATATAGTCCTTCATTGTTAGTGGCAGGGTTCCATAGACTATTGATTACTTTCCAGGATTTTTTTGGGTTTTCCTTAGTATCTCTTAGTTTCCTTTCGATTTCGTCTGCTCTATAGTTCCGTATCTGCTTGTTTATCACTTTCCGCAGTCTCCTAATTTCAACAAGAATGGGTTGATCTATAATACTGCAAGACGATAGCTGCTTAAGGAGGTAGGAGCGATACTTGATATTTTCATTGATTTCCCTTGGTAATTCTAACCCATTTTTAGTCACTCTTATATATTCTCTAACTGGGCATACTTTGTCCAGCAACTCTGTGATATACTCTTCCAGGTGTTTATTTAAATCCGTTTTCGGGAGAGATTTAGGTATTGTATATTTATCCATGTGCACTTGGATATCATCATTTGTTAATTTGTTTAAATTTCTTCCCCATATCTTTGTTCTCTCTATTTTACTGTTTTCACACTTACGCTGTGCAAATATTGCTATATGGTCCGATATATAATGATTAAGATTACCTGTTTGCTGAACATGCCTACAATTTGTGTATATATGGTCTATTGTACTTTTGCCTTTAGCAAATATAAAGGTATCTAGAGTGTTAACTTGTGTGAGATTATTTTTAACTAGAAATGCTTTTAATATTCTATATTTATTACTCATTCGAGTTCTGGAGTTAACGTTAAAATCTCCTTGTATCCAGATTTCGTGGTTACGGTAATTGTGGTCCTGTAATATGTTATTGAGGTAATCGTAACATGCTTTAACATTTTTATGAGGAGGTCTATAGACTGAAATAATGAGTTTTTTCCTGCGGTTCGGTTCTTGTATCGAACAAGTGAGGATTTCATATTTTGGGGTCGAAACACAGTAGTTTTGTATTTGCGAAAAGTAGGGTCTTATACTGATTTTGGCATACAATACTACACCGCCTCCGATTTTCTCATTATCATAGTTACGGTCTAGTCTGGTTATGAACAAATCGTCTATATTCAATAGGTTTGGTGCGTGTTTTTCTTTGAGCCAGCTTTCTGTTACTGTTACATAGTTGCATTTTTGAAATATATTATTTACTGAGTCTAGTTTCGAATATAAGCTGTGCATGTTTACTGTCAAGAATATTTCCCCTTTTAGAGCAGCTAGTTCATCCGGTGTTATATACGACATAAATAAGAGTTCCGAGTTTCCATTTATTAAACAAGTTTTCGTGGTCAGCCAGTCGCAGATCGCATTCAAAGCAATTATCACAATAAACACATAACACGTAGTGCATTACAATAAAGATACAGATTTTTCTGTGTCTATATAGCTCCATTGGTGTATTATTGCCTAGAAAGAACAGTCAGGCTTCAACTCTTCAATATGAAAGTAACCTACAACATCCCCATCCAATCGGGGGTGGGGGAAAGGGGTTCCAGAGAAGCGGCAGGGAGGGCCCAGTCGGCCCATGACTCCTAGTTGTTACTGGGTGATTATGACTAAACTTCATAAACTTGTTCGATTTCCAATCTAACCCTAACACAATGCTAGGAGCCGTGGCAGTCGACTAGGCTACTTCAACCTGTTCTGATGTCTTGAGGTCACTTGAGGGCTACTAAAAGAGGAGCACATATAGGCATTCACAGACCAAACACCTCTTGATCATAAAGACCACCAATAGACGCAAAGTCAGCATTCCCAATGTAGCCTGTATGATGTAGCCATACATCCAGCTACCGTACACACGTCAATAAACCAGGACATAGAATTTATATCACGTCAACTGAGTATTTGGCAACTTAATATTCACACCTAAATATTGCCAATAAAGTTTGTCACAGTATTGCAAGATTTCACTTTCCTTTTACAAAACCAGCAAAGGTACACTTTTGTTCCCAACCTGCAGGCCTCATGATGTCATTCAATGGAAACTTAGCCCCAGAGTCTGACCATCAAGTTTAGACTACCAAAGCTAAGTCCCTGGTTCAAGAAGTCCTGGAGAAATAGAAGGCACTGATTCCTGTCTGGCTTATGAAAACCAACAGAATATCTCTCAGTAAAAGTGATCTATTTCTTCAAATACTGCTTTCTGGTAGACTTGGCCTACAATGCTATTAACATATCCCAAACACCCTCTGGTAAACCCAGAGTAAAACCCAGAGTAAATTCCCTCAAACAGCATATTTTGTGGCCTGTCAACCTCATATCTGCATCATAATCACCCTTATTCTTCCTTAGCACATCATTCGTCCTGATCAGTAACTTTTTGTCAGGCGCCCCTTCCTTAAGATTACCTGCACAGTCACAGACCGCTTTCCCATAATTCTAGAAAACTGTCTGATGGACATATATAATGTTCAGTGAGGCCACTGATCCTTTCCACTTTCCCTGGTATCATCACTACTCTCTGTTGGACTGAGTCAATCCTGAACTCAAGATGGTCCATCACTCTAGTCTGCTGTAGGTGCGATTTATCATAGTTCACCAAAAACTCTAAATGAGTCATGGTCAAGGACAGTACCTGTTCAGCAAGCAAGTGTACCAGTAACTTCAGCCCTTAAACTGAAACAATAATAGAGCTGTCATTGAGAAATTGGACGGAGACTCATCAAGATCATTAACGAAAAAGTAGATTATATGATTGAAAAAGGTGAACTCACAGGCGAAGGTGGGGCGGCCATGAAAAACAATGAACCAAGGATACCTCAAATTTATTTTCTACTAAAGACACATAAAGTACCCCCACCAGGGAGACCTGTTGTCTCTGCAAATAACTGCGCGACCGAGAAAATACCGAAATTTGTAGATAGATCCCTGAAACCGGAAGTCCCGAAGATTGATTCCTACATTAAGTATACAAACTATTTCCTTAGAATTAAAAAAATATATAGAGGAAATCAATGATTTAAACGGACATGAAATACTAGGCACCCTGGATGTGGGAGCGTTGTATACCAACATCCCAAGTACTGAAGGGATAGAAGCCATCAAAGCCACCCTGGGGAAATCCAGTGGAGGGGCAATCGGAAATCTGAAAATAAGCAGTATATCTGAACTATTTAAAATGGTACTGTCAATGAGGAACATACAGTTTAAAGGTCCGAAAGTGCAATGGGGACCAGACTGGCCCCATCATACGCAAACCTGTACATGGATTATCTTGAAATAATACTCGTAGATGGATATTCACTGAAACCGAAAAAATGGTGGGGATACATAGATGTTATCTTTTTCATTTGGTAACATGGACAGGAAGAATTGCATAAATGGCTGCAATATCTGTATGAAGCGCACGAAACCATATAATTCACAATGGAAGTATCCACCTCTGACGTGATTTTCCTACACACGACAGTGAATAAAGGGGAGAAAGGGAAACTATACACAAAACTGTAAAACAAACTAACCGACGAAAATATTTACCTAAGATTTGACTCGATCCATCCCAAGAAAAACAGCACACCATACTCCCAATTACTGAGAGTAAAGAGGATATGCTCCAAACAAGAGGACTACGAAAGCAATGCATGTAGAAGAATCGCGGAATTCAAAGAAAGGGGACAAGGTAGATGGGATAGAAAAGGAAGAAACCCTCAAGCCCAAACCCAAAGAAAAACTAAGGAATCAGAGATCTTCCTTATTATAAGTACCTACAGACATGGGATGAATATATCCTACCAACGGTAGTGGAGAAGATTTGGGAGATTCTTGGAAAATCGACCACTACTTCACAACTCCACAGTCCTGAGCAAACTAGTGAAGGGATACAAACGCCCCAATAACCTGAAGCTACACCTAGTGAGAGTGTGGACCTCGTATCATCCCATCATGGGAAGGTAGAAAATCCCAAAACGGCAATGTTTGCAAAAAGGAAAATTGCAAGCACTGCCAAATTTTGACGAAAAATGAAAAAATCAAGTCAAAAGCCAAAAGGACAAAGTACAAGTGCAAGCACAATGTGAGATGTAATAACTTCGATGTAATTTATTGCATTGAATGTACGAGCTGTGGGGCCAAATATGTAGGGCAAATAAAAAGAAAGATGAAGGAAAGAATCCCAGAACATCTGAGATTAATAAAGAAAAACATCACAAATCAGTGATGTCCCGGGACACTTCAGGGGTCCATGGCACAGAGAATATAAGTATCTATATACTGGATTTTATCCATAGACCCCCAGACACTAAACAGGCAGGAATACTCAGAGACAAAATTGAGTATAATTGGATCCATCTGCTTAAACACAAGCACCACATGGAATGACCACTATGGAATGAATAGTATTGAACTAAAGAAATATATTTCTTTCATTGTAGAGCGAAAATACCCGCGATATTGAGGTACTACATAACAGAAAGAAAATAGAATTATCAAATACATTGTCCTATGGATGTTGTTCATTTTGTTAGAAGCCCTGCTGAGAATCTCCATAGCTACCATTACATTCTATAGAACTTCATCTGGCTTCAGGCTCTCGCCTTTGTCCAAAGGCCCCAGAATCTTCACAAGTGGCCTGGCCGCAAACTGCACAGCCCACTGCAAAGTATCAAATTCGGCATCTCTAGTTGCACACTTTTCAAGTTGTTGTCAATAATCTCCTGGCTTATCTGCATTTCATGCAAAACCTCAAAACACCTCAAAAAGTTTAGTGATCTTTTCCCTAGGAAGGGGATTCTGCCAAATTGCATCAAGCACTGGTTTCACCCTGTCACTGACATTCTCTCCTACATCATCCATAAAGAGTTTTTTAGGCAGATCCAACCCTTCAGACCAAGACCTTGGGGCTTTAAAACAGTAGTTCCAACTGACCCATTTTCAGACTGCTTAAATTAGGCGTAGCCAAAACAGCAGCCGAAGGGGACGAGTCCACCATCACTTGACCTGCTGACCTGTCTTTCCGACTATCGACTGTACATCTCTGCACAGGTAGGGGGAAGGATGATTACTATCAGATTAGAACTGCCACTGAGCTGTACCGTCTCATTGGCTGCCTTTCCAAAAGCATCAGAAACCCTCCTTTTCTTTGAGGCAGCCTCTAAATCAGATGCTAAAACATCATGTTATCTCTTTCCGTGCCAATATGAGGGTAAGGCAGAAGCTGTTCCACCTCACTGACAGGAGAAATAAGCCCAGTTTCATGCAGAACACTAGAGTCCCCCAACGGTCTAGACATGCTTCCAGAGTTATTCTCCTTGGTATTACTCAAACTTTTCCAGTCAAACTCCTTAGACCTAGACCTCTGCATTGCAGTCGCAGACAAAGTGCGAGCAGGGCTCCCACTGTGGGAAGCACACACTAAGCCCAGCAGACTGGAAGACACAGAGAATATATCCGAATGATCAGGCATGAAAGCCCCAGAAGTGTGAGGATCCAAGTTCAAGTCAAGTTCCGATAACAGACTAGAGTTATTCTGTTCAGCAGAAAATAAGGGGCCCCTACATTTGCTGATGCAGATGGAGAGCCATCAAACACAGGTGAGTCCTCTGCCAACATCTTGATGGGTGACTGGGCAGCCTCCCGACCACGCAGTGGAAATATGACTGTCAGCTAGGTCAGTGCCACAACATGACTGTTACTACTACTCAGTAAGGATGCCACAGGAAAGAAGTCCTATAACGTGTAAAGAACACCAACAATGAGGAAACCTCCAAGAGAACCCTCAAGGTAGTCCGAAGTGTGGATGTCGAAGAAAATCCTGGGGAAGGAAAGGTCATAGGTCACTGCAGGCGCAAACATATTCAGCGCTCATCTGAACCATCAAAGCCCAGTCAACTGCCGAGGCTCCTAGTGTCATGTTAGGGTTATATTAGTGCTTGTTATTGCATATATCATGATGCGCCTTGTTTACAGACATAAACGAGTGTGCATCTCATCCTTGTGCGAATGGCGCGAAGTGTGTCGATTTGGTCAATGATGTCTTCTGTATTTGCGAGTTGGGATTCTCTGGCCTTTTCTGTACAGAAAGTAAGTATTTAGTTTCATACTCGTAAAAAATCCTTCATGGAAAGATGAGAATACATAATTATATAGAACGACCTGACCATGTTGTACATGTATGCTACAAAACTCGATGGGAATTGATGTTTTTACAGAACTCGACCTGGGGCCTCGTTCCGAAAAAACACAATTCCTCATCTCGTTTTGTAGCATGTACAAGCATGAGAGGTCGTTATATATTTATCATATACCCAAAATTAATAAAAATTATTGGTATAGAAGACATGTCTACGTGAAAGCCCACACACTGCTGATGTTTCAACGTATTCAGTATAACAGTGTACTGCACAGGGTTCAGTATATAATTTATCCTGCACAGGGAGCAGCAGTACGTAATTATCAAATATACTGCATGGGTATATAATAATATTATATACCTATGGCCGTATGTTCTATACTTTTACCGCCCCCTCCTACCACTGTTGTATTTATTGTCATCTATGTCAGCCGTGGATGTATGGAGTACAACCATTCGATCAACATCAATAGAAGGTAGAATTTAATAAATTAGTAAAGGATAAGTCAAACAGGCCGAACGATGTTCCCGCACGACAACTGTTGCTCTTTTTGCTGCGGGGAACTCAGCGCCTGTCTGCTGGGGGTCTAGCAGGAGGTGCTGCGCGAGCTGGTCAATGTGGGCGTCAGGTCGACATTGGCCATCCACCCGCAGGCAGACATCCAGCAACATCTTTTCCAGTAGGCCGACCCCAAGCTCGTATTTTCTCATGAAAGCCTCTAAACGCATATAAACTGACAAGATATAAGTAGCAATACCATTCTGTCTGATATATGATAACTGTACAAACGTCAGTTTGCCAGTGTAATAACATTGATTTCACTGTAGAAGGAGGACAGATGTGAAAAGCATACTAGCAGAAAATGAATGGCAACAGTTGAATTGCATTCTGGCCCGGGGGAAATGATATTTCTTTTCGTATTTATGTGAAGGTGTATTTTTGATAGTATTGGTTGTAACTGAATGTGATCGAAGGCGGTAATATGTAAAAGAAATTCCCAAATTAAATTCAGTCTAAGAGGATTGTATTAAGTGAATCAACCCCCTCCCCTTAATGGATGGCTATCACCCTCCACGGTGACCATTTGCCTCAGCACCCTCGCAACAGCAACATGAACTTAAGGACACTGGTAAAAGGTCACCTTACAATGGCAGATAAAGGAATGGAAAGTGACCTCGAAATGGCCGCTGATTTAGATTTTACCAATTGGGCACAAAATAATGGCCTTAAAAAGGAAAACAACGGAAATCATGGCGTCTGAAGACTATATAGAGGTGAGGTGCTCACTATCATATCGGTGCAGGACGCCAAGGAGCTGACTATACTGGCAGGACAAGCACGCAGACTCACCAAGGAGCTGGTGAAATTGGGCAACCCAAACTTCACACAGGAAGGCAGAGAGATGCCTCAGGATGAACCAGAGCAGGAGGCCCAGCACCAAGGAGGACAAGAAGACAGAAAAAGAGACAACAAGGAAGCCCTACTGTAGGCGGCAGTAGACTGGGAAAAGATGGTTAGCATGTTGCGAAGAAACAAGGCAGTTGACAACGGCAAAATCCAGGAAGTGGGATACTGTGTGGCACCCAGCGATGGCTACGACCCGGCACCCCTGCTAACGATCAAGGCTACAGACAAGAAGGAGCTAAAGATTGTACTGTGTGCCAGAAGATGTACGCAGGACTACATATTGCAAAGAAGAAGAAGGACACTATGAAGTCCATAGAGAACAAAGACGGGACAATGGTGCTAACTCACGATGAACAGGCACTGGTGTATATAGCGCAAGCAGAGTGGGGAGCAGCCAACATGAGACTGCTCTTCAGTCTGCTCCAATCAGGTGACCTGGCCAGGGTTAGAGTAGAGAACTACCTATCCTACACAGTTTATATTTTCAAGCTCGTCACCAGGTACAACTGGCAGTCAACCTCGGCACAAGGTACAGGCAGCTACAGGTACAGAACGAGTACCGATGGGCCGACAAGGTCTCATCCATAGAAGCCCTGGCCCCGAAGAAGCAGCAGCAACAGCCATGGCACAACAATCCCAGAGGGAATGACAAAACTAGCAGGAAACACCACATGTCCAAGCAGAGCAGACATGAAAAGATCCACGACCCAGGATATTTGCCAGCTCAGGGGGGTGCCTGTATGATCACAAATCTGCCCTAGACCCAAAAAAACAGGTAGGTAGTCCAGAAGCAGTTGAAGGTAGAGATGGATAATGGCAGGTATGTCATAGTAAAAGACAAACCCATTATCATCTCAGCACTGGCAGCCCTACCAAAACCAGACTGAGGTGTCAGCCTTATCCACGATGGCAGTAGGTCAGCAGGGAGCTCCTTGGAACCCATATGCCATAAACAAGTCATTCAGGTATCAAGGCCTGGAAGAAGCAGCCGCCCTAATAAACAAGGGCGACTTCGTAGCCAAACTGGACCTATCCAATGCCTACAGGAGCATTAGAATACACCCACAGGACCTACCAATAGGAATTTAAAGCAGGGATAAAGTCTTACCTCGAAGACACTAGGCTCATGTTCGGGGCATGGCTTAGTGCCTCTATTTTCAACTGCCTCACACACTGTGTCAGAAGGATTATGGCGAACAATGGGCATTATGGCATATGCACTTACCTTACATATCCACAAAAGAGGACACCCTCAACTTCCTGATGCGAGTTCTTCACGACCTGGGCTTCAGCATAAATAACAATAAGGTTGTCATGCCGACCACCCACCTGACCTTTCTCAGAGTAGAAATTGACACTAACTACCATGTTTTCAGGTTGCCCGCAGAGAAAGTCGAGCTACTAAAAATGTGCATCCAAGTAGTAGAAGACAAGAAAGCGGTATCTAAAAGGACCCTGGAGTCATTAGTGGACAAGCTCAGCTGGGTCTCTAGGGTCATATATGGTGGCAGATCCTCTACAAGACGCCTAATGGACAGAATGACGGCCTAGGTAGCCCAATCCAACCATACTAGGGTGACCTCATCCATGCATGCTGACCTTCATTGGACCTTATATGGTGGGACTGGGCTCAAAAGGCCGTCATCCTGTCCCACCATACAAGGGTGACCTCATCTATGCGTGCTGACCTATCTTGGTGGTTAGTCTTCTTGGCCGTGTTCAACAGCCTCGTCCCCCTTTTTGAAACTCACAATTATACACCCATCTCAAGTGATGCCTGCCTAGCAGGGGCTGGAGGAGTTTACAACGACCAGTGATTTCATGTTCTGTTGGAAGACTGCCCAGATGTAAAGGACCTACCCGTAAATTATCTGGAAGCATTAGCCCTGGAGCCGGTGGCCCGGCTCTTCTGCCACCAATGAAGAAACAAGCTGGTAATGGTGTACTTGGACAACCAAGCAGCAGTGGTGTGCCCAGAACCTCCAAGTGATGTCCAGTCTGAGAGAGATTTTCAGGCTATCGGCAGCTTTTAACTTTAGATTAAAGACAATCTACTACCCAGGCCGGTAAAATAGGGTGGTCAACGCAGCTAGCAGAATAAGCCTAGACAGCATAGCACCCCTCTGGGCAGCACTGAGAGAGTCAGCACAAGCAAGACATGGACATCCAGGAGATAGACTACAGGGTCAAGGCTTTGAAATCTAGTGCCTTTGCACTGAATACCAAGCGTTCATTTTCCTTGCACAGAAAATGCTTTGTAGCCTTCTATAACTTCTATGATCTTACACCAGTCCCAGCTACCTCGAAAACCCTACAGCGTTATCTAGCCTACCTATCAACCAAGATCAAGTATTCATCTATTTACCAATACATCAACGTCATGCCCCACCTGCACAATGAGAGGGGCCTACCGGACCCCCTCAAGGGTAATTACCCTCTCCAGCTCACCTTGAGAGGGGCTTAACTAGTGCCAGGAGACAAGGTCTGCAGGTAGGGACCCATGAGAACCCATGAGCAACCTGAGAAGGAGGGATGTAGTAGTCACTGGAGAAGGGCTAGCGATTACCATCAGGTGGTCAAAGAATGACCAATTCCGGTCTAGGAAAAGGGTTCTCCCACTGCCACGAATCAAGGGGCACCGCCTGGCCTGATGCAGGCTTATGTTAACTCTCTATTTTTGACAAACAGCATGCCCCTGGACGGCACTGGTCCTTTCAGATTGCGCCAACCCGTCACCTCTCACAGAGGGAGCGTTCACCAAGAGCGTGATGACAGCTTTAGCTCATACCAGAGTGGACACAGCCCCCATCGGCTCCGGGGTGGTGAGGCCAGTTACCTTTGGCAGACTGGAGTACCTGAGGCACATATAAGGGATCTGGGGAGCTGAGCCTCCAGTGCTTTGGCCCTGTACACCATCAGCACCTAGCAAGCACTCGGTGACCAAGATGGCCAAATGTCTCCCCAGAGACCCAACTTTTCGGATCTGACTACACCTACTTTGGGTTTGGGAGGACACAAAGGACTAGTGCCTTAGCACTCTTTTAAGTATCTACTTATGATTAAGACTTATTACATAGCTTTGCATAATGGTTATGTTTAATAGTTTATAGCATATTATGTGATATTGTATAACAACTTTAAATAGTTATCATTTTTTACATGTCTGCTTATGATTATCCAATTGTCTACCTTAATGTAATGTCTGGCGCAGCGCGCACGCTTCTAGTAATAAATACCTTTTACTTCTACTCCACGATTCCTTATTTGAATTTATACATAGACCCTGTAGAGGAAAACACATTTTGGGTATGTGGAGGTAATTCTAGTGGGCCCTATATTTGCCTTCACTTTGGTATAGGTCTGGGTAGGATTATAAGGAAAGATATTGGCACTAATGCGTTTGTATTTTTATCACAATATATCGAAAAGAAAATAATACTTGTTGTATTTGTTCAGAGACAGATTTTTGTTCCCCGAACCCCTGCACAAATGGCGGAGAATGTCACGTGGTGAAGGAGAACTACGCATGTGCCTGCCCCAAAGGGTTTATTGGCGAGCATTGTGAAATCTTCACCATAATCAACCAAACAGAAGTCGGTAAGAATCCTGATGATTTGTTCTTGTACTAGTGCTTTCAGTGCATCGCAGTTGACTGCATACCACAAAATAAAAGAAAGTAACAAATATCAAAAAGTGTGGCATGCCCGAGCATTTGAACACCCAACCTTCAGACTAAGAGACCAAAGCCAGACTGTTCTAGATGGACTCACTGCCCTGCACACCTCCATGCAGTCTGTGGATGAGAATATGTTTAAAACGTCTGATCTACCAAGCCTCAGCTAGAGTCGACAGATGGCCATATGGTTGCCATGTGGTGGTCTGCGACAGTTGTCGGCCCAATGCCTGTTGTCTGGAATTATCTCCTTGGACGATCAGCAAATAAAACAGCTACGACAGTTTGCGCCGACCGTCGGCCCACGGTCGTGTCTCTCAAGGCTTGTCACCAGCAAGCATCGGCTTGTCTGTAAGTCATCTGTTGGTCGTCGCTAACTGACTGTCTGCTCCAAATGCCCTTGTTTTGCTGATCCAACAAACAGTCTGGCTGACCGACGATAATTTCTTGAGCATCGGCCAAACCTAATTTGCATATTTGGTGCATTCAGCTGATATGTCCGTCTGCTAGAGAAAATTGGTTCATTTGATTTTCAGCCGACTACCTGATACCCATCTAGCCGATGCCAAGTGTGTTTCGGGATCCGCGTTGACAATTCCCGGCCTATGCTCTAGTGGACTCCGTCTACATTGTCGAGTGTTAAGCCTGTATTCCACGCCCGTATGGCGGTTGCTGGCACATCTGCTCTATTTTAATCATCTGTCGGGTTGGTGGAAGCACACACCAGACGTTTCAGCAGGCGTCGGCTGAAAGGTCGGCTGGAACGTCTGTTGACGTTGAAAAGGCGGTTGTTTGGTGGAATACAGGCTTTACCTCCGCGAATCCTTGAAAAGGAGCACCTCCCGTTGGGGAATACCCCCAACCCCAGGAAATATCTCAAAATGATGAGCCCCCGACCCTCTTACCAGTGGCGCATCCTGGCTATTTGTGTTCATAACCTGAAAGAACATAATGTTGCGTAACTATATTCTAAAAGGGGCTGTCCATGAATGATGTCATGTAATTGTAGACCATGTTTAAACCAATTGTAGGACATGCCTAGACTTGCTCAAGTCTTTGATTATGAACATTCATTAAATGATTAAAGAAAATCGGAATACAATGCATTATAGTATGTGTCCTTCTCTGACTGGCCCATGAATCAAAGACTTGTCCACTCTGACCAGAATCTCCTGTTTATGACCCCAAGCCACTCCCTGTAACCCTATACCTCCCCCTACCCCTCCCCCCTCCCCTCCTCCAGTTCCCTACCCACCTGTGTTGTCATAGCAATATATCTCGCCTGCCCCTGATTCTGTCTCGATTGAGATCAAAGTGAGAGGGTATCAATCTCCCAACAGATATCCTGACCAGTAGCCAGGACCTCTGCTTAAGGAGTGTGGTGCAAAATCGCGCCAGTCTACACAGCCGATTACGGATGAGACCAGTCCCTGTGTCACTCAGAAGGGGTGGAGGGGTAGGATACAGGGACTGAGGCCAGTCTAGGACATGTCTTTAAGCGGAAGTATATATAGTATGTATATCATTGGTTTACCTTACAGTTCCCCATGTGTCACCAGAGGCTCATGCGGCCGACAAGACATCGTCACCTGACACCCTGGGACTTGTAGCTCTCATATTCTGCGGTGGTTTGCTCGTCCTGTTAATCGCCCTAGCTGTGTGGTAAGCATATTCTCCCTTGATAAATGTTGCCCATGTATTTTTATAATCTATTTTTTTATTAACTTATTCACACGGTTTGCAGATACCACGGTAACGTTATATCACATGCATTTCGTTTGGCCTCCATGGTAAAAGGCCCAGTTGTGATTTGGTCCAACCAATTTCGGATGACTTAACTGTAACCTGGTTATAAATAGTATAGGCGGATCCACTGAAAATTCAATTATCATTGACTTCGTATATTTCAGTACAAATATCGATAACCGAAATAATATGAAAGCGTCATTTAAGAGTAGAACGGTAAGATAATGTTGGTTTTTAGAACTGTGTTGATCATTATAATCATATTTGAAATAAAACATAATAGTTTTGTCAGGTATGGTAAAACCTCAGATGGACCGCCTAAATTGATTTCTTTGGATTCTTTGGATTTTCAAGTACTTATTTTGACATGGAATATCTTTTACTCTCTATTTCCAGGGTGATTATGCTCAAGCGACGTTCCAGAGGGCATCCAAAACATAAAAAATACATGTCTGATTTTGGTGAGTACATTCTCCAATGAAAAATGCTGTCTCATTTCTTCATTTCTTTTCTTTTTTCCGTATCAAAAGAGGTGATGTGTACCTATTTCCGTGCCATAACTACATGTGTAACGCATTTCCTGCAGGAATAGTTGTTACTCTAGTCCCTTTGGCTTTTTGTTCTGTTGACTTACTGAAGTCTGATAAGTTATACGTCTTATGGTGAATCAAATACATTAACATTATAGTACCATTGTCTTCATTATCATATCCTGCCATATGTAATGCCCTACCATTTCATTGAGATATCACGAGTGTGTGCTATACGTACATGTGCACTCATTATATATCAAGGAAACTTTACCATAGATGATGCAATACCAATATTTCCTTGTAAATTGTTTGCACTATCTGAACTGAAAATTGTAGTAATATTGGTAGTAATGATCTTAATAGACCTTATTCCACTCTGCCGAAAGTGAAACTAGCTTCATTTTCGATTATCTCTAGTGAAAGGCGGTGATTGCATCGTATTATAGTGTGGTGGTGGGAGTTCTTTGGTTGTACTTGTTGCTGGGTTAGATTATTGTTTATGCATCTCATTTACCAATGTAGATGCCATACTAATTCTGTTTCGATTGTCTAACTTACAGACATGCTTGGGGACGACGTCGCACTGCACTGCCACCAAACTAACCACGATATGGATTGACTAGACAAGATGCACACAACTTTGTCAAACACGTCACCTACCAATGGATTTCTAGAATGTAACCCCATACAATGGCATCATGGAGGGGAAGACCAATGGTCCTCTCTGTAGCCTCATTGGTCCCGTCGCGAGCTCTTTTTAATCCTTCAATTAATGAGATATGATGTTTACAATTTATGCACGATTTATTGGTTAATTTCTCATTAACAAATGCGTGTTCAGTTACAAAAGTACTGACAGAAAGACCGACAAGCTAATATACATTCATGAAGTTTCAGTATACTGTCATTGTATAAGCCGGATTACCAGACATTTATTAATCTCACGTTATGTGTACCAACCACTGAGCGCTGCAAGATCATACTCACGGGTAAAAAGGGAATACAATGAAAAAGCTCGATTATACTGCTTAGGATACCATGGAAAACGGAAACAATAGTTTCATTCACCACCATGTTAAGGAGATAGACGGCTAAAAGCTAAATCTATATAAAAATATTATTAACAATGAAACATTCTTCTCATTAATTGTATATGTTTAATCAACAATCATATTCTTTGGTCTAATATTAACTCATTACATGCGTGTGTTCATTGTATATCCCCCCTTTATAAATAACCATGAGTAAATGTAGCAAAGAGTATTAGTTGTAACCATCTACCGTCTTTTCAAAAATGGATGGATGTAAAACCACATGCTGGTCGAGTGAATTTATTTGATTAAAGGAAATACCGGATATCGTCAAGGTATTTCTTTATGTATAGTAAATGCTTATAAGGTACCCTTGTATACAACATTAGACTCACTATAATTATGATGACCATTAGTAGCATTGTAAACCTGAATTAATTGCTTTGTTGAATAAGGTAACTTCTTTTATCTTCATGTGCGTTTATTTGAAACAGCCGGGTGCTGATCGTCTCATATTCCCTGTGACTGTTTAACCTATCTGGGCCCTCACCTTAATGTTCCATGCTGATATCTGTTTGTTTAATGCTAGTAAAGATGTACAGTTATTTGAACGTGTTCTATTTGGTAAATAGACCTGATATCATTGAAATATACAAAGACAATAATTATTGCAAAGTCTGATGAACCACAAGGTCTACTGCTTGTCACTGGTCATTCGGATACAACAGAGATGTAGCGTTCGCCAGGTACCAGCAATGGCAAACTCGCTGAAAAAACCATTCGCCAGTTACTCGTTTTCAGCCCCGATTTGATACATGGGAGGTGTTTTTCAGTCGTGACAATCACAAATAGCACGGACTTATATCTATATCTATTAGATTGCCAATTAAACGGTCGCTAGCTGGTCACTATTTGCACGGTCTTCCAAGTCCGTGCAAATAGTGACCAGCTAGCGACCGTTTAGAGGGCAATGCTTTCAAGAAACTTTTTGGTCACAACAGTATCAATCATTCTGAGTGGTGAGAAATCGTGGTCACTGTTTAGCGTTCTAGAGTCGTGACCATTCGGTGACCATTTAGTCCAAAAGATCTCCATAACAGTGACAGGGATGGACTTGTCATACATGTATGATATTCATACTAAGACATCAGAATTAAAAGATATTTGCACCTACAAATTTTGTCATTATACGTGTATATGGTATTTGCAATGTGTTTCCAACATAAACACAATGGAGACCAACTGCACATGCATACGTCACCTGATCCGGCAAAATTCAAAAGTGCTATTAAAAGCTATGCCAGTTCATGCCCCAACCTAGAGACGCATATATATCCTAAAACGTGAACCATTTATCTTATATGTATCCAAGAGATCAATATCTATAAATTTATGGGTTTTATATTTTCAAAATCTACCGAAAATTCCAACAGACTTATCGCTATATCATTACTTGGCATATATTTGATACATCTCAATTGTGCCAGGAAGAGCTCATAACATGTCTGTTTTCAAACCTCCTTTGGCTTAGTGGTCCCACTTGGCTCTCAATCACCCAACTTTCACTAACTGGCTAACATTAAGGATGTGCTCGGATTGTGAATATAAATAAAAGTGAGCACATTTAACAAAGGACGGATTAGGCTTGGGTGGCAAGATTAGACTTTGAATGGTGATTAACCTAAAGGTGGGTCATTATGAATTTAAATTGTTTTAAGGTGTATGTTAAAGGGAAAACAGACCAGGCTTTTAATCTGTAAATTGTTATTTACCTACAACGAATCGATGCAAGTATAATTTGCCGATCTGGGATTTGTTATTAATATACGTCCAATCGATTTTCCTAAGACACTTTCATAACCTTGATTTGGGTAGTCTAGGTGTAAAGAAATCACGATTAATGCGCATGTTCTGATGCAAATAGGAGATGAGCTGATGAGACAATAGTACGAAGGAGAAGTCATTATAAGCCAAAAGGCACACTGCAATTTTGTGCAGATATTAAAAATTTATAAATGGCAGGTTTTTTTTAATCGTTGTGATCTATATATTTGTATATTTTAGACCAAGCGCGTTTGTGGTTAGAGCGGGGAAGGAGTGGGTATTTAATGATCGGAGTATGAATGGGGATATCCATGGGTGCGGGAATGGAAATCAGGGAGTCATACTGTCTGTACAGTTTTTCTGTCTTAACTTTGTCGGACAAATGTACAATTCTATATAAAATCAAAGTTAGAAGATAAAAACAAATAGATATCTCCTATGAATATCCTGTCTAACTATAAATCGTTCTTTCTATGATTCTTTGATTGATATGTCCTGTAATTTCGAAGATAACCAATGGTAATGAACTGCTCTACCAACCAATGCTGTTATATGATAAACTGATGAAAATCTGCTATGGAAATGCGTTTTGCAATTTATTCATTAGCTCATTGGGAAGGGGGGGGGGGGTACCTTGTGTACAAAGTAGTGCGTGAGAAGATTGGCGGTTATTTTGTCTTTTGTTAAATGATTTAAATTTACAATGTTGAATAGTAGATAGATTATTTACTGGTTTCACATAAAAGCGGTCTTGATCTTCTTGGAATAAACTCTACGTAATATCCTAGTATTGCTACGGAGAGGATCCCAGTCCCGTGATGTGTCGAAATTAGTCAAAGTGTCCTTCTTTAAGGTGTTTCTAGAAATATAGTTCAAGAACACGGTTTTCATAAAAAATAAAGAAGGTAGTCAAGAAATATAATTATGAGTTTGAAAAATTATATGATTGTTCGGGACTTACTATTCAATTTACTTATGTGACAATTTTTCGTTGAAGTTAAAGGAATATCCTATAATTCATTGCAATGGATCCCATGTCATCTGCTAGGGGGCTCGGCGGAATTAGACCGCAGGGACAGATTAATGCATATGCCTGATTTTGGTAACCTCAGTGAGTGCATTCGTGGGCTACAGAATGAAAACGAACCAGATGGCGTTTCTAAACGATGTGTAGAGGCAAGGCTGAATTGCGATCATACTTGATGATGAAGTATAACAAGGCTTTTATTGTGCAATGTGTTAGAGGTACTGACAGTTTATTCCTAGACTGTATGTAAAGCCTTGTCAAATGAGTGGAGGTGAAACCATCAGCTTCAAAACAAACAACATGGCAAGTGTTGTGCTAGTGTGAGTAGGAACCGCATGTAATGGGAAATGTACACTGTAACTAAATATATCAGAACAGATCTAATATGGAAATGATGTTTTGTAAACCTGCTTTAGTTTTGGAATGTATTATACATATTGACAGTCGATCCCTGAGAAAGATACACTGTCATAATTAATTGTCAAGCGCCTGCGGCCACTATCATCACTCAAGCACCTGTCAAATTCATCAAAGTTCATTTTCAATAAATATTTCAGCTATGATCTTATAGAATTAGTCATATCTACCTCCTGTTATTGAATCATATCAGTTTCATATCCCATTAGAGTTTATTGTCAGTGATAACTGCATCACATCTAGTGCGATGTCAGTTGGCTTTTGAAAATATATCTGGTTCCCGGGTCTGTAGACCACTTCCAATGACCAGCCCAAATCAGCATTCAACCACTGCCAACAGTCCAGCCAGCGAGTCCTACCTTACAGAGTACACAGGTGAGAACCAGCCAAATAATTCATAGGCTAGTGGTGCCACCTGGTGATTTTTAAATATTGTCAATTATCAGTCAAGCTGGTTTTTATGGGATTCATTCTAGTGCCAATTGGGTGATTCTAATTTTTTGTCCAGTTTATCCAATCCTTATAGGTAAAACAGGCCAATTATCATTTGTTTTATATATGATATGTTCTGAAAAATATGGTTTACTTTAATTCTTTCAAACACAAGTATGGTAACCTATGAATTCTCATACTTGAATATGCTGTACTATACATCTAGTATAATCTCTGAGAGTTTGAAGAAAATTACAGGGTTTTTCATATGTGAAAACCAACTTTTTGGAATTTGTATGTATATGTATATTCTATCATCAAATCATCATAATATTGATCTCTAAATCGAAAATTAGCACGGTGACCCCCGATTTTTAAGTTAAATATGTGTTCTACAACACTTAGAGATCATATTCAATTTTCAGGAAAATGACACGGGTTTTGATTTTCAAGCCAAATTGTCTGATATAGGCCCCCTCCCTTTAAAATACTTGGTAGGGTTTTCGTTTCTCGACAACACAGTACCGTAAGAATCTATTAGGCCTACTATTCATATGAAATTACATGATGGAAAATTAGTAAATATGTGTCCGAACTTTCATCGTCTAATTATTAAGTTGATTGAACACACTTTAATGCTTTCAACTTTAGAGGAAACGTTGTCCAGCTTTAATAATGATGTACCAGGTAACAAAAAGGAAAATCCAAGGGAATATTTAAAACTAACTATCATTACCAACGAGCCAGGGCAAACTCTAGCGGTCTGGATTTATTAGCCTCCACATTGCATAAGTCTAGACAAGTTTTTTCCCTTCGAATGTGGGCAGTCACGAGACAAAACCCTCCCTTTAAAACCATGATTATAGCTCTCATATCGCGGGCCTACTGGGGATTCCCCTACCTTTCCGAACTAATACGGCATACCACATTTCAAGTGGAAACCAATCCAGAAAAAAAACACAGAAGCTATATTTGAGGATATCTGATCATGTACATATATGAAGGCATAATTAATTACTACACTAGTACTCTATCATATACCGTATTATGAAACAAAAAGAAAATCTCACAGAGGTTGCAGGCTTGCATATCAGCAGACAGCGGTTTGGGTTATGTTCAACTCATACTTTGGGTGGCCGTAGCAAGCGTTGTGCGTCATAGACTTGTTTAGCTTCTGTCTGCTGTCGGCATTTCGTGAGGAGTCAGTGGTCCATGTATCTTTGGACAAAACATACGGAGACAGATACAGCCATACTTATTTATGGTGTCTAAACCTGCATTAGATTGTTGACGTGGATGTGCCTTACCGATCAGTGTATATACATAAGTAAGAGAGGAGAATATACACACATACACCATACAGTGTCTCCAGTCACTGACTGTCGACTGGGAAGGAATCTCAACGGGAAGTGACAGAACATAATACGAACAGAGGCTTCCGGACACTTGATCACCTTCTGCCCAACTGCATCGCCGTTATTGCAAAACATCGCCAAGAACCTGACGTGAGTGCATGATATGTCCATCAGACTGAATAGTATATGCACAACACCAACATGTATTTGTATATAAGTTGGCAATAAAATTACCTAACACTAACACTAACAGCCAAGGCTAGGCTCTACGATTGAATTTGAAAGCCTTGATTTTTTCTCTGATTTGTGAAACTCTTCAGCTACAACTCTCAACGTGGAAATTAATCGCCCCACATGAACCTCAGGTAGGGACGACTAGGCCACATACCCGGTACATACCCCGGTACTTAACCCATTGGTGACATTAACTGAATAGGTTGCCGAAGACGATCATTAAAATCCCTTTTATTTCATGAAGAGATACGGTCTCCATATTGTTAAGTTACACCATATTTTGACCTGTTTTCTCAGTTATGGGGTTACGGGATATGTAGAGTATTCGCCCGGCTAACCGCTACATGTTGATTGATGCATTGTACTCTATTTGGTTTCGAAAAAAAAAACACCTTTGAAATACTGGGGTTAACATATCATGTCTGTGTATTTGTTATAGCTGCAATTAGTCACTTTTTTTTGTCATAGGACAATGCGCTACAACAAATAATATGTGGCAATCAATAGAAGTTTCTTAAAAGTTGGTAAAGCCTAAAGCCTGGCACTAGCTTGGCGCCCTGTACTCGCTGTAAACACAAGCACGTGTTGCCGCACAGGCACGTGACCTAGCTGTAAATTTAGGACAGCGTTTGTCGCTCTCCGTCCACAGGTATGCAAACGTAAGATAGATAATAACACTCACCCCGCAAATGCTTGGAAAGGCGGAGGACCTACAAAATCTTCCGGAGTGTATATTTACAGCTGGCTAGCCTCAGCTGACACCGAAGCCACCGTGGCCCAATGGATAAGGCATCGGCCTCCTACGCCGGTATGTCCCAACACATGTGCGGGACCTGTGAGTGAGCCGGGGATTGCGGGTTCGAGTCCCGCCGGTGGTTCGTGTTTTTATCAGCTCCAAGTTTAATTTATATAAAGTTATAATTGTGGTTGTTTTAATCATTATGATTTGCAAATATGAGGTCTACTTTCAAGTTTCACCGACCTAATTTCGGTTTCTACTGTCCCCTGAGAACGTCGTCTACGTCTAGAAACGTAACGGGGGACTAACTAACTCAATTAGTACGGTAACTTGATTCATAATTATACTACAGTGTATCATATGTTGTAGATTAGCCAGTGTACCCGGCCCTGGAGGTCGAATACTTTACCTAGTTGTGGATTACTATTTTGGATCCAACTTCCCAAGTTTATCCAAAGTTGGGAGGGGGAGGCGCTATAGTATGAGACTGTTGTTGGGTATCACTCTGGGTATCACTGTCACAGTGTCAGACAGAGAGGAGGGGGCTTTGGTAGGCGTACTGGTAGGGGCGGCAGAGTTCACTATTCACACATTTCACGCTGGGGCCATCTTGTAATGGCCGTCAAAGTAGGACACACCAGAAAGAGGGGTGTGATCACCCGAAAATGCGGCACAGTGCTGTAGGTGCCTGGCCTGCATAATTATTGCAGACTAAATCTGTAGGAAGTTATAAAATCTGGAACTTGAGGGCTGGTTCCACAAACACAATGGAGTACCGTATCTTGTTAAATATCTTACAGTGTCGCGATGTGCCGTACCTCCATTGTCGTGATACATACCGGGTAGTGTGCGATGTCGTGTGACTATTTTGGTGCTCTACCACCATGACACTTCAAGGCACATCGCTTCAAATATGCCTGCGATTATTCAAAACTGAGCAAGATTTAG
The DNA here is from genome assembly GCA_950022655.1 of Alentia gelatinosa. Classification (NCBI taxonomy): domain Eukaryota; kingdom Metazoa; phylum Annelida; class Polychaeta; order Phyllodocida; family Polynoidae; genus Alentia; species Alentia gelatinosa. Next base: position 105,097,556 of record OX465581.1, read on the forward strand.
AAAGACTACCAAAACGCGACTAATCTCACTATATCTTGTATGTTGGTGGAATCACTACTTAAGTACCATATTAGAGATATATTCTTCTTTGCAAATATTTATTAGATTATGGCCTAATCTGCTGTGTTTTCACAAATTATCAAAGATAATCATATATAGAACGTCCTGACCATGCTGTACAATTCACAGAACGAGATGTAATTTACAGTTTGTACGGACCGATGCAATTATGCCGAGTTCCGTACAAACGGTACATTATCATCGAGTTCTGTGACTTGTACAAGCATGGTTGGACGTTACTTATTTACTATATACCCAAAATTTAAAAAAAATCAATTTCATTTGGACTAACAACCAATATCTTGATAAACGTGTATGGCAAGGTGGTCCGTAATTTAGTGTACAGACCAGTGGTTCTTACAGTATTTTTACGTCATATGCCAAAACGGTGCCTATTTACAGTATATACGGCATGGGTATATAGTAATAATTAAGACTTTCCACACAGATACTATAGTCTCAGGATGTGTTATAACTTATAACAAAGCAAATTTTGAACAGACATGCTGTGGATGGCGTCTAGGGCCCTAGTGCTGCTGGAGAGACAGACTTTTTGCATGTTTTTTATGGACCCCTGGGCCTAAATGCCAGTTGACCATTTTCTATTACCTACTACGATTTTCTATCTACCTACTACAATTTTGCTACGATTAATGCATCGGCAAGCTCTGCAACAAACAAATCATAATAGTGGCCCAATCATAGAGCTCGGTGACAATTAAGTGCTGGTTCCACCAGCACACAAGATATAGCGAGATTAGTCATGATTCAGTTGTCTTTCTAAATCTTACTGGGTTTTGAATAATCATGTGCATATTTGCCCCGATGCATCTTGAGGTATTGCAGTGGTGGAGCACCAAAGTATACACACAACATTGTGAAAAGGTACACATATCATCAATCGCGGCATATGGCGACAAAAGAGGTATGACATATTGCAACACTGTATGATATTATACAAGATATACCATGGCAAATCTATTGTGTTGGTGGAACCAGCCTTTTAGTCAGGTTTTGTTGCTGAGGTCTACGAGTCCCACACTCGTCGACACACTACGATGAAAAAACGTTAATCGTAGTGGAGACACTGTACGGTGTATGTGTGGAATTATGGCTCACCCCTAGTTGTTTGGTGATTTTCAGGGCTATACCAATGGGTGATGACCATGACTTCCAGTTTAAGGCGATCGTGGTAGGCGATTCCTCGGTGGGAAAATCCTGTTTCCTCATAAGGCTCACGGTAAGTTTCTACTTTATGAGGTACACTCATGTCATCACAAAGAGCCAGTATTGGAGTATGATTTGTTCACCCCACACTAACGTGAGAGCACCTTCGGGAGAGCACATTATTATATTTCCCCCCCTCCCCGATGAAATGTCGTATTTAGAGGCACATCTTTTCAAATTATATCATGTGTATAATAATAGTCCTGATTTTGGAATTTCAAAACAGCCACTGGCATCAAGTGCCCCGATGCCACAGCTTAACCTGCTAGTTGCCTCACAGATTTGTTATATGATCGTTTAAAGGTGCCAGTACAAATCAGAGAAATAGTCAAATATAGGTTGGAACTGCCTTCCAGCAGGCCATAGACTGATAAAAAATCTTAATGACTTTAAAAACTACAAAACATATAATGAAAGAATCAGTACCTTGATAGGTTAGATCAAAATGGAAGACTTTATACAGAGTGGTTTAAGTAATGAGCAAGTATACACAGGGGCCATCCATAAAGTACGTACGCAGAATTTCTGAAATGTTGGACCCCCCACCCCCTCCCAATCTTATACACAATAGAACAAAGAGGGAGCATACACAAAATTTCTGAAATTTTTGACCCCCCCCCCCCCCCAACCCCTCCTTAGTGCGTACGTACTTTATGGATGGCCCCATACCCATCTCTATCTACATTGATATCGGTACACATGTTTGTAAATATGTCGTGCCGATCTCATACTACTAATTGATATATGAGCGATTGATTGTAAAAGCTACTAGACCTGGTAACGCATTGAAACCAGCCGTAAGGATCCCAGTACATGTATAAATACAAGTTTAAGAAAAATAACCATTTCATAATAGTATAGAGAAAGACACTCTGAATTTCAGATTATGTACATCGATCGTTTGAGGATAAAAGTAGAACACTTGTAACCGCTGTAAGCGAATATGGAATCGACATATATCACTGGTCGCTATTAACGGTTATCCCTAAAAAACGGGTCCCTGGGACCGGTTTTTGAAACGGAAAAATCGTTGATAGCAACCGTTTTGTAATCCTCATACATTTGGCGATAATTATTGAACCATTTATGTATCTTGGAAACTCAAGATATCTTTGATAATCGCTATTAACAATTATCCTGTCTAAAAACCGGTCACTGGTCTCTCCCCTTCCCAATTTTAGATAGGCCTTTTGAGTCTTAAATACGTCCACCCATTAATTTGGTCTTGAGAGGCCAATAATTCTATTTCAAAAGGCACACTTAGGTCTTGTTTCTTATTCTTTTCAGGATAACTATTTCAGAGAAAATCACGTCACTACCATTGGTGTGGATTTTGTGAGTATATCTTTAATAATCTGGAATAGATATCAAACACTATAGTAGCTGAGAGAATTTCTCCCCGGTAACACATCTTTACAAACTAGTCACTCATAACGTCTACATGCTCCTTTTCATCTTCCAAGTGGTAATAAAGATAGATACCTCTGAGTACTTTTGGAAAAATCTTTACTCTTCGTAATTTCTATTGGGCCGTAATATACTATGGATGCATCTACTTTGAATTTTCCAGAAGGTGAAAACATTTGAGATTGGAGCTCATCGTGTAAAGGCAAACATTGTAAGTATTTCATCGGTACTCATAGAGCAACACCTATCTCTTTAATATTAATACATATATTAAACTATTCATTTTGAAGATCAGACCAGTGGTTGTTTAGAAATGACCACATATACTCTGCAGTTAATGACTAACAAGATCGCTCATGCAGGTACTACTCCATACACTTCATCCTTCTCTCCACGTCCGTAGATATGCTAGATACTGTACATGTATCTAAAGGCAGGCTCGTGATATTATAGCCACCATTTATTGCTAGGGAAACAGCCGATACCCGAGCGCCACCTTTTGGAAAGTGAATTAATTCAAAATATTTCGTGAAATTCTGTGGTAAGATGTGGAATTTTGTATGTTAAGGTTAATGACATATCAGAGGTATTTTGTCATGTTTATTTTTGTTTTTGAAATTCATTCGTTTATTTATTTATTTATTTATTTTTATTTTTTACAAAAAAGGCCTCTTCCTCTTGTATAGTTCTTCTGTTGTATTTTAGAATATTGTTCTCTTAACCCAGTTCCGTACCTGAACAAATCACTTAACCCAATTACAGCACACTGTTGTATAAAACTCAACAAGCATTATATGATCATATAAAAAAAATTCCAACCCCGGAGTTTCGTGTAAACCCCGACGGAACGAAAAAAATTCACGAACACAAATGTATGATATCTTTAGGAGTCTGATTATCACAATAAAGAGTTACATATTTGTATTTCCAGTGGGACACAGCTGGGACTGAACGTTTCCGAACCTTGTCCAACTGTTTCTACCGTGGAGCAAGATGTGTCGTCATTGCATTTTCATTAACAGACAGGGTCAGTCATTTATTGAGAAAAAATATTTTATGACATTTAGCTAACCATAGCAACTGACAATATTTGGCCACAATTTGCGAAATAAGCATGTATGGGAATATTTTCTAAAAAAAAGGAATTCACAACTAAAAAAAGGCACATACATGTCTAACTATATTTACTGGAGCCATATTGGTCCAGTTCCCAATATTTACTTAATTTATTACATATGATTATGTAATCGTAATCTTACTCGAATCCTATTAGACAAAGCGTTAGACAAGCTCTGTAATATAAAGGATTTATGCCAAGATAATTCGGTCCGGCATATGCACACAAGACGCGAGTGCGAACAGCGTAACGTAATGTTAGTTAACAGTGTTCTAGGTATTGGTTATGCTAACTCAGAACCATCGACCCGCCTGAAGTCTGCTGTCGCTTGGAGTTTCCCTATACCAAACCTTCACAGAAAATAATGAAAAATTCAATTGCTATTGACACACTCAAGGTATGGGTGAAACTGTTTTGCAAATGTAGTCTTGTCGTCGCGGCCCCTTCTGTTCGGTATATCGTACATGCAGATTTTAGATATTTTATAGCATGGTAATCATTGGTACCGTGGAAGTACTGCAAAGGGCTGGAAATGGTGCCGGACGTGGCCGTTTTCTTGCCATTGTTTCCGTTTAGACGGTTCCGCCCGGTGGAGTAAAGTGCGATCTCAACATTTACATACAGAGATGCTAGTTTTTAAGAAAATTTAATCTTTTTCCCCTCAGCCCTCGATTTAACCATTAATTCTCATAGGTATATTGGGATTCATCTATTATGGGATGTGCAAGCCTTCAGATGAATAACAAATATGCACAATTTCTTTTTTTTTTTTCATTCAAAATTATAAAAATTCACTAATGTTGGCACCCGGCGTCGGCCAGCGGCGGTCAACGGACTGCACCAGGCGATAGGCGAGCCGCACCTTGTGGGCCTAACGGGTCTGCAGTTTCAGTAAGTCCAACTGATGCTACTGTCACACTAATGCGGAATTTTGACGGTTCCTTTACCTATAGGAAAAGATGGACGTAACGTTAACTCAACATACTTACCTTCTAGTACGTAGATCCAGTGACACTGGATAGATAACCCACTTCAGAGTCGAGGTTCTTTGTGATGTGAAAATGTCCTTGAGACGATTTTATATTTGACCGACGGAACCTGTTCTGCAACGTTCTCAGGTTATGCGGTAAAAATGAGCAATATCAAAAACAAATTGATGTTATTGTGTTTTGCGGCATATTATCATGATATCAAAAGGTAAAGATAGTTTAATTAGTTTTGCTACTTTTGCTCGTCCTGCAGAAATCATTTGATAGTGTGACAAAATGGGTGCACGAGGTGGAGACGAAGGGAGCCCACGGCGCGTCCAAACTGCTGCTTGCCACCAAGGCCGACCTCGACGATGATCGTATGGTGGACAGCAAAGAAGCGAGGGTAAGGCTGCATCCATTATGGTGCATTTTTGTCTGGATGGTGAATAGAGAAGGGATACATTTGATGTAATTAATATGTGAAAGAAAAGATGTCTCCACTAAAGGAATAGGTAGTTAAATGCTGATTACATTGTATACTATTGAGGCGGAGCGGGGTTAGATAAAACAATGTTATTGTACTTTTTTAATTCAAATTCAGAACCCCTTGCCTGGTAAGTCTTCTCTGGTCTGATATAGCTGTATTACATCAATTTTTAAGATACGACTGAAACTCGAGGTTTCAACATTAGAAGACATAAAGCATCAGCAAATGGTGGCATTAATCTATCATTCATCAAAGCCTTGTGGCTGGCAGGCTCACATGACGGATGAACATTGCTCTCAGGGATGTCTTTTTTCCGGGTTTCCAGGTTTTTTCTACTCTAGATAAATCCAATGAAATTTTGTCTACTAGCGGTGGGTAGCGGAGCCCTGGCGACGGGTAGCGGAGCCCCGGCGGCGGGTAGCGGAGCCCCGGCGGCGGGTAGCAGAGCCCCGGCGGCGGGTAGCAGAGCCCCGGCGGCGGGTAGCAGAGCCCCGGCGGCGGGTAGCAGAGCCCCGGCGGCGGGTAGCAGAGCCCCGGCGGCGGGTAGCAGAGCCCCGGCGGCCGGCTGTGGGAGTGACATTGACGGGCATCCCATAGGACTCAGTGATAGTCCAGTAGTGCCCTTTTACCACCTGGGATTTTCCCGGAACACTCCCTCAGTCCATGGTAAACTGCAATAGGCTACCAGTGAAACCCTGAAACCCGAAATCCAGACCTGTGTCGAGAGAGTTCTGATGGCCACCTTGGAGCCAAGGCATTTGACCTACATTCATCCCGTGCCTGCCTAGACTTGTTCAAGTCTCTGACGGCATTTTATTTTCTGATTTTTTTTCTACCGGGACTGATGGTAAACGGACCCGTTTCACCAGTTTGGGGTTCATAGCGAATAGAAGACCAAAATAGCGGCACCAATAATTCTAAAAACAGTTGAGAAATTGAAGTCTTGTTTCCAGCATAGCGAACGGAATATTCAATAAATCGATTATCTAATGAATAACGTAATAATTCCAAATTATTCCTTGTGTTTTTCCCACATTTTAGTTCGAATTTGACGTCTTTACGTCAATTTTTGACAGTTTGTTTGTTTGGGTAATGTAACGTCCAATTAGACTTACTTTGGATTTGACCGAATCTATGTGATGAATGTAGGAAGAAATCTCATAGATTCGGTCAAATCCAAAGTCTATGAGATTTCTTCCTACATTCATCTCATAGATTCGGGAAGAGTGTAGTAAGAATTTTTGACGGAGTTACAGTGCCCAACACTGCAGCTCTCGCTTGTAAGACATGGAAGTGATAGCCAAATAATGACAAAATATCTGTAGTAATAATTAAGAAAAAGAAAAAAAAGATAAAACATCCAATCGATCAGAAATATATGCTTGATTCACTGACTGTATATTTCGAAAGCTGGGCGGGTATCGCCTTTTTGTTTTGTTGTAATAACACTGTCCTGTGACGATTGAATACATATTGTGGAGAGAAAAGGGCACCTGCCGCGAGTCAGGGGCTGTGGTTGGTGGAACACAGAGATCTCTACAAATATATTTTACACACCCAGCCAATGCTAAATGATCACCAAATTATAACGCAATGGCGCCAATACCTGTTTTTGTGGTCGAACAGGCCCTTTAATCATTTGTAATTATTTCAGATTCTGGCGGAAAGGATGGGCCTTTCATACGCAGAAACAAGTGCCAGGACAGGAGAGCAAGTGACAGAATGCTTCACGAAGCTCATCTCTGAACAGTTAGATAAAGAGTTGGGTGGCATGACGCTTAGCACTGTGAATACTGACGCATTCCAATTGACTGACGGACGTGACGTCAGTGGAGGGTGGTGCTCTTCCTGTCCAGGGATGACATAGCAATATCACATTTTATAAGGAAATGTTAGAAACGGACAGAGGAAGTTGGATCTGTGGTGTCCATTGTGCCTTATGAATTTTAGCACACATTATTTTGTAGAAAGCTGACATAGCTCAATCAAGAGCCAAATGTTCTACTCGAACAATTGACCTGTAGACGAATTCTTATGCAGCAGTTAGAATCAATACGGTATTATAATATAACCTGAAACAAAGTTTAATGGGGAAAAAGTAATAATGTTTATCAGACTAAATAGCCAAACAGCTTAAAGATGAACATCAGCATTTGTTTAAAAACCTTAAAATGTTCTAGATTTATGTAAATATTCATTCTGTTATATAATGTGTATGGTAGAATTTTAAAGAAATGGTTTTTAAGTGTAAGTTTTCATGAAGTATAGAATAATTCATTTTCAGGATGGAAATCTAATATGGTTTTACTCTTCGATGAATGGAGCGTTGCAGTCTGCTGCGTTCATAGACTGTGATTGATATAGTTGCAGGTATATACATATATCTTGTGTCAGGACTGTCACCCCGGTAATCTTACTAAAAATGAACTACATGTGTACATTTGACTAACAAGCCCCAGCCTTAAAATATATGCTCCAGAATAACTATCCATGTTACCCGGAAGATTAGAAAGTGCCCTTATTGCTATACGTAATAATTTTTAAGTTGATATTTTATAATTGAGTATATAGGTTATGCAATGTTATGTAGAATGTTAAAATCCTGTTTGTGGCCTCCTTTATGCTATCAAATTCCCAGTCCTCAGCTGAGTATATTCTTACTCGTGCTAGGGACTACTTTCTTAGTAGTTCCTAGTGCATCTGGGAGATAGTTATTCAGCCCAAGAATAAGGAGGGAAGATACCTCGGAAAAGCTCTTCGAGAAATTTATGAAGAAATATGTTTATGCAGCATATATATAACGAGCCATATTAAAGAATAACTGGTATTCCTCACGTGTTTTAACGACTTCAAACAAACATTGGTGTTCTTTAATGACATACATATTTGGCTCAGACAAACTGTCCTGGGCTTCTAAAATGAAAGTCCATTCTATCAAATTAAGAATGTTTAACGTAATTTAGACGTGTGAGACTTCATGTTACATGTGAACTTTAAACTTTTGATGTGGGACTCGTCCTAGTGATTACCAAAAGATATGGTCAGCCACCGCTATTTAAGGAGTGGCACAGCGGTCCTGTCGCGAGGGCCGTTAATGGAGTCGTGATTTCATAGGATTATCCAACGAGTATAGTTGCTATACTCGTTGGATTATGTAAGACAGTAGATAAGAGACCAAAGCTTCATCACGAGGCAGTGAGGTGTCTGGTTTCATCCGCGGCCAAGTGATTCCCGGTAGCCGCTCATACAGTGTATGCGGTATGCGGTCAACCTCATGCTGTATAATATCATATACCTATATGAAATACTTCCTGCTGCTAGGGGTGCAATACAAATAATGTTCGGGTTCACTAAGACATAGTGAAATGAGCTATTATTCGATAACTTAATAAGTGAATTAAGTGGCGTTCTTTTTCGTGTTTTAAGTACATATTAAGAAAATGTTCTGAGTGAATTCGTAGCGATAACGTCCTATAACTACGGCCCTCCGACTCTGGTGTCGGGCCGTTGTTATAGGACAAAAAACCTCGAACCGCAATCGCTACGGGCTCACTAACTACGTTTCCCTTCATTACACAAGTGCATAAAATCATACATGTGTATTTAGACTGAGACTTCTCAAACATAAACAACATATATAGTACAGTGGGTTGGAGAAAGCATGACGGTTCGTGTACTGAAAATATTGTTCATCCAAACTTATGTAACTCATTTTTCATTAACTATCATCTTCAAATAATATAGGGGACGACGTGTATTCAAGCTGTGATGAAACTTTCAGACTTCCATTGTGAGAGATAGACTTGTATGTAATACAAGGCCAATATGTGTAATTTAAGGTTATTCAAACAGATCTTATACTATACAATTGATATGGTAACCAGTCATTTGTGATGTTCATATGTTAATTTTATACAAAATATTTATATAGAGATTGATGTCTGAAATAAACATAACATATATGAATATCTGAAATATATGACGTATATCTTTATGATATGTAAATTCCTTCATATAAGGAAATATATACTAGGCATGTATGTTTAGCACAAGATGTACAGATATTTGTTTTTCATACTGAAGTTATGTTCTGGTCTGGTTGCGTTTTTCTAACTACAACAATACAAGTAAATAAACACGACGAGACATATATATGTTACTTATTTCATCTTGTTTATGCTTTAGACTGAAAGTTATATGGTACTTCTTTTAAACTAAAGCGAAAACTGTTATGAGGTATTATTTGTTTTAAAGCCAGTACTATTAAATGGTAATTTCGAGACAGGTGTTAACATCAAACAACAGAAGAGCGACTCAACATGCATGTATATGTTAAAGTCGGAATGTTTCAGATCAAATTCTTTTTTTTTCTTCTTTTTTTTCCGGCTGTGTTAAGAAGTGTATGTGCCTCGTATTCTTAATTCAGATCAAATTCTTAGCACAGGAAAAGTATCTCTTATGAGATCTATAGAATAGTGAGATCATACACCCTCATTCAAACTTATCTATTGAAGGTGGGTCTCAAATGATATCCAATAGAACCCCGCCTAACGGACACCCCGTGTAGGCCGTCACCCCGCGTAAGCAGTCCGTCTTGAGACTGGGCCCGAACCACCTCCTGAAGGCTCACTGTGAACCTCCTGATCAACACCCTCCGGCTGCTGTAATGGTCAGGAAGGACGTTGCAAACAAGGATTGGAGTAACCGTAGCTGGTTAGTGGTTGAACCTTTAGTATTGTGCCTGGAGGCACCTTGTTGACACATCTTCATTCTATACTACAATATATTGGATTTCAGTAGGCTGGTGTTCCCAGTTTATGGACCTGGGAGCTGTTTCACTAGTAGTGGAGTGAAAGTGAGAGGTGAGACCGCAACAGTGGCACCAACAGTGGCACCAACAGTGGCAAGCCCAAATTTGCGTTTCATCAGTGCTCTCGCTGTTGAGGTGGGACTAGCTGTCACTGTTGGCACAGCTGTCGCTATGCACACACGTTTGACGTTCGAATCTATTCGTCAACGGGCCACGATGACGTGGAATTTCACCCCTTCCCATAGGAACTAAGCAATGAAATTTTTACACGAGTAAGGCATATATATAACCTATAATCGTACCAAATATAAAGAAAATCGGTCGGAGCGTTCCGAAGTTATCGGCGTTTCAATTTCATCATAGCAATCATCTGCTCTGGTGGTCAGTCACCCTCCCACCTCCCGATACGCAGTCAATGTCAAGGTTGCTGCATAAATTAGCGAAAAATACACTGGCCACCAGAGCAGACGATTGCTATGACGAAATTCAAAGACCGATAACTTCGGAACCGCTTGGCCGATTTTCTTCATATTTGGTTCGATTATAGGATATATGTATACCTTACTCGTGTATAAATTTCATTGCTTAATTCTCACGGGAAGTGGGTGAGAATATTCTATGCACGTAACAAACGACAGGGTAGACCCTGTCGCTTACAGAGGCTCCACAGTGACACTAACAGCGACACCAATTCTCCTGATGAAATGGTCACTGCCACTGTTGGTGTCGCTCCTTTCCCGAGTGCCGTTCACGCTTGAGTGCACCTCCTGATGAAACGCACACTGTCGCTGTGGTGCCACTATTACACAGAGCGACACTTGCAGCTTCTAGTGAAACAGCTCCCAGTTCTCTTTCCTCTCTTCTCTCTCTCTATATATATTTTTTTAATGACGTCATGCTCCATATGCTTATCCTGCTTGATCGGGAGGACTGGAGCCTCCCCCCTCACATGACTTCATTTATGAATAGTCCCTTAAATTCCTTATTCCTTGTAAGTTTATGATATGTACAGTATGTCAATGCTACCCAGTGGAAGGACAACAGGCCCTAAAATTTCCCCATGGACGAGAATAGTCTATCATTTACACAAGGCTACTCTATTCTGAAGTTCCGATGAACTGTTGGGCCGTTTATGACCTGCATGGTGTTAAGTGCGATATCTATGTTGCCGAAACTATTATAAGGATAAAGGTGGAAATACACTATACATCGACAATTGGCTTAGTTGTGGAATCGATACAGAAGGTGGCAGCACCAGCTCAAATATCAAATAAGCACCTACAATAGACTTTACAATATCAAGTTATTTGTATAATAAATACCTCGATCTCTATAAAGCGTCTATCGGAAAGCCATACTGAAGTCCAGTTGGCGCTTTCAGTAAAGGTATACGACTGGATCAGTAAGTAGTCTGCGCTCAAGCTAAGGAGACTCTTCTTGATGTTTATTCAATAAGATGTTATCTTATCTACCTGGTACTTGGCCTCATAGATAATGTATATAGATCATGTCTAAAGTATTTATTGCATAGGGGCCATCCATAAAGTACGTACGCACTGAGGGGGTTAACAATTTGGAATATTTTGCGTATGCTCCTCCTTTATTCTATTGCGTACAAGATTGGAAGGGGGTATGGGGTTCCAAAATTTAAAAAATTCTGTGTTCATGCTTTATGGATGAGCCAATAGTATAAGCTAATTACCAATAAGCAATACGTTCATTGATCTTAATATCCGAGAAATAATTATGTTTATCGCAGCAAATTGGGCTAAAAAAAGTGTATCCCTCTTTAATCTAAATGATCACCTCGGCCTCATGTGTACGCAAATCAATTATGGTATCACTGGTCCTTTTCATTATACTACTTACAAAAGTATCTCAACAATATTCTAAAAATCCAAAAGGTTAGAAATAAAAGGAGTAAAACAACACAGAACCATGTAATTATCTGTAAAACATTTTATTACTTTAGGTCTACAGTTATGATATACTGCCACATCATGTGTATATTCTGTTCGGTAGATATTGTGAGAGTCCCATTTTACGAAGTACGGCAGGCCGAGACATCAGTTGGCAACTCCCACACTGAGCCTTCTGACTCAATAAATACAATATGCAATGGTTGAAATAAAAAGGAAAATGGGTGTTGTGCGGCCTACATATGCTTGCTGCCCGTTGTCTGACAATCTATCAACCGGGCGTGTGTAGGATTGACTGTGTGAAGGTTGTTTCCGAGCTGGTGGCGTCACAGACTCGGGGTTCCTCTCTGTGATTAGACTAACAAGCCCGGACCATCAACATTCCCACGAGCCCGATCCTTACCGGTCCCAGACTGTCATGCCGCTTATCTGATTTAAGTATAAACCCTAAACCCCTTCCCACACGCGTTACATACGACCCAAGCCTCTGCACCCACTTGAATCTCGTCCGTACCTAGCTGGACAGGTGTAACATAAAAACGTGGTCAATTATTGACCAGTCCCCTTGAAGGTGCAGACTTCGACCAGACTATGTTATCCTAGTGACGGTTTCAAGTGGGAATGGGCCACCACAATCCATTCGCACTTCTCTTGCATCCCTTTAACTAGCGAAAATGATCGCCCATCCTCGAATTTAGGCACAAGATGTGTCCCCACTTAAAATAACAACGTTTTGACAATCGTAGCACTCCCGACACTCTACTTCGAGTGACCAGGTTAGTTTTCGCCTGAACCATCAGACTGAAATTAAAAAATTAAAAAAAGAAAGACTTGTTCATTTGAAATTAGGAGGATTCTTACTTCGACGGTCTATTTATTGCAAGACTTTGTGTAAACCGAACAGCTAATAACAGTTTTCTTCCCCTTGTTCTACGTTATAAAAAAAAACATGCGAATTGAACACAATCATATTATGGTAGTAAGGACATAATAGTCATTTTTTAATTTTGAAAAAATGAATACACCCCAATACGGTGAAGTTCAAATATAAATGTGAATACAATATCAATTAAGACATTTAAAATGCTGTTGGCCTTCCCCCCAAAAGACTTATTTCATCCTTGTACAGTTTCTCCCTACTCCCTGATATATGGAGATTTGAAATTACAGAAAGACTTGTGGCTGCATGACCGGGTCTACCTCTTGGGCAGCCCCCCAAGGTGTGTTGAGTCGATGATACGCTCGACTACACTCTGTATCAGTGCTTACATAGACCATCTTCTCTAATACTGTACAAATATATATACACAAACGTTGAAACCAAGATAATATTCGAATCGTTTTCTCCGCATAGTAAAACATCGTTTACTTCACCTTTTTTTCCTTTAGTTTCCACAATGTATCTATTTACATGTCCTACAACAGTGTGCGCGATATGGACATTTGTATCAACCACCTGGCATTTCACACCTACGTGGGAACACATCCGCCATACATTTAAATCGCTCTTGGATCTGCTCAAAGCGGCTCGAGCAACTCACCGACCACCAGAGGCACAAACTGTCACGCTCACAGCATGTCTACTACACGGTACAAACTTGACTCTATGCGCACGTACTAGAGATATACAATGTGTATGCACATGGCTTTGGAAATTAAAACCAACCAAACAAAAACAGCACTTTTTCCTAACGGAATAAAAAAAATTAATAAGATGGGAATAATGAAAGAAAAATCCGTTCTCTTTGCACGATTCTTCCAGTCTGGATGGAACGGTAGAATTCTGCACCAACAACTTTGTGTCTCTCTCCGAAACCTCCATCCTTTTCATTTCTGATAAGAGAAGTGGAGCGGAGGAATACGTGAAGAGATGGCCTTCCGTGGATACATATCACATTGGTGATTTCATTTACGCTATATCATTTGTTGGAAAATGTATTTTTCAGCCAGGAAAGCTTTCCCTGGGCAGTAGCATACTAGAGACAACACTGTCTCTGGACTCACCAGTCTTGTTCATTATGTACATTCTATTAAAAATACACAGACAACCCTTGCCTAAATTTCGGTTAGACCGTGATTTATAAAAGGAAAGAAACTAGAAGTAGCCAACACACATTTCCTAAACATAGGCATTAATCTGTGATGCCATCTCAGGGATGAGTAATAATTGCACGAAGTGAACAATTCACAAGATTCCTCTAGTTTTGGATGTGGACAACTTTACTTGCATTCACAATGTTCACATTTCCTCTCATGAGACGTCTTTAGGCACGAGCATGATGTCCTGCCTTGAGTTTCAAAAGAACCCCTTGTGTTTAGTAATATTTTGAAATCATCACATCATTTGCACTCCTATAAACTGCACTCATCATTCACACATCTAGAGATAACACCAGCTTCGCTTTTTTCTGATAATTACCTCTTACAGATTCTGATGTAACTTAGATTCATTGAAACTTCACCTTTCCTTTCTGGGATTACAGTAGCTGTCCTCACCTTGGCAATGTCAGTGATGATGAGATGTGTGGAACAAATGATAGCAGCCTACATTGATTGGACTAATACTATCAGTCTCTACATGTACATCTAGACGTATTTTTGGTGCAAACATGTAAGTTATATATGTATAGCGACATCACGCCAGTATAGATATGATATGGTGGTGACTGGCTAAAGACTTAAGTAAACATGAAAGTAGAAACAAGCAAAACCTAAAAGTTTGGGATCAGAATTTCAACCCTAAGCTAGACCAAAATGTCAGTAACCTAATATGTACAAGACGTAACTTAGGGGAGGCCTAGGCGTGTTAATGTCTAACCATTATTAAAAATGTGCATCATTTAAAAAATACGGGGGCCACTCAGGTCCACTCTTACGTAGGTTTCGCATACTTAAAAGCAATCATACAGCTTTCTCTCTCTCACTCAGCTTAGTCTTTACTTAATATCACCAGGTAAAGTGTCTGTCTTATAAACCTCCTCACACACCAGCCACTCTCACCCTGCTTACTCTGGGAGCTGAATAAAGGACATAAAACCGCGGTCCACAAGAGTACAAAATCGGCCGCCCATCTACTGTCTTACGACCGTGAAGTCCTATTTAGAGTCTACCACAGTTCCCCCATCTACTACTGCCTTTGGCTGCTCAAGAGTTCACTGCTCTTCACAGAATGCAGAGCGGAAACGTATTTTCGATAAGACCTCTGAAGCAAACTCTTACTTGTCTCTGTCGAGTACTGGGTCTTAACAACATCGGATGTGATTGCCTGTATTTGTTTACACGGAATTATTTGTTTTTTTGTGGGTTTTTTTTGCCCATATATATTTTTCTGGTTATATAAATAGTTCTCTATGTCATTTTGGAAGCATTTTACCAATGGGGCTGCTGACTTTGCATAGGTACCAATGCACAAGGTGACATAAAGATTACTTTGGTCTCAGTATACATAGCCTACAATAATTATCATATTGTAGAATATTCTGATTACTGTTTTCTCCAAATATGGGAAATAAAATATTTACAAGGGTGAAAAATACTTCCTTCGTTAAAGTCAAATTTTCTTTGCTGGTTCAGAGCGCATCTGTTTGAAAAGCTTTCATTTTCGTATACTTCGCTCAAGTATCTCTTTTTACAAGTAACACAATACGACAAAAGAAATAGCTCTGTCATCTGGTTAGGTTTTGATTATTCTCCCAAATACTATCGTTACCAGAAAACTGGTTTCAAAACCACAAGCTTCTATTATGCAGACAATCACACCCTAAAGAATTCAGACAGTCATTTTGTTTCATCAGCTTAATCTCGACTTTATATCTCTAGTCCTCGTTATGTAGGTACATGTATTATTCAAAGTAAAACTGATTTTTTTTTCAAGTCCACAATTCTAATGACCCCAATGGAGATAAAAGAAAATATCTTGACCTAGAAAGACCATACCCAGGATATTTGAGGGCGAACATACTTAGGCTAGACTGCAGTATTTCCGGCTTAAATTAATCTAGAATGATAATTTCTGCAGGCGGCCCGGAATCTAACACGTTAGTCCGACGGGGTTTTCCGTCTGAGGTTCTCCGGTCCTGGTCCTCCTGGTCGCGGCCTGAGTGTCTTACGCGACCTTTAAACATATGACCTTGCCCATGATACACGGGGTCTTTGAGAACTGCACGGTCTGGGAGTGTGTGTGCTGTGTTGGGCCCGGCCCGGCCGCCCGCGGGCACGTTGCGGGTGGGGCGGTCGGCGCCGTTACTCAGGCGAGGCATGGCTTTGCCGGCCGACAGCGAGCTGCTCTTTGGCGACGTTTTGGGTCCGTTATCCTCCACGATGGTCACCACCTTCTGGTTGTTACTGTCCATGTGCTCCAGAAGGTGGATGTTGCTGACCGCGTGGCGCTCGGCGAAGTGCTTCTTGATGAAGTCCGTCTGGCCGAGTTTACACGTGATCTCGGCCTGGCAGAGGTGGCAGCGGAAGAGCACCACCTGCGTGCCCGGCGCCCCGGCCGATAGGCGCGGCCGCTTGCTGGCCGAGCTGTTGTTGTTGTTCCTGTCCTCCGGCAGGGGGCGCTTCTTGGAGCCGCTGCTGCTCGACACCTCCTCCGACTCGCTCTCAGTGGAGCTGATGGAGATGACGTCATCCTCGGGTTTCTTACGCGGCACAGAGGAGGGCAGCTGGCGCAGGTGTTCGGCGGTCAGCTCGCCCGCCTTGGCCTGGCCGTCCATGCTCAGCCGCCGCACCGTCCTGTTGCGGTGCATGGCACCGTTCTCCTTGGAGAGGATGTTGGGTCGGTGGCCCTTGTTGTTGGGACCAAGAGTCTGTGTGCGCACTGGGCTCGGCCCGTAGAAGCCCCCGGGCTGCAGGGCCTTGCCGAAGTTGCGGTTTGCGATGGGCGCCGACAGGGGCAGAGGGTACATGTTTAGATTGGACATGCCTCCTTGCGGCGGCATCAGGTGGGGCTGTGTCCGGGCCACGTTGGACAGCACGGCCTTGTAGGCGCGGTTCTGCTGGGGCAGAGAATGACCAGCCATGGCCGAGTTGAGTGTCTTTAAGGGCAGCCCTAACTGCTGGCCCATACGCATGAGGTGACTCAGCTGCCTCTCATTCTGCTGCTGCTGCTGCTGCTGCGGCTGGATGAAGCGCTGTGACTGCTGCGGGTAGGCGTTCTTGATGAGCACCCTCTGGCCGTCCTGGTGCGTGACAAACTGCCACGTCTGCTGGTAGCCCGGGTAGGTGCCGCGGATCTGCTGGATCATCGTCGGATGTTTCTTGGGCGTGGTCCATTGCACAATGTCCTTGCCCTTGAGTCGCCGCAGCACCACGCGGCAGGGCGTCATCAGCCGTTTCAAGCGCCGGGCCCGCTTACTCAGGCCGGTGGCGAGGACGCGCATGAACTCCCGCTTGTCACGCTTGGTGAACTTGTACCAGTGGCACTGCGGCGGACATAGGCGCTTCGTTTTCCTGAATGTCACTGGGAACAAGGAGGGTCGGTTTCTCAGGCGGTCAAGGGCGTTCTTCTTGACCGGCGTGTGGCAGAAGTCTTCGTAAGACGTGCGCTCAGAGCTGTCCAGTTTATCCACGTGCTTCTTGACCCGCTGCCCCAACAGCGAGCACAGATCGATGGCTAGAAGACTCGGGATCTTACGCATGTTGAACCCAGACTCCACCGTGTCGGATTTATTGCTGCACACACTTTCGGCATCAGTGTCTTTTTCACCCTCTTTCGATTCCTCGATGGCTTCGAGCGCTTCGCCATCGTCTTCCACGAAGCGCCTCAGCTTGGCGGCCGAAGGCGGCGGACTCAGGTCTCGACTCAACTGTGAGATGAGAGATTTAGCAGAGCGTGGGGTAGTTGGCGTTTTAGGTATGGGACACTCATCGATTTCAATCTCCTCGAACTTTATCTCCTCCTTGTTCTTCCGCTTTTGGAATGTAGCGAGCTTTGAGCGTGGAATCAGGCCGACTGCCTCCACAAAGAGTTTATGCTCGGGCCGCTTATACGTGTCTGGGTGAGTCTGCCGACAGAGACCTGGCCGTACCGCAGACCTCCGAACCTTCTTCACTTTGGAATTGGATTTGCAGCAGCTCTGTTGATGACCCTGAAGGTGATTCCTGTCTTCAAATTCTTTCTCACAGTAGAAGCAGATGAAGATCTCCACAAAAGGGTTGTCATCCTCTGCAAGTAGGGACAAGAAATGTAATTAATAATAATAATAATAAACAGAAAGGTCTTTTAGAAAATGTATGAGGATTCAACTGGAAGGTGTGGATCTTAAATGATATAACGAATAACGATAGAAACACATTAAAACTTCCGGATAAGTCAATGAACCAAAAAGAGAGGAAAATCTCATGAATATGTTGATAATTATCTTATAAACTGAGCCCCCGGTCAAAACAGGCCAGCGCGCAATCACCTATGATACGATCATTATTTACATACCATAGAACCATGCTTAAACTATTGCATCTGTAAAGTGCAGTATATTTAGGGGCATAGTATTATTATTCAGAAACTTAAATTGCCCTCATACTTTTAAATCATAGACTAGGATATGGTATATGTAGATTCTAAGGCAGCTACCGCAAGAATGAGTGTCCCATCAAATCCTGCTCTCGGAAAATAAAGTTTTGTGAGAGAATCTTCATCTTGCAACATCTCACTAAACTCATTCTCTTGATAACATATATATTGATAGAATCTTACTTTGAGTGCTGTTTACTGTCGCAGCCTCTGCTTCGGGCAAGGCTGCCAGTCGAGGGAACTCTTCCTTCTTCCAGGTACAGATGGCCTTGGAAGGGATGGGGCCCGAAGTGGGCACAGCCTCGGGCAGACGTGACTCCAGAGCAGGCATCTTGGCTTCGTACTGAAACAACACAACATCAAACATTTTAATTAGTTTAAAAAGTATAAAATATATTCTGCTACATCTGTCTTCAAAACAAAACAAAAATACATGGTGATCTTGTCTATGGCGAACTTATCTAAAGGCAAGAACTACAGGGATTCTATTCCTCCGTTGAACTCAAGCCCTCCACAATAGATATACAATTAACATAATTACAGATAGTCCAATCAGTGACGCTGATAAAAGACATCAGTGAATAATGGAGGGAGACCTCCCCATCCCCATCCCCACCTTCCTACAGATGTGTTTATGGATGTTGGTTAGCAGGGACTTACGTCGGAGTTCTCGGTTTTCAGGGCCACCTTGTCAATACATGACACCGTGTTTTCAGTCATGCTGATAATGCACAGGTCAGCATCGTCCTCCGTCTCCTCCTGCGCCGCCGTCTCCGGTTTGGTCGTCGCCTGCAGACGGTGCTCTTGGCCATGGTGCTTGTAGCAGCTGCGGACCACCTTCCGTAGCGCGTCAGACCACACTTGCTGCTGCAAAAACATCGAATTTCAGCTGGTGAGAAACAAAGGCATAATGTAGAAAGGTCAGTTTCACAAAGACCAATTACAGTAAATCCTTGACAACGCAATCTCCAAAACGTGCGGCCAGTCTTCATTTATTTTCTCAAAAGGACTGTCCATATTTTTCTTACTAGAGCAAGGGGTCACTGATATGGCATCTCATGACATGGCAGGAACGACATCCGCAAGATAAATGTCTTTTATTATTTTATTTATTTTTTTATAAATGTCAGTAACTTATAACACTACATGTATACTAATTCCGTATATCCTGCAAGGTCGCAATACGCAACGTATAGCAGGCTCATGGTCTTAAGTTTCATCCCAGTTATGACTTGAGTACCAACAGGTGTTTGACGGCAATATCCTGACAATCTTGTCTCTAGTTTAGGCATGGGACAAAGACATTGCAACAACAAAAAATCATGAAAATTTGGCAGGGAGTTTGGGACCTAACAGGGTCCAGAGAAAGTCCCCCGAATGGGGGCACAGGGAATGGAGCCCCTGCAATCTCCTGTATTTTGAGCTATTTTAAGTGAATGCATGGCCCTAGCTGAGAGCTAAAGTGGCCAGAATGGCAAAAATTGCTCACCCTCTTCGTTTTCATTTTGAACCCAGAACCCCCAAAAATATTTCTGCTAGGATTTGTATTGACCTCAAGAATAACCCAAAGGATGTCTAATAAAATCCGTAAATCCGGGAAAATCCCATGCTTTCTAGTTAACGAATATCTAACATAACTGTCATCCTGATAGTTTTGTTTCTTTTATTTAACGTACAATAATTGTAAGTAACTGTTATCAGACTGCTGTGGTTTGTACTATTTTTCTAAGTACACCCTACCTACTGTGCAGGGTCTTTTGCCTGGGAGATCCAGGCAATGTACTGATGTTTGGGGGTTTTCCCCATAAGAAATGTTGGGACACCTTAAAAAATCCAAAATATTTTTCTTGCATGTGTTATGGAACACACTGTGCATTGATACTGCATTTTCAGGAATTTCTCCTTGTGTTTCTTTGTTATCTGACAATATAGCATAGGATTTTCTACAATCAAGAGAGTGTTGCATGCTTGGAATTGACATGGTAGTTTGGATTTGGAAACAATGCACTTTTTGAAGATGAAATATCAATATTTGCATCATCTGTAATGTCACCGTCCTTTAGGATGACCTGTATCCACAGTAATACACACAAACAGCACTCTTGTTACTCGTATTATTTTTCTCAATAAACCAAAGATAGGAACCATGGTACAACAGACTTCTTATGTCTACCGGACAACTGAACTGTACCACTGTACCTCCGATCTTGTTTGTTATTTCTTAACGATATTTGGCACATGTTTATGCCTTCCACTGCCACCCATGATGCTGTTGGATATTATAAATTGAACTAGCACTCTCTACTACTGAACTCTCAGGTTAATTTGATAAGCCTTTCTCTACCAGGACAAAAGATCTTCCAACCTAATTCAACTCTACCTCTAACCATTGAGGCAGTCTATCAGGTTGGTGATTAACATTTTCAAGGAGATGCACTAATGTGGCATGATGTTACATGTTGTTGTTCATCTCAGGTTACTCAGTGGTACCAGAGCTTTATTTTTTCTTTTAAGGCCCATGATAAACCCGAAACTGTTTTCACATGTCACAAATGATGGACAGACACAATACCCAAACCAAGTATGACTAAATAATGATAGGGAGACCCAACTGTTCTACTTGATTACTATAGCATACCGACCGTGTTAAATCTTTCATGATGGTACCAAACCATGCACGGGTAAATTTTCTGCATGTATTACAGAGTTAAATATTGAGCATATGCACATAACGAATTCATACAAAGTAAGGTTTTACTTGTAAGTCCACGCAGACCTATCATGTAGCAAAAGATGATGCAAACGATTCACCGCGCGTAGTGCAACACGTTCAGGTACCCTGACAAGGCAGAGGAGATGTGTGACTTACAACATGTAGCGACACATTGGTAGACACTCGTGTCCCGACACGACTCACACATTCTGAGCTGCACCACACATGACAGACACAGGATTTGTTGTTTGTTTGTTTGTGTAGTTTTACGTCTCGGTAGGCTAGTGACGTCCTTTTGAGACTGACTAGGAAACAACATCCTGATCACACATGTACGTTGAAGGCACCAAGCATGTCTTTCGTGTGCTACAGTAACTTCTCTTCAGCCAAATTAGCACCTGGTCAATCACTCCTAATAGGTGAATCAAGGGTCACAGAATTATGTCAATCGCACACCATAACAGAGCTCCTTCTGTCCAAAAAGAGGTGTTCTATTGCAAGAATCTCTCGACATCTTGAACTATTACTTGTACTTGAGGATATGATTACAACCTAAGCCTTAGTTGTTTCATATTAGTCTCTATGTTCAGATATCCAGGATCAAGCTAGAATGAGACCTATATTCAGTTTGCAGATAGTAATTAAAAGGATTCTGACATTGGATGTTCTTTAGAACCGGTTGAACATGGATACATTTTTTTCCTCTTTTTTTGTTATAATGTACTGTAATCTAATAACTGCATGTAGCCCCGAGCCTCCTAATTGGGTTCTGGGTCTAAATAGTGTTCACTCCATCAGAAAAACTGTAATTCATCAAACGCCTGACGTGGTATAATTTGCACAACAAATATAGAATTAGTCTCACGAGGCAGTGGCGTCTTGCCAACTCGGGCTACTTTCTCTAAAATCTTTGAAATATTGCAGCTGTTATCTTACAACGTCCAATTGTTTGTAGTGTGACCTTTCGACCATAAGCCATGGAATGATCTATGCACGTGAAGATTGACTATCGGTCACCGTGTCTATGATGTACAGCTTCCAGTCTATTTGACCTACTTGGCTTCCACGAGTGTGGTACAACAGAGATGCAACTAGTTTTATGGTTTAGATGATCCAGAGCATATACTTTCACCACGGATATCCAAGTCCGTGCTTTAATTTTGTGCCGCTTCTAATGGCAGACCACGATTGGCAATACCGTGTGTATATATACATCCACTAGACACTGCTTCCAGATGTAGCCAACAAGGGAGCATAAAAATCATGTATTTGTAGAGCTCGTCCAGGTTTATGTCTCCAGTTAATCAACACCTGGTGCGGTCTCGATATGGAGAGGAGGACTGGAAGACGGGGAGAAAACCCCACAACTTCCCCTATTACCTCAGTGACCCGGAAACCCGTCTCAGTCCACCGACTTCTAGTCCACATCTGTCTCCCCAACGCCACTGACGCTGGCTCAAAGCAGAGACTCAGTCAACTCAGGATCTGCTGTCTTTGTACAGGACTGGCATGCTTGGAGAGTGCATAGATTGTCTGCTGTGCAGTGGCCTCAGAATAGGGGGGGGGGGGGGGAAGCCACCCCCCCCCCCACCCACTTTTTTGCCAGCCCCAAAAAGGTCAGCACTTTCACCGTGGAAAAATGTCAAAGTCTGAATCTTAAGCATTACATGATGGCTAAGCCCTGACTTTTTACCATGGAAAAATGTCAATGTCTGACTTTTCAGCATGCAATGACGCTGAAGCCCCGACTTTTCACCGTCAAAAATGTCAATGTCTGACTTTTTAGCATGCAATGATGGCTAAGCCCTGACTTTTCACCGTGGAAAAATGTTGCATGTAATGACGGCTAAGACGATGAAAATGAAGGCTAAAACTGTTCAGACTTTTCGCAGATTTACGGTAAATCCAGTGCAACAGGCCAATATCAAAGTCTGATTTCATACCAAGGATTCCGTGTATCATGCTACAACAGCAAGTTCACTCTATTCAGCGTTCTTTCCAATACAATGCCACCAGTGTCGAACGTTCATGTGATAAATGTACAGTTAAACTTCATAATGTTACTTCACTGTGATATGGAAAAATGCTTTGATGATTCACTATGTTTTATATCCTTTATCACAGCGTAACTGTAATTGCAATCAGTGTAACAAGAATGATATTCACCAGTGACATTATCGCTAATGCCACTGGTGAAATGTCATGAGTTATTAGGACGAGAACAATGTGCCAGGTATCGACTTCACTGATGCCAGGAAGTAGCAACGTCAAAACCATGTCAAGGCCTTATTGAGGATATCAAAGTATCAACTTTTCAATGACTTGTCAACGTCTAGTTCATGCTACCAACAAGGTGGTAGCACTGTCAACATCACAATGACACTGCTTAGTCCCGTTGGCACTGTAGACACCGTCGTGAAACTGTCAATCCTATCATCAACTCTCTATTCAGTGCAGCACTGTCTAGTCCTGGTGATACTGTCAATACTGTTATGACACTGTCAACGTCGTGGTGGAGCTGTCTAGTCCTGGAGGCACTGTCTGGTCATAGTGACAATGACAATGCCAAGGAGATCCTGTCGACGCTGTGATGAGGCACTATCTAGTCATGGTGATACTGTCGATGTTGTCGTGACACTGTTAATGTTGTCGTGACACTGTCGATGTTGTCGTGACACTGTCGATGTTGTCGTGACACTGTCGATGTTGTCGTGACACTGTCGATGTTGTCGTGACACTGTCGATGTTGTCGTGACACTGTCGATGTTGTCGTGACACTGTCATTGTTGTCGTGACACTGTCAAAATCGTGGTGTAACTTCCTAGGCATGGAGGCACTCTCTACTTGTGGCAACACTGTTTAATTGTGGTGCCCTGTTTTGTCATGGAGGCATTCGTTAGTGATGATGACACTCTTATGATACTCTTCAGTTGTGGTGGCAATGTCTAGTCGTGGTTCAGATTCCACACACAATAAGTCAGTGAGGGCAATCCCTAGACTGGCCTCAGTCCCTGTATCCTAACGCCACCGCACCGCCCCGACCCCTCCTACCGCTTGATACAGGGACTGGTAGAATCCGTAAACGGCCGTGTAGGCTGGTGCGATTTTGCACCACACTCCCCAAGCTGGCTACTGGTCAGGATATCTGCTTGGAGATTGATACCCTCTCACTTTGATCTCAATCGAGACATAGTCCGGAGTAGGCGAAATATATTGCTATGACAACACAGGCAGGCAGGGAACTGGAGGAGGGGAGGGGGAGGGGTAGAGGGAGGTATAGGGTTACAGGGAGGGGCTTGGGGTCATAAAAAGGAGATTCTAATCAGAGTGGACAAGTCTTTGATTCATGGGCCAGTCAGAGAAGGACACATGCTATAATGAACTGTATTCCGATTTTCTTTAATCATTTAATGAATGTTCATAATCAAAGACTTGAGCAAGTCTAGGCAATCCCCTGTAGTATGACTCAAAAACAGACCCTCCATGGGTATATTAAGTACATTAGCAATTTGCGAATGAGGCCTCATTTATTTTCTCTTTTTTTGCACAAGCAAAAAAAGAGTTTTATAAGCTGAATATGAAAATAAGGATTTCCTTGGAAAATAGTTAAACTGCCTTCTCTGAGAAAAAATGAAGTGCATGTGGTTTTTTTTAACAAGTATCCACATGTTTCCACAGGTATTTGATCTACTCAAACTACAGGTAGAACCTATGAAGTGTGTTTGTTGTTTTACGTTCCAGGGGACCCTGAGGGTATATAGGGACCATCAATAATTAAAGCTTTTCCCTTTCGTAAACATATTTCAGTCAATTTTTTTCAATGTTTTCAAATATTTTATAAACAATTTGTCTCCTGTAAAAAGCTAATGACATCTTTCTTTTGAATAGTCTCAAACAATATTTTCATGTCGAATCTATGTAGAACGGAATATTACGTCATTTATGGGATACATGAAATCAGGTGTCCCTGTAGACCCTGCTATCACAAATCCGTTTTCGATAATGTCCACAAGAAGACAAGGCTTGAAATTGTCATACTTCCCTCGAGATGTACTGTATATCGCATTGCCCTCATAAGCCCCTATGTGATGCTGAGGGCATGGGGGTCAGGGCAACCAGGCATATTAATACTCCCACATTGGGCTACACCTCAGTCACATCTCTACCCGAGTGGCAACAGCCCACTCTTACGTCATAACGTGGTTGTCACAGTCTTACAGGGATGTCAGTTGGGGTCAGGAAATTAAAAATATCTTCATGCGGAATATACTGCCTCAGAGAGACCGAAAAAAAAACCCAGACCAATATTGGCCATCGAATAGACCAAAAATACACACTAAACTGGCGATGAAACTACATGGTATATACTATTGTCTCACTTCAAGGAAATACAAGTTATCACGGAAATGTGAACCGAGTGCGAGCCAGTATAAAGGTTAATCTATACCGCAGTCTAGACTGCTATTATCTCCGCAGACTCCGAGATCAGTACCGACTAGTAGTATAGATATATGCTTTCTAGAAACAGAGGTTCTACATTTACACACACGGTAAGAAAATAGGATGAAGATGGCGCTTTAGCTAATACCAGTTTTCCGTGAAACAACAGGGTTAACATGCGTTAAGAAAAA
This sequence comes from Alentia gelatinosa, assembly GCA_950022655.1. Lineage (NCBI taxonomy): Eukaryota > Metazoa > Annelida > Polychaeta > Phyllodocida > Polynoidae > Alentia > Alentia gelatinosa. Next base: position 105,123,412 of record OX465581.1, read on the forward strand.
TAAACAACTGAAAAAATAATCTCCTACCGCGTTTATATGATGGGTGGTAGCAATTGTCCAGTAGCGGTTTGTTTTGTTTTGTTTGTTGTGTTTTTTTTTATTATTTTGCAAGACAATCAGATACATCAGAAGTTTCGTTACGGTTCCTGTGTTCACATGTAAACATATCAATGTTGTACTATGCATGAGTGGATCTGGACACCATCATAGACGAACACCTAGCTTACCTGTCGACTGAAAAGATTGTTGAAGTCAGTCGATAGGTTCTTAGGAGATGTGTTACTTTTCCCATCAGGAGTGGCAAACTTCACACACCTGCAATTACACCTTCAGCTTTTGCCAAGCTAACCAAGATGGTTGTAAACAGACCCCCCCCCCCCCCCCTCAACACACACACACACATACAGTCCAACACTACCCCAGGATTATCTTGTCAGTGTGGCCTCTGGCTTCAGCGTTCAGCAATCCAACAAGTAACATGTGAGTATAAAGTGTGACTGTAACACGTGAGTGGAACGAGACAAACTTACGATTGTGGTAAAGGTAGGAGACGGGCGTGGGTGTTTGGCTGAGGCAGGAGGACACCGATATCTGGTCTAGCGCGAGACGAAGCCACATGTCGTGCCGGGGACCCAGTAACCTCTGCCCTCCTCCTCCAGACTCAACTCGCGTCATGACAGCTCCCTCCCGGCCCGCCTGCCCCCTCCACGGCGACACACATACACCGCACCTCACACTGGTACACACACACACTCACACACACTGTTCGCCCGGTACCGCAGTCACAGAGCACGCTGTACAAGCACGGCACTGGCGGGGATGAGCCGCCCGCGTAGTGTTTACCTTCTCCAGGTGCGTCCAGGCCATGAGCAGCTTCCACACCGTCTCGGGTACCGTCAACATGACCTGCGGCGCCCGTCCGGCCTACAGGACGGCCAGGTGAGAGGGGCTTCTTCCCTCCGCCAAGCCCGGTCCGGCGGGCGATCGCGGCGGCCAAATGTTACAGCTCGATCGATGTCGTTACCGTAACACTGCACGGTGCTCGTAACTACGACGTCGTCGCCACTACGACGACGACGACGACGACGCTGGGGCCCTGCTCCTTTGTCTTGCAATGTAGGTCGCGGCCTGCACGCATCCAGAGACGACTGACAACACGGACGACCCGCAACGCGGTGACCGCGCCGCCTGCCAACTGAAGCGTGTCCTGCACACTCACCACCAACTGCCCTCCCTGCTCCCCCACTGGTGTGTGCCCCGCTGTCCGCCCCCCCCCCCCCCCCCCACCTCCCCCGCCCACCGTACCCGGCTCCGCCCCATCGGCACACCCAAGCCCTTCCGCGGACTTACCTTGATACAATCCTGCCTAGGCGGACAATGAATCGGCGCGACGCTCTACACTTGACACAATGAGGCGGCAGCGCGCCGCAGCGCCAGGCAGACCTACCGAGTGAGCGAGCGAGCGGGCGTCGACCCAGGCAGGGAGCAGGCAAGGCAGCGGGCGAGCGAGCGAGCGAGACCCGGCTCCGCACCAGGGGCGTGTGTACAGCGGCCGCCACAGTGCTGCCATCCGTTCGCCGATACTCCGAGGCCCGAGCGCCCGTCTCCACCGCCGCCTGCGCCGACGTCGCCGCCGCTGCCGAGGCAATCGCCCTCTCCTGACGAGATCATCGCGTATCCCCCCCCCCCCCCCTCCGCTTGCACCTCACCCCCCCCCCCCCCCCCGCCATTATTCCACTCACCACACACATAAAACCAACGCTAATCCATCGTCCTCCATCTTCACATACACCTCCCCGAAGTTGATCTGCACGCGCGCACACCAGACATACACACGCTGCACGCGCACGGCACTCACCCGCGAACATTTCCCAGGCGCGAACATTAACTTGGCGCTTGGCATTAACGAGGGGCGGGAGGTGGGTGGGAGGGGGAAGCTCACACCTCGTTCCCGCCGGCACCTGACGCCGCCGCCATCACGAGCAGTTTACCACGTCACCGCCATGCCCGGCTTTGTCTGTCTACGTCGTCACAACGGTGGCGCCATCTCTCGACTGACGTCGGAGTTTGATCTAAATACGTCCGGGCGTTATGTAGGTCACAGTTTGTGCGGTGCTGGTGGTACTGCATCCTGGCGGTGGTGGCGGTGGCCGCAGCAGCGGCGCTAGCAGCCAGTGTGTGTGTGTGTGTGTTATAGTGTATGTGTGGCAGGAGGGGGAGGTGGGTATGTGCAATCGGTGTGTGTGTGTGGGGGAGGGGGGGGGGGGCGGAGGGTCTCGAGGGGTTGTTAGGTTTGGACCTAATGGTTACTTCGACCCCAACAACGGTGAAACATTTAATGACGTGTTGCCCACAACCTTCCCAATCTGCATTGCAAATTGGGCACGTCATACTCTCCCCTGACCTACATACGTCCCACCACGGTAAAACCACACAGCCGGGAAGTTTCCCCAACATTTCTACTCACTGTAAGGTGATTTCCCTCTTTTCCTATACTTCTGATAACGGCGTCTATTTGAGCGTGTGGACGACCTATGGCTGGACTCCCCGCCCGTGTCATGGCTGACGTCGGCACAGAGCTGCACCACTCCAAGATGGCGATCCTCGTGGTTGTACTGTTGTGAGCGGGCGAGCCGTGCGCTCCTACGTCTACCACCGCCTGTGTCAGTGACCGCGTGAAGCGCTCGCTCTGCCCCCGTCTGGCTCACACCGCCCCCACATCCGGTTGTTACGTAAGCGTCACGTGACGCAGTAATATGACGTGTGTATGACTCATGACGCTCAGTAGTTACGTACATGCGTCATGTGACGTGGCAGCATGACATGTCTATGACTCATACCATGTGGGGAATTCCATCCGGGTACATGCTGGTGGACTCGCCGGGTCGCAGTCCACGGCCGGCCAGTTGGTTCTCCTGGAGGATTCAGTCCTTAACCAGGACACAGAGCATGGTGAGCCTCCCGTGTAACGTCCGTATAACGTCCATAACCCGTTAGATTATGCTACTATCTTCTCCAGATATATCTATGGGCTTAACATTAGGAACTCGTTCTCAACAGGCATGCAAGTACGATAACTCCTGAATACTCAAGGGGTTATAAACAGATGACTGTATCCAGGCTAAGATAAAATCAGAAACACATACGTGTTAGGTCTGTGTCCCCGATAGCCATCTTGCTTGTAGCTCTTCAGAATATTCACTCGCCTATCACCTCGTTTATATTCCTAAGCACTCCAAACTCGATGGTATACGGGAACACAGACCAAACACTCATCAGTTTCTTTCCTACAACCCAAAGCTTGCGTAGCTCGTGCTCTGGATTTACCAGGTGGTGAGGTTCTGGTAGAGGTTATCTAAGCCCCCGTTTCCTCCCTCTCCTTTATCCCAGATGCGGGCCTGTATACGGGCTGGATTAAATGGATTGAGACGAGTTACTGATGGGGGTGGAACCTGCTCGCCTTTTGTCTCAGTGCAACCATCGTGGGGTGGCGTTTGTTGGTGTTACCATCGTCCAGCCTTCATTCAACCACACTGAGCTCGAGAGACCCGGCGGGGTCCGGAACAGAGCGGCCTTTCATCCATGCACCCCCACCCCCTCACCACTGTAGAGGGCCTTTCAACCAGTCAAGTGTGAAAGGCAAGCCTGGACACGGGGGTGTTTTGGGGTCAGCAGCTGCTTTTGTGGTGGGGCTCACGACGGCGGGGAACCGGCAGAGCAACTAGAATTAATTTTATTTTGAAAATCCAACCATCTTTTCCAATGATTCAGACAAGACATCTATATATTTTTTCTCTAATCACAGATGACAATTCAAATGGCCCTCCCTTACTTTGCTCCGTCACAAGTCAAGACATTTAAAATGGTTCATGTTCAACATGATAAGGTATAATGATGACTGCTAAATGTGGTGCCTACATTTTTCATCCAGCCTGCGCAAGGTCAGGCAATAGACAGTTTTCAGATGACGCCACGCTCCGCCATGTTGGAGACCACAGTGACTCGGGGTTATAACTGGCTTCCGCCATTTTCACACAGTGAGTTAGTGAAAAATGCCAATGATCCTATCTAAGTTCTGTGATTCAAAATAGGTTGATTTTCGCTTGTCTTATTCTACACAATGGTTTTTACTGTAACAGATAAATGAATACCAGCATAAATACTCTCCCCGAAACGAAGTCGTCCTGAAATGCCCCGAAAGGAAGTCGCCCCGAAATCTTCTGACATCGTTATGAAAACATATATACAGATATATATGAGCAAGTGGGGGAGTTAATATTAATGTTCCAAATTTGTTCTTCTGTGGGGAAGAAAACAAACAGAAAACCCTATCCTTAACTCTATCCCTAATTCTAACCATATCCCTAGCCCACCCCTAAGCCTAGCCCTAACCATTAACTTCATTGGACCTCTTTTTCAAATCCGTTGGTTTATTCAGTTCTCCTTAAAATGCGGGGTTATCCTCGGGGCGAATTCGCCAGTACCCCCCAGCATGTGGTCTGCTCTGTGGTATCCAATATGGCGGTGCCCAACACGGAGGCGTCTGCTCTGCATATTCCCATGAATTTCCTGTCGATTGTCCTCTCCTAGATTGTAGCCATATAGATCCACATCTGGTCGATGAGATCATGATGAGATCTAAATATCATTATATACCTATAGTCGAACAATTCAGTCACATACTGCTGGGTATCTAATGATTCTGGTATTGTACCAAGACTGACGTTTTCGTACCAAGGCTGGACATTTCATACAAAGGTTGACCACGTGACATGTTCTCCGGCAATCAGAGGCTCTGTTATGGCAGTCTCTGGCGTAAAGTGTAAACCTCGACATGTTTGTAAATGGGAAATGAAAATAGGACAAGCTAATGTCTTTCTCCCTGGGCGATGCTATCTTGAATGACAGTTACTACCTTGAATGGTTATTAGAACTGCCCCTAACCTCTGTAACCATAGGGCACTGTCAGCTGTGTCAGGGGGGATATTTGTCATTGCCAGTCAAGAGATCGACTTATCAGGCATCGTATTATGCTTTAAGGTTGTGTCAAGGCCTCAGACCTATCCAGAAAAAGAAAATCCGGAATTTTGCCACCCGAAATCAGTTTCCTACTAACACATCTTACCACGTTTGGAGCCAGATGTATCAAATTGTGGTCAATGAGATGTAGATACTATTACCAGGGTTCCAACAGAATTCCTGATACAAAACTTCCTGATATGATTTTGTTTCCAGGTCATTTGCCAAGTTTCAAGGCATCACATATGGTAAGCTATAAGATGCGATTTTTGAAAATATAACCTCCAATCACCCCTGAAAGCATCCCTCCCCCAACCCCGAACACTGATCTCAATAATAGTCTGGTGGGAAAAAAATGCAACAACTCTGGAAATGTGTTGGTCAGTAGAAAATTCTCATACATGCTTTGTCTGGGGATCCCTACCACGCTTTGATGAAAATGAAGGTATAAAGGCATTGATCATGGCTTTATCATGTTTTATCCATAAAGAGACAAATTCCAACTTCTCCATGAATGTACATTTAGCTGTATACCATATATATGTATAATATGAGTGTCTATAATGTAAAGTCGTGGGATGAGAGTTGTCAATTATCAAAGGCTACCAGTAAATTCCAGGCTAGTTTACAGAATTTTAGAATTCCATGATTTTTTTCAGGTTAACCTTATTTTCTTAGGAAACCCTTAATACATGGAATTACATTTTGAAAGGTGTTTGCATCCAGGGTGGAAAATGTACTAGCACACTCCACATGTAACAAAAATAGGTAATAAAGCTATGCTAGGCATTTTCGCAAATAACCTAGGATTTCAATAACTCTGGATCTTCAATGAAGCAGGAAGTAGAGAATTCCACAAGCGAAACCCATCCTATATTCCATTACTATTGCCCCCCCCCCCCTCCCCCCGGTGTGTGTTTGTAAACAAATTGTTGTCGGGATTATTATCAGGATAAACTTGTCTGTGGTATGTGAATTTGTTGTTGTTAGCATGACTACCCCATGAACATTCCAAAAGATTTATGATATGATGATGATACACGATATGATAATGTTATGCTGCCTAGATACCAAGTGTGCTACTATACATATTCACTAAGGTGGTCTGAAAATGTTCCTATTTACTGACTATAAACAACATTTGAGGTTGGTTGCTATGATACATGCTATGTTGACTTATGATCACAACAATAGGATGATCCTACACTGAACACTAAGCTATGTAACACACATGTACAGTGGATTCGCTGTCCGAGTCCTCTTTTATTGAGAAAAAGTTGACGGCCTTCGCCTTCTTCAGAAAATCATAAACGTTCATCTCCAATTTTGTCACTGAAATATTCGGCGGGCCTCAGAAGACAAATCTCTCGCCAATTACTTAAAGAGGTAAAATATTATTCAGGAACATTGCTGAACGTGTTTTATTGGGAACAGGCATGTATTTTTCAGAGTAAATAATCGGGTGAAAAATGGGGGGCCATTATATGAGCATTGATGTTGGACATTTCTGAATGTCAAACCTGGGAATACCTGACCAACTTCTGTTACATAACATGTAGTAATCAGTGGAGGTTGGTTGGTTGGTTCAATCAGGGGAGGGATTGACTTTCATGGTACTCGCCTCTTCTACTGAGCAAGGTTGAAAAGACATCGTCCTGATATCTCAAGAGTCATAAGACAAAGAAACCCGAAAAACAGCATTGTCCAGAAATCACCATAGCATCCTCAGCATTTTTCTTCTTTGCTTCAAAGAAATTTCTTGAAGACCATATCTGTACATAAAAAGAATGTTGGGTGAAAATATTGTTGTCAGCAACGATACTACAAATCCCTGTTCAGGATGCAAATATGGAACCAGTTTATACGATTTCGGCAGTTGGAATATCTATTAAAATGTGCAATTGGTTACAGGACTGAGGTAATTTTCAGTCTCTGGAATTCAAGTCGGGACTCGATAGTCATCATCGCCTCCTTTTGTTTTGTTCTTTTTTTTTTATTCAAACAAAGAAAAAGTGACATTGGTCAATCACCAAGTTGGGGTTCCTCTAAGTACCAGTCAACTTTTATTTGTATACCGGACTGTGGACCCAACATGCCGATCACCCCCTCACCCTATAATTAATAGGGAGGGAACTGATTCAGCCAAGGGTGGGGCATGGCAGATCATCTCTATCCATGTGGGACAGATGTGAGGTTGCTCCATCTCCAGAATGCCTTTCCATTTTTAATGGATTAGGATGGGCCAAGATGAATCACCCCATCCCTGAAAAAGTGATAATATCACATGCCTTGACTTAGCCACATTTATTAAGATGCCTAATGAGACTGAACTGGATGAAACCTTGACCAATTCCCCACCAGATCTGTCAAATTGAACAGATTGTCACCAAGAAAAGTGCTTGGTGAACAATACTTCATTACTGTATTGTGCTGGAGAGTGAGAACACAGCGATGATCAGTTCCCATGGTGACTGCGGCTATTGTTGTTATACAAGTAACAATTGACACCTGGAGATATCTTAGCAACCAGGTTCAAAAGTGACAGGAAGTTGTCATCATCAAGATAGCATCTGCTTGCCATAGAGGAGTTTCAGTCAGTTCTATTAATCTAAGTACCAGTCAATATTTTAGGACAATTAGACATAGACATAGACAATAAGGACTAAAGAAAATATATGTACTTGACGATAGTTGCGACCATAAACAACCTGTCTGTTATCAATTATATATGAAATGTGACAGCAGGTAATCTGACTGTAATTCGTAATGTCTTTTTTATCGTTAATAGATGTTCAAAATATCGATTCATAATATTTAAGTCAAAATCAGTGGAATTTACTGCGAGACTGAGAAAACATATCCTTATTGGCCATGGAATGAGGCTGTGGTATGTGGGGAGGTTTGAATCACTGTTTAATGGTGTGAATGCGGCTCACTTTATTTTCTCTTTGTTTTACACATGAAAAAATAATTTCATAAACTGAGCATGAAAACAATATTTCCTTGGAAAAGAGGAAAACTGTCATCAACAAATTGTAGACACAAATCCAAACAGCAGATGACAACCGTGTATTCACGTGTCCACCTTCATGTGTGGGACCACCTGATGATGCGCTATTCACCTCTAGTACATAGGCTTTTAATTGCTTGCAATTCTCTGAGAATTACAGATTGGTCCCATGCGCAAACAGACCCGGATCTAGGGATCTGCATTGTGGACTCGTGACTGTGTGTATTTGGAGTTTCTTACATTGCCTACACTTCCCGCTTGTGTAGGGAAGGAGTGTTGTGGGGTACAGGGACTACCTCAAGGTTCAGCTTTTCTCGCTGGTTTTACACTACAGCAGTCGTGATCGAATTTGTGAGATGGATTAAGGTTGAAAACTCAACTCTACGCTTCTACCATGGTGCAAGAATTCTTTTCTTCTCGCGCCACATAGACGTGGTATGAGAACAACTAGCCTTTGGTATAGTAGTAAGTCTACCACTGCTGGGGATGAAGGATAAAGGTGGCTGCTTCCGAATCGAACTAGTCCAGTGCTTTAACCACTGAGCGAACCCACCATCCCCCACCTCCCGCAATTTAAAAGGTTATCTGTTATGTTTTGGAAGGTTGACATTAGTTTATTTTATAACTCCATTCATTTTAAACCGATGTTGATGCCTTAGAATCTGTTAGGACTTTACGAAATGTACCGTAGTGCAGCTAACGCTTGAGTGGTATGAAGCAAAGCTGCATGCAACTTCATCACGTACTGATTTCGAACATTCGACCACAGCCACGCATGCACATCCGGGATACTTGCATGGATCCATTTGTTTATGCAATGTTGGTCGTGTTGTTTATTTCAGGCTACGCTGGGTGGTTATCATAGCAAGAGTTCATCACTTTAGCATATGTACGCAATTACGTGTATAGGAGACATTATGCTTAGCAACTTATCGTAACCAAGATAGGTTTGTACATGCCAGTCCGCTCAACCCACTCCACCCTTCAAGTTTTGTTCAGTTCCATAACGCCATAGCTGAGTTCATTTTTGAGGTTCGAAGTCAAGCACGGTGATCCTTTGTAGGGTACAATTGGGTCATAGTCCCCGGGGACGTTGATGAATGCTATTTAGAGAGTTGATACGACATTCATTTGATCTAAACATTTTCAGTGTGTAACATGGTTGACATCTGGACTTGAAAGTGGCCCCATCCTGGTGGTTGCATGGCTTCATAAAATGTGTCCCAATAGATTATAGGAGTCAAAACTGGTTGGGTATCACATTTTTTAGTGATAGCAAGAGGCTGTCATCTTGGATTTCAAATTAAGAGGAATTTTGAATTTGAAAAAATTATTCTCTTGATTAATCTAAGTTGATTAATAATTAGCAATATAACGTAAATAATTGAATTAACACCATTCTAGACGGAAACCTTGATGAATTGATTTTCAACGTGGATAACCACGACAAAAATAAAAGTATCAACATGTTAATAAGTTATGTTGGGCATCTCATCAGACGTGATTTGCAAAGTGTAAGGTTGTGGGTAGTACCTGTTACCAGTCCTAATATTTTTTTGGATTGGTATCCAGTCTAGTATTCGATCAGCTGTCTTTATGGTCTGGAAACGAGGATTCCCAATAGCTATCAAGTTGCCCAAGTGAGGACAAAATTGTGTTTCACTCAGATCCTACAAGAACAAATGTGAAGTAATGAGGCTCAGACACCTAAAATGGTTCTGTAAATGCAGTGTTTACCTTAATTACCACTGCACTAGACAATGTGTCACATCCAACAGGAAAAGGTTGATAATGTCTTGGGGCATTCCCCAGAGTACACCAGATAATTCCTTGATGTATTCCCCAGCAGAGACCAGATGATGCCTTTAGGCATTATTTACGATGTTTTAAATATCATTGTTTTTATCAGGAAATAATGGACTAATAAACATGAAACTGTACACCATATTTAGCATTGATGGGTAAAACAGATAACCAGGGACAAATGGTATGTTCATCATCGATGATGAAAATCTGTTACACTCTACCATATAGACACTGTAAAGTAATTAAGTGAATGCATATGGCTGTCAAATGGAGTGGTTTCAGCTTCCATTTATGTATTATGATACGACATATTATAGGTAAGGCATAAGGTAAATATTTAGGATGGTCGCTCCAATGTTAAGGAACTGGTGTACAGTATCATAGATCACTTAAAGCGACAAATCACCCATTGTAAATAGCATCCATTACAAGACTATGAATAACATAGTTGATTTTTTTTTCATGGTCAGCTGGGCCCTCCACTTAGACGTTAGACATTTGCCCTCTGCATCCTGCCACGCTGATAGTGAAGGGTATGTTTTTGAAGCAAGCACAGGGTAACATCTTCCATCTCTCTAACCTTGAGGCATCATAGCTGAGCACTTTCGAAAACATAAAGGATGATCATCGCTATCTGGTAGTCCCTTGTAGCCTCATATTGTTGGGCTCAAATCTGAGTCAATTGTTGTTGTTTTTTTAGATAATATCTATGACACCAATGACATACATGTACAACTGTACTTGGAATACATGGTAGCTTTGCAGGCCTTGATGAGATGGTGATATTTACTGTAATCGTGGCACGGGTGGTCTCTTTTCAGACTGAACCTCGATCCAAGAATTCACAAAGCCTTCAGCGTTGTCGAGTGAAAAATCCTTAATCACCCCTTAAGCACATTATGATGAGGCACATGCCCTTTCCGATAGTGTATTCTCACCCGACGACCGCCTCTCCTGTGCGAGCAACCTATGGGCACTGCCATACCTTACTATTCCCAAAGTACCTCGCATAATATTCCCTGCCCCACCACCCATAAAAAGCCCACTGGACAATGGCCCCTGTGTTTTCAACAAACAAATAGATAACTGGACTAGGCCCCCACCCCACCCCCACCCCCTAAAAAAATCAACCACTTCAAAATCTCAAAATTGACTTCGTGGTCCGGAGGGGGGACGGAAATCCAGATAATAGAGTATGCTTATAAAAAACAGAAGGAAAAACAGAAAATAGCCCCTTTCCCATCTCTTCTTTCCATGTTACCCGCAAATAGTACTTTCTGTTTCTGTTCTGCTGACATATCAACAGGCCTTACGAAGAAATATATTCACTATTGATTCTTTCGCTTTCCAAATGGACATGGTATTGCTACAAGGATACTACATTTGATATCCAAAATATCAAATGCGAACGATATCTGGAAGCGAGAACAAAGATAGGAACATCAGTTTTCTTCTGCATTCTCAAAAGTGCAGCTTGAACTATTCCTGGTTCACCTCTGCAAAGTTGGAAGCGTAGTTGAATAAACCCACTGAATAATAATAGTCGCATTTTATCATGGTTTGTAATTAAATACCAACAGCTGTGAAGTGCTGTGCGATGAAATAGAGATAACAAATGCCTATTTAAAATATGATGGGTAAATAAACTTTGAGAAAGGAGGTTTGCTCTGTGACAAGTTCGACTGTAGCTCTGGTTACCTTCCCTGACCCAGACAGTGACGTGGCAGGTTGAGAAGTATGGGGCTTCCTAACTGGACTGGCGTCACCGGATTCAGAACAAGAACAAAGGAATTCTGAGACCGATACTTGGACAGTTTGATATCACCACACTGATATCATCATACAGATATCGTCAACACAATCTCACACCAGTGCCAAACTGAACCATCTTTCTACGGACCTTTTGTAAAAGGCTGGCTGTGAGTACAAGCCTCGTTCTAGAGTACAACTGTGCTGAGACGAAATTAAACAAGATCAACCAGCCGAGATAGGTCAGCTAACCAACTTAACAAACAGATCTGTTATATTATGGGCGAGGCTCTCAACTTGTATCGACAATTTTGAGGACGAATAAAAGAAGCTTTTTGTCCGCTTTTCGTTTAGAAGTTATGTAATGCATGTTACCTAATCTTAGTAATGATTATATGAAGTCAGCCCTAGGGGGTATGGTAAACCCGACAAACCATTGTTCCATGCATGCATTATGTAACGGTATCGACCTGGTTTAGCGAGCACTCAGTTGGTGAGCGGAAAGTGCAAAGTAAACAAACTCATACCAGCAATCCATGTCACGGACCAAGTGACTTCAACTTTTTAGGATGGGAAACATTGAAACCTGAATCACAGTTCATCCAATGCCATAAGTGAAGTGCTATGTAATCACATCGTACTTCATTACTAATTACCATTGCTAGCAAAAGCTAAGTGGATATGGTGATCAATTGGTGTACGGTCATTTTGGTTAACACTGTTCAATCACCTTGAGCAGTGCGGATTAAAAAGGCCGAATTCGACATTCTTACCTGGGACAATGTCCTTTCTTTTCCTAATCCCTGTAAAATATGTAAATCCAACCCGCAGTTAAAGTACTTTCCAATCTGTGTTTCAAAATATAATATATTCTTCTTATTTTCTAAGAAAGACGGCCGTAAAGTCCGACACGGAGGCGGTCCTCCGATGAGCGGCTCATCATGGCGGCCCACCTGCGGCGATTTGCCAAGACTCTTCTGGGAATTCTGCTGTTGTTTTGAACGAGCAAATGGTACTTGGCGATGTGGCACCAAGGTTTGTGTAGGACTTGGAGATATATACTACCTTTGGAAGCAATCTGCCACTTCTTCTTAGTCACGTCTGAATATTATTTGCCTCAGAATATATCTAATACTGGTGGAGAACCTATTTATGACCTCAAGACCCAGAGATGGGTAGGCTTGGGTTGGGTTGGGTTGGGTTGGGTTGGGTTGGGTTGGGTTGGGTTGGGTTGGGTTGGGTTGGGTTGGGTTGGGTTGGGTTGGGTTGGGTTGGGTTGGGTTGGGATGAGTTGATGAGGAATTATGCGGTAGGAATTACAAAGTCAATTCACAGGGAGGCCAAATCTGAAATAGGGTTTACCCTTTTCTGGTGGGCATTGAATCTACAGGCTGTTCTACAACCTAAAATGTTGGAAGCAGTCTCATTGTGACAAAGAACTTCCTCACTAGGACACACACATGGCCGCCCTGTTTACCCTGACGAGTCACACATAGCTCTTTTTAGACAATATTCGAGTGCCTCTTGCTAGCTGTTAACAGGGATGAACGTCATGACTGAGGAAAAAGTCGCAAATTTAAAAAATATATATAAAAAAGAATCATTTATGACATTATTTTGGAACAGAATGGCTATGAATTTATAAATATTCTAGTTTTGCCGGTGTATATAGACAGAAATTTCAGAATTCCGTTATTTGTCGCAAAACTTGCTTCCCAGTGCTCATCAAGACGTTCTATGAACTGAGCGTCCTAAATAGAATTGTTGTTGAGAATACAACCGGAGGCTACCTTAGAAATGCTACCTTAGAAATGACAATATCCTGTCATTTCTAAACCGGTGTTGCTCTGGTGTCTCCTAGGTAACCATTATAAAAGAATAATAAGGTAGGTGACTACCTTTATCGACAGGTAAACAAGACCAGATGCGAAACTCTCGTAATCGTCACATTTGGAATGAACAAGGTAAAGAAACCCAACACAAGTTTAAGCCTGAAAACCACCAATGATGATGCAGAATTCAGACCTCTCGATGCAACCCGACGCGAATTCAATGTATTTCAATTGTGCGTCGTTGAGCACGTTGTAAAGGCCCAGCTCTACTCGAGAGACGGGATGGTCGCAAGTCCTTGAACTGTAATAAACGCCGGGCAAGGGTCATAAAAACGGCGCATCGCACACCATGACATGTTCATGATATGTAACGGATCCGTCGCACAGGCATGGACAGCTTCCTATAGACTTGCTCATGTTTTTGATTATAAACATTCACTAAATGATTAAACACAATCAGAAAAAGTTCATTACAGTATGTATCCTTCTCTGACTGGCCCATGAATCAAAGACTTGTCCACAATGAACAGGATCTCGTGTTTATGGCCCCAAGCCGCTCCCTGTCGCCCTATACTTCCTCCTACCCCTCCCCCTCCCCTCCTCCAGTTCCCTGGCCACCTGTGTTCTCATAGCAATAGATTTTGCCTGCTCCAACACCATTACTGATTGTACCAGTCCCTGTATCCCAGCGAGGAGGGTAGCCATGGGATGCAGGGACTGGAGCCAGTCTAAGCTTCCTATATTAAGTATGTATAAAAGCCTCTTGTCTTCGAGCTGGGGAGTCCCTACCACTAGTTTATGGTTTGTCCTGCTATCAATGTTTAGCACGTACCGGTATGACAGCACCAGGTCAGAAGATGTGATAGCAAAACAAGCTGTGAAAACGGAGGGCTGTGGTTGTAGGTGTGTAGGCCTGTGTCTATTTCTCCTTTTTCCTTTCCTCTATGTAATTATTTGTGTGTATCTTTGTGAGTATAAATCATAGCTAATATTTTTACACTATGTATTAGTATATAGAACTGGTAAAGGGGTATGCCACTAGCGCTGTGACGATTCCGTAGCGCCAGTGCGGCATACCCTGTACTTCACTTGAGATTGAGTGTGAAATAAATCCATCACAGTTAGAGTCGTAAAACAGGGTCGACCAGTGTTTATGGGCCCATAAAAAAATGTGCTACGACTCCGTTTCACCAGTGGAGCCGGGGCTTAAGGCCCGTCAGTGTGTATCGGAAGCCTAGCGGGTCCGGCTCTTTAGTCCTGACTGAAAGTCAGAGGGGGTGAGGATTCAGTTTCATCCGATACGGATTCCTCTGGCATCTTTAATAAGTTCAGCTATTCAAGCTATTTTAAGGCAGATGGCATCGGCACATTTGGATTGTGGATATTTAAATAATATTAAGTTCCAGAATGATCTAATTTATGTAATGCAAAGGTCCGAGGAAAAAATATCTATAGACATGGCAATCATCATTGTGAGCATGAAAACAGGGATGTAATCTGCTACGAAGGATGACACAACATCCTATTTGAGTGAGACCCAGTTTCAGTCATTGTAGATGCCTTGAAATATGAGTAAGACAATAACCCTAAATGGTGACAATATTTCCCAACAAGCAATCTATTTCTAGCATTCTAACTAATAGACTTTTCATCTGGACGAAACTATAACACCCTCACTAGTCTATAGATTAATATTGCCCCTAAGGTGTTACATTTGATCTTTCAGCCCCTGTCCCACTTGAACTTTGTACTTAATCATTCGGACTGACCCACATCTAGCTCGCTCTAACTTAGCGAGCGAGCTAGATCTGGGTCACTCCTTTTAACTGCTATTTTGATAGTCATCCCAGGTCCGTACCTTGGGGTTGTTGAAGAGTATTTGCTGTTCCAACAATCCTGGGATTTCTATCTATTTCTCATTCATGGTCTTCACCAGTACAATATCCATCAGACAGCAAAACACTCATGCCTTGGTTCTTACACTTTGCACAATCTTACAACATAATGCCATAAACGTGCCTCGTCATGGTCATGTGATCGATTTGAACGATTTTCCTGTTTGATTTTTTGCTCCTATCCTAGTCCAAGGTAGTATGCTGATAGTAGGTCTCAACACTTTTGAACAAGGAAGCATTCTAATGTGTTTCTCAGTCTGACACTGATACGCAATGCTTAAAAAGTTCTTTTTTTACACCCATTTTCATGCCTTATTCCATTTGAAAACAAAGAACTATCATCCCAGAAACATGTGACATCTTAAAATGAAGGTTTGATTAGATGAAGTCAAGTATGAATCTCATATTGTTCCCATTGATAAAGACAGAGGTGTATGGAAGAATAAAATACTTCCAGCGATCGCTCAGGCCATTGCCTTGTACATAAATTGTTATTGTATGAAGTGTTTTCTGTATGATAAAATAAATTCTATGATAAGCTATGAACTACAATTAGGAATCACAAGGTAACTTACAAAGCAAAGGGGCATCGTCAGCACAAGTCCTTGAGAAACAATTGGTTAGTATTTATTATGCCTCATTTTTCGTTAGATCTAATTGAGAATTCACGATGTGAATACTGACGGCACCATTGAAATCCAAGCTCTATTGGTCGTCAAGGCACCAGAATGAATTAACTATGATTCCCCCCCCCCCCCCCCCACCACCACCCCCCTGATTGTTTGTTTGTGGTTAAACGTCCCAGGGGACCCTGCGAGTATATAGGCACTATCACTGATTTAGGATTTTCATTTTCCTAGACCTATTTCAGTCAATTCTTTTCAATCTTTACAAATCTTTTATAAACAATGAAAGAGATTTGTCTTTTTCAAAACATGATATCTTTCTTTGGAATAGTTTCAAACAACATTTTCATGTTGTTACTGTTTTTCAAGTACTTTCCTCTATTTTCCTGTACCCTTTAACAGTTCAGAAGGACATTGCATGCTTGACATAATGGGCGATTTTCCCCTTTTAGGAGGTATTCGTGTGTAAACCTGGAGTGACCTATTTTCAGACGGATCAATCTCCCCTGTTCACTACGACTTAATCCCAACAATGTGCATGGATTGTTTTATCAATATACAAAGTTGCTAATTCTGCGAAAATTGGATATTGTTTGAATAAAATAACTCTATACAAGGAAATAGGCGGCTCGATGGAGTAAGCTCTATGTGAGGATTGGTTGAAGTACTAGGCGAGGTGAATTTTCTAACCAGCGCTTGATATCAGGTCGGGTTTTTGAGTTGGTGAGAGGGCCTAGTAGCTACGCTCTTATCAGGGGTGACCGCGATCATTCATGCAGATAGCAAAGCAAACATCGACAGCGTCTGACCTATCACTTATACAATGTATCCAGATAAAACCCCATCTTTCCGGTACCACAAGGCCAGCCCGCAATGACTATTGAACAATGGACACTTCCAAGGCCAGCAAACTGTTGAGAATCAACAGAACAGGCGAGCCTCTAACAATGAAAAACATTGAGATAGAAATTGATGATTGTTTGGTCTGTTTCCCCGTTCGCCATAGAGATCATCTTTTCCCTCCGATGCCTAAAGGCCTGGCCTCACTGATGCGATGCAATTGCCGACATATTTTATTACTCCAACGGCGATGAATGCATCGCACTGGATCGCAAGGAAAGTCCAGGGTATGCCCCACTGATGCGATGCGATTGTCTTTTATGTATTAATTGCATCGTGCATTAGAAAATGCGACGCCAGGGTAAATAAAAGCTCACTGGGCATATATCCAATAAAATATCTAGGTGTAAAGTAATGCATCGAATATATATTAGACGGTATACTAAATGGTAAGTTGTGTTTTTTTTCTCCTAGACAATCAATATTTGAAGTAAACCATGCCTGTGCAATGAATCCGTCGCAGACTATAAATATTTCGAGATGTACGATGTGAAGGATCAAACACACGCGCGCAAGCCCGGTCCCACCAACGAGTATAGAGTATACTCATTGGTCCCACTGAAGCGATTGTATGCGATGTGACGGCCATCGCCGTTTTTATGGCCCTTGCCGAGTTTTTATTACCTTTTATTGACTTGCGACGATCGCGTTCAGTGACGAATTCGTAACAGCCGCTTTTGAGTACATGTATTATAACTGTTCCTGGCAGGTTGGCGATAGATATAGCGTCTTTGGCGGACTGATGTATTGGTCCTACTGGTTTTCGTCATTTCCCTGATCAGCTTATTCCCTACCCAAAAGGTCAGTCAAACCATTCACATATTACAATAAACATACCTGGGTGGTCTGTTTGGCTGTACATGCATTAGAGGATTCTAGAATATATCATAATTTGACTGTTCGGTATATCAAAATACGCCGATCTAACTGAGTTGTATGGCTCTGCATTTCTATTGGTATTCTGAAACAGTTGTGTGGTGAATAATGACCATAATAGTCCTTATTATAGATAGCTGTGAGTATTCTGTCCATCTGTAAATCTATTTCAACCACAATATTTTTCATTGTAAGACTCTAAGTAAGAAATCGGTTTGCAAAACTGATCTGGGTTTACTGACTGAGCTTGGGAAGTTTTCTGCATAATTGTTACAAGAGAAATGCACGACACAAGAGGCAGAAGTTGTGAAATAATATCCATCGGACGGAACTATACAGAAGGTTTTATTGCACGGGAAAAAACTCGGTTTTTTTCAGAATGACTCGTACCAATACTACATGTATGCAAAACAGAGGCCTCCGTATTTGTCTATCAAAAAACGTCGGTGATCACTGGACAGAAAAGTGAACTGCTAAAGAAAAGCCCCTCTCATAGGGGACGATGGCTAAGGAATGGCCTTCCTAATGAAGTAGTAGAGGGAGAAAGCATGCAACAATTCAAAATGAAAATAAAACGATTTCTGTTTAACCCCAAAAAGCCATAGATCTAACTGTGTGCAATTTCCTCCTAGAGATCGGAGGGTAATAGTTATAGTAATAACAATAATAACTTTGGCGAAAAATGAGCTCTTATTCCACCATCACCAGCAGCACTTTCACTGGTCTGCACTTTCCCCTGCACACCCTCTCACATACCTGTCCTAATCCATGTAATATTAGAGAAACCCAGGCAAAAACATCACATTATCCTGTACTTTTT
Organism: Alentia gelatinosa; assembly: GCA_950022655.1. NCBI lineage: Eukaryota > Metazoa > Annelida > Polychaeta > Phyllodocida > Polynoidae > Alentia > Alentia gelatinosa. The sequence goes on from OX465581.1 coordinate 105,141,945, forward strand.
TCGTCGAACCATCGATCCTGACTGACTGATTGATCTAGATTGTATAAAAACTGTATATTTATATTTTGTTTCCTTATTACCAATATTATATAAAGCGGTATGGTGGTAGACCACAATGTATTATGTACAAGCGAACCATATCAAATTTTTAAAAATAGAAAAAGAGTTTGCAAACGAGTGCTAGTGAGTGTGCTAGTTTAGACGTACAGCGATGCCACTGCTAGAAAACAGACCCGGGAAATACACGAATCCTGCTTCTATATACTATTTATCCCCAACATGATCGAGACTGTACACAAGCAAAACCAGGAAATAGCCTGAAAACTGACATCTCTGATGTAACTCGGAACTGTACATCTGCTGCAGGCTCCAGTGTTGATACCTGTCCCTATCCTGTTTTACGACCATATACAAGAAGATACCGCATATGATACATATACATGAAATTACAGGCGCTACCGGGTGGGTTATTTGAATAGTGCTGATTGTGACCCGAGGCACTACGACACTTCATATGAAGTACCACGGTTCGTAACATGGCCCATAAAAAAGCCTAGGGTTCACGTACTATTACACCGTAACCAAGGGATGATGATATATTTATATATATATATATATATATATATATATATATATATATATATATATATAAAGACACAGTAAGCCATGCAATATGCAATTGTTTGCACAATATAGTATATTCAGGTTATTGTATACATCCTGAAGTAGCTAGTCAGAACAACTGCCGAAAGTATCCCACGATTGCAATATGGACGTCGATAATATCAAGAGACGTCACAAGTTCGAGTTTGAGTGTGTTTTAATATGTTATGCAGTTTGTTGGTGCCGTAATCTCACTCGTCGAACAAACTCAAACTCGTGACGTCTAGATTTGATCCTACCCCGTCTCGACGATCTTAGAATATTGGGGAAATATGTATACACTCACTGAAATCCGGTTAAGAATGCGTGACATAAATAACACCTTATATCACACCCTACCACATAAACAAATCCTATGTTAAGCCTATGGGGAGGTTTTTTTTTATTATGGGAAGGATAAGTTCATAAATATAACTTAAGCTGGATTAAACACAACTATAACCCAGGTAATATTTCCAATACCCCTATGATACCTATAATACCGTTATGAGGGGAAAGGTGAATGGTTCAAGGTTGAGGATGGTGGATTGGGAGAGGGTAAGGGTCAATCGGGACCCACCTGGCTGTGGCGACGCGTCCGGATATGTGGGTTGATCCAGGCTACGTCGGGAGGCCACCAGGAGGGCCGGGTGTCCTTCATTCCGTGGGTGAGGCGGTCGCCGTTACGGCTGTGGCTGCGCACCAACTCCTCCACGAACGTCCGCAGCTGGCCCTGGAGGAGCACAACATAATCCCGTTAATACCCAGGCTACTCCACTGTTCTACTCAACACGTGCTTGCCTTTCTTACAAACTCTAATTTTTTTTAAATTTTTTTTTTAAGAGATTTCTTTATTGACTGAGGTAGTTTACAACTTCAAGAGAATTTGACAATACTTGAACATGGAGTCAATAAAGCGGCCACGGTATCAGCTGCTATCATGGCAACTGATTTTCATTACCAGGCCTACCCTAAAAATAGCAATGGATGGAATTGGGATCGCTTAATTCTTTAGTATTCCTTCACTGGCATCAATGAAACTTGGAGCTTTCTTAGTTATTACAGATGGGTTGACAGTTTTTATCGTTCTGTTTTTTTTCTGCAGTATTTTTTTCTTCTTCTTTCACTTTTCTGTGACTTTCTGTCCTTTATGATTAAGTTCAAGAACCTAGGCATTTCCCCAATGGTCATTAAGGGTCATCCATAAAGTATGTACGCAGATTTTCCGAAATTTTTTACCCACCCCCCCCCCCCCCCCCCACCCCACTTCCGATCTAGTACGCAATAGAACAAAGAAGGAGCGTACGCAAAATTTCAGAATTTTTTTACCACCCCTCAGTGCGTACGTGCTTTATGGATGGCCTATTGATAGAATCTTGAGAATCATGTTAACGAACAGTGGCAAAGCCTCAACGTGGTGATGATAGACTTCACTCAAATTCTAAAGCGTTATAATCTTACCAGCTATAGGACTAGTGACCCTGAGAAACACCACATACCATCAAACAAATATAAGTTCGATCAGCCATGTTGCCCAACCACTACATACATGTATTTGTAGAATTCACCCCTAGGCACCATTCGACTGACCACAGAAAAATTGGCCCCGCCTTTCATATAAGATTGCACAAACAGGTAGAATAGATTGAAACAGGCATTTCTGGCTTAATGAGGTTAGAAAATTAAATCATAACTTGAGACATGGCAAAAACACCTCTTGACAAAGCCAATGCTACCTTGATAATGACAACTTCCTGTCATCTGAACCGTGTTGCCATAGTCTCCAGGTGAGAATTGTGAAACAAAACAAACGGCGCATCCAGCCATAGTAGCGGGTCTTAAGATAAAAATAATCGAATTATAATTCGTCTCTGCTTAGAGTGAAATAAGCCTAGGAGTTATCATTCATGCAGGGAGAAAACGGCTACACCTAATTGGTGGTTTTGCATATAAGTAAATGCCACTAAAATCAAGCAATGTGGCGAAGTGCACAGTTCGATTACAGACTTAAAGGTCACTATGAGAACGTCTGCTCGCGGTGTTTCTAATCAAACCACTTGTTACCTTAGCAACCATAGAAACAGGCTAGAAGACAACCGATGATCGTTGACCTTGTGACGTCTCAATCGGGAGGTATTTCCGTGTTAGTTTGTGATGTTTTAGGATGATTCCCAAAGCTGTCCTGGTAATTCTAAACGGGTGTCACACGAGGTGATTATCAGGCTCAAATTTGGATGGGGCTAATATTATGTATAACCAGGTGTTATTCCAAAGAGATCAGTCCATATGCGGTTCTGCAGTTACGTTTTACATAGACATTATCATTCATGGTATGTAAAGTCTCCAATGAGAATGTATGGGCAGTCAGTAAACCACTACCAATTGTTCAAAAACGATCAGTTACCATAACCAAGGTATACACCATAACCAAGGTATACAGACTCAAATCCATGGTATGCGGCTTCAAACGGAAAATAGTTCCTTTGTGCTATAAAGTAAAACCATAGCCCCCCTTGATATACCCTTTAATGTAGCAATCCCTGGGTTTATTCTATCCGGGAAGATGGATATAATAATATATACAACAAACGATGGTTTTGTGGACAGACTGCCTGTAGCCTCTCCATAAAAAACCATCGATTATTGTCTGTATAATCGATGGTTTTGTAGACAGGCGGCCGTAAACCACGAGAAGTTGACGCGTAGGAATACACTTGAGTGGTTCACAGAGCCGCCTGTCCACAAAACCATCGGTTGTTCTATATAATATCCATCTTCTCGGGCAAATTAAACCAAGGAATCGCCATATCAGAGGGTATATCATTAGGAACAAGTTCAAAGGGAATATTTTCCCGCATATAATGGCTATGAGGCCGTATACAATGGTTATATGGTATCTGACAGTTTTTAATTAAACGATGGGTAGTGGTTTGCTAAATCGCCATACATTTTCAACAAGGACTTTGTATACAATGGATAATAAAGCCGAACTAGGAGCAAATGGTTTGTTCATAGTTGATAGATGAATATGCAATTATAAATGAATAACAATTAAAAGGTCTGGGCTACTTTCAGTCTATGGATAGTTTTCTGTAACCTACTTGCACCAAGTCAACTCGCCTTTTCTACAACTGCCTGAGTCTAGGATCCAAACATATCAAGCATCAGTGGGTTTTGAGGTATTTCGGTCTTGAGTGATTGGTCATGGTCAGCTAGGCATGTCTCTTAAGACCCTGAGACACGAAACCCTGCGCCTTACCCGATATCACAGTGAATAGCACACCAATAGTGATGGGATAGTTTTTTTGCAACACACTGGAAATCTATATGTGACCACTGTAACCTTTAAGCAACGTATATGGTCATACGAGCATACTCTAATAAAGTGGGTTCAGTGTTTATATCTAAAACAACCTACCCGCAAGTGTAGTTTATATTAAGGTATTTAGTAGTGCATATCAGACTACACTAAATTATGTATTCTTAAAAAGGCTGACAATATTTTGTCAATTTCGGTGGTCTGAGTGAGATGGCATTTAATTCCACGGACCATAATCTAAGACTAATCACACTGCGGCCTAAAATGAAATAGAATTTTTTTGGCTGATAATAGATATGTGTGCTAAAATGTGATTGGAAATTAAGCAATTATGTTTTTAAACTAACAATACTAAACTTTATGTCAATGCAAACATGGAAACTCTGATATACAGTCATGACAACACCCATCCCTACCCCCGTTCTACTGCAGAAAGATGGGAGGCTGGAAAAGTAGTGTCATGGCTGAAGAGAGCAGCCGCGGCCACCACCCAAAGAAGCAACGGCCTGTTAGAGGTTGTAGCTTGTCTTTTTTGTTTGTTTGGTTTGATTTTACGTCCAGTCAACCATTATAGGCTCTTTCCAGACTTTCTCAAGGTTCTTTTACACCACTAGGGTGGTGAATGAATCTATGTGATGAATTCAGGTAGAAATCTCACCCCTACACATTTACCGAGGTGAGAGTTCTTTTACTTCCCACAACACATAGACATGGTATGAGAAGGATGGCCTTTGTTATGGCAGTAAATCTACCACTGCTGGGGGTGGGACTCGAACCCACAAAGTCTGACAACCTTGGGGTTACAAGTCCGGTGCTCTAACCACTGAGCTATCTCCCCACCCCCTGTAGCTTGTCAAAGGTAAGAGCAAACCAAGTGTACTTTGATCAGTATTAGTCCTGTGGTCAGACTGGTGGAGATGATGGTTACTCCATTACCACCGGCCATTTATCATAGCAACACCTTTACTGCTCACTCCAACATTTGAGGATGAAGACTGCTGTTTTCAAAACAATGTATATCGAGGAGAATGAATTCTATCTTATGTTAGCCAAGACACTATCTTCTCAGATTTAGCAGGCCTAACCACATGGGTAGTCTCTTATCTAGGTCACTGTAGGCTTTTGATATGCTATGGATAGCAGTTGGATAGTCACCCGCTTATCATAAGGTTTGTTGCCTTGTCTATCAGCTCGATGGAGAGGCAGCTGAAAAAAAATCCAGTCTCCCTTCATATTAGGTCAGCCACAATCACTGCGCATGCTATGTTGTACAGCGTGGATCTATAAAGGTCGATCTCAGGGGATTAGAGGAGATGACCTTTCTCCCTATAAGCCTAAGATATCCCTTCACATGGTCATGTTAGTAGACGCTTTGCAAAACAAATGGTTGATCACAAAACCAACAGACCATCGTGGCTTTCTAGTACCCTAAATCATAGTAATGATACATTTTCATATTTACAAAGAAGGAATTTCTCCAGTGAAGTATCAGATTTCTCATTTCGGCTTATTATCTGGCATAGATAAGAGGACTGATGACAGGATAACACTTCACGGCACATATCAATAGTGATCACCCTAGGTAAAGGTCATGGGTGTCCTCTTTTCATATGAAACCTATAAAAGCAAACACAATGCCAGAACAAGAGGCGTTCGTTCCTGGTGCCAATGCAGCTGATTTCTCAAGTACTAGTTTAGTCAGCCTGTGACATGCCATTTAAGCAAACAAAGCCTGCAAAACTAACGGTTTATTTAGTTTCCCAGAATGACTGTTCATTCAATTTAAGCACCTGTAGATATTTCTGGGGTGCACCTCGAAAATGTCGTCTGCGGAAAAGGGAGGATGCGAGATGGACTTGCTAATGGTCAGAACACTTAATTCTGCAGTCTGAAAGTTTTTGGTCATCCTCCTGAATGTGGCGGTCCCTCTGTAACCAAGGGAATTTGTTGGTGTCAAATGGCGTGTTGTGTTTTTATTTCTATTTGTATTTCTTGAGGTAGACTGGATTATTCATGGAAGGGTCATAGTACGTACATGTACATATTTTTCATTCAATCTTGTTTATTTCTGGAAGATATGCGTTGCATTGACATGTATACAATGTCAATAAATAGATTCTATGACCTTTGAAAGAGCAGTGTTTTGGGTAGGAAGAACATGATATGAGTTCATACATCTTTGGAGGTATTTCTTGAAATAACACTATAGAGATAAACCTGTCGTAGAGTGGAATTTTGTGATTGTTTGTTAACTACATTGTATAGCAGATGGTCATATTATAGGTTGTACCCCAGGAGCATAAAAAATATCCTCGACATACGTCCAAATCCAATCTGTCTAAATCTAATTAATTTCTAAACGCTGATTTTATTCATTATGTACAGAATATACCCAATAGGGCACATCTTCAGCACGGATGTAAATCACGATCACTAATAGATTGTACAGGTCCCTTTGGTAAACTAGGAATTTACAAGTGTATTGTTAGTGTATACTGGAAAGTGAATGAAAAAGCCGGCAAATAGACATATAAAACTTTAAAATGGACTCCCAAATGACTGTTTTGTTTGTTTATGGCTTAACGTCCCAGGGGACCCTGAGGGTATATAGGGACCAACTCCCAAATGAAGCTAGCCCTCACCCTATTAACAACTACTCTTTACAGGCATTAATTTTACGTTTTACACCTCATGATTATGTATACTGTACGATTTGACCTCATCGCATTTCCGAGGCCTCCTTGAAGAATATATGTCTGTTTACCATCAATGAGTCTACGTTCAATTCCCAAGTAGTGTTCTCGTACAAACTGCGTGCTGTATGCTAATGTTATGGCTGATAAAAAGGTGACCTAGATTGTTGGGACCAGGAACCTACCATACTGACAATGAAAGCGGGTTAATTTTTCTTTTCATGCAAATTTCTACTTTTTGATGTAGTATCTTTGTGAACTTTTCCGAATATCGATCTTAAAAGACACTAAGTTCAGTTGATATATATCATATACACACAAGACATTCTCAATAATCAAATACCAAACGTATTATTTTGATATTCTAATCATTGCCAGATGTTGGAAGTTCAGAATAATAAAATCGATACCATTTAGGCCTAACGATATTAGAATGGTGCAAACGTCCCAGTTTTGTGAGGAAGCTATCCTGCGAACATACGGGAAGCACCAGAAAAATAACTTTGGACGAAAGGCGATGCATTTCAATATAGGTTGGTATACAGATTAAGTGCCATATAACTCATTTTCCCTTCCAGAAGGGAAGAGTAAGATATATAGTCAGACCAACATAATATAACAGCACATAATATAACAGCACGTCCCTTCTCTAATAACACTTTCCTTTCTTATATTTCTTCAAAGTAGTCAAATAATGACTTCATACAAAAGTAATTTCTTGGCAAATGCGTGGTGAATACCCTTGCAAACCACTGCGGGTATTCGTGGAGAATAAAATATTTGCGGTGAAAAGAATGACTCATGAATTACACCAGATAAAGGTAATGCATCAGTCTTGAATCTATGCTTCCCCAACTAATTGCGCAGAAGCCATCCACGTGTTATTAGGACCCTCAACTCACTTTTATATTCATTATACGCAACTCAATTCTGAAACTGGAGATTAAAGTATTTCTGAAAAACAGTGCGAGTAATGGTCTAACCAGATTTCCACAAACAGCACTGATGAGGTGTTGCATAACATTTCTATCATTGCATCATATTTCTATACATGTATTTGAATTCCCAAAGACCAAAATGTTCGCTTTTGAAGGTAAGGAAGATATGATGACAAATCAAGGAGCAGATACAGTTTCCACCATAGACGGATAAGCGCAGCAAATGTGGAGAGAGTGTATGTGTGTGTGGGGCGGGGGGTGGGGGAGGGGGTGCGCTGATGAATCTGAAAATGATTTGTTTTTGTTGTATAATATATGAGTAGAAATTTCACTAGGCATCTGAATTCAATGAAACATTCCATGATGATCACTGCCGAAGCAACAACGTACTGTCATTAGGCTCAGTCTAGTAAACGACCTTCATCGGTCAGTGCTGAGGTCTTAAATGTGTATTCTAGAACCAGCTAAATTCTCAATCCCCAGTTATAGAAACTAGTAGGACCACATAGATACAGATGATCATAACAACTTGTTACAACAAACAAGGAACCATAAATTAAAACAACCCGTTGAGTACTATTTGGTAAGTGGCTTGAGCACTTAACATTTCTTCACTAATAAAGACTAGAGGCATGCTCTAATTAGAGATGTACTGGCCAAAGATAGATCATGTACTTATGATTCAGCAGGGTTAATCTTGTAAATAACATAAAACGTTTCATGAATCATTTGAACCGCTGGGCCTCGACAAGGCTTTAATATTTTGTATATTTGTTTGGGTAGTTTACCGTCCAATATATTTTTCATTTTCAAATTTCTTTAATGATCGTTGAAGGATACATATAGTTACATCAAGCCTGTGGAAGGTTCTGTGTTTGCGATCAACAAAGTGGCCGAGGATCCCAGTCCTAGCATGTACTGGTTTTAATGATCCGGCCATACAACGAAGCCTAACCGTCTATCTCTTGGGCCGGGATTTTATTCAACATGAAATAAAAGAAATAAACAGATAGTCCAAGTCATATCCATTGTGCCACTATACACTAAGTAAATTTGTACTGATTACAACAGTTACAATAACTTAAGAAAATACAGAAATTATAACAAATACCCAACTTCTCTACAGCAGGGTTTCATATAATATCTTTTTGGTCAAAGATTTGAAAGTATTGTAGTCACCCTTGTAATGCACTGAGGTAGTATATGCCTGACAGTTCGGTCTACATACAAGAGAAGCAGGTGCTTTATACAATCTGGTTTGTCTGAGGCTTCTTGAAACATTTATTCCTTTTGATAGTCGTCTATACATAAGATTAAGAAGGTGATATCTTCGTCTATCACACAATAAAGGAGTATCAGATCTTACATCGTATTAGAGGTATAACGATTTTTGCGGAGACAGATCCTTAGACATTAATTCTGAGGTATCTGTAGATCATGATCATAGTGTTTAGAACAATTGGTAGACAGTACATCCCCATAGTCGAAGTATGGCAGGATTCCTGTCTTATAAACACGAGGAGCAGCATTTGTGGAGATAAGGTTTATTTTTACAAGTTGAAACATCTATAATGTTCTATCAAACCATTTCTGTCGTTGGGTGGCGATCGTGAGATTGAATTTAGGTAGAAACCTCACCTTACACGTTTACCAAGGTAAGAGTTCTTTTAGTTGCTACACCATGCCCATTTCCTTCACCATGTGAAACAAACAGCTCTAGAAGTAACTGAGGCAAGCAGGCACATTCTAGTAAGACAAATAGAAGTGTGTACAATAAACACATGGACAAAACCGAGTTAATCCATCAGCTTTCTTGACTGCTATATAAGATCGTTTCCTTTCAATCTCTTTATCCGACACCCAGCTGGTTATTTTGACGCAGGTGAAATATTTGGTAAATCAAGTTTATTCATCATGTTAGAACAACGTGAGAAACAACTAAGACCAGATCAAACACATTCATTAGAAGAACACTGTTTCTCAATCGCAGAGTCGGAACTTCTTTAGTTTCCGATATGTACAGACGCCGACATCTGGCACGTAGCCAAAACCAAAAATAACCGGTTCTAACTGGTTGGCTAGTGGACCTCCACCACCACACGGCCTTCCACCCATAGCCTGACTTCTGACTGCATCGGCCTGACCTACTTTCAGCCCACTCTCGACTCACCAACATTTCTCCTTCAGATCTTGGACAAGTCTGTGGATGAGCTTCACGTTGCGAAGGATCTTCGAGATTTCCTCCCAATGAATGAAATCTGAAGGTTCAACTGCCCGAGTTTCTTTCTCTGAACTCTTCTCATGAGTCATGCCTATATATACATGTAGTTCAGTTGCTTGTTTCTGCATAAGCTTCTCTTCAGGAGTTGACCATGTTGGAACAACACTTGTTCAATACCTCATAACCTCAATCTCAATTTCTGTCAATCCGATACCCAAGACTTTCATTTGAAAAGAACATCCAGGATTAGGAAGGTTATGGACTTATCTCCAACATGGTATCATTATATGGTTGTGCAATATATATGTTGGGTTTTCTTGTAGATTTCATGCATGAGGTGGACTTGCCTCTTCATAGAATAAGAGTATGGTGATCGACATGAAAAAATGATCAACACGAAAGAATGTCCGATCATGAATTGTATACACAGTAGAATATCTATCAGTAACTCAACCCCAAAGAAAAGTATGCACATGTACTAAAAATATAATAACTAAATAAAAAATGCTCAAATTGTCTGAATCGGTTTTATCACGGAATACCTTGATGACTTACCAAATGTCTCTTAAAAGACTCTCTTGTATTTGACTCCTCTATCGGCAGTACGTCTCAATACATCCTCATAAATGTATCAGCTTTGCCATGTGTGCTTGGTCTTTATTCCAAACTCTTCTGCTTGGTCGGTGTTGGGATTCCCTTATGTACCGCTAACCTGCTCAAACCAGTTGAGCAATCCCGTTCACGCTGGTTTAGACTGGTTCAAACCAGATCCTATTACGTAATCATAGCGACGTCATATCTCTATCATGCCAACCTGCGTAAACCGGTCCAGCAAGCAGGGTCATACTGGTTTAGACTGGTTCAATCCAGATCTCATCACGTATTCATGATGACGTCATCACTGTATCACGCCAACCTGCCGAAACTGGTTCAGCAGGTCGGTTCAGACCGGTCCAAACCAGATCTCATCACGTATTCATAGTGACGTCATCACTGTGTCACGTGGAGTGAATCACATGTTTGTGGGTGTGATAGCTGTAACAGTGTTTGGGAGCACCAGCGTGCCGCGAGGCACAGCCTAGTGGTAACAGGCGTGTACGGCGAGGCCTCCCTCCCCCGAGCAGCAGTCACAGGCGTGTCTCCCGGTGTCTGTGTGTACGCTGTGTGGTGTGTGTGCGAGTCAACAGGCACCCCCAAAATAGAGCACAGCAGGGAGGTCAACACGCTGCGCCGTGTGATACTGTGTACGGACTGTACTGGGTGGTGCATACAGCAGCGTCTGCTGGAGTTTGTACCACACCAACAGGTCCTGGCAACACTGTATAATGTATGGTTGTGTGTGAGTGGGCGTGTGCATGCGTGGCACTGTTAATTAATGCTGGTGGCTTCCCATGGTACATACAAGTACCGTAAAACCGTACTGTTATCATGGTACCGAAGCACCTATTACTATTTATCCTATCCCTCATATAAATATTCATAGATTTAACATGGTGTGACTGTATGTCATGGTTATGCCATATAATATTTAGTAGAAACCAAACGAGAGTTAGCCTTGTCAATGTTTATGCCACGATGGGCAGGTTGTGTATTACTACACGAGGCGTTAGCCAAGTTTAGTAAGTAGCAGACCTAACCAGAGTGGTATGAACATTGACAAGGCTAACTCGAGTTCAGTTTCGTATTTATCCTACCCCATCTCACCGATTTACAGAGAATATTTGTAATTATCCATGTTAGTAGTTATCAATGCTGCCGGATCTACTTTCGTTATCTCGTCCCTGATTGGTCCATTTTTTTATTCACCTTGGTGCATAAATAACACTTTATCCAACGCTCCGTCAAATACATTGAGTCAATGTTAAACGTATGGCGTTTTTTATTAGGGGTAGGATAATATATGCTACGGGTGACATATGCAGTTAAAACATGTGACAGGGTAGGATAAAATCTAAACAACACTCAATTTCATAATTGTTTACGTGGTGGTTGTGGTCTTCTGCTACAGATATCACTCAGCTCTGTGATATCATTCCGCGAAAACAATTCACACCATATAAACAACTGGATGAAATTTGTTGACGTTTCTTGATGATATCCATGCCGTATACTGTAAATATGCACCGTTTCCCCATATAACGTAAAAAAATAACGAAAAATAACGTATGAAACTGTGTTCCATGCAGCAAAATTTCCTTGGGCTAAATTAAGCTGATTATTTTTATTACTTTCGGGTAAATAGTAAATGTAGAACTACCTACCATGCTTGTACAAGCCAGAAAACTCAATAATAATTTATGGTTCGTGCTGATCTTGATGTAAACACCTTGTTCCATACAAACCTTAATTTATCATCTCATTATATAGCTTGTTCAGCATGGTCAGGTCGTTCTATATAATTACTAAACTATGAGAATAAAGGCGTTCAGTTGGCGTTTTCATACTAGATTCCAATGATATATCTAAAGCTAGAACAGGACATGACTGTGATACTTTCTTAAATATCACCCGGATGGTGTGATACATAAAGTAGAGGGACACAACGTTGGTGGAAAATTCCTAATTCCCTCATGGCAAACAGTTTATAGGCCTTTGCTATTAAAATGCGGCCACTAAGCTTTTGTGGTTCGACATAAAATGTGTGCAACCTCGGCTTGATCCAGATGATGGCTGCTCTGTATCACGGGTACATCGACATCCAGCACCGGCGCTGGTTCCCAGCAGGCAGCCATACCCACAAGACACCGCGCGCAGACACACCGGGAACCATCAGCCTATGGGTGGCGCTCCTAGCGGCAGAGGTCCAGCGGAGCAACGCCACGGGTATGGCGCTCAGTGTATAGCAGAACCACTCAGTATTTCCATATCCTCCTCAATTTCAATTTTCTATATGGGTTCTACAATATCTGACCTAAGAGATGTGTCCGCTAAAACCCGTTCTTTTTGTATAATTCAGTGATGAAATATATTTTTTTTAGTACAGCAGGGTAAAATTTAACATATGAACGGTTCTTTTATCGATACATACCTGATCACCATTACCTGTCACCTATCAAGAGGGCTGTATGGTTACCCCTGTCACTGACACGACTTCTAGAGAGAAAAACTCTGTGGGTTTATGCGCATTTTGGTGCCTCTGAACCCTAACCTTGTCAGGCGGCTTCCCATTGGTTAATTTCCCCTGTGTCTTCTTAGATCTTTTCTGATTTGTGGGTGCACTTCCTACAATTTTGGTTTGCTCCCATCTGTAGGTGGGGCCTGTTTCATGCTACGTTTTGTTTTATTTCTGACGTTGTCTTTCCTTTGTTAATAAGTTGTTTTGTTTCTTTTCTTTTCCTCCTTTTGTCTTAATTTTTATTTTTGTCCGTGTTTTAAAGACTCCCTTGCTGGGTTATTCTCGTGCACCGTTATTCTCCTCTTTTCTTTAGATTTCTAGGTGAGAGAATTGATTGTTTCAAAGTATCTTTTAGATGGGTGGTTTTAACTTTCTATCATTTGGGAAGTTTCTCCTCCCGTTGTAGTGGTTTCGATCTCCTTCAGGCCTCGTCAGGTATGGTGTGATAGTGTCTTCGTTATGGCTGGTGGTTTTCTCTCACTGGCTCATGTTACATTGAGCAGGATTAGGTTACCCGTGTTTTTTTCCGTTGATTTCTCTCTAGTTTAGCTATGCTAACCAACATCCCTCAGTGAACTATTTGGACAAATCTCTCCCTTCACGTTGAAACATCTTTCCGAAATTACTCACCAGTAGGTATCCTCGTTTTGACAGAGTGATAATATTTTTCATCATTTCGCCTAGAATTCCTAAATATGAGGTTATACCTGTATTGTGGGGATATTTATCATTCACCAATCAATTAGTTCTAATATCATTCCATGGAAACAAAGGTTTTTGAAAACTTGGAAAATGATGCCTTTAGACATATACCACCATAGGACGGTTTTGTTGCCTAAAGGAATCACTTCAGGCATTCCCACCCTGGCACCTATAGGTATCACCCACCGTGAAAGGGTTAAATGGCCAGGTTGGGTATAAGTTCTGCAAGAACCATTGTGTTTTTTCCAATCCCTACCAATACAAGATTGTGGGCATGTTTGGTTTGGTTTGGTCAGTTTGATATTTTATGTCTGGTCAGTTTGATATTTCTCTTCCCAGACTTTAGTAAGCTTTAAAAACCTTTCTAGGTTTTCCCTATTACTTAGATAGGATGGTTTGACAGGGATATCCAGGCTTCCAGTGATTCGAGTGATGCCAGTTGGGTATTCCCCAGTTTGGGGCGGATAATATCTTGGGGCATTCCCCGGCAAAGAACTGTTTCACTAGTTTTTTTGGTTTTTTTTAATCAGGGATGTCAGTTGGGGTCAGGGCAAAAAGTGGATTTTTATAAAATTTGGAATTTCTGCCTTAGAGAGACTGGGAAAACTTGGAAAGCATGTTCTTGTCGGCCATGACATGGGGCTGAAGATCTGTGGGGAGGTCCAAAACACTTTTTCTTTTTTTATTATTAAATGAGGCTAAATCAATATTATCTATGTTTCACACAAGTGGAAGAAATTACATTTACTGAGTATGAAAAAGTGGATTTCCACGGAAAAATGGAAAACTGTCATCTCTGTTTAATTATGGTTGATGGACTGTACAACAGTCCTCAATTTGTTATGTCTGGAACTGTTCCAGATGTTCTGCCAACATTTTTGCAAATGCTCTTTCGTCATTGGTTTCAGATCCGTATGAGGAATTGCATGGGGTCCATAATGTCTGCCAAGTTTGTTTGTTTGTTTGTTTGGGTAGTTTAACATTCAATATGTTCTATTAGGCTTAATTTGGGTTTGATCAAATCTATGACATGAATTTAAGTAGAAATCTCACCCCTAGACATTTACTGAGGTTGCGCTGAATTACAATGTGGCCAGGGAACCAGCACATGACCAGCTCTTTGCCGTGTTCTCTTTTCAAAGTTGTGTACGATTGTCTCATGTCCCTAATGATGGGGTTTCCTGTATTGTACTGGCCAATGTTCTGTTAGCAAGACTTTGAACCATAGACGATTATTAACTTTACTTTAATATCTTTATCTTGACCTGGGAATGCAGTATTGTATTAGCCTCAGCTGTGAAGATACTGCTTCTGCCATGTAGGGCAACTTTCAGGTTTTTATGGGGCAGAACCAGTACACCTTCCATCTTTTGAGCCATCGGTGTTATGGGCACATGATCTTTGGGTCTTCTTTGCAGGGTCTTGTTGTAGTATACAAATACCCTGTCAGAGGTGTCAGCTTGGGTGTGTTATTTTAAGGCCCAAAAGGAACAGGAGGCATTTAACACCCCACGGAAAAGTGTCACTCGGTTCCTCCACCTGCATTCTGCGCATTGGTTTGCCAACTTCCTTGTAGACCTTACTCTTACAGAGAAGGTTTTTTATCACATATGTTTTTTTTCTCTGTAGATTAAACTCTTTCCTTATATGTGTGCTGGATTTCTTTCCTTTATCGCGTAGTGTAGAGCTAATTTCTCTAGCGACAGTTGTAAGAGACTGATCCCTCCTTCTACAAGTAGGCTTGAAACAGGTGTGATTCTGAATATACCAAGACAATGACGAAGGGCCTGATTCTGAATTGGTTTCAACCAGTCCAGGTTAGACTTTGCCACTGAAGCATATACCATGGATTCGTAATCCTGTAGCAACTGGATGTATGTCTTGCACAGTCTTAGAAGAATCTCAGTGTCAGATCCCCAGTTGGTGTTTCTAAATACCTTCCATAGGTCCATAGCCTTTTGGCCTTTTCATCTTAAGTATTCAACAGTATCCTGTCAAACACCAGTCAGCATGTAAATACTCAGAAAGAATGGTATGATCATCATTGATGAATGAGCTTGGAATTATTTTTGAAAAGATAAAAAATAAAAGGTTTGGGTTATATTCAGTCTATGGGTTATTTTCTCTAACCAACTTGCCATTTTTACAACTGCCTTTCTAGGATTCAATGGGTCAATAAGGTATTTTTGTCCAGTTATTGGTCATGGTCATCTGGGCACACCTCTAAGACACTGGCCCTCTGCACCTTTCCCCATGTCACAAAATTTTCACCCTGATAGTAAAGTTTTTGCAGCATCCTGAAAGTCTACATTACCTCTCCCTATCCAAGGCAGCGTATATGAGTAGCTTTTAAAGGACAGCTAACATATTGGAAATGTAGTAGAAGTACAATAATCAAGCAATGGTAGATTTTTTGCTACATGAATGGCCAGTTGTTCTGATACCATGTATATGTGGTGTGGGAACTAAAATGTATGAGCTACTATTCATGATTGTATTTTATAAGGTTCAATAAAAAAAACTTTATTGAGGAAAAAAAACCCTCTCACCTTGGTAAATGTGTAGGGGTGAGATATATACTCAAATTCATCTTTGAGATTCGATCACTACCCCTGTGGTGTAAAAACCAGTGAGAAAAGCTGAACCTTAGAAGTCTGTAAAAGGACCTGTCGATTAGACAAACAAACCAGACGATGCATATTGGTTTGTAGATTTACCTGCATCCACAGTAGTTTTCGCATTCTTGTGGAAAAGTCACCCTTATAAAGTCGGATGAATTTACCATTGGTAATGTTTTTACACATTTGTGGAGGGGATGAAACCACAAACCACTCAAATGTCCTTCTTTGGTTGATGCTGACAGATCAGGGTCTAGTGTCTAATCGACACATTTGGTTTCCATGGTGAATATAGTGCACAAAGTCATATGCTTTCTGCTGGTCAATAAAGACACATTCTGACAGGTTGATTCTATCACAGACTAGAAAAGGTTTGTGCTTTTATGTTGAGTTTTGCGTTTTCTCACTGGGTCTACAACACAGCGGGACTGCAAGACATGGACAGGGTATGAGAAGGCCTGGCCATTGATATAGCATTAAGTCTACCACTAGTAGGGATGAAGGAGAAAGGTGGCTGGCAAAACTCAATGGCTCTCCCATTTGTTAATCACGAATTTTCTTCCTACTGCATGGAGTTGACCCTATGCCTTCACTCCCATATAAGGAATATAGAAGGTATGGATTGACCCAGCAGTCAATGACTGCATTCAGAGCAAACCACAACCTTCACCCTGACCTCCTTAGATAGTATTATTAGCGCCTCGGGACGGTTCTACAGACGGTCTATAGTTGACCTGAAATTCTTGGACCAAAACCACCCTCCTTAGAAGGCTGCTTTGTGGGAGAGTGCATTAACCTGGTCTATGACAGAGGGCATTTTTAGCAGCATGAGCTTCACTGACCTCTATACCTATATTGCTGAGGAACCGTCAGAAGAACTCTTTGACACCTTGCCTAACTCCTGGGTTGGACTGCCTAATGCCCTGGACTATCCAGTTACTTACGTGGTGTTGACATTGTTTGTGTTGTTTGTTTTGATTTTATGTCTGGTCAACCATGACAAGTCCTTTATGAACTAACTTGTAGTCCATCGAATCTATGAGGTCACCACTACATATTTACCACACCATATAAACATGGTATGAGAACAAGTGGCCTTTGATATAGCATTAAGTCTTCCAATGATAGGGATGGAAGAGAAAGGTGGCTGCAGTGGAAATCAGCCATGGTATTACGAGTCCAGTGCCTTAATCACTGTGCTACCTACCACCACCTAGTGTAGACCGATAGCCTACAGACATGATTTGGAATACAAATAGATGTTCTCTGATGTTCCCATCCACTTCAGTAGTAAATAGGCTGCTTCTACCATATAGTCATTGAGACACATTCTCATATAACGTGTGAGCAACAAAGGTGACAAACTGCCTAGTAGGCATCTTTTAGGCTATCAGTGTAGACCTCTACATGTTTTTGGTATTGGTTGCAGACAGATGAAAATTGTATCCCCAAATATTTTTTTATAGTGTTTTTGTCCTTTTTGTGTTTATACAGATCAAAGAGACCTATGGGAACCTCCTGGACAAAGAGTAGGTTCTCTGAGAAATTCTCCTATTTCATTCTGAATATGGCAATTCCAGCCTCTCATATTAGGTATCAATCCTTAAAGGTCAAGGTATGGCTACTCTCTCGATCTGTGGCCAGACACCAAATTTCCCCTGAAGATTGTGTCATACGTTATATTTCTTTTCTTAACCTGTCCAGTTCTACAGTAAGTAGGCCCACATGGAGTCAATCATCAAAAGGCACACGCTTACACCTACAACCCTGGCATGCCGTTTTCACAGCTTTGCTATCACACCTCCTGTGAGTGAAAGCTGACAAGAGTGCTGTTTATTGATCGAACTCGGCCCCATGTACCAATGGTAGGGGGATGTCCGGGCTGGTAAGAGGAAAGTGACTTTCTACAAGTATCATAAGGAGTATACCTATGCGACTAATCCTTCGCATTGCGTTGCATTGCACATGCTTACAAGTCCAGCCCCACTGGAGCGATTGAGTGCGATGCGACGCCAGCATTTTTATTGCCATTGCACAGCTTTTATTACCTTTTATTGACTTGTAGGAGGTATTTATAGGGTACAGAGTGCATGCTAGTTCTGCCATCATCGAATTCAAGTGGGACCCAAGAAGATGGCCCACTTTAGTCTGGGGACAACTATTGTTATCACCTGTTATAATCCATTGATAACCCTCCCACCACCTGGTGCTTCGATTGGTGCCCTGGGCAAGATTGCGGCCTCGATGCCTGAATGACATATACTAAACGGCCCGCCAAGTCACTTGCTGGCAAGAGACTCTGAAAACCTGTGAGATCCTCTGACCATCCGATAACCTTCGACCCCATGCAGCCTCAAAACCTACGTAGCTCAGGCTACCATGACCCTGCACTTCCAGACATTGAATGTATATGCATATCGTATATATTTTCGCCAGGATATCACAGATTATGATCCTGCAGAATAAAACCCCGCACGCAACCAACCAACTGACACAACAGGCGTAGATCCAAACAAAAGCATTTATCATAAGGCATTCCATAAGACCACACATGGCACTTCCTGACGGCTCTATTACCACCCTGGATATGGAGTGTTTCTTTTGAGTTTTTTGGGGCAACTTTTATTAGGTTAATTGGCAATTTGTTACACTGTCTCCAGGCTGGGCCTTGGCCGTTCTGCCGCCTGATCCCTCTATGGGCACTATGTCTAAGCTCTAAGCTCGACTATATTCAAAACAAAGTTGAGTTTAGAGTTCCGCAGAGATCTGCTCTGTTTTTACTGCTAGGATGTCAGTTCTCGTTAGGGAAAAAAGTGGAAATATTTTTCGTGTGCAATTTGCTGTCTAAGAAAGACCAAGATAACATGGAAAACTATCAGCGTCGACATCATAATGCTGTGGCCCTGTAGAGAGGTTCAAACCACTGTTTTATTTGCGTGAATGAGGCTCAGTTAATATCAGTGGAGAAGAATTATCTTTACTGAAAATGAGAAAGTTAAGTTCTATGGAAAACTGACATCTTTGTTACTGTAGGTAAATGATATATGTATGAGAACATTCGAGAATATCGCCATCTGCAATGTGCAGACGATTTAGTAATACATACAGAGGCATCTACTGGGGAATTAGCCTTTGTCATATTGTAACAGGGAATAAATTGTATTTAGAGCTGGAGTAGACGCAATGCCTTAACTATTAATGTAAAAAAAAAGGGGGGGGGGGCTGAAACCATGAAAAACACCGCGTGCGCGATGACGCTACAAGTCAATACAAATTTATTTTAAAAAAATAAAAATAAAAAAAAAATGTTTTGGTACATTGAGTAGAGTCGGAAGCGCTCACCCCATCAAATTAACATATGGCGACTACATACTGGCATTTGGGAATTTTACTTGCTCGTAAACTAGCCTTTAGCGAACAGTTACGATGTTTCAGTTGAGCAAGATACGACCATTCGTCACTTTTGATGTTGCCAGATCAATCTAATGTATCTACCATTTGACCTACTTAATGAAACTGCACATTCTTGTGTGGAGGAGCTCTCCAAAGCGCGACAGCAAAATTACAGCAGGTGGAAAACCGGGCTTTAGAAGTAATACTGGGAATTCACAATCAGAAGATGTTTGTGTTAGCGCTGTTATCTAGAATAGAAGTAACATCACGACTCTGGAAGTCTGACGTGACGAGCATCTACTAACTAGGACGTATAAGATGTCCAAAAGGGTAGGTTCACTAGATCAAAGAAGGAGAGGTACTCGAGGGGATAAACAGATTCGTTCTAAAGAGTGACGTCAGTCCTACAAAAAGTTACCCTTCTACAGGGGGACACAGCTGTGAAACTAACTTGATGACTCAAAAACTTGGTACTCTAAAGGAGTAGAAAACGAAGGTGCAAATGTTGACGAACAGCTCAAGGATTTCAGCAATTTGTGAAATATTACATACATAAGTGACTGTTGGCTAAGGCCACCATCAAATTTGTTATTCCCATTTTCTAGTATCTTTCTATTATAAGACTATGGGAATGCCCTTCATGTACATGGAATTACAAATGATAGTATACGAGAAACAATTTGGTACATGGTGTGATTTAAACATATTAAGTATAAATGTTTTTAAAACCAAACGTATGATTTTCGATACACCGTTATGCTGTAAAAGAATAGGTAATCTCCTTTTGAAATTGGGAAATAAGAAAAATACAGAGGGTATCGTCGTATGAATATTTAGGTATATATTTGAAACAGTAAAACCCCGCTTCTGGGACACCTTGCTTAAGGGGACATCCTGCTTTAGGGTCAAATTTCAGTCTATTTCAACCCCGCTTAAGGGGGACACCCAGCTTATTGTTTGTTTGGTTGATTTAACGTTCGGTCTACCATTACAGGTCCATCTCAGACTTTTTCAAGTTTCTTTAACACCACGAGGGTGGTGATAGAATCTCTGTGAGGAATTCAGGTAGAAATCTCACCCCTACACATTTACCGAGGTGAGAGTTATTTTACTCCCCATACCACATAGACATTATATGAGAAGGATTGGCCTTTGATATAGCAGTAAATCTTCCACTGCTGGGGGTGGGACTCGAACCCACAAAGTCCTACAACCTTGAGGTTACACTTTGCTCGGAACAGAGGGTGGTCCCTTAAGCGGGGTTTTACTGTTTATGTATTGTGTGATGCTGGATCTTGTAACAAGTCCGTACAATATATGACTACAAGATGTAATATGTGATGGTTTTGTCAACTTTGTATGTTAATGAAGGAACAATACTGAGCCTTGTTTATATCAAAAGTAGAACTACTGATAAACATGTATATGAAGATATAAAAAATGTACTAAGGTATCGCTGTTGCGGGGTGCCGATGAAAACCAGGGCTTTCTTTAGGACTGGACTGATAATGACTGCTAGTTGAGAATTTCCTTCCTTACATATTCACGGGTAGTTAAGGCAACCAGCAAGTGATAGTTGTCATGGAGATATAAGGACTTATTACCAGAAGACAGAGTTTTGTTGAACTATCTTTGTTACATGTTAAGCTCAGATCTTATTTTTCTAGGACGTTTTCTCCAATTAGTCAATTAAAATGTGCAACAAATATAGTTTAGTTTAATTCAACAGTGTCAGTTTTCCTTCTAGTTCTCTGTTGAATGTATGTATCAGATATTTTAAACGATTTCTATTATAAAATTTGTCGACAAGGTATGCACCACCACAAGTGGTTTACCACGATCATTTACCAGGATCACACGGAAGAACTGTAATACATGTAATAAAATGTGAACTAAACATATGTTTTTCTAAATCGAAAAGGAAACGAGAGCTTATTTTGTATCGAGTTGACAACTGGAAAATTATTAGTAAGTATATGTATATATAGATAAAGAGCTTCACAACCTAAATTAAGAAGACCTTTACCCTTTGTCCTCCGTCTCATTTTATTCAAGATGGAACCAGTTGTATGCAAGATTTAAGAAATAGAGATTGCATTTTAGATTTTATGGAATGCAGTGTGACAGAATGATATGGTAAACCACAATGACCAAGGTATCAAATACAGCTTTATTCAAGCCTTTTATGAAGTATTTGGCCATGTTTTTCGGAGACTGACCACTCTTGCCTTTGTTTATTGTTTAATGTTCCAGGAGACCCTGAGGGTATATAGGGACTATAAAAAATATAAACTTTCATCCTTTTTTAAGGTTTACTTAAGTAAATTGTTTTCCACAATTTTATAAACAATCGAAGGCAAGTGTATCTTTCAAAGAACTGAATGTCTTTCTGTGGAATTGGCTCAACCAACATTTTCATGTTATTGTTTTTCAAGCGAATCACGACTACATGGGTTTCTGTATAAAACAGTGGCTGGAATCTCAAAGGCTAAATTGCCTAAAAGTGTAGAAATACTTACCAAATTGGACGTACTTAAGGTCCAATACAAATTAATCTTACTAGTCGATAACTGGAATAACGCAGAGCTAATTATAGTAGACTATCAATCTCAGTCGCAACGGTGTCAACTATGTTGGGCTGCCACTGTACACGGAGTGAACAATTAAACGTGAGTGTTTATCCCTATTGTTTTCAATCTGTAAATACGCATTCTTGTTCAATGTTTCACAACAACGGGTGTGTGATTTAACTGTGTGACATGCGGAATAGCACATATCAGCTTACGGTCATGTCTATTAATAGCATGGAGAGAACTGAATGAAGTGTTGGTACTCTTCGTCTTACCTGCGACATCTCACTGATGTGCGGGCTAGGGTCCGGCAGCTCAGCCATGGTCATTTGGACGGCTTTAGATTCCCTCACCTAAAGACAAGAACACAATTCATTAGTATTATTATGGTTCCATTCATGAATCTAAGAATACACGTGGTCTCAATGTGTGTTATTCAGAATTCATTCAATTCATAAGCTCCACGAACTTCAATCATTATCTTATTAGATTGAGAATTCACTTCACAGAGTGTCGATTATGCAGCAGAAACGGAGTTATATTGTATTTTTCTGAAGATTTTACATGTATTTGATACATTTTGTAACTTAATGACTTTTTCTCCATAATACAAGGTTTATTGACAACTGCATGACCAACACCTGAGGGTATTTGTACAGGACGTAGAAAATCCATGTTCAACACACTAGAGTCCATGAAGACAGATGCATTATCAAGTACAAACAGAGGGTAACGAGTGACCATGTAATCATAAGGTTTGATTAGCGTTGGTCAAATATCGTTTATTATCATGGTGATGAATGTAAGTTTTGAACTAGCTATGCTCCTTGTACCTCAGTGAGAAATGAATAAATATATTTTCCAAGTAGTGTTCTTCATTGACTCACATTTTGATATTTTCAATAATTCATGCTATTCCTATTTGTGACACTGAATAAAACCTTTAGAACTACGGCTTGTGTTTAGTTCTCAAAAGTGACAGCTGCCACTGTTGTTTACTTTACTAGAACGTTTGGAAATGCGTCTGATGGAGAACATAATCATGAAAACAGAGTTGACCAGGTCTGACTAAACAAAATATATGTTGTCTTCACGTTGGCAAAAATGTTTTTTTCCTCTGTATACACGTTATGCAGCTGTTTAGGTCTTCATCCTGAAATACTCGTTAGAATGATTGTTTTCAGTTTTTCAGTGCCTAACCTCCCCATACAATCCACGTATTCCTTCTACCTGCCACGTCCTAATGCAACTTTCCTGACCACACCACCGACCACAACTCCAACTGCATCGCAATAGGTGTCCAATCAGTGTCTTGATCGTGAGCACTACAGGGAAGCATATAGTCTTGGCTGTCTGTCTGATGCAGGGCTGACCTCGACAGGTTACCCCCGGCGGCGTGTAGGACAGCGTGGCCCTGGCCTACTTCGGCTCAGCTGGGCTCGGCCGGCCAGGCGGGCGGGCAGCCCGGTGCTGGGGAGAGCGGCCCGCCTAGCCTGCTACTCGTAGCCCTTCATGTAGTGGCGAGGTCGGGCAACCCCAGCCCAGACGAACCGGTCATAGCCAGAATATTCACGCTAACCTTGTCGGAACGTCCAAATGCCTGCATTCTCCATCGCATGTACAAGTAGTATACGAAACGTGTAATTTGTCACTGGCCAAATGTCAGGATCATAACGGCTCCGGACAGAGGACAAATGCTGTACTATTTAACAACGATATGCTCATTGATATCTATATCTAGCTAGGCATGTCGATGTAAATTACCAGTACTCTACAAATCTTCTGCCAACCCGTGTATTTGTCAGGGAGTTTCAACTCGATAACAATGGCGATAATATATAGGAGGAACATTTAAACTAAGAGGAACATTTAAACAAAGAGGACACCTCTTGGGTTACTTACTTGATGATTAATTTTACATGTATATTATATGTATTTATAAAATTCTCTGGTGATAACTGCATCGAATCTGTGAAAACGACCCCTCCCCCCCCCCCCCCCTACAAACAAATATACTTTGGATGCGACTGAATCTGATGAATTTATCACAGGTGGGAGGGTCCCGTTGCCATAGCACAAGCAACGTCCACACCGCAGCAGTGCTACTGGCAACTGGGTCAGGAGGCCTGTATAAACTAATGTGATATTGGTCCGCGGTCGATGATACATGTAGACTATGCTTCAGTCTAGTCTAGATAAGCATGTACGGGTCAACAAATGATTGCATGGTGTCGATTATCATGGTTCCTAAAACCCATGATGCATAGACGTTCACGACGAGACGAGATTAGTCTTGTCACATCTTGATGTCTGGATTGGTTGGTTGGTTTGATTTAACGTCCAGTTAACATTTAAAGGTTCTCACAAGACTTTCTCAAGGTTTTTTTACACCACAAAGGTGGTGATCGAATCTATGAAATGAATTTAGGTGGAAACCTCACCCCTACACATTTACCGAGGTGTGAGTTCTTTTACTTCCCACACCACATAGACTTGGTATGAGAAGCATTGGCCTTTGATATAGCAGTAAATCTACCACTGCTGGGGGTGAAGGAGAAAAGTGGCTGCAGTGGGACTGAAATTAACAAAGTCTGACAACCTTGGGATTACAAGTCCAGTGCTCTTTAGTGGTTTGAACACCTCAGACGTGAGCTGGATATCTTTACACTTCAGTGCGGTCCACTGTGCCCAAGCATGGCCCAGAGTGTTAACTAAAGCCTATAAGACAGCGACCCGACCATTTTGCCCGATCACACCTTTGCCTGACGAATCCGTCGGGTCGGGTCAGAATCGGGTCGCTGTACGCACTTAACAGACCCGATTTTAATCGGGTCGGGCATTACTAGCGTGGGGGTAATGACCGACTCTGCCCGACCTTAATCGTGTCGCTGTACGCACTTCACCGACTGTTCCCGATTCTGACTAAGCCGTTTCAACAGCAATTCTAGCCATCCCCTAGTCCGATATATAGATTTGTAGGGGAGATAGAGGCGATGATGAATCTGAAAACCGATTTCCAATATCTTATTCGGATCAAGAGTTATTAAACTTTGAATTATTTTCTATGAATCCACACCAGCGGCCCATGGTTCACCACGGCTTGGCTCCCAGCGGCTCTCTTTGATCTCACTCGGTTCACTGTACAAGGTCATAAAGTGGAAAGGTATGATCGGGGGGGCGTTGAGGGTATAAGACAGCGACATTCTTGTTCCCGATTATAATCGGTGATCGGATCGGTGAGACTCTGTGGAAATTGTCGCTGTCTTATGGGCTTAAGGTGTGGGGCTACATTGAGGCCTTGAGGTTTGATGTACTGGACCAGAGATGTCTATGTGGGTTCTATTCAATGACCTTTGACCCAGAAGAGAATTGTTGTGGTAGTCGTTTATACTAGTACCAGCACTAGGTGAGAAAGATATATTCAGGTTGGATAGCAATTGGATATGCACGCTAATACATAAGTTACCACTCAGCACACATTGCAGTGGACTGTGTAATCAAGGCCAACGCTCAGTCAAACTCCACTCAGTCTGGCTTCATGATAAGGCAAATTCAATGCATTCATGCCAAAGTGTTTCACACTGGGTATAATCTAAACAGGTATCATAACTGTTTTAAGATCACACATCCAATCCTCCAATGCTGAAAAAATTGCGTTGTTATGTGAATGTTTGGCCAACTCGGCCGCGGTATCTATGAAGCTAGTCTCACTTGAGGCCTAGCGGGAAAAGGTATATTTGTAGTACTGTATGAGTCACACTAGAGCAACGTTCAATGGCCATACTTTCTCACAAATTTGAGAGGGAGACCTCAAACGAAACGCACAACCACAAGCAATCTGTATCAATGTATGAGTCCCTCTTTCTTTGTGTACTCCCATTGCAGCAGTGCATAGGGCAAAACACACATAGGGATTTTTTTTTTTTATTGCAATATGTTTGCCATATTGGACGCAGAATATTGAAAGAGTGGAACGCTCAGCGCAGCTGGGGAGGGGGAAAAGTCGCCGTAAAATATCCCTCAGGCGTCGGCCCCCACAGTGGGTGAGGGTGGAGTGGATATCGCAAGGAATTTCAGCGCACAGAGGTGTCAGTTGGTGTGGGTGTTGGTGTTGGTGGGTCGTGGTGCATGCGTTACTTGGTATGGATGTTAATGGATATTGGTGTGGGAGTTGGTGGGTGTGGGTGTTTGAAGGTGTTGGTTATTGTAGATGTGTTAGTGGTTGTGGATGTAAGTGTTGGTGGGTGTTGGGTGTTGTAGGTGTTGTTGGGTGTGGATGATGTTGTTGGTAACTGTTGGTGTGGGTGTTGGGTGTCTGTTGGTAACTGTTGGTGTGGGTGTTAGGTGTCTGTTGGTGTGTTGGAGTAGATGTTGGTCAGTTTGGCTGTTTGTCTTGGTAAGTGTTGGTGGTGTGGATGCAGGAGTTAGTGTGTGTTGGTGTTTTTGGATCGTAGTGTTGCTTGGTGTAGGTGTTGGTTGGTATGGGTGTTGTGGGTGTTGATGTTGGCGGTTGTTGGTTAGTTTGGATGGTTTGGCTACCAACATCCACACCAACACACACCAACAGCCACACCCATCCACCAACATCTACACCCACACCATTTACACCAACCGACATTCACACCCACTAGCACCCACACCCATCCACACCAACCAATTTGTGTTGGGGCCATTCCATTGGCTGGCACAGTGTAGTGTATACGCAGGGTGGAAATATCACGAGGCAACCACGCAGTGTGGATGTGTCAGCTATGCTTGAGACTTTTGGACAATACCACAAGTTACAATACCATAAGTTGAAGAATTGATATGTCAATTCAAAATCAAAAAGTTGCATGAGACCTTCTCCTCTTTGGAGGGGAAATGTGCATCTGACTCAGCGGTAGGGAAAAGGGGGTGCAAAATCTCAAGAGGTGCAATGCACACCTTGCGATATTGTACTGGGAAAACATCACAAGGGGACTTTTTACGGCCACTTTTCCTTGAGATATGCGAAAGTTGCAAGGTGTGCTTTGCTTTAATAGGAGTCATTATCACATGACCTATTTTGAGCCAATCACATGTATGCATTCCACCTAGTGCTTCTGATTTCCTTCTTTTAACTCGATGCGTCTAAATGCACCTAAATAACGTGGAACAGAATCCATTCAGCCACCCTCACCCTCTCTTCATATATTAACTCGCGTAGGTAATCTGCATTGCACTGATTTCAATTGTTTGTTTCTCATTTAACCAACCTTGTTGACTCTAATTCATCACTATGATTTCAGTATCAAGGTATTTCCAAAAACAATTTTCAAATGCAAACGGGAAAGAGACTTGGTTTGGCGTACGCTGATAAAATTCCAATTGTGGGAAGTAATGATGTGTGTATTGGACAGGCTCCGAGAAGGTGAACAGGGCAGACCACTTGAGCATGTCAACAACGATAACAGAACAGGGAGAGGAAATGCAAAATGTACAAAAATATCTCTGAAGGTCTGTGCTCCAAGCTCTATCATATCTCTGTCATAAAAAATAAACGATATGCAGGCGACAACTGAACTGCTCCTGTACATGTGAATTTCACCGTTTACTCACTGTAACGACGATTCAAGTTCATGTATGTAGCGAAATCAATCAACTAAAACTGTCTCACAGTATAGCACAACCTCGAAGTATGTTGTAGAACTCATAATGATTATTACGACGTGGCAATAAACACCTCTGTGACAAGCCGATACTCATAATGAAATCAATGGGATTAAAGAATCTAGACCAATGAATAGCCAAATGTGATAGCGCATGGCCACCAGGTTAAGGCTCTAACGTAATGATATATAAGGTATTTAAAACCTAAATGACATATTATGAGATACGCTAGGTGTATGAATATATAAGGTAGCCTGTAAGGCCATACTGTTCACACACCATAGTGAAACTAACAATTTCGGGTTAATTCCTGACGGTCAGGTTGTAAGTAACCTAACCAGTAAACTTACTTTGTGTGACCCAATATACGACAAAAGTTGGCCAGAGCTGCATATCCTTCAGTAAATTGTTGTTGGGTGTTTAAACTTAGTCAGCCAGCCAATAAACAGTGTCCAATCGAGGCCAGTCTAAATCAACCTGTGCCAGAGCCATATATAATCTCATGGAATGATACGCTCCATTGGCAATGTCAATGAACACCTTGCCATTCGACCCGAAGCCAATTGTAGAAGCAATGATACGTGAAGTGGGACAGATGTCAGTAATACTTGAAGTAGGTAAACGTTTGTATGACGTTGTAATGTAGCTTCCTTGTTTCTGGTCTGACTTACTTTTTAGAGCGTGCTTGCATGCGCTAAATACATCATCTAGAGTTTAGAGGGGTCCATATAGACTTTCAGGGTCCTGCATACAAACTATCCCTTCACTATCTGTGTGCTATTCACTGTGATAGTGAGAATAGAGCAGGGAGCCAGTGTCACAGTGTCTTAGAGGCGTGCCAAGCTGACCGTGACCAATCACTCAAGACCCAAATACCTCAAGACCAACTGGTGCTTGATGCGTTTGGATCCTAGATAGGCAGTTGCAGAAATTGCAAGCTGATTGGGTGCAATTGGGTTACAGAACACTATCCATAGGCTTAATCTAACTTATGCCTTTTAATTGTTATACATTTATAACAGCACGCTCATTCATCTAGGAGGAACATACTATTTGCTCCTAGTTTCATGAGCCACTAAAGCACCATATGTTTCACTGGGCATAACCTAGGGTGTTCTTCTCGAAATGGCTTATTGCTCTAAATGCATTCGTGTCTTTGGCTATATGTACATGTATAGATCTGTCTGAATGGATAAAAAGCAGAATATGTAAGTACTAGGTTGCTTAGGTCCTTTCAAGACTTCCTCACTGTTAGATCTTCATCAGATCATGGATTTTTCCAATAACTTTTGAGTGTTCCTTCATGGATCGAGCTAAGTTCCGATCGGAACTTCCGAATATGTTTTAAGAATATTTGATTTCCTGATAGACGGTGAGAATTCATTTCTTATCAGTTGTTGGTTTGAATCAGACGATGCTTACACTGGCAACCAGAGCTACACAAAATAAGCTCTGGTCGGGTTAGATAGGCGGCCAGCTTAACCCATTAACGGGATCAGTTAGTTACTCTCCAACCAAATCTTTCGTACTGCTTGGAAAGTGTGTTATGTCATAAACTTGAAGTAAATTTTTCGTTTTCTTATTTCTTTCCTGTGTATTATTTCAAAATATAATGAACACAAATGTTGATGCCTTTATTAATTTGTTCGCTATGAATATTTCATATTAAGTATATCTGATTTTAGAGTATACATAGAACAGAAGTATTTGGTTTGAGGCAAACACAAAGGGATACCATATGTGATTTAACCCTACCAACCCCTATATCGTAGAAGGGGTTGGTTACCAAACTAGACGATGCTATGCCTGCGCTGGTCACGACCACTCTGACGGAGAAGAGAAACCTTTAGTTGGCTCTTACCCCGTTACGCACTTTCCTATTGGTCAGTTCCCCAATGTGATATGTCAGCGGTCCTGTGGTTGGTTTCATTCATTTGGACTGCGGCTGTCTGTTTAAGTCACAGGCCTTCTGGTAGACTGGATGGCAGTGGACCCTGTGTGTGTGCATGGGGGCCTGTTTTATTAAAGATGATTTAAGGCAATTAGGGTCAGTTAATGAATCAAAAAGAGTAAGCTCCGCCCACGACGCCCGTGCGCGTGTGCAGAGCAGAGCTAGCAGGGACATATCTCAGCTGGGAGTAGTGTGCGGCATGCAGGTGGCTAGTCCGTTTACGCACTGTGCCACATTGGGCTTACGGTATGTGACGGTACATGAAAGCTCCTATTGGCCAGCCCCCTTCGGTGAGCAGAATATCATGATTGGCTGTTCTATTCATATCATCAGTTTGACAAGTAGAAATCTGCGAGGCTGTCGAGGTGGCCGTGTGCTAGACTGGTTCCCTGCCTCAATGAATTTAGAACCTGATAACCAGCAATCCACCATTTTTCAATTGCATGCTGGGATGGAGGCAGGAATCTCAAAAATGGCACTCCTTAAGAGTCTCAGTTTGAGCCTCTGTGCCCTGGCCCCGACAACAACAGACCGTACTAGAGTCTAGCAGGTGGCCACTGACAGCCCTGAGTGAGTCTACCTTGGACTTTTGAGGCAGTGATCGCCTATGAGAGCTCTTCTCCAATGGTAATGTATGGGCAGGGTGTCAGGGCATCGCTACATGCGGCAGGTGCTGGACCGGGGCTATAAAACCGACATTCAGAGAGATCTGGCTAGTCAGACATGCCTGCCACTGCGAAGTGCACATACAGCCGTGATTACCGACTATGACACGGATTATAGGCAGTGTAATGACGACAACAAGAATATATGGTAACTAATACAATATATGCTCAATATCTTTGTATATCTATGTATTTGTATCTGTGTATCTGTATTTACACACGTAGTCTTACTGTAGTTTCCATGTTCTCTAATGAATTTACAAGGCCAGATGAGAGAAAGGTTGTAGAGCAGTGAGCCATGTCAAGGCAAGATCAAGGTTGTACCGGTTTTGCAAAGGATATTTGTAAACATAATTTTTCGGTGTAGGGAGGGGGTATAGATGTGTATCATGTGTGTATCTATATATCTGTATTTGCATCTGTTTGTCTTTGCCTGTCTGCATATCTCATTCTGTCAGTGTACGTATCTGTATGTATCTGATAGTGTACATGTTAGTGTGTGACTGAGTCTGTCTGTGTGACTGAGCCTGTCTGTGTACCTTTTTATGTCTGTGAATATCTGTGTATCTATATCTTTCTGTATCTCTGTGCATCTATTTAACTGTATATCTGTGTAAACCTGCCCCTCATACACAATATAATAAAGGCACTCACTGTTAATCCGGCACTCACCCACACAGTATGACCATTAGCCCTCTCAGCGAGCTGGGTATATCCTAGACTTGCTCAAGTCTTTGATTATGAACATTCATTCAATTATTTAACACAATGAGAATAAAGTTCATTATAGTAGGTATCCTTCTCTGATTGGCCCATGAATCAAAGACTTGTCCACTATGAACCAAATCTCCTGTTTATGGCCCCAAGCCACTCCCTGTGACCCTATACTTCCTCCTACCCCTCCCCGTCCCCTCCTTTTACATGGCCGCCTGTGTTGTCATAGCAATACATTTCGCCTGCTCCTGACTGTGACTCGATTGAGATCAAAGTGAAAGGGTATCAATCTTCCAGCATATATCCTGACCAGGAGCCAGGATATGTATGGAGAGTGTTGGGAATACTAGTGCTAAACAGCGCCAGAAATCCAACACCATTACCAATTCTACCAGTCCCTGTATCCCAGCGAAAAGGGTAGCCCTAGGATGCAGGGACTGAAGCGAATCTAGGTATATCCCATCTCCCTGACCGTGGTGCGGTGTGATGACAGCTCTACACACAGGCCTGCCTTTACTGTGTGTGTGGACGAGGGGGGGGGGGGGGAGGTGCGTTACATTCTTTTATTACAAGGAGTAATTGTTTCATATCAGCTTTAAGGAATCATTTTGTTTTTTCTCTCCCTGATTGTATGTACAATGGGTTCCTAAAACTAAACCAAAACCAAAGGGCTGCTTAAGAAAACGGAGAAGTGTTCTTACCGTCATTTCTTACCAGTGCTTTAGAATACACCATACATTACTCATCCCTGGACTTTTTAGTTGCCTCATATGAGAGCAACAGGTTGTAATTTTACCCCACACCAGGCGCAGTGTCAGCCTCGAGTGACCTTTCCTTAGATGGGACAGTAGTATTAGCTTATTTCTTGTCAGGCCTGTGTTGTTTTGTTTTGTGGCCACCAGAGATATGTTTTAAATAACGCATTTATGATGGGCAAATGCACACAAATATGTAAAAAAATAAGTCATGACTAGACTACAACTACCTGGTAGCCGGAAAGCTGATCAGGATGTCAAACTTCAAATGCAAAATATACAAGTTGAGCTATGTGAAACATTGGAATAAAGACCACAACAGAATATATCAGGAGGTTTCTCGGAATGTAATTAGTTTGCGAAGAGGTATTACATTTACAAATATGACAAAAATTGTATAGATTAAGTACTTTAGCCTTCTATTGGCTTTTTAGTGGCCACCTTGGATTTCAAGATGGTCAATATGTGACAAAATGTTATTGGCTCAGTAGAACTGATGGTTTTCACCCATTGTTTTGTTTCACATTGGTTTAGGAAATATATAGTGAAAAACAGTAGTGCTATTTGGTGGAAACAAGTAGAACACGTCATGAAAATAAATCTAGGATCTTTCAGTTTTCCGAAAATGTATAGGTCATAATATCCTCTCAAATTCCCAACACATTACACAATTACCCTGACTAATGGATCCATACACGTACAAGGTAGAATACGTTAGGAGAATAAGTACCATGGTTGGTGTGTGTTCAAACCTAATTTGAAATAGTAGTCGAGTGAGGTGTCAGAAAAGTAGCCCAGTCACCAAGGGTGCTAGTCACCTGGGACTTGTTTCACTAGTTTCGTGATATGTCTAGATGGCGTCTAGATGGTGTGTCCGGTTTCATAAGAACTAGACATTAGAGTTTAGACTTCGTTTTGTCTGTTCTTGCTTGCACTGTTGGTGCCGTTTTTCATGTCTGTCTAACACTTTAGTCACGAAACTAGTGAAACAGGTCCATCGTGTGTAGATTTGTCTAATTCTTATGTTTGGGGGTCTGTCTTTTCCTAAGGGCAGCTACTTGTGTTGTCACGAAACTAGACAACTCCAATGTCTGTATGGTGTCACAGACATGTCACGAAACTAGTGAAACAGGTCCTAGGTCAGTCATCCATGACAAGAACAGCTAGAGAAGTGAGCCCTGTAAAAAAAGGTCTTAGTGACCTTGGAGAGGGAGCTGATTGGGGTAAGTCTATTTCAGTTCTCGTTAGAGCGTTGCCTGAAGGTTAGAGTGCTCACATATAGACTTCCAGCATGCTTCCAGAAAACTATCCCTTCACTACCCGCATGCTTTTCACTGTGATAGTGGGAAAGGAGCAGGGTGCCAGTGTCTCAGGGTTTTAGAGGCATGCTCAGCTGACCATGACCAATCACTTGAGATAGAAATACCTCATTGACTCACTAGTGTTTGATATATTTGGATCCTCGACTCAGGCAGTTGCAGAAATGGCAAGTTGACTGGTGCAAGAGGGTTACAGAAGACTTTCCATAGACTGAATGTAACCCAAGATTTTCATTGTTATTCATTCATGATCGTTCTCTCATTCATAAATGATGAACATACCATTTGCTCCTAGTATGGCTGTAAACGAGTATTACAATGTTCCCACTATTTTTCACTTGATCCTATATAGTGCAATTAGCTTTCACTGTGGATTATGGTACAGGTATTACATTTCGTTCTCCATGGTCTATATCCTGTGTGCCATCCATCCTTTTAGTGCGTACAGGGGTGAGATAAATACAGAAAAGAACTCGTCTTGGTTAAAGTCATCATTCTTCAACTCGATTGAATGCTACACGATATTCACTCTGTATCAATCACGTGGAGAACGACGACTTTGACCAAAACTTGTTGGTTTCTTCTTTAATATTCATAGCTCACTAGGGCTTTTGTTTCTTTGGGTAGCTTAACGTACAATATGTTCTCACTTATAACCAATACTGATTTTGGATTTGAAAAGCTGACAAGATGACTGACCATCCCATCCCCTCTTCCCATCTACTCAAATTATAGTAAGAATACATGAGTATTGCATTTTGAGCTATATTGTGCTGACATTGAACCAGTTTCGGGGGTGGTAGAAATATGTCCACATATGACTTTTATTGGACCTTTAGGGATGGGACCCAGTGGCAAGGTGGCACTAGTGTGTATACCGCTAATGGACTGGCATATTGTTATATGGACTCATAACATGACTGCTTGATCACGTGATCGGATAACCCCTCCTTGAATCTATTTTAGTTTTATTTAAGAGTGCTAAATAAGATGTTATACATTGATTTATATTGTGTGAACATGTTTATTGATGCATTTATTATATTTTTTCATTAAAAACAATTTTCTATATCTCAAAGAAACGATACATTGAGGCATCATCTGCCCTGGGCTGGTTGATGCTTCATGGCATCACTTGTCCTTAGAGGGTTAGAATTCTATGTCAAATACGAAATAAGAAAACTATTATATATATCGGTTTAAAACCTGAACCATAATAGAAATCATATTCCTATCTATACTTAGACAGCTGCAAGGGGCAAAACAGTTTTCTGCTGATCCAGTGGCACTGCAAGCTAGTGGAGTACAATGGCCTATACCAAGAGCCACTGGGACCAAGAGACCACTCGCTAACAGAATTAGTTTAGAAAATATACCAAGTCAAAAAAGATTATTGGACAAATAATATAGACTAGAAGCAAGTGCGATGTCAGCGACACTGGTCCACTGCGCCACCCATTAAGAAGCATTACACAGGGTTACTTTGTGGAAGCATGCCTAAAAACTCACAAAAGAGCCTTCATAAATTTTGAAAGTGACTGCAGAATTTATGAGGTTCCAATTTCAGAATCTAATTAACGAAAATAGAGGAGTAGCATTAAAAAGGAGGAATCGACTATCTATATGAAGGAATGAACTTTATCCTACCCCTAATAAAAAACGCCATAGGCTTAGCATGGGATTTGTTTATGTCACGGGTGTGACATAAAGTGTTGTTTATGCCACTACTTTCTGATACTAAAAAAATATGGAAACGGGGTAGGATAAAATCTAGATGCCACTCGTTTGAGTTTGAGCTTATTCATGCCACTCATTTTGTTGGCTCCTTAATGTCACTCGTCTTTGACTCGTGAAATTATGGAGCCAACAAAATGCGTGGCATAAATAAACTCAGACTCAAACTCGTGACGTCTCTTTATATCACTTCAGCTGGTGATTTATCATCGACAAACTATGAATGTGAATACGATTGTTCCATGGGTAATAATGATGCTTGTGAATGTGGAAACAAAGTAATCTAGGGTGATCCGGTGAAATACATAATATGTTGAGTACAGAAAACATTCTAAAGATCCTACTTGTTATCATTTTATTTCATTTATTAGGTAACGATTGATAAATTGATTACATAAAGAAAAGCTCCGCTTGGAATGGATGTAATTTATTAGACTTTCGGACGTTTTAGTAAGCTTGAATCTAA
This sequence comes from Alentia gelatinosa, assembly GCA_950022655.1. Lineage (NCBI taxonomy): Eukaryota > Metazoa > Annelida > Polychaeta > Phyllodocida > Polynoidae > Alentia > Alentia gelatinosa. The sequence goes on from OX465581.1 coordinate 105,177,391, forward strand.
TAGTCTTGGTCAATAAACTCAAACTTACTTGAACTCGAAGTCAATTACGTTCCAACTCATGTTTTTACTTGGCTTAGACTTCGTTGGTGAAGCCCAGAACCACAGAGCAGTGTTCTTGGTCTGTTGTTATTCAATATTTCATTAATTCATTAATGCTGATAATCTGGTAATTGTTACTAATGGTAAACACTCGAAAATCATGAGGTTATGTACGTTTAATCTATCGTTAGGATCGTCAGGATGTCCTCCAGCCTCCGTCCTCCATCTTCCGCTCTCCATCTGTCGCTCTCCGTCTTCCGCTCTCTGTCTGCCGCTCTCCGTCTTCTGCTCTCCGTCTTCCGCTCTCCGACTGCCGCTCTCCGTCTTCCATCTTCCGCTCTCCATCTGTCGCTCTCCGTCTTCCGCTCTCTGACTGCCGCTCTCCGTCTTTCGCTCTCCGTCTGCGGCCCTCCGTCTGTCGCGCTCCAGCTGCCACTCTCCATCTCCTGCTCTCCAGCTGTCGCTCTCCTCCGACTCTCCGATCTCCTCCGACTCTCCGATCTCCGCTGACTCTCCGATCTCCGCTGACTCTCTGATATCTGCCGACTCCCCGATCTCTGCCGAGTCTCCGATCTCCGCTGACTCTCCGATCTCCGCTGACTCTCTGATATCTGCCGACTCCCCGATCTCTGCCGAGTCTCCGATCTCCGCTGACTCTCCGATCTCCCCTGACTCTCTGATCTCCCCCAACTCTCCAATCTCGATTTGGGGGGGGGGGGGGGGGGGGGGAGGAGGTGGGGCGGCACTGTGGGGGTTCTGCTCTCCATCTTCTGCTCTCCTTCTTTCGCTCCCCATCTTCTGCTCTCCGGCTGCCGATCTTCCCCACCTGTTCGATCTCCGCCCACCTGTTCGATCTCCGCCCACACTCGACCTCCTTCCTTCTCTGACCTCCGTCCTTCTCCGACCTCCGTCCTTCTCCGACCTCCGTCCTTCTCCGACCTCTGTCCTTCTCCGACCTCCTTCCTTCTCCGACCTCCGTCCTTCCCCGACCTCCGTCCTTCTCCGACCTCCGTCCTTCTCCGACCTCCGTCCTTCTCCGACCTCCGTCCTTCTCCGACCTCCTTCCTTCTCCGACCTCCGTCCTTCTCCGACCTCCGTCCTTCTCCGACCTCCGTCCTTCCCCGACCTCCGTCCTTCCCCGACCTCCGTCCTTCTCCGACCTCCGTCCTTCTCCGACCTCCGTCCTTCTCCGACCTCCGTCCTTCTCCGACCTCCGTCCTTCTCCGACCTCCGTCCTTCTCCGACCTCCGTCCTTCTCCGACCTCCGTCCTTCTCCGACCTCCGTCCTTCTCCGACCTCCGTCCTTTTCCGACCTCCGTCCTTCTCCGACCTCCGTCCTTCTCCGACCTCCATCCTTGTCCGACCTCTGTCCTCTGACCTCTGTCCTGGCCGCCGCACCTCCAGCCGCCGCAACTCCGGCCGCCGCACCTCCGGCCGCCGCACCTCCGGCCGACGCACCTCCGGCCGACGCACCTCCGGCCGACGCACCTCCGGCCGACGCACCTCCGGCCGACGCACCACCAGCCTGTAGCTCCTCGGAGAGCTCTCCCCCGGTCTGTAGCCCATCGTAGAACGCTCCCCCGGTCTGTAGCCCATCGTAGAACGCTCCCCCGGTCTGTAGCCCATCGTAGAACGCTCCCCCGGTCTGTAGCCCATCGTAGAACGCTCCCCCGGTCTGTAGCCCATCGTAGAACGCTCCCCCGGCCTGTGGTCCCTCGGAGAACGCTCCCCCGGCTTGGGGTCCCTCGGAAAGCGTTCCCCCGGTCCGTGGTCCCTCGGAGAATGCTCCCCCGGCCCGTGGTCCCTCGGAGAATGCTCCCCCGACCCCGACAGTTTTGTTTGCACCACATTGATAGTCTGATTATGTCTTGCTGTATTGCTTCAAATGCTAGTAATGGATCTGGTGTTCCTACAAGCCAATTTGACAATGTTCAAAGCTCTGTTTGTAGCAGATTCCTGCGGTTCAGGCTATAAATCCAGACAGCATTGGCAGCAGATACGCAATGTTTATCTTGATGTCATCTACCACAGAGGTGCAACTACTGCCAAAATTACTGATCAATCCACCAACACCATAAAATACCAAAAACAGTACGACTTCATTTTCCTTATTTCCAGCATTAACAACTGTAGTACCATGTAGATGAGACACAACATAGTTCCCAAATTTGAAGTGAAGTATAATTAATAATAAACTTACTGTCACAATCTTTATCGATTTTACCAAAGCATTTGACACTGTCGATCATGTCCAGGGATGCCAGTGGGGGTCAGGAAAAAATCCTTCATGGGGACTGAGGCCAGTTTATGTATCACCTAAAATGCATATGGTGTATGAGGAATCCCCCATTACTCTCCTAGCAGATCCTTGGGCATGGACTGGCAGTAAAGGATATCAAGATATCTGCTATGAGAGAGGGTATATGTGTAGTTCTGCACTAAATGAGGTACTCTTCGAAGAAAATCATTTCTATATTCATTTCTATATTCTGCAGAAGTTAATTAGGCATTTCTCTGATATTTTCTTTTAGAAATGGTAATGCTTTAATAACTCTATTCTCACATGACATATTTTATGCCAATCAGATGTCAGTATTCAAGCTTGCCCTTGTCCGTAGGAGCATTTCCTACGCTGGTTCCCCGGTCATCTGCTAGTGGGCTCGGCGGAATTAGACCGCAGGGACAGCCCGATGAAATAAGTCAGGATTCTGACTAATTTTGTGAATGCATGCACAGGCAATAGAATGAAAACAAACAAAATGGCATGTCTGAACGATGTGTAGAGGCAGGGCTGAACTGCGATCACACTTGAGGTATAGAATAGTGGGAAAGGAAGTAGTTAGGATGGAAATGATTAAATATAAAGTTTTTATTGAGCAATGTGTTCGAGGTACTGACAGTTTATTCTTAGACTATGAACGGCCTTGTCAAGTGAGCGGAGTAGAGAGCCACCAGTTTCAAAACAAACAACATGGCGATTGTGGTGCAAGTGTGAGTAGGAACCACAAGTAATGCAAAATGCACTCTGTAACTAAGTATATATTAGAACAAAGCTGATATGGAGATGAAGTTTTGTAACCCTGCCTTTGTTTTGGAATATATTACATATACTGACAGTTGATTCTCGAGCAAGATGCACTGTCATAATTAATCATCAAGCGTCTGCTGCCCCTATTATCGCTCAAGCACCTGTCGAAGTCATCAAAGTTCATCGTTGACTAATATTTCGGTCATAATATTATGTCACAAGTTCTGTTCACTACTTCCCAAGTTATTGTGATATTTCAATGCATATTTTTCACGATTCACACATTTTTCAATGCACACAAGTCTGTTAGTTTTCAAAATTTAGCTGGTTCCCCAGTCTGTCACCCGGTTCCAATGATGCAATCAAAAACCAGCGTTCAACCACTGCTATCAGTCCACCCAGAGCCTACTACCTGCCTGTTAGTACTTATATAGAACGTCCTGACCATGCTGTACAATTCATAGAACGAGATGGTAATTTACAGTTTGTACGGACCGAGGCGTTTACGCCGAGTTCCGTACAAACTGTAAATTACCATAGAGTTCTGTGAATTGTACAGCATGGTTGGACGTTATATATTTACTATATACCCGAAATTTAAAAAAAAACCCATTAATTTCATTTAGCTTAACATCAATATCTTAATAAACGTGTATGGCAAGGTGGTCCGTATTTTAGTGTACGGACCAGTGGTTCGTACAGTATTTTTACGTTATATGCCGAAACGGTGTGTATTTACAGTATGTACGGCATGGGTATATAGTAAAACCACGTACTACAGCTGTAGGTTGGAGCACTGGGATCTATAGGCCCTCTAACTGAGTGTGCTGGGGGTAGCTGAATTCAGAATTTTGAAAGATTACAGAACAATTTTATCTAAGATTTAGAATTTAGACCTGGAGTCTATATTGTTCTCAAAACATACAATTTCTTGAAATTTTCATTTCTTTGAGACTAAAATGCTTATTGAGCAGTTATTTCCAATTTTATTCCCCAAAACGACTATTTTGTAAATGATGCCTCAAGGCATCACCCGGCCAGCCCTGGTTGATGCCTCAAGGCATCATCTGCCGTGAATGGGTTAAATGTTAAGTCATATGCTAGATTTTTGGATTTGATATGACTTAAATTGCGTACTGTAGAGCCAATTTCTCTCGCCAAATGGAGTGGAGGGACCCTGCCACTACAAGTAGGCTTGCAACAGGTGTGGTTCTTAAAGCACCAAGGCAAAGCCATAGGGTCTGGTTCTAATGACCTGGGTATCAGTATGCAAAGGGTCATATTAAACTGGAGCCTGTGGGATTTTTTCCCCTAACAGTTACCCCTAACAATTCTTCGCTGAAAATATTGGAGAAATTGAATAAGATTCAGTGCTTGAAAAACACATGTTTATACTGTTGTTTTGCTATCTACATGGCCGATACATGGAAGCGGCGGCCATCTTGCATTTCAGTAGAATGTTCCTCACAGGTGAAGTAGCAATTACAAAATTATGAAATTTAGGAGATACGTATGTTATTGGCTGATAATATTGAAAGAATTGAATAAGACTTTGTGCTTGAAAAACCAATGTTTATACCATTATTTTGATATCTACATGGCCGATACATGGTAGTCAGACATAGTGCGACTCTGTTTGTACCTCACTAGAGTCAGACTTGATGTCATAGGCAAAGATTGAGACTTACATGATCGCTGGTAACCAGCTCAATTAAAATTAAGTTTTCAAATAACGGATGGTTGATTGAGGAGCTGTCCCATTCAGGAGTTCAAAGGAAGCATCTGCTGCTCATATGATGTGAGACTGAAGGTTATGATGTAAGTTGTTGAATTCAACTGTTTATTATTTCACGCCACTCCCTTTAAAAACGTTATTGTGCAAACCAATTTGGTTCGCAAAGAATCTCAAAATTTGCCTATGTCCTTAAGTACAACGTCTGTAGGGAGTGCTAGCAGATATACAGCGTTGTACTATGTATAACTAATACATGGTAGCGGCAGCCATCTTCGTCTTGGCTGATTTGTCATTTTTAACTTGGATATCAGTAGAATGTCTTTCCCGGGTGAAGTAGTGGTTAGAAAATAATGAGATTTGGGAGATATATAGATATATATATAGATATATATATAGATATATAGATATATAAATATACATAAATATAATTCTTTACAGATGATATCTAAAGAATCGAATAAGATTTTGAAAAGTGCTTGAAAAACAAATATTTAAGCTGTTTTCTTGTTTGAGGGTACTCCCTCTGATAGTTGAGGGGAGTCATGGGAAAGAATAACGAATGACAACTTTTCCTAAAAATTCCTTTAAAGTGATCGTCTATAAGACAATTCGCGTAGGAAATAACAAATACAATTCCATGCAACGGAAACTCCCTTAAGCCTCTGCTGTGAAGATGCTGTTTCTGCCAAATATGGCCTGCTTCAAGTTTCTAAAAGGCGTGTGCACATTAAATCCAACCCTTTGGTCATCTTTAGAGCCATCAGTGAAGATAGGTTCATGGTCTTTGTAACATCCCCTAATGCCCCAGTCACACTGGCGTAAATTTCGGCGTTTCTTCTACGTATTTAAATTTGTGGGGAGTATGTATTATGCCCCAGTCACACTGGCGTAAAAAATGGCGTTTTCCCGTGTACGCACGTCTACGTTCTTCTACGCATTTTGAAATGTACAAATGCGCGGGGATGCGCCGGAAAACGCGGAGATACGTAAAAGAAAGTCGGAATGCGTAAAGAAACGTAGAAGAAACGTAGTATCAGAATGAGTTTTAAAATTTTTAAACTTATCTCTACGCATTTTAAATGCGTAAACGGACGCAGTAAAACGCCACAATGCGTACAGAAGCATATACAAGCGTTGAGAAACGTTGAGAAACTTACTAAAACGCTGAAGCAAAGCAAACAGATACGTTCCCAATCCGTAGCTGATGCGTGGTTCCCACCACCTCAAATAGTAGTAAAAACGCCAGAATTTACGCCAGTGTGACTGGATTGCGTACTAAAAGATAAATGCGTTCGATTTGCGTACTTAATACGTGGAACTCGCGACCTTTCAAATGCGTAGAAGAAACGCCGTTTTTTACGCCAGTGTGACTGGGGCATTAGCTACGGATTTAGAACGTATCTTTTGCTTTACTTTAACGTTTTAGTACGCTTCTCAACGTTCATCAACGCTTCTGTACGCTTTTGTACGTATTGTGGCGTTTTTCGGCGCATTCCGACTTTCATTTACGCATCTCCGTGTTTTCCTGCGCATCTCCGCGTATTTGTAGATTTCAAAATGCGTAGAAGAACGTAGACGTGCGTACACGGAAAAACGCCAATTTTTACGCCAGTGTGACTGGGGCATTAGGGTCTCTTATTCCATTGAAAATACATTCGTAGAAGTCTTGCCTTTCTTGTTTTTATCAGGTCAAAGAGGATGGTTGGAGTTTCTTGTTCCCATGGAAGGATTTCTGGTGGTTCTTCGACCTGGATACTCTTCACTGGGATGCCAGCCTCCCTGAAGAGTGCTCTTGCTCTCAAAGTCATGGGCTTGGTGATATTTGGTTGTTCTTTACATATTTCTGAACTTCTGAGGTTTGCCTTAACCTGAATGGTATATTGCACTTTCCCCTGATACAGGTGTAGTGGAAGAATTCCTGTCTCTACATATAGGCTTAGGGCTGGTATTGTTCTGAAGCATAGGTGTAGACCATGGTTCTGAATTGCTTTTAGGCACTAGAGTAAGGACTTTGGTGCAGATCCATATACCATTGATCCACTGTCTAAGCGGCATTGAAGTTATGTTTTTTATAATGTTAAGAAAACCACCAAATCTGTGGTCACTACTGGTCAGAGCCCATCTCAAACCAGTACCATGCGAATCAGTACTATGGTAAAACTGGATGAGTTTTAATCTTAGTCACCGTATGCCACGACTGGAGTTTGGCAAAGTGACTTCATGAGGCGAAGCCGAGTGAAGTCCGGAGTCAAAACTCCAGGAGTGGCATGCGGTGGCCAAGATTAAAACAAATCAGGTTTTGATTTTATCCTACCCTGTCTCCTCGATTTTGGAATATTACGTGATAATAATTCTGTATGCAACTAGTGGCATATAAAACTCCGTATGTCAGTCAGCGTGGCATACGGAATCTCAATATTAAGCCTATGGGATTTTATATTAGGGGTGGGATAAAGGCTGGAATTTGTACCAATATCTGTCGAATCAGAAACTGTTACCATTGCTCAAAATTACAAACCAAGGGCAGAATCCTCTGCTTTGCTAGTGGACGGACCTACAACTGTTAATTCAATGTGAGCTGCAAGAGCTCCAACCTATTTACAGCATGATTTGCAAACGCTGCAAGATACAATTTAAAGGCTAAACTAAAAAATTGTCTCATAGGTCATTTCCAAGAACAATTTTTTTTTTTTTTTGAAAATATTTCTTTATTGACGCAATGTGGATTCATGTACAGAGTACAGGATTTTCAACCAGCAATCTTAACTCTAAGGTGGGCAACCACTTCAATAGCAAATACCACCAGGGCCTACAAGATATGGTGATCTGCATTTTAGACTTCATCCATGCACACCCGCAAGGCAAGAAGTCACAATACCTAAGAGATCTAATTGAATTCAATTGAATCCAACGCCTACACACCAACTACCCCCCCCCCCCCCCCCCCCACCCCCGGGCTTGAATGCGATGGGCCCACATAGGGCATAGGTACTGTTCTCTGGAGAGATCTTACGGGGCCTTGTGTTTCCCCTCTAATACTTTGCCTTACCTTTCAGCTAGATAGCTTCACAGTCTTTGTAAATTCCTTCCTTGTTTTTCCTCCTTCAGATTAGACCCAAGGAACTTGAAGCCATGTATCCTGCCATTCTTTGTCAGCGCCACTGCTGGACCCTTAATGTAAGGCTTAAGGCTCAGCCAGAGTTTCCACAGACTTTGAGGAATTATTTTCCATGACTTTTCCGAGACCAAATCCTGATTTTCCAGGTTTCTTTTCTGGGCTTAATATAATGTTTACATGGAAAGGTTACATAATTAACAGCCTCCCATTGTCCTTACAGCTGTGAAAACTGCAGTAAACGATTATGGCACTGTACTTGGCATCAACTAGTGCAGAGGGTAAATGATTCCTGTATTTAAATCCTTTTTATCGAACAACAAATGGTCTGACCTCTTCCGCATGTCAGCTGCATTGTTTAGGAATATCCAACATTCAAATGGCTAGCTAGCCAGACTGCTGCACAGGTCATAGAAAAATATAGAAAAACTACAGAACGAGCCCCAAAAAAGAGTAAACAAATTCCAAGACCACTCTATGAAGCAATCACATGTGCTATTATAACACAGAAACGCCAGGGTCAGGAATCAGGAAAAAAGTGGAAATATTTGTTCATGTGGAATCTACTGCCTCATAGAGACTGAGAAAACATAAAAGCGATGCCATGGAATGCAGCTGACAGTCTGTGGGGAAGTTCAGACCACTGCCTTATTTCTATAGACGAGGTTTGATTTAAACTATCTTTTTTTTTATAGCAGAAAAATACATTTATAAACTGGAAACGAAAACTAGGATTTCCAAGGACAAGTTGAAGTTTAATTCTAAGTTTATTTCTGATAGCTGCTGTGAATTTTGACATTTACTTTAAGCGATAATCATATATAAAAAAAATAATTGTTGAGCTTGAGGGCTGACTTGTGAGAAACCCAACACTTCAGTGATAATCACCTTTACTAAAATGATAAAAATGCATAAGCTTGTTATCTAGAATGCCTACACAAATTTATGCACATTTCCTGCAGCATAAACAAATTAATTTCAATTAGCACTTAGGAAAAAAATCCAGCACTAGTTCATGGCCTGCCTATTTTTGAGTAATAATCCTATCAGACTGAGCAATGTCTGGAGGCATTCCCACTGGAATACCGAATGATGCCTAGGGGCATCGTTTCCTGAGGTTTACATAATTATTTTATTGATGTAATAGATTAAGAATCAATTGACCTACGAATATGGAACTTCTGTATAATGTTGGTATAACAACATATTTATGAGTTTCAGGTAAAATAAAAAACATTATCAAGGATCATGTGTCATATCACATGGTGAAGGCATCTAATTTTTACAATCGACTGCTGAAGCCTAGGTCATTGGTGGTAAACATACACACTAGTACTCGGCCCTGCGAGTGTGAGTGTGTAGCAGGCACCTAGCATGATAGGGTTAATGTAGTTTTTGTGGTCATAGGTGGAAAAAACACAGTGACCTTAATTAAAATTTTCTGTTGAAAATGAAGCAACGAGTGTTGAGGCACTAGCCAGCCTGGTGTAACACTTCAAGGATACAAGTTTTAGTAAATAGTTAATCGATATTTACCCTATACAAGTGGGATGATTTTAATCAAAATAATCTATGAAATTGCACTTGATGACTTTAATTGATATTGAGGTAAATTTTTTTTATAACATATAACATATGGAGATGTCCATAAAATACAATATATACTATACGCAGGAAAAATACTGGAAATATTTTACATGTGGAATTTACTGCCTAAAAAAATTTGGGAAAACACATTGGTGTTGGTCTAAGAACGGGCAGAGGGTGTGTTGGGCAATTGAAATCAATAATTTATTGGCGTGAATACGACTCGATTTTTTGTTTTTAAAAAAGAAAACAACAATTCTATAAACTGGAAATGAATACAAGGATTTGCATGGAAATTTTAAAACTTCCATCGCTGTAATATGTAAGATCTTAGATAATTTGGAATTTCATGAGAGATGTGTCTGGTCTTGACACTTGATATGGTTTGTTTGTTTGTTTTTTGGTTTGTTTATTTAAATATTAGTAATGTTTATTCATATATTAGCAGGAATCTTATTATTTATAACTCACAGTAATAATCTTAGGCCATTTTCTTTAGTTCTCAACTCCCTTTACCTAGTCATAAAGTCATAATTTGCTTGTTCATAATCATTATGGCTGAACAGGTTCAGTGTATATTATCGAACTTACCGTTTATCAATGAATAACTTAATCAAATGCATCTTGATGGAGATATCATGCTAGAGTAGAGCTACATATGTAAGGTCCTCCTTTAAATTGATCTCAACATTAGCTCATCTCAGTCTAATCTATAGCAAGTATACACATTTTAAATAGTTTGTTGTACCTTGACCAGGTGGATGTTCCCTGAACCGACACCGATTGACAGTGGCAAATCCCAGACGTGACACCATACTAACACTGTGACAGCAAGGCTTCGCTCTACACGCTTTAATAAACTGTTATATCAAATCCGGAAAACCTAACTAAATCTACCCAAGGCATAGCACGAGATTTGTATAGAGTAGCTCTTCTGAAATATGAATGGCACTGTTCACACATAGCTCTGGGTGGACAACACGAAGCTGATCATGCCCTATCATTTACGGAAGCCACTCGGGACAAGCACTACACGACATAGTCGGTAGGGCCCCACACAGCCTAGACTAGCAACGGTCACAACTACTCCAAGTTCCAACTCCTTCGTATTGGTGTACATTAGATAGGATTGTCACTGTGAAATAAATTACTTACTTATGAGTGATGATACGGGAGTTAAGATGTGGGATTTTCATCGTCTGCGCCGACAGGACAGAAGTATACGTCAATAAAGTAGGCTAAGGCACCTGACAATTTCCTAAAAGTCAGTGTGGCTCCGCGATCCAAAGCGAAGCCACATCGCCGACTGTCAGACGGCGAAAAATGTAAACATTGCTCCAAATCTGACAAACGACATGCTTTACTCTCCTTAAATTCCACTAGTTATATCAACTTGAGTATACATCCATGTATCAATGATCCAGGAGTATTAAAATTTGTCTCGGTTTCCACTAGATCACTTTTACTAAATATCAACACTTGGCACACATTCCGCAAAGTACACCTCTCCGCCATGACCTATCCGTGGCGCGAGTGTAGCCTGTGTTCCCCACTGTCATTTTCCCGACGGCGTATGTAAAGCGAAATCCTTTCACTCACCTCTGCATAGGCAACGTATTCCTTAATCAATATCCAATTTCATATCCTCATGTCCTGAATTTCTTTGGTATCCTTAAAATTAGGTATCGCCTCTCCCCAGTAAGTTGAAACAAAATGGCGGACGGACGTTGTTGGGCTCGGTACGTCATTTGCTAACAGCACATCCGGGGCTTTCCGATAACACCAAGGGTCGTAGGAGAACTATATTCCTAGTATACTTAGGCAGTATACTTGATTAAAATATACAAAATATATAGTTACTAACCATTTGCCTCCGGCTGATTAACGTGACTATGCAGTTTCATCCCACTAGTTGCTAGATGAATGCTAATTGAGGTGTCACAGCACTTTGGCAGCTGTGACGTCATATATCTACTTCTGACGTCACAACTTTTGATACAGTAGGCTAGGCATATGGTTTTTTTTAGTAGACACCTATACCCTGTACGTTCTGATTAATGTCATGAATGTAATAAGTTGAGGAGGTAAGAGTTTATTTCATGGAGCATCTAATTTTTATAGTATGGTGGCGAGGGTTTTCGGTAGGGAACGTTCATTAATTATGGTTTGGGGGGGGGGGGGGGTCAGTTTTTGGAACACCGGCAGGTAAAAAAATAGTTTTTATCCTACCCCTAATATAAAATCCCATAGGCTTAACATTGAGTTTCCGTATGCCACGATGACTGGCATACAGAGTTTTATATGCCACTAGTAGCATACAGAATTGTTATCACATAATATTCCAAAATCGAGAAGACAGGGTAGGATAAAATCAAAACCTGATTCGTTTTAATCTTAGCCACTGCATTCCACTCCTGGAGTTTGGGCTCCGGACCTCACTTGGCTTCGCCTCATGAAGTCACTATGCCATACTCCAGTCTTGGCATATGTTGTTACATATTTAGATTTAGATTTAGATAGGCCAAGATTTAAACTCATCCAGTTTTACAATAGTACCACATTGGAGTACTCCAGTGTGATGCGAGAATTGGTTACCCTGTGAAAATCTTGTTTTATCGCCCACTCAATACGCGCATGCGTCTGGACACGCTCTTCCGATCAGATTTAACGGACTATATTAGACATACTAGTTTTACCCTATAGAAGTTAGTTGGAAATATGTTTTATCTCTCCTATACTGTCAACTGGGGTTAGCCTACTTGAGACAGTTTTTGAGGTTTTTTGAAAATATCTTCTAAGTATTTAATGATAACACCTTTCTACATGTTTTAGATGAGTAGGCCTATAACACCACTGTAGACAGGATTTAATCTCTATTGCCAGTCATTTTCTCTGAAATTTCTGTTGAAAAGTTTGTCTGTCTCAAGTTACCCCATGTTGGGGTAACACCCTGGGGCAACTTGAGATGGAAACAATCTTGACCTTGGTCTTGCCTGGACATGCACATATGGGTGTGCATAGGGAAGATGATACACATTGACAAGGATCTTCGTTTAAGCCCTGTGAACCTGTCTTTTTTCAATAATTTTTTTACCCTGCCCTTTTGGTAATTTTTTTCTTTTGGAGGGGGAGGGTATCCTTTCTATTTTTCCAAACAGCACTTTTATTTTTATTGTTACATTCAGATTATAATCAATAGAATATGAAATCTTACATCTAAATAACACATTATTCACTAATTAGGCTTTTTCATTGATTTATGCTTCACATTTCATTTCTATCAGTTGTAAGCCTTAGCCCTACAATATTACTTTATTCAACTTTTACATGTATGTGTATGTTTATTCAAGTAGGCTAGTGCTACAGCCAACAGTTAACAATTGTTTCACTTCCATTGCTTATTGTTTACAGGGAACAGGAAGTGGCCCCTTTTCTCTATATGGCTGGCAATGATACCTATGATTTAGCTCAGATGAACCATGTCAATGTCAATAATTTATGGCATATTTAGGTAGGAACAGACTGTCTATGCTGGGACATGAAGTCTACTTCAACTTTCCTTCAGTCATCTGCTGCCCTTCCTATTGTCATTTTGACATAAAAAGCAGTTGCCCTACCTCATACTGAACCGAGAAAAAAGAACCCTCACAGTCTCTCTTGTGAACAAATTCTGATCTCTGCTTATCTTTTCATATTTTGTGGGGTTTTTTTTTAATGTTTTGGTGTGCCATTTACTCAATTCCTATTTAAAAGTATGACAAAAGGTGTTTTCCCCAAATTATTAAGCACAATTATTCATTGGGATAACTTGAGACACTGCCAAGTGTCTCAAGTTACAAAACATTTTTTTCAGAATTTGGATTTTCAATGGTATAGATTTGCCAGATAGGGGCATGATTTGGTATTGGTCTTGACAGCAATGCATTTTAATACAGTATAAATGCAACAGATTTGATTAGGTGTGCTAGTGGACACCACCAGCACTGAAGTTATCAAGTCTTCTAAATAAATATGTAAAAAAAAAAAAAGATTAAGAACACATTATCTCTTGATATAATTGACTCATAGACATAGCAGTCAGGTATAAATACACCATATCTATTCTACTTGCAGTGACTTTAAGTCATATATATAAAAAATCATTAAATAGTGACCGTTACATATTTTCATTGTTGAATCCAAAGTGTCTCAAGTTACCCCAGCTGTCTCAAGTAACCCCAGTTGGCGGTAATAGGCTCTTAAATGTCGTAAAATTACGTTATTACATTCATTATGACGTTCTTAATTTCGGCAAATTGCACTACAACTCCTAACAGAGATTACGCTAAATCCTGACAATCTAGGGAATCGCGCATCAATGAATTTCTCACTCTCCAATCGTTGACTTCAACACTGCACATGTTCGCACATGCACACAAGATACTAGTGGGCGATAAAACAAGATTTTCCCCTTTTCCCCCTTGGAATGCCAAAATTTTTGCCCCCCCCCCCCCCCATAGGAATAGAGTACTAGGAGCAAATAGTATGTTCATCATTAATGCAATTATAAATGTATAACAATTAAAAAGTTTGAGTTAGATTTAGCCTATGGATAGTTTTCTGTGACCCACCTGCACCCAGTCAACTTGCCATTTCTGTAACTGCCTATCAAGGATCCAAACACATCAAGCACCAGTGGGTCTTGAGGTATTTTGGTCAGTTGGGCATGCCTCGCAGAGACAGTGACACTGGCTCCCTGCTCTGTTCTCATTATCACAGTGTACAGCACACAGACAGTGAAGTGATAATTTGTATGCAGTATCCTGAAAGTCTATATGGACCCCTCTAAACTCTAGGTGATGTATATATAATGCGTGCAAGCATGCTCTAAAAAGCACAAGGGAGGCTAAACTGATGTGGCCTTTGACTGATAAGGCTTTCCTTCTTTACTTTAGAACAAATCCAGTTACATTCAGTCATTTGTCAAACTTTTGATCCAGCTCAATGGCTAAGTGGTAGAGGTGTTTACCTCAAGCATGGGAGGTCATGGGTTCAAACCCCGGTCAGGTTATACCAAAGACTTACACAATGGTACCGGAACCCACTGCTTATTTGGCTTAACACCTGCCATTAGAATTAGGAGATGGGGCTAGGGCCCGATTGGAAGAATGGCTGTAGCACTAAAAAAATTGCTTAAGAATGAGAGAGAAAAAAGAGAAAAGTATATGATAGTGGTCACATTTCTGATGGTACATAGGCTACTGATATGTGCAATATGTGATAACTGATATAATTGCTCTTTCGGAACACAGACTAGATCTTGTCATTTGTTAGTAGTATAAACACACTCTGCTCATCTGATGAGGAATAATCATCTTCTGAAGATATTTCTTGTATGAGTTATAGTGCTGCTCAGCTATTTCTTTAAAGTCTCACTACACAGAGTATATATATTAAGGTCTCACAACAGAGAGTATATATATAACACTCCTCCCTTTTTAGTTAGTTTTTTATATACCTTTGCAACTCAAAATAACAGGCAATACTCTGAAATGTCCCAGTAGATATAGGTAAAACTTGTCATGAAATAGCTTGCTTTTGCTTTCATTGATAGTCACAGAAACTAAACTTGTTGATACACATAATGTTAACTACATTCGCATTCTTTTAAACTCAATGTTTCTTTACCTGACTCATAACCATACTCAACAATTTATAAATTCAGTTTCTCTGGTGGTTTACTTATTCTGGTTGACTTCCAAAAAGTGGGAGTCAAAATTGGAGTTGTTTGGTTTAGTGTAGGAGGCAGAAGATTAGGTGTAGGAGGCACATTGCTGTCTTGCTGATTAGCCTTACAGTCAGTTGGTGAAATACTAGGGCTTGGCATGGCAGCAGGGCCTATGACCATCGGTGGTGGGTGTGCAATGGAAGTAGGTACTGGAGTAGCATCCACATCATTGCTGTTCTCATGATAATGTGGCTCGGTAGGTACTCGAGCACAAATGTGGTCAATGTGCTTTCCAAAGTTGTCCATCCTCAAGATGTACTGTATAGATAACAGGACTTAATTTTGATTCTAATGCTCCAGAGATCCATTGGGGCATACCAGCAAATTTCACTACCCATACTGCATCTCCAACATAGAACTCATCCTTGGTGGACTGGTGACTCTTAATTGCAGATGATTGTCTCTCTAGCACCTTCGCTGATACTGAAAGAAAGAAAGTAAGAAACATGGTTTTCGTTTCATCAAAAGTTCAGCTGGTGTTTGTCTAGTGGTGGTCTGTGGTGTGACTCTATAACTTGCTAGAAAACCATATACTCTATCTTCAAGTTCTAGAGAGTATGACTGTGTTTTTTTAGTCCCTCTTTGATTGTCTGGACAGCTCTCTCGGCTAAACCATTACTTGTTGGGTGATATGGTGATGTACATACATGCTTGATAGCATTCTGTTTACAAAAGTCTTGTAATTCCGAACTGGTGAAGCAGGTACTATTATCGCTGACAACCATAACCGGAAGACCATGAGTGGCAATAGTCTGTCTTAATTTGTTGATAGTTGCTTTAGAAGTGGATGTATTCATGACATGTGCATGAATGTATTTTGAATGTACATCCAGAATTACCAAAATCATTTTACCTTCAAAAGGGCCTGCATGGATTCTATGCCATGGTTTTCCCAGCCACTCCCATGGTTGTAGTTGGGAAGGTGGTGAAGACTTTGATTGGATATGATATTGTTGACATTCTTTCACTTTTTGTTCAGTGTCAGCATCAATTCCTGGCCACCAGACATAGCTAAAAGCCAAAGATTTCATTCTTACAATTCCTGGATGTGATTCATGTAGTTCCTCAAGAACTCTATCTCAGGCTTGAGGCGGAATAACAACTCTAGCACCCCACAATAGGCATCCTTGTTCAGAAGATAGTTCTTCCCTCCTGCGATAGCAAGAAGATATCTCTTTCTGCATAAGGCTAACCTTGCACAACATGCTGGTGTACTGATGATAGTATTGGGTCTTTAGCAGTCCAGGCAGCTACCTATGGTGCAGTTACCATGTTAGATCCAAGGGCCTCAAAAGAGAGTATGATCTATGCAGGCACAGGTACTGATGATGGGGGCATTGCTACCAGTAAACAACTGGTCCATCTGCACCAACACCATATGGCGATGCATCACAGCCCAAAATCAGGGGCAATGATGGATTGTATGGTACCAGAACCTGTGATGAAAGCAGCAGTTGTTTTGATTTGATGAAAGCTCGTTCTTGAACCAACTTCCTTCTGCAATAGTTGGATCAGGGATGCAAGCATGGAGTTAAGATCCTAAGGACTTTGTGATAATAATTCACTATCCCCAGGTAACTGCGAAGTTCACTCACATTTGTAGGTCTCGGAGCCTTCTGTAGTGCTTCTACCTTTTCTGTGGTCAGGTGGATTCCTTGAGCATCCACCTTGTGACCTAGATAGACACACTTCTCACCTCTTAGTCGAAGCCCTGCCTGCTGCAGTCGACCCAGTACAGTCATCAAGTTTTTATATGCCTCCTCCCTTGCCCTGCCTGACACCAAAATATCATCCAGATAGAATGCAACTATGGGTATACCCTGCAATAATTGTTCCAGGATTCTCTGAAAAATACCTGGTGCTGAAGATACCCCAAAATACCGATGCGTATACACTGGAATAAACGTTTGGTTGTATCGATTGTAGTGAGCTCACAAGATTCCACACTAAGGACTACTTGTTGGTATGCATGATTAAGATCCAGTTTCGAAAAGCACACACTTCCAGCTAGTTTCTGATACAAGTCATCGATGTTGGGAATTGGATACTTATCAACCTTAGGGGCTTTGTTTACAGTTAGTTTGTATTCCCCACATATACGCACTTCCCCATTTGGTTTCAAAATTGGAACAATAGGTGCATGCCAATATGCAAATTCAAACTTTTTGATAACACCATCACGTGCAAGACAATCTAACTCAGCTTCAGCTTTGTTTTTGAATGACCAAGGTATAGGCCTAGCTCGGAATTGTTATGGTTTAGCATCACGGTCAATGTACAGTATAGCTTCATAACCTTTCAACTTATCAAGGCCTGGTTTGAATAGTTCTGGAAACAACTTCTTGTAGTCTACCTCGGGGAGTGCAAGTACAGATGACCAATCCAATCATTACCTAGCAGACATGGTCTATACCCTTTATCTATCAATGCATCAAGTTATAATGACTGACCTGCATGCTGTACATTCATTGTCATGCAACCAAGTGGAAGAAGACTTGCACCTGAAAATACCAAAGTACAGGTAAGCTGGTTTTACATAACACCAGATTGACCAGTTTGACCTTTTTACTACCAGCTGTATTATATAGGTTATACTGATACTCAATATCATCATCTGGCTGCAATGCTGTTGCACCCTGTTCAGCCTGAACAAAGTTAGCTTCAGATTGCTTACACACATTACGAAAATGATTGAAACAAGTATATTTATGGCTTTTTTCCCCCATGCAGGACAGTCATTTTCTGATGAGGAGTGCCCCCACAACCAGGACACGATGTCTTCTTGTTAGAAGATCATGAAACTCACAGTTTTTAGATAGACTGATAAGTCTGGTATGAAACTGATCAATAATTTCATTTGCCTCTTGGTATGCTTGCCTAAACAGATAAATTTTGTACTCCTTGTTGTGCTTTGGTGCAAAGTAATCAGTGAGCCTAGTTATTGCAGTGGCAAACATTGTAGTTTCATCAATGCCTAGGGATATGGCAACATCCAATGCATCATCTGCCAAATGCATTATAAATACTGAAGTCTTTTTGTTTTCCTCAGTGATACTTTTGTATACCTGGAAATGAGGAAATTTTAAGATCCATCTCTCCCACCGCTTAGCCACAAACTCTAGAGGTTGTAATTGGATGGGTGGTAGAACAAAGTCACTAATTTTTTGCTAAATTCACAATTCACTCAAGAATGTCAGAACAATGTAGATTTGAGAGTACTGACCGTGTTGACCAGTTTACAACAACACACAAGTTGGATGGATCTACTTGGCTAGATCACAGATTGGTTTACTCAAACTGCACTACTGTCTCAATACAACTATAATGGTCCACAGAAATGTCTCAAAAGTTCTGCATGAATTATGGTATTGTCCAACTTTTTTTCTTTTCCATTTGGTACTGCTGACACAAGCTAGTACATTACCTTTGCTTGGGAGCACGGCTATAGAGTCGTTCTTCCATTCGGGCCCTTGCCCCTACTCATTCTAATGGTCGGTGTTAAACCGAATGGGCAGTGGGTACCATTTTTGTGTATGTATTTGGTATGACCCAGCCAGGGTTTGAATCTTCCAATATCTGGGAGCCTGTGTTCTACAGATGTTTAAAATCAGGTCTTCAGACCAGGTTTTGAACATCAGGGAAAACAGGAATCAGAAGACACAGGGTCACACTTATTTGAACAATGTTTCTATAAAACATAGATGATGATGATAACAAAGGTGAGAAATGATGAGTGGTACTAAGCATCACTGCCCGACCGTCCTAATGGACCGCATGACGGTGGCGACCTGGCCTCTTTCTCACCCACAGTACGATTGCAGCATTGGCTAAGAGACTGAACCTGGTCAGTCATGCACTGGAGACACAGACTCCCATCTTGTCCAACCAGAGGAGGAGGTGGCTGTTTTCGAGCCAGAGCCCAGCCCATCCGTAGGTCCTGCTCTGGTGGAGACCCTCCCGGAGATTCAGGGGGAGCTGGACCCTCAAATGACAGTGTCTACCTAGAGCAAGGAGGTTGCTGAGGAATCCACAGAAAGGAAGGAAGAGCAGGCCCCCGATCCTACCCCTAAGGAGCATGTGGGGCGGCCCCTGAAAGTGAAACATAGGGTACAACTGGTGAACTCTGTGGCAGCGAATAAGGAGTATGCTATACCCTTTGACGTGCTGAAATGGGCCCTTTCAAAGTGGGGTGATAAATCACTCGTCTGGGTCCTGCCCTCAGCCGGGGTTGGGATTTGAGTCAGGAGATGCAGTTGCCATGGTACAGTGAGACAAATACCATACTCTCCACCTTGAGCATGACCAAAAGGGGCCATCAATGAAGTATGCACACAGAATTTCTGAAAATTTGGACCCCCCACCTTCCCTCCCAGTCTTGTATGCAATAGAACAAAGGAAGAGCATACACAAAATATTCAAAATGTTTGGCACCCCCCCACCCCACCCTCAGTGCATATATACTTTATGAATGGCCCCATACCGACTCACTAATACAGACTGACCAACAACAACACCAACAGACCAATACTAATTGACTAAATGCTATACAGACGCCACTTCTGTGGACCCTGCGCCTCCAGATGCCACACTTCCAACTAACCAATCCTGACTGAATGTAACTGACTAACTGACTGGATGTCATTTTTTTAAAAAGGAAGAACCCTAAAACAAAGTCATATTGCATTCTCCTGGCTGTACCTGTATTGATCCCTACCCAATTCTCCTCATCAACCAAGATGGTGTACTTTTAATTCAAAAGAAGCATCTTCAGACCAACAAAAGTTGTCTAGCCAGAGCAGACAGAGGGAGAGGAAATAGACCCCACCGAGAAAGCTGATGACGAGATAATTGTGGTTGACTCTCCCCCTAGGGAGCTGCCTGTTGGAAGCTCACCACCACCAGAGATGAAGCTGGAACCAGAGGAGGAGGCGGCTAGTGTCGTCGTGCCAGAGCCCAGCCCATCTGCAGGTCCGGCTCCAGTGGAGACCCTCCTGGAGATTCAGGGGGAGCTGGACCCTCAAATGACACCGTCCACCTAAAGCAAGGAGGTGGCTGAAGCCACAGAAAGGAAAGAAGAGCAGGCCCCCAATCCTACCCCTAAGGAGCATGTGGGGTGACCCCAGAGAGTGAAACGTAGGGAACAACTGGTGAACTCTGTGGCAGCGAATAAGGAGTATGCTATACCCTTAGATGTGCTGAAATGGGCCCTCTCGAAATGGGATGGTGAATCACATGTCAGGGTCCTGCCCTCAGCCGGGGTTGGGGATTCGAGTCAGGAGATACAGTTGCCATGGTACAATGAGACAAATACCATACTCTCCATCTTTAGCATAACCAATAGGGGCCATCAATGAAATATATATGCAGAATTTCTGAAAATTTGGACCCCCCACCTTCCCTCTCAGTCTTGTACGCAATAGAACAAAGGAAGAGCATACACAAAATATCCAAAATGTATGACACCTCCCCACCCCACTCTCAGTGCGTAGATACTTTATGGATGACACCATACTGACTCACTAATACAGACTGACCAACAACAACACCAACAGACCAATACTAATTGACTAAATGCTATACAGACGCCACTTCTGCGGACACTGCACACTAACTAACCGATCCTGACTGAATGTAACTTACTGATTGACTGAATGTCAATAAAAAAGACCATGGAAGAACCCTAAAACAGAGTATTGATCCTTACCCACTCTCTTCATCAACCAAGATGGTGTTCTTTTAGTTAGAAAGAAGCATCTTCAGACCAACAAGCGTCTTCAGTAAAAGAAGGGTGATCCAAACATCTGGATGTTCCCATTGTAACGCAGAAGACACTGTAGAACACTTTTTCCTACACTGCCCTAAACTAGGCACCCTGTGGTAAAACATAGAACGATACCTGTCATTGTGATGCACCAACAAGCAATGTTAGATCCATTAGCGCAGTCATGGGAAGGTCACATTTATATAAATAATGAAATCGTGCTTTGGGGATAGTATAGGGGTATGATGTGAGGTATCAGGTATTAGGCAATCTACTAAACACCCGCTATATGTGGTTACTTCGATGGAATAATCCGCTTCTGAAGTATCCATTATTTATGGCAGGGGGCAGCCTTTTCCTAGTATTCCTGTGGTGGCCAACTTTATTTGTGTTGGGTCGGGGTAGGGGATCTTTTGTCTGCTCTTTTTTTAGGGACGAACTTTCTTTTCCCTCATTCTGCTTGGGGGTCAACGTTTTTCAGCTAAACAATGAGGGTTTGACTCGGTGATATCTGTAAGAAGTTTTGTGCAATGGTTTTTTACCTTGATAATGTGTCTAGCAACAGTGAGATCTGTAGGCAATCCAGTGTGAATGCATCCAGGTATCTCTTCTGAAAGTCGACAACAGAAGGCTACCCAGTTCCTTCATCACGATGTCTAGTTTTTGTCTCTTATCAATATGCTGCGTTCTCAGAGGCATAGGCACCTTTTTCAGCTTTCCCCGCTGATGGAATTTTCCCATCTTCTTCTGCATTGCTGGGTTTGGCTTTGCTTTACAATTCTGTAGAATCCTATACATTTCTTGTTCGGTTATCCCATAGGGATGGGGGGGGGGGGGGGGGGGGGGGTCCCCCGGGGGAGTGGGAGGGGGTCAAAATTGGTATTTTCTTGTCTTATACCGACTCATGTTATTGAAATTGCGCTCCTGCAATTAGTAATGAACGCTATACTCAGAAAATCTGACAACCCTATAATTTATTCTACCAAGAAAAAATTATTATTGGCCACCACTGTCCCCCCCCCCCCCCCCCAGTCACTATCGGTCTGCAAAATCTGAAAAGGGTATCTTTTAAGGAAAGAATTTACATTAATTACCTTAATAAAAGAAGGATGAACTGATGAATAAAGTTTTTTGGGGTATAGACAAACTTTAATCGGCATAGTCTTGAAAAGGGGATCATTTTGAGAAAGACTCCTCTAAATCACTAAAAAAAACTGGGATTTATCATTTTCAGAATTTTCGCGCGAAAAGGGGATAGAATCGTAAAACATATCTTGAAAAGGGTGTGCGTGCTTTCTAATATCACGTGCCCCAATTGCCCCAAGAGTGGGGGGTCTCGGTCCTGCCATACTGCAAATATTTCTAGTGTTTATTTCTATCGAAATGTTGGTCTATGGGTGTTCTACCTACCATAATGTGACACGGACTAATCAGCCTTTGGACTAATGAACCTTTAGGCGACTGGGCCATTGTAAATGAACCTTCGGACTAATGGGCCGTTGGAATGCACGTCTAGGGGTCTGAAATTGTAGTGGTCCAGTTGGGTCACATCATTTACATATAATCAGCATACATCAGTCATCCTGTGCATCAGATTGAGCAGGCAACAAGTCAAAACGCCTTGATTTCATACGTGAGGCTCAAGGTTTCATGGGGAATTTAAATCAATATGGACCCCGTGTATGCAGGAGAAGCAGTACATTCACTGCACCCTTACCGATTAATTGATATACAAATGTATACAGATTCTTGGGGGAACTCGAATAATCGGTACCGTTTACGTCGGCTAACGGAAAATGGCCTATAAGCCCTATGCCCATTTGCCAACAATATTGAGTAAATTGACCTGATTCATCTGCGAGGAAATCAACTCAGGAGTTTTGAGTTCGTCAGAAACGCCTTTGCTCAAAATTCGGACATCGATCGGTTGCTAACTTTGATTTTTTTTTTTTCACCAACATGATTCTGGGGAAAGGTCGGTCGGTGGTTGGTCAGTGGTGGCCGACAAATTCATCGGTAGCAATAGTGGAAACGGCCCTATACAGGTACACATTGGACCTTAAAAATAATTTAGTTTTTACTCTTGTGCAACAGCTGATGTACTACTGATGATTATAGTTATCCATTGGCAATCTCTAGAGCCCACAGAAGCCTGTTCCTCGTTCTTTAGAAATTTAGACGTACCTCGTACTTCGAAATTGGCACGTCTAAACACACCTAAATAACACGGAACACATTTCTTTCGGCTACTGTGACCCTGTCTCCATATATAAAGATTACACACCCTGGCTACGGATTTGCTGCTGCACTTCGTGCCCAGGAGGGTAAATCGCTACGTCATTTGTCGCTACTGCCCCCTGTTGATGAAGACTATAAACCGTATGGGAGTCTTTCAGTCATATGTTTAAGTATACCTGTATATTTATTATGGAAAACTGGTTTAGTACGCCGAGACTCTAGGTCGGATTTATAATTAAACCCGTACCAATGGCCGTACCAAGCGAGCTGTCAGCCATCAGTACGCTAGACCTTATTGGATATTATCAATTGCATTGAATACCAGAATGAGAAATCAGGTGCCATGATCCTGGTGCAGGGTGTTACTACAAGTCAGGCAGTGCTTGTTATTGCCTTGGCGTCACGACACGGCGTACGACGGTCGTGTCACAGTTGTGTGGTCGGGCCATCAGCTCAGTGCAGCCTTGGTAATGTAGCCTAAGTTCAGTGGATGTCGACCGCCACCGCCGTTTCCAAAATAGGTCACTGCCTGTTGAGTACATGAAGCAACCTGCTTGGCCACCATTTTGTTTTCGTCCGTTCAGGTTGGCTTCGACATGGTGTCTGGGTGTGTGGTGATCCACAGCGCTACACAACTGCTTCTGATTGATCTGCAAAACCATATTGTAGGTTTAGTCATTGAGATCTTTGGTATAATACAGACATGGGATTTACCCAGACTTTTCCGGATATCCGGATGTCGTTCTAACGCTTCTTGAGATCAGTATAAATCAGAGGAGAAATAAGCTGATTTGACACCAGAAATCCACTTAAGATAGCTAAAAATACGCGTCCCCGCAAGTATGGTACCCCTTTTCAGGATTTTTGTTGTTGCTATTTCCAAATTCCTGATAATATGAACATAGATCTCTACAATGTTAGATAGCAATCAGAGGGTACATGTATGTTGGTTAAGGCCTTTCTCCACTGTGCGATTGGGGAGGCTTGCGATCCTGTACCTCTGGAGGTACAGCATCGCAAGCGCGACGTTCCATATAGCTTGCGATCCTGGGCCCTGTTTTTTTTAGTCACGACCATTGTATGGCCAGGAAGGCCCAAGACCAACCAGCGATTTCACGACAGTTTGGACGATACAAGATGGCCGGTGTGCTATCGACGGTGTCGTAGTGCGCCACGGGAGATCGCCGCTAAAAGTGTCATACTTGGACAGTAAATGTCTAACTCACTGTGCGTATATAGAGGATTTTTTCACTTCCCGACGGAATTAAGCAATGAAATTTTAACACGAGTAAGGGATACATATAACCTATAATCGTACCAAATATAAAGAAAATCGGCCAAACCGTTCCGAAGATATCGGCGTTTGAATTTCGTCTGCTCTGGTGGCCAGTCACCCTCCCACCTCATGGTGCGCAGTGAATGTCGAGGTCGCTGCATAAATTAGCGGAGGCGTGGGGGGGAAAGTACACTGGCCACCAGAGCAGATGATTGCTATGACGAAATCCAAACGCCGATATCTTCGGGACGGTGTGGCCGATTTTCTTCATATTTGGTACGATTATAGGATATATGTATACCTTACTCATGTTCAAATTCCATCGCTTAATTCCTAGGGGAAGGGAAGTTGCCCATTCTGTACGACATGTCCATAGATGTCTTAGGTCTAAGACAGTTTGGGAGACAAATTCACCCACGTGACCTTACATGTCTCCTGACTATAGCACACCTCAGACCACCCTAAGTCTCTTAGAGCAGTGATAGTTAACCGACCCCCTAAACTATCGCGACTATAGTACACTGGGTCGTCACTAAAAAACAGGGCCCTGGTACTGCAGGTACCTCAGATCGCAAAGTAAAGATGATTCTGCGTGGAGACAGCCCCGCTTGTGACTGGAGCGCTTGCGATCCTAGGTACATAAGTCTCAGACTGGGTGTACCGGTGCGCCAAGTCTCAGGCTAGCGGGAGACCTGCTGTCTCCACTGTGCGTTTTGCTGCGTTGCGATCCTGAGACTGGGCTTTAAGGCAAGGTGCTAGTCCCTCTATCTGATAGGGGCCTACTGCAACATCATATCAATCCTTACCCTGGGCATCCATAATGATATACACCTTTATCATATACCTACGCAGTATATCTGATAATTACGTACTGTTGCTCCATATGCAGTATAAAATGTGTACTGAACTGTGTACTACACTGTTTTGGGTCACACGTTGAACAATCGGCAGTGTGGGCTTTCACACTGACGTGTCTTTAATGGCGGTATATGATAAGATTCTATTAATTTTGGGTATAAATATATATATGCTATATGCAATATATGCTAGTTCATGCTACAAAACTCTATGGAAAATGATGTTATTTAAGGAACGAGGCCCCAGGCGCAGTTCCATAAAACTAGGAGCAAATAGTATGTCCATCATTGATGAATGAGCATGCAATGAATAAATATTAAAAGGGTTGGGTGATACTATTCTGTAACCCACTTGCACCCAGTCGACTTGCCATTTCTGTAACTGCCTATGATCTAGGATCCAAGCATATCAAACACCACTGGGTCTCGAGGTATTTTGGTCTTGAGTGATTAGTCATGGTCTGCTGGGCATGCCTCAAAGCCCCTAAGACACTGGCTCTTTGCTCCAGTCTCAGTATCACAGCGTAGATAGTGAAGGGATAGTGTTTAGAGCGTGCTTGCACACAATATATTCATCGCATAGAGGTTAGGGAAGTCCCATATAGACTTCCAGGGTTCTACATAAAAGCTATCCCTTCAGCTATTCACTTTGATATTGAGAACAGAGCAGGGAGCCGGGGGGGGGGGGGGGGGGCAAGGCACACCTGCAACTACATATACCTGGGAAAATAACCAGAGGTTCATAGCCGCGAAGCCCCTTTGGTTGGGCACAGATCATAGGATTTTTTTGGTGGACTTACTTCCCTTGTTGAATGACACTAATGCTAGGTTTACACCATCATCCCGGCAGTCCTGGCAATGGATTTTAGGAGAAACCTAGCTCGACTTGTACTTCCTAAGTCCTAAATTTCTGACTGTAAAAAAATCTGCCACGGCAGTCCTGGCAATTCCCCGTGGCGTTCGAGGGTGGGGACTACCGTAAGTGGTCTTAATTGGACTTAGGACGTCTTAGGTCGTCGGGATTGTGAATCCTAAGTCGACTTGGATTACGGATGACATTAGCCTGATTAGGCCTATGGGGACATAGGTCATCCTAGGTCGTCCTAGGTGGTTGGGATATTCATTGAACTTCCAACAGTCACAGGCAGAGAATACATTGAATAAGATACATGCTAACCACCGGAGAAGGTGAACAACTGTAAACGGTTGTAAACAGGAAAGTTTGATGAATGTTTTCTTATTCATTCTATCTTTTTTTTTATTAAACCTATACACTTTTGTTTTAAAATAGTGAACTATGGCAAGGAACACAAGTATTTTATATCATATATATAGATATATATATATATGTAGGCATGTCAATGGGAAACTGCCGTAATCAGCCTTAAGTTGTCAGGCCCGGCAATCTTAACTCGACTTAAATTGATAGGATATTTGGGGCCGAGCTGAGAATTTTATTTTTTTTTAAAACCCTATCTGGTCGGGACTGCCATAAGTTGACTTATTTCACAAAGGGTAAAGGCACAGGGGAGGCTAAACTGGTGTGGCCTTTTCCCTATAATGCTTTCCTTCTTTACCATAGAACAAAACCAGTTACATTCAGTCATTTGTCAAAATTTTTACCAATCTCGGTGGTTAAGTGGTGTTCACCTCAAGCATGAGAGGTCATGGGTTCAAACCCCAGTCAGGTTATACCAAAGACCCTCACAAAAATGGTACTCACTGCTCATCTGCTTAACACCTGCCAGTAGATTGAGGAGTAGGGGGCTAGGGCCCAGGTGGAAGAATGGCTGTACCACCAAATTTGGTGATTGTACACCCAATATTCCCTTCATAAAAATTGCCTAGAAATGAAAAGAAAGAAACAAGTAGCAAATAAACATCTGTTGTTGACAGAACAGCCCCCATGTAAAAAGATGGGGGAGCCTGGAGGAGGACTGAAACACATACCATGTGGAGGCCAGTTTCAATCTCAGTCATTGCACCATCTGGAGTCACCCCTGGTGGAGAGGTGCTAGCAGTTGCAACACTGGCAACTAATAGCGGATGATGTCAGCCCATAGGTATTCCTTGGCCAGTTATACAGGTGAGTCCTTGGAGAGTCTATATATGAGACTCATTGAGAGGTTCCTGTGTCCTGCTTTTAACATATCAATTTGAATCATGTATATTATTTGAGTGATGAATTTACCTTGCAACTGACAGTGACATTTTTTAAATCGTTGCTGTAAAAAGTATAGGGTAGTGGTCACACTTCCGATGTTACATACTGATATGTGTAATAA
This sequence comes from Alentia gelatinosa, assembly GCA_950022655.1. Classification (NCBI taxonomy): domain Eukaryota; kingdom Metazoa; phylum Annelida; class Polychaeta; order Phyllodocida; family Polynoidae; genus Alentia; species Alentia gelatinosa. The sequence goes on from OX465581.1 coordinate 105,205,079, forward strand.
CTGAATATTCAGATAGTTGCACTTCTGAGACGAGATGATCTGAAGTGCTCACAATTCATTAATTGAACCAAAATCCTTCTGAGCAAGTAATTATAACTTAACATTGGTGAAAATCGTCTAAAATAACCCCTAAGAATTAAGTTCAAACAGGCTCTCTATAATTCTATATTAAGTAAAAACACTCAGTGCAGCTAATGTGGGGTCCAAGAGACCGGACGAAAATGAAAAAGGTGTGTCCTCAGATTCTGAAGCTCTCTCCTGGTTTCCCTATCCATGCATATAAAAAATTATCTGCAGATTATTTGACATCGAATTGAATTATAAACCACTGTGTTCAACAAAGTGCCTGGTGAGTCTACATACAAAGTACCGTATTGACCCCTATTTACCCTGGCGGTGCACCACGTGGTAAACTGCAAACGGGTGAGTCACTATCTACTGATGTTTTCTCGTCTTTGTCTCGTCGCTGACGAGACTACCTCCTGAAAGCCGCCACAAGGTGGCGCGCGGCATCCGTCATGTGACCTAAATCTGTCCAGTCACGATGCACCTCTTTGTCTCTGTCAAAGGTGCTTAGTTCCTGGTGCATTGGTGCCCTGGATGAAATGGTGAGTATCATGTGGTTGGTGCGTATTGACCTGTTGATTGACGAAATAAAACTAAGGGTTTCCATTATTCATTCACTTTCAAGAGGCAACAGAGGCTGCATTTAGATATTTAGTTATTATCGTTGTAATGATAAATCCAGTGAAACTTGCATTTAGATGAGGTCACTTTTTCCCTATAACTGCAATATCAACGTAATAGAAGGAGCCAATAGAGTTTCCCTCACAGACCGATAAGCGCAGGGCTCGTACGTTGCAGTTGCTTACAACACTTAATGATGACTAATCACTTAGAATAAATTATCAAAACGGTACTGACAGAAATGCGTAAAGAAGTGCCTTACTGAATCAAGGCATATCAGACAATTAAAACCAATGCCACTTTTCTGAAAGTTAGATGTCAAGGTGTTGTAGAACACATATCTAATTTAAAAAGTGGGAGTCACCTTGCTAGTTTTTGATCTACAGATTGATATCATGATGATATTATAAAAGGATTTAGAGGGATTTTAACAAGTTTAATTTCATACAATAAAACCCTTGTCATTTTCTTCAAACCTTTAAAGACTATAGCTAATGGCGGAGTACTATAGATTTAAGTTTTTAAAACTATAGGTCACCATCCTTGTTTTCGGAGGAATTGAGGGAAACTCTATCTTTCAGTAATGGCCTATCTAATTCAATCAAATGTCAGTTTACATGATTTATCCTTGCTTGATTTACTCCATATTATGTTATACTTCACTCATTTAGCATTAGAGTAAGTCAAAAGAACCATATTGAATTGATAATTGCCGGTAGTTGAAAATATCCAGGTGGCGCCACTATGTATTGTAGGATATGCCTTTAATAAAACCATGGATCTTCCATATTTTGATTATGGTGACCTGTTGTATGATCCACTACTGGACTCAATGATTACTAAATTGCAAAGGATCCAAAGACTGTCTCGCCGACAACCTATCATATCATATACGCAACTACATGTACACCCAAAGCCAAAATTCTAACTTTTTTACCAATGTAAATGTAAACCGTACCTGACTTTATGACGGCCCTGTGTTCAAAGTCGAAAAGCCTAATCTGGAACACTATAAAAAGAACACCATATATAGAGAAAGTAGCTCTTGTAAACATGGAACAGTCTACTGGCATTGAACTGCTACATAAACCCAGCGAGGGACCCATAGCGCAAAACAGTCAGAGTGAGTTACAAGTTATGGTGCATATAAACAGTTTTGAAAACAAGTAAAAAGAACTACATGCTGTAAACAGGTTATTATTACTTTTAATTGCTTTGAACTTTATGTGTTTATTGGGCCGTCAACCTGGATCCACATTTTATGGCTCGAGCCTGTATCATAATCATATGTATAGTTGTAACCCTGTACAAATAAATGTTTATATACTTAAAGTGAAACACACTTTTAAGTTGACATGGAACTAGCACTAATACCAGCTGATAAGCTGAAGCCTGTACTCTAGTATGAATAAAGGATTAAAAAATACAACAGCAAAAACATATATAGCAGAAAATCATGAGTTGTAAAAGTCTGTCTTAGCTTGTTGATACTTGCTTTAGAAGTAGATGTTCATGATATGTGCATCAATATATTTTGAAAGTGCATACACAATACCCAGGATCAAAAGGGCCTGCATAGTCAACATGGATTCTATACGATATTTTGTATTTGGTTGTATCTGTTGCAGTGAGCTCAAGAGATTCCTGACTAAGGACTATTTGCTGGTACACATGACTAAGATCCAGGGGGCCGTTTAATATTGAGAAGTGAGAAGGATAAGGACAATGGTAGGAGAATTCATGAGAGGATAATGACTAGGATGGGAGAGTAAATGCATTGAATAAGTGTTGTCCATATGCTATTCTCCTGACCTCAATCCTTCAGAAGGACAGGTCCTATGCAAGCCTTCCTGTTATTGGTTCTCTTATGTATCTGCCCTGGGCACTGGTGGGGCTGCCAAGTTAAGATCAGTGTAAATCAGATGATCTGAGGTTCAAACCCCAGAAAAGCTCAATTTTGTTTATTTCTTTTTCAATTTAAAAAACTTCTATTCAAATTATTAAATGCTTTCTGTACATTTAGTATCATGTGACCGAATAGAAAAAGACATGTACATGTAAGTTGGTTTTACATACACATTTTCTTTTGAATAATGCTTTTATTCCACATTCTGTTACATTAACAGTTCTTCCATGTGGAGCACTAGTACCAGTACTCCTTGCAGCAACACAAATGCGAGGTATAAGTAGATGAATACTAATGGTATGAAAAGTTGTATTTATACATCTAGATCAAATTATCCTTATATGTCTTTTTACTTTCTGCTTTCTGCGGGTATCGGGTATTCCATAAGGCAACACCCCGATATTTCGGTGACTGCTTATGTGACTCGTTTTGGGATCTGTACCCTAAAAAACGCATTTTTTATCAACTCTAGTGCCTTGCGTTCTGTGATCTAATTGTTCGTTACCCTGCGACATCTTGTACATCCGGGTCAGTAAGTGATTCTCTCGTCTCTTCATTACTCTTCTGATTGAGCACCATTCAATATCGTCAACCCAGAAACTGTATCATTCTCTATGCTTATAGCAACACCATTTAGATTACACATACCATATACAGTTTGAGATTTTTTCTACCAGCTGTATGACATAGATTGTACTGTTTGACATAGATTGTACTGTTTGACATAGATTGTACTGATATCTGATATCATCATCAGGCTGTGATGCAGTTGCCTGTTGTTTAGTGTAAACAAAGATAGTACCAAATTATTCACACTTTATGAAAAGATTGAACCGTAAACATTTATGGTCTTTCCTTCCCCAACGTGGGACAGTCATTTGCCCTTTTCTGATGACGAGTACCCCCGCAACCAGCACACAATGACCTCTTGTTTGAAGATGATTCTTCAGACTTTGGTGCATACTTTCTATTTATGCCTCGTCCCTGTGACATCTACTGCCTTGAGAACGCTTTCTTGACCTTCAACACAGCCTTCGCTGCAGTAGTGGTCATTGCAATAGGCATGGATTGGGCCATCACTTTACCTTATCTACTTGTTGATTCTACAGCACAGGCAAATTTCATGAGGGCTGTCTGCTGCATATCTGTTTCATGAAGCCCTTTTTCGAAAACCTTCTCCATCCAGCACCTCTGAATAATCTTGGATTTGACGAGGATCACGTGGAGGGTACTACTACAACAAATAGGGACTATGCAAATGCCCTAAAAAGGAACTTGACCAACAAACCATTCAGAAATGCCTAACGGACTTTTGAGTCAGTGAAAAAGACTCTCCAAACAAACTGTGTTAACGTTAGAAACAAGCTAAGGTCTAAGATAGCGGCCATTGTTCGGACCGCACCCACAAACGGTGAAGGGAAAAACAAAAACCTAGAAAGGTATAAGGTTAAGAGGATAAGTGACCAAAAGAGATCACAAGGGCATACATACAAGAGTGTTGCAACAAACAACAGGTTTGAAATGTTGAACAATGACAACATCGAGTTTCTAGATGTAAGTGAAACAGAAAACGTGGTAGAAAACAACCAAAGCAAAAACAATCGAGTTCCTAGCGATAAGAAAACTGTTACAAATAGTGATGTTCCGCAAAATAAAACCATTGAAAGTTATGTTGACAAATGTTGTTCTTCCACTACGATAGAGAAACAACCAGGAAAAGGGAGGAAGCCTAAACGAAAAAATAAACAAGGTAAAAAGAACGAAAAGATAAACGACATGGACCCATCCACTATGGATGGTAAGACGGGAAAGGGAGCCAAAAGTGGGAAAAACGTCAAAAGAAATGAGAAAATAATGAAAACGGGAAAAGGGACAATAGCCGAAAAAGAACAAATAAACGTTGAAGAACCTAAAAACATTGTAAACCTATCATCTAAAGTTCTAACAAAAGACGAAAACGATATACTGTCCAAGGGCCTTAATTTTTGCCCGACACAATTGGGTCGAAATGAGGGAGATAGGAAAATTTAATTAGATAAGTTCCATTGAAAACTCCGAATAAACCAGTTTTTTTAAACTCAACAACCCGAAACGAAGAAGCCTTTTCCTGTGAAAACACAGAACCCCCAACCACTCACAGGTAAGTCGACGCCAAGGCCCATAGGTGCCGGGTATTTCAATGATGAACTTCATAGAAAACTCAGGGGAGAGTCAAACTGGAGACCTCCGACAGGCTCTCAAAATCTAGAGGGTTTTATATCGATCAACGAAATCGAACTGAACAAATGCATGGAAAAGAGGACCACAAGATCAAACATCGATCCAACACAAAGGAAGGCACTCAAGAGCCTGGCCAAAGATGAAACAATAACAATAAAACCAGCGGATAAGGGAGGAGCGATAGTGATACTAAACACAACAGACTACATAAAGGAGGCAAAACGTCAACTGGAGGATACCAACACATATAAAGCACTGGACTCAGACCCGACAAGTGAAATACACCAACGAATGGAAGGAAAAAATAACAGAAATGATGGAAAATGGCGAACTAAGCCAAAAAATGGCCGGAAGCTTGAGGACGATGAAGCCTAGATCGCCACATGTTTACTTCTTACCCAAAATACACAAGGAGACCAGACCACCACCAGGGAGACCAGTGGTGTCATCAAACAGCTGTGCCACAGAAAAGATTTCAACTTTTGTAGATGCTTTCCTAAAACCCCTAGTTCCGAAAATAGAATCATATATAAAGGACACCAACGATTTCATACGGAAAATAGAGGACATCCAGGACTTACCAGATGACTCACTACTCGTAACACTAGACGTGAGTTCCCTCTATACAAACATCCCCAACGACGAGGGGCTAGTAGCCATCAGACAAAAACTAGACAAGGAAAGGGACAAGAGACTAAACCCAAGCAATGATTCCATTGTGGACCTACTGGAGATGGTACTAAAAAACAATAACATCCAGTTCAATAACAAACATTACATACAAATAGGAGGCACGGCCATGGGAACGAGACTGGCCCTATCTTATGCCAATCTATACATGGAAAGAATAGAAAAACACATACTGAAACAAGGTGGGAAAAAGCCAGAGGTATGGTATAGATACATAGACGACATCTTCGCAATTTGGACACACGGTAGGAGTGAATTAGACAAATGGATAACCAATCTAAATACCCTACACCATAGCATCAAGTTCACAGCGGAAATAGCGACAGATGAGATATCCTTCCTGGACACGAAGGTACAAAGAGACAGAACCACAAAAAGTCTATATACAGACCTCTACACGAAACCGACAGATACCAACACATACCTCAGATACGAATCAGCACACCCACCCGCGACAAAGAAAAGCCTGCCATACTCCCAATTCCTAAGACTACAACGAATCTGCAAACGCGAAGACGACTATGAAAGACAATGCAAAGCAAAAATAAGCAACTTTACGAACAAAGGGTACCCACTAGAAATAATCATGGACGGAAAAAGAAAAGCAGACCAACAGAGACGAGGAGACCTACTACAGAATACGAACACCACGAGGACCAAAAAGAAAAGAGATGAGAACAATGTAATCCTAGTCACAACCTACAAACCGGGAGACGACAGAGTGAAAAGGGTGATAAACAAGAACTGGGACCTGTTGGCGAAGTCAATAACAACCAAGAAAATCCACCAAAAACAAATAAGAATTGGATATAAACGCCCAAAAATTATAAAGGATTACCTAGTGAGAGCCAGGACTAATTACCAAGACACCAAAGAACCAACCGAACAAACGCAACCAGGACCAAAAAAAGAAAACACACGTGACAACAAATGCAAGAAGGCAAATTGCATATACTGCGAAGCCATAGACATGGGTGGAGAAATCAAATCAAAATCCACAAATCGAAGCCACAAAACAAAATGGAATGTAACCTGCAACAGTTCAAACATAATCTACTGCCTTGAATGCAAAAGGTGTGGCATACAATATGTAGGTCAAACCAAACGCAAAATCAAGGAGAGAGTAAGGGAACATCTGAACTGCATAAGAAAGAACAAAAAACAAAATGATGTACCGACACATTTCAACAAGGCAGACCATCAAGGGACGGAAGATGTAAAGGTATACATCCTGGACTTCATCTACAGACATCCCGACTGCAAAGAAGCACAAAGACTACGAAACAAAATAGAATTCAATTGGATACACCGATTGAAAACACAATCACCGGAAGGGCTCAACACTCTAGACAAAAGGTATGGATAGCAGACCCAAACTCAACAACAATGCCACGTCAAAATTTTTTTTCCAACGAACGTGCCATGGCATGTAAGAACGAAAAAGTTTTTCAAAACCTAGTGAACTAGTAAGGTCGACCTGGACGACTATAAACAGAGAGAAACCAAGGACCAAGGGGTTCCAGTCCTTTTGCCCTGAAACACGAGCCGGGGGAATAAAGAACACAAAAGAAAGAGACATACATAACAAACCATGCCGCACCGTACCTGATGAGACACCATCGGAGGGTCGAAACCACGAATAAAAACAAATAACTTCCCAAACGCCAAAATATCGAAAACAAAAAAGGAAAATAAAAAGATTAAAAAAAACCAACAACCCATAGAAATTACGAATACGAAAATATAACCAAAGTGCCAACCACAAAACTAGAAAAGTAAAGAAAAGTAGTGAGAAAAAAGACTAAAAAGCAGCATACCAAAAAGAGAAAAAGGAGAAGAACAAGACAGGGACAAAAACTCCCACAGTCTTAAAAATACAAACCACAGAAAAGGAAAAAACAAAGTAGATCAACTTCAACTCTCTACTCATACACCAAGGAGAAGAAAGGACACAAAACTATCAAAAACAAAAATTGGCACATAAGGAAAACTCGGGGTTGGGACAACAAGTACTCACCATGGGAGGAACCAATGGGAAGCAACGAAACAGGGCTGGAATGCGGGGACGCGCAATAGCGTGATCACCCTACCCGTTTCTCTCTATTCGTGGTCGTACAGCGGAATGGAATAGATCATCTGCCGCGTTTTTCACATTTTAATCTTGGATTTGATGTCAGCTTTAACATCATGAAACTCACAGTTTTTAGCCTGATAAGTCTGGTATAAAACTGATCAATTGTCTCATTTGCTTATTGACTTTCCTAAACAGATAAACTCTGTGTCCCTTGGTATGCTTTGGTGCAAAGAGCTCAATCAGTCTAGTTCTTGCAGTGGCATACATTCTAGTTTCATCATTGCTTAGGGGATGTGGCAACATCAAATGCATAATTCCCCAAATGCAGTATCAAAACTGATGTATTTTTATTTTCATCACTGTACACCCAGAAATAAGGAAATTTCAAGAGCCATCTCAAAAAGCAAAGTTCTTGAAAGAATTCAAAAGAATGATAAAGAACAAATACTCAGAATATGATTTGCACTAGGATTTTTGCCAAATGAACAATTCACTCAGGAATGTTCCATAATGTTGATGTGATAGTACTGACGGTAATGACCAGTTTACCACAACACAAAAGTTGGCTAGATCTACTTGGCTAGATCCAGAGTGTGATAGTCTGAAATGGTAAGTAAATTGTAGTTATGTGAGTGACCAAATGAGTATCACAGATTTATTTACTCAAACTGTGCTACTATCTCCATTCAAGTAATGGTTCACAACGATGTCTCAAAGATCCTGTATGAAATATGGGGTTGTCGAACTTATTTCCCTTCCCTTTCGTCCTGCTGACATGACTAGTACATCACCTCTGCTTGGAAGCACATGATGAGCAATCTACAGTGTAAGTGTCGGAGTTTGCAGAATTGTCTTTTTATTTCCCTATTGCCAGAGAAGCCAGTCCCAATATAAAGTCCATGTAGGTTCATCTAACTCATCGTCGCCATTTATGTGGTGTATTATGGTGACTTATTATGGCTTTGATCATAAAGACAGCAACAACTTCCAAGTGCTCTTCATGATCATTCACTGATGAGTTCCACTTATTTATTCTAGGTCTCACAATATATAGTAATCAATATTTGGTCAGTAGAGATATCCATTCTCATTTTATCTCAAAACTTAGTTGCATTAATGCATTCTTTAGTAGAAACATAGCTGACCATTATTTTAGAATACAAGCGCATGCATCTGCAGGAATACTGCAGGGACATTTCCTTAGCAAAGAGTAAAAAAGGTTTTGTAACAACATAGAAAGAGCAAAGTGAAAATATGTGAGTGATAATAAGGGCATGAATTGGAAAATTTCAAACGAGTGAGAATCTAGGCTAGAAACCCGCGTCAGTAAGATGTGAGTTCGAACTAGAGTTCTGGTAAGAGCTGGAAAAAAATATAAGACCACACTGAGCTAATATGTATGGCACCGAATCATTTAGTAGGTTCTGTCAATTGATAAAGTATATCAATACACATGGGTGCATGGTTCAATGTGATTCATGCGAAATCTTAATTATTTCAGAAAAGATTGAAAAGAAGCAATGCTTGGTCCCTATATCAATATCATACCTTCATCTCTCTTCTCCGGGAGTTGCTGTACACGCGTTCATATAGATTTGACGTCAACCATCAATGAAAGGTTTCCACCCAGATAACAACATGCTATCTAAATTATGAAACATACATTAGCTCACCGGTCAATGAGATATATGATGTGCACATTTCTATGGCTATTGTTTATACAGATATCAAGAGATGAATGCGATGGCTGAAGGACCGACAACTATCAACATCTTGGGTTCATGTCTTTATGCGATTCCCGAGTAGAGTTTTCCCCGCCATAACAGGCGAGGCTCTTAACGACCGCTACTACGTACCCATGCATGGCGTTCTGGCTTCCGATTATATCGCCATGTGGAGCCGCCGGTACCTGGCCATAAAAAGAACGGTTCAGTGTAGATCACGTCTGCTGCTCGGATACACGCCGGAATCAGTAGTGGAGAACCCAGCTCTGGTGACGGATTTTGGCCAGCGTATTATTTCTTTTATCGTAGATTAAATCATCAGCTTCTGATGAATTACCCTTGTCTCGTATGGGTTTTGCTATTTTTCTACCCTGCTCGGAGAAGACACAATGTGAAGCAGGATTCACACAGTTTGACTAACGTACGTGAGACACCTTTCCCCTAGTCTCAGTTATTTCTCCTGTGTTACAAAATGCCTATGGCACGGTACTTTTGCTAGTCTCAAGGAAAAATGGCGAATTTGATTCACATGGAAAAACATACCTGATACATGGACTCCGACTTAGGCCTAGTTCCAGTGAAGAATGACCATGGTACTCAGTGTGTTTTTGCGCTCCTGTTTTTTGCCGCAGAGCATGCCGGTACAAAAAAACACCCTCCTAATACGCTACGACGGAATACGATGCCGTAAAATTGACCTCCTGATGGGCTACGATGTCGGCGACAACGGCGGCTGGTTTGGCCGACGTTGTAGCCCGTTGGAAGGTTAAAGCCTTGCGTCCACCTATTACGATAAAAATTTAAATCTACCGATATGGCACCGATACAAAAAGCAAATATCGGAGACATATCGGGAAGGTGCAAAATCGTAGACATCTGTCTGGACATACCAATTCACCATGCATTGTCAGGGGTAGACCACCATTTTTCATCGGTGCCTAATCGCAGAGACGTGGTCAACTGCCCCGATATGAGGTGACCTTCTGAAGCGATTTTGATTTTGTATCGGAAGGTCCATCGTAGACCATATCGGAGCCATATCGTAGTAGGTGGACGCCGGGCTTAATTGTACCGGGTCATAGTTGGGGGGGGGGGGGGGGGGGGGGGGGAGGCTCTCTTACTGTTGGCAACCTAGTTTCAGTAAGAACCTTGAGGGTTATGAAATTTCATTCTTTTGACCAGTTTTTAAGCGTTACCGGACAAAAGACATAGGCCACCCAGACTGAATGATTTGTGAGTTTATGAAATCCTTGTTTAAAGAACGTTAGTTATTGGCATTCGGCATACCCGAGGATTTGTTACTCCAAGAGTCGGGTTCCACCCAATAAATGACTAAAGACTGAACATGACTTCCTCTTATAACTAGTATCTGTTCAAATAGAATTGTTCCATTGGAGTCAAATGACCTTGTAAAGAATTATATAGTTTATTACTCACTAAACCTGTTCAGTCAAATCTTTTTTATTGCAATGTAACTGAATTGTATGATCAATAAATAAAGGCATTGCTCGTTATGAAAAAAATATATATATTTGTAAATAAAGCCCTCTAGTTTGTAAGGGAAGGGTGCATACTAATCCTCTACATGATGGGCTACAATAATGATCCTCCATCAAAACTATTAAACCTAAGAATAAATTCCTGTTGTATTAGAGCATGGCGAGCTTTTTGGAATATACCACTCTATCTTGGGCAAAATTACCTTGTACCAACTACTATGTCGTCAAATTAGACCATTCATACATTTTGTTATACATGTCTGGTGGTCGCCGCCTGGCCTTACGTCGGAAGGTCTACTTCCGGAACACTAGTACCCTGGCGATATCCCACCCTTTGTGCTATTACGTAGGTCGGTTCGGTTTTCGGAAAGTATGAGCTAACCTAGTCACACACAACACAACTTCACATCTTTAAATAAATTGGAATGTTTATTTATTACTTCCCGAAGTGATCTATGCAGATCACTTCCACAAGTACAGTACCCCAGCACAACGTGCCAGGTAATGCTGGAGAGGCTTATCTGAAAGACTCGCCTAACCACAAGGGAGGTTCTGAGAACCCGCCTGCCAAAGTGAGGGCCCAAGGGTCTGCTCCTGTAGAGAGACGCGCAAGGACAACCTGTCGACTCGCTGTGAATGCAGAGTATATATACCCAGTGTTATGTAATCCCGGCCCCCGCCCTGCCACTTTCGTGTGCGGCGTTGCCCGGAATCACTTTACAGCGAGCAACGGACAAACACTGCTGGATCCCTGCCCCACTACACATGTTATCATTCTATATTTTGTTTTTTATGAACAATCCCTCCCTGAATATATACATGAAGAGTGAGGCTAGGGCGAAGTTTTAGTGCAATGGAATAGACAACCTATGGTCCAGACTCGGTTGTCGGTGTTTCCCCCATGGCTGTAGAAAGTTACAGCTCCTTGAGGAAAACCACTTCCTGTTGATACGGTAATGTGATAAATTCTTGCAAAAAAAGTGTAATGTCCTTTGCCCATACTATAATACAGTTCACAGTGTAGCATTAAGGTAGACCATAATTGTCATTTCGATAGGGCAATAGAAGCGGTCCAGCATTCTCTATAGTAAATTTTAGGTACAATTGTAAAGTGCATTTCCTACCAATGAGATAAACATAAACTATTTTCTGATATGAGAGATGTTGAAATTAAAAAGATCTTTGTGGGCCAACAAACTACACTATTGAAGGTGGTTTCTAGAAGCAATATATATCAAAATTATCCTTGAACAGGAAAGTTCCAAAAGCGGAATAATTGTACTCCTTATATAGTAGACTTATATCATTTACTGTTTATGTCGTACTGGTAAAGATATCTATTTTTGTACAATGTCACATTTACCATGGATCGTCTATAGTTGGACCTTCTAATCCAAATAAGCCAAAGGGCTTCACTCGATTCAACAAATCTGATTGATTAACAATCTCTATTACTATACATATCCTAATTATGGAATAATGTTGTCTATAATACGAATGAATCATCCAAATGGTGAGGGGACAAGGCTAAATTTTCTTTCCCCCCCCCCCCCCCCCCCACGCCCCCAACTGGCATTTTCTTTCACCCTTGACGATGTTTTGGCTGGCCCACTTTTAGATGTGCCGGTACATAAAAATAACACAAGTGGGTATTTGGTCACAATCTACCAGTTATTTTATATGTCATATAAAAGTATCTATATCATAGGTATTTCCCGTTTATGTGTTCCTGCATCAAGATTAGCTACTTTATCGATCCACAGCTGACGAAAAGCAGGTATTGTACAGGTTCAAGACTTAATACGGGGGAAAAAATTTATGACGAAGGATGAAATTGAGGAAATTCATAATGTCAAATGAAATGAACAACCTTGGCTAAAACTACGGAGAAACATCCCCTGGTTGAGTAGCGTGTCCTTTGAAGATTTTAAGACAGAATCCATGTGTCTCATGATTCATGACCATGGAGGTGGCTCCTTTAATGCTATGACCTGTAATTATAAAAAGATATATAACTTCCTGTTGGCAAAGGATAAGACGGTTTCCCCTGGTATGAACTGCTGGAAGGACACAGCGAATTGTAAGAAATTTTCAGATAAAGAATGGACAACAGTTTATGCATATCAGGCCCAATCCTTCTTCTTCAAGATTATTCACAATGTAATTCCTCCTAATTCTTTTCTAGTTCAAGATTAAGGTTTTATCTACATCAGTTTGTTCTTACTGTAACAAAACTGACTCAATGATTCACTTTTTTTTATGAATGTCTGAAAGTGTTGGTATTTTGGAGATAACTAAGAAATTGGTTGGAAATTTGTGCTGACTTTAAATAGAAACTAGATCCGATTGATCTGATGCTTGGCACTAAGAACAAAGGTAAACAGGCAGATATACTGCACCTAGTCTGTCTCCATGCAAAATTTTATATATATCGACATATATTGTTCTATAACAGCAACTTATCTGTTCATGCATGGAGGAGGGAATTCCGTAATAGTTTGTATGTAGAAAAATATATCTGCGAACTGCTAGGTAAAAAGGAGCGATTTACAAAATGGAATAAAATGTTGGAGGCAATGATGTAAATAGGGGAGCTATCTAGTATGAAGAAGGAACCTTGTACTTTTGCAAGGGTGTTATGTCATGTGCAACACAGTGTCGGGAGGGTATCTGTTAAGGGGGGCGGGGATTTTACTCTATATAGTCATCTTATCTCACCTACACACTCTTCCTGTCTTGTAGCTGTTGATGTGATGTTTGGCAATGTTTTGTGCCTAAACGTGTGTTGTTTTATGTTTTTATGGTCTTTGTATGTATATGTATTATTGTCCATCCATAGATCAGTCTGTCTCGTCAGGTCCTCCTCCATAATTTGTGATTTTCTATAAAATACAGATTTGAGATTCTTGAAGTTACACGTAATGACAAGAAAGGAACATTTATTAAAGGAGAGGAGGGCTCTATTTCACTAATTTACACACACAAAATGGAATTGTCTTCCCCCCAAAAAAAATATAAGCAGATAATAAGTGGTATTCATGTTTGGAGGTTTTCTAAGTGTACGCCTCATGTAACTGACTTGTACCTTGTCTAAGAAATAAAAGCTGCCGTGAAAAAAAAAGATTAGTCAATTGGAGTGATGGGCATGGTCGGAATGGTCACTCCCTGAAGCTAGTACCTCTGCAAAGGAATGCCATACACTGCGCAAAAACCCCAAGATATTTCATATATACGCTACCATGTAAATGTATGCTTACAATGTATATTGACTTGTTTTTATATGTATATATCCACATTTCATGCCAGCGTGTGCTGCGTATGCAAATATGTTTTTCCATGTATATGGAAGCGTAATGGTTGTTTTTGCCGCCAAGCGCATATGAGAAGAAATATTCTGCGCACAACATGTATACGCTGGTCATATACAAATCATATGTTTGGTTTATACATGTATGTATACTGATAAGAAATAAAGAAGGTTTGCCACCCAACCACCCTGCCCCAGCTCCCCTGCTTCAGTTTCTGACCAATACTCTGTGCTGTAGTGTGGGTAGAGTACCCCTCTCCCCAACTCCTCCCCCCTCCCCAACCTCTCCCAAGCTCCCCACAGCCTCCCCCCAGTGTGTGTGGACAGGTGACACCAAGTTATCTGCCTACACACATTATCAGAGTATTGTCTATGGGTGGGTGGGCACATGGCTGGTGCAGACGGGTTGAAAGAGGCGGGTGTGAAAGCGGCATCAGCCGCAGATGTGTTGGTGGCAGCGGCAATGGTGGTGAAGTTGGCAGTGGCTGTGTGGTGGCAGTTATGTACACATGGCAGTAGGGTAATATCAGATCAAATCTTGTGTTATATATACAGTACTGGAATCGTAGCCTCAGAAAATTGGTGTTTTGCAAGTAAAAACTATTAAAAATCAGTTGAAAACGAGAGAACACTGGGTTTATCATATACAATTAATGAATTGATACTCAATCAAGGTTAAGAATGATTTTATAATAAAAATTGATAGTATAACATTGTACTTTCCATAAACTACAGACTTGGATGGTTAATGGCAGTGGCGTCCCGTAGGTGCAGGGATTGGAATTATTGGAGAGTGGCATAAATACAACAGTATCAGGCGTATATATGACATATATATGACTGCAACTTGGACACTTATATGTGTCTATAGACGAAGCATATATATGATGGAAAATAGGACTAACTTATTTATGATAAATCATAGCTATATATATACCAGACTTATACATTTGTAAATTAGGGGTTTTTGCACTGTGATGGGACTTACATGCGCATTTAATACTATGAATCTATCAGAATACATGTAGTTGTTTTCAAACTGCACGAAAAACACTCAACTGTAGCACCTAACACAAAAAAGGCAGTAAACTGATGACCAAATCAGCCTACTCGAGATCCGTACTTTTTTTCAGAAATTTCAGAATGAATTGTGCATAGGTTTGTTGCATGGTTGGCCTTAATGAAAATGGTTTTCATAAGGGAGGAGTGACATCGGGGCCATTGTTCAGGCATATCCAAGAACATAAGAACATATCCATGTTAACGGCAGCGTGTTTTCTTTGATGCAGGCAAGGTATTTGATTGCATTAATCAAACATTACTGCTTGCCAAATTCAGGTATGCCAAAAAATACAATCTTATGCTATTGAAGGTATAGTTTCGGCAGTAAATGATGCTAATTTTAGAGTGCCACAGAGGTCCATGCTGGGCCTATTGTTTTTGTAATTTGTTCGCCAATGATCTATGTAATGAGACCTGTACCCATGGCAGGTCAGTATGTCAGCGTCCTTATATATACTACAATGAGATTGGTATATTATTTTATGAATTCATAACTTGATTGCCTCAGCTTGTGGTTTGATTCGCCCTTCTTAATAGCATTTCTTTTTATGAGCAAAAATATGTTAGATACATGCTGATATTATGTGATTATCTGATTTTAATCAATTCATCATTTCATTGTTAAAGACAATTTGTGTAAATCGTTAAGAAAGACATCAGTGGGTAAGACTGAAAGCAGAATGGAATAAGTTGCTCAATAGTGTATTAGAAATGGAGTGTGAATTATGAATTATATTATTTAAGAACATGCTGGTTTGGTACTCTACCAATAATCAGTTTAACTTATCCGATGGTTTTGTATTATCGAGGACTACGGATACCTCTATTTGTAGATACAACTATTTGGGAGTTGTATCAAATAGCAAATTAAGGTTTGTTATTAGAACAATTCTTGTATTTTTCTCCTTGGCCTGGATTGACTAATGTGTTGTTCAATTCAGTATGGGATAACCTTTCGGGGTTATTTTTCGGAAAGAAAATTTCGTGTTGGCCGCCACGTCCAGCTAAGATTGTTATTAGAACAATGTGCTGTCTGTGTGCGGCCTTTGAGGGATTTTTTTGTCACTGTGAGTCAACAGTGCGTAGGTCAAGTACAACGCTTGCATAATCTTGCAAAATCAAGGACTGCAGTCTATATTTAGTCAACATCTGCATACTGCAACATTGAGGAGCTTCATCAGAGTAGAGGGAAGCAACACTTACCTTTTGTGTCTAAGTTGTCACAGAGGGAAGATTTACTACACAGGAGAGAGAGATGAGACGTGGCGAAAAAAATGAAATTTGGTAACTACAATTTTAGTAGGGGTATAGCACTCTGGAATGAGTTAGGAACTAACATCCAGCTAGCAACTAGCAAGGATTCTTTAAAATCACTGTTGTCGTAGTATGTCGGCTGCAAATGCTGGAAGAGATGCTGCTTAATCAACACTCTTTGTTCTACCTGATTCTGCTCATTTACATTATCAGCATCATTATGTATTCATGATGTTACATAACACAATACACATGGGTGAGCCACTGTGAAAGGTAATTGTTCATGAGAAGAACTGTATTATGTCAAATTCATGAATAAATAATGATTTTTCTAAACCAAATTTTTAAAAGAAGTATATGTCTCAGTGGTGGAGAGAGGGTATGACACCAAGGTGGGGCCTATAACATTTGCATGAGAGCCTCGTCACTCCTCAGATCTAGTCTAGCTCCAGCTAGTATGACATCCTTTATCTTCCATCAGCATCCATTCTGGCCCTTTTCACAAAACACGGGGAAGAGGGCAGAATTAAACTTCTTGATCACCAGCTGAATCATAATATCAGTAATTATGCTTTATGGTACCGATCCCTCTTGATATCAAATCAAAATATGAGATACAAATAATTGTATCCTCTTTTACCCAGAACTTTAAGTCGATAGTTCCCTGGTCCAACTCAAATCAAGTTCAGTAATATTGCTTGTAGAGACGAATCACCGGTTGCCAAGGCAACGCCGGCCAAGGGAATGGATCGGCAGAACACAGGGGGCTTAACGTTGCTTTGGCCAGCCTCGCTCTCACAAACAGGAACTAGGATATTTCAAGATGGCGACCATGGAGAGAGTCACATCACAGTCTAGCAAAGGCAGAAGGTAAAGGGAAGAAAGAAAATCAAAACAGGTCACTATCTTTTCCCCACAGATTATCCATGGCTTCAGAATTACCAAATTTCCGAGTGAATATTGTTTCTATTCCCTTTTACAAGACCAAAATTGCTCAAACCAATCGGTGACCTGAGGTGTCTGAAGACCAAATAATCTTAGCAAGAAGAAGGATGTTTGCAAAAAGATTCTTTAATACATATCACATTCTTACATGTAGGTTAGAATAGTCTGCCTTCGCATGCATCTATTTAGTGCAAAATACACCTTCCTCATCATCACAAATAGACATTTAGCGATGTAGAAAGGGCTACTTTCTTTTATTTGACATAAATTCATCCCCTGGGTAATCTTCCATTTTATTGTACTTAACGATTACTATCGAGAAAATTCATCCTGGATAGAAGTTCTGAAATATTTGGCAACCTTCTTGATTGCAATGCCCAGAAATAAAAAGATAATGGTAAATCTCGCAGACGCCCTCAACCATTTTCCCTTTACTGGGGTTTTAGATCAATAGTCCTTTAGTCCTGTAGTCAATGCCAGTCCTCTAGTCCTATACAATGCGGGTCTACTGAATTTTACGTATCTCCTAATGGTATGTTGTTCTTGGAGGGTTCAATAAATGAGAGCATATATAGATTAGTTTTGGAGCTCTTTCCATTTCAAATTAATCTTCATAATCACTTATTTAGCATAGAGCCCAGCGTTTTGGACCTCAATCAACTGTTTGTAACCTGGAATAGGTTATCTATAGTTCCATCTTATAGGATGAAAGCATGTGAATCAGAATTCTGAGCCTGGTAATATGCTGAGCTCATATGACGAACCTTATGTCAAAGCATAATGTTTTGGAACATCATTCCGCTTATGAAGGAGATAACTAGCACAGAGAAAACTGTTGGATTACATTAAACGCATATTTTGCTGTTCTGTTCCCGAAAGGTGAAGGTTGTCAGTTTGTAGCTACAGGAAGGTCATAACAGGGTCAAGGCCAGGTCGTGACTTCACCAGGCCATCCTGACCTGGACAAAACCAGCAACACTCTCCAACCCTCTGTACAGAGGTTAGTTTTTCACCATCGTTAACTATTCTGGTTGGAGAGTGATCCTAGCTGAAGCCAGTGTAATTCGTCAGGGTTCCCCAGACGTAGCCCAGTACACACCAACACAGGGCTCTCCATGCCTGCACACCAGTAGGCTGTCTGTATTGATGTTTAGTAGGTACGCTGTGTGTGGATGCAAAGATGGCTGCCATATTGGTGGCCAACACCATGGCAACTGCATTGATAGTAGTGTGATAACTGTCATTATGGTGTTTTCGTACTTCACGTCTAATAAAGCGAGGAATATGCAAATCTTGTATTAACCTGATCTTTGATATAGAAGCAAAGGTATTCATGCAGACAATAGAAGTAGATTTAGAAATGAGGGGAATTAACAGAATCTGATTTCACCAATGAGGCCTTATTACTGAAGAAGAGAAATAAAGTATCTGTAGAACAACAATATATGGTGGATTTCTGCTGGATATGGCATGCAGGATGGCATGCAGGGTAAAGGTTTACACAGATGCATATGGATAGGTTTATGTAAACTGGATATCAGTATAGCGACTATTCCACTCCTAACTTTACAGTCAAAGCAAAATATACACCCGGTTTTGGTAGAGAATGTTTTGTCAGCCTTGGCATTTTGCCAATATCCTTTTCCATGTGCTGTCGAATTACCACAAGGCCGTAGTCGGCGAGCATTCTGATGTGTTTTGGTTCATAACATACTCAGATTTTGAGACACTTCAATAATTCAAATGATCTCAGCAATTCCTTTACAGCGCTACAGATATATATATATATATATATATATATATATATATATATATATATATATATATATATATATATATATATATATATATATATATCCTGAGCAGTATAGTAAAAAGATTTCTACATATCATATGATTTAAAGCCACTCATTATTGATTAAGTGCATGATTTTCGATAGTTCACACTTTGCCCTATACTTATCTTTCCTCAAATATTGGACTGTACCAATGCACGAATATATGATTCAGATAAGCCAGTGGTTCTGTGTTAGTGGAAAGGTATATATATGTGTCCTTGACATGGAGCAAGTGGCAGTTACATGGCCTTGACCTGGTAACAGCGCACACCCAGCTCCTAGCTCAGCATAGGGACACTGGGTATCCTTCACCTCATTAATAATGTACCACTTGCCATCCATGTGGTGCAGGAGCAGTGGCCCTGTCAGCAGGGTATGGCCACCCAGCATGCTGCTTGAGATATCATTGTATCAGAGTATCATTGACTAAGCACAGGTGTCAGAGCACTTTGAAGGTAGAAAAATTGCTGACTTTTTCTCACAGAGTGAAAAGCCGGACATTGACATTGGCCTGTTTCACCGTACTATGAATCTGACACTGTCGGACGTTTGCCAAATATGATATAACGTACAAATCCACAGGCGCATTCCATGCCTGATGTTGGATGGCAGTCATGTAGGTGAGGGGGCAGGCACCCAACAAGAGCTTATTTATTAACATTGTAGTGGTACAAAGGCAGTGAGGCCACTGTTGTGGCCATACCATGAGCTCAGTGGAGCAGGCTACAAAGTCATTGTTAAGGACGTGTTCCACCAAGCTTACTGAATGGCACCGTATAACCACTGTCAGGCAGATTTTTAGTATTCACAAGGGTGGTAGATTAGGTCACAGCTCACCGGGGGTGGCCATATGCCAGCTGCACAGCCAACGGCCGGCAAAACCTGATAAGATAAGTCATACCTGTTACAAGCCAGCAGCGCCTATACGGCTGTTGTGCAGCATCAGCCTTGTGAGTTGGTATACCATCAAAGCATAATTGGCGGAAGCAGGATGCTATCCAAATCCTATTCAGTGGAACACACCCTTTATATACCAAAAAGTCTGACTTTGACATTTTTCCACAGTGAAAAGTCAAGGCTTAGCCATTGTTACACGTTAAATAGTCAGACTTTTTCCATGCTGAACAAATCGAGACTTTATCATTGCTACATGATAAAAAGTCAGATATTGACAGTCTGACGCACTGGAAAGGCAAAGTTTTGCCATTTTATACACTGGAAATTCAAGACTTAACCATTGTTATATGCTACAGGAATAGTTCAAGTCTGTAACCAGTCTTCTACAAAAACAGACTTGAACATTTTCAAATACAAAAAGATCATTAGTTGGATTTCTGAATTCCACTGTTTTTACCGTTGATTTAGTAAAATTGAAGCTGCTGACTTTTTAAGGGCCAAAAAATAAGTATTTGTGGGGGTGGGGCGGAGGGACGCCCCCACCCCCCACTCTTTTGACACAACTGCCCAGACAGGGGATAAGTACTATCGTAAAACCGGATGAGTTTTAATCTGGACCCCTGTATGTGACGACTGGAGTTTGGCGTAGTGATATCCGGAGCCAAAACTCCAGGAGTCGCATACGGGAGCCCAGATTAAAACGAATAAGGTTTTGATTTTATCCTACCCCCTGTGAACGATATTTTTATGTGAGGATAGTAACAAAAAAACACGATCAAAACTTTCTGAAGTCCTCCATATAGCTCTCCTTGCTGCTCTGAAGGTGCTTGGAAATACTTTCAGCTGCTGACCTCTGATTGGTCCATTTTTTGTACGCTCCTAGGAGCGATTTTTTATCCCTATGGGATTTTATATTAGGGGTAGGATAAAGTGTATTACAGGCAGGGACAGTAACCTTGACATTGTGTCTAACCTCTGTTTTTTTTTCAGTTTCTTTATTGTTGCATTCATTTCATGCATAGTCTCCATAGTTTGTGTTACAAGGAGTTTCGTTAGCATTAGATAAAACATTTTCTTGGCATTGTATCTAGACTTGACATTGCATCTAACCTTGACATTGTATTCAGGCTTGACATCTTAATGTAGTGTACGACTGCTTTTATAATCAACTGGCAGTCATTAATCTTCTTCTTCTGTCTGAGTTGGTGAGAATGGGCTGACACAGGCAAGAAGTACCTACATGTACTTGAAATCAGCTGCTGTCTTCCAATGACATCTTTTTCCAGAATTCTAGTGACTGCTGGCAACTATTCACAATACAGTAGATATTTTATTGGGGCTGTACATCACAGTATAAGCTGAAGCTAGCTCATCCACATTTGAACACATGTATACACATCACTGTGTGTGTGTGTGCCTTACTTATTAATGCGAAACACAACACTATGAAGGGCTTCAACAAGGGTTTTCTTTTTGTTCAGTTATTTGAGGCAAAATACATAAGATATCATTGAATATTTTCATACTTCCTAATCTCATCAATATCAGTCAGTGTGTGGTGTCACACTGTGTGTGTGTGGCTTACATATTAATGCGAAACACAACACTATGAAGGGTTTCAACAAGAGTTTTCTTTTTGTTCAGTTATTTGAGGCAAAATACATAAGATATCATTGAATATTTCCATACTTCCTAATCTCATCAATATCAGTCAGTGTGTGGTGTCACTCAACTAGGAACCAACGATATTTTCATCATTGATGAATGAGCGTGATATTAAAAAACACATAAAAAGGTTTGGGTTTTATCCAGTCTGTAGGTAATTTACTGTAACCTACTTGGCAACAAACTACAACTGCTTTTGGAGGGTCCAAATGCGTAAAGCACCAGTGGTCAGGTACTTCAGCTTGTAGTGATCAGTCATGGTCAGCTGGCCCCTCCTCTGTGAGACTACAATACTGGCCCTTTGCATCCTACCAATGTCACAGTGTTGGTATGCAGATAGTGAAGGGATGGTTGAGCATGGGAAACACGCCAGCTCCAATGCCTAGGTCAGAGAGAGGTCATATAGGCTTTCAGCGTACTGCAACATCTATCCCTTTACCGTCTGTCTGCCAACTCTGTGACATTGGTAGGGTACAAAGGACCAGTATCTTAGTGTCTCCTTAAATCAACGCTCATTTGTCAATGATGAAAATACCATAGCTCCTAGCTGTTTTCAGCACGTTGAACGTCTGTTTAACGTATCCCTGACCTAGGCACGTTCCCCATGCATTTGAAATGCATCATACTGTCATGACCTATTTTTTAACCATCTTTCATGCAGCAGTTGGCAACAAGGTCGTTGAGTAGAGGGCTCCACCAACGAGTATCTATACTCGTTGCTCCCTACGAAGACTCACTGTATACCCTTTAATGGTATTATTCAACCGGTCTGCTATATTCCCCAGCAATTTTCAATGATATAGAATCTACTATTAAGAATATAGCAGTTCCAAATTTATTCTTCGAAGCAATCATTTCACTTCGTGTTTCTCTTCGAGATTCGAATCTATGATACAAGAAACAGCAGTGATATATCACGCTGATAAGAACAGATACTACATTTTGATCTTAAATATTGCGACATCAAAGTGTTACACTGAATTAGTTATTTGGTTTTTTGAAAAAATATCATATTGTTACTCTCTTCATGCATTGAGCACATTCAACCATACCAAACCCTCTTCTTTCTGTGCCACATTATACTCATTTCAGAGCCGCCTTATTTCCTAATGTTTTTTTAGCTCTGTCTATATATTCATAATTCTGCCCAATATGCTCTATATTTCTACATTCTTTCAGATTAAGTGACAGAATTAAAAGAAAACCAACAGGAGCATCATAGAATTTATAGCTTCTAGGGCTGTGATTTGTCTTCTCAATTTTAACTCCAGATTAATACTGATGAACGATACCAAAAATTCTATCTATGGAAGTTGTGCAATAGTAAAGATTTTGTCAGTGCCCCCGGGACACATGATTCCCATAGGGTGCATGCCCAAAGTATGATTAGATCAGAAGGACCTTGCTAGTTAGTATAAACAGTTCTGCACCAGGAGGACTGGTCGGCTCTCAATGTTGTATGCATGATATAATCGCTAAGTTCTTTATGGAGGCACCCTATATATTAGTAATACAAGTTGGTATTCAATAAACATATATATCCAGGTAGTTTTGTACCACTACTAGCCCTTTCCTTACTAATGATGCCATAATGGCATTCCCCAGCCACAGGCGAATAATGCATTATTTGAAATTTTGCAATTTAGGCTCATAGTTCATGAAATACTCAATGATGCACCAAAATTTCTACACAAAATATGGCTCTAGATATAACCAATATAATTATTGAATTGATTGCCATAGTATCACAAATCACGTCACATGACACCAATTTCTAAATTTGGTGCTCACCCTTACTGTACATACACGTGAGCTGCGGTCGCCTTCCACTTTAATTCTGTAGTTGCCATCATTTCTGAAAAATAAATTACTTTCCTTTCATGATAGTTATAACCTGGCTATCATGGCAGACATTACTTTCCCTCAATTTTATCTATAGATCTCGTTGGAATCCTGGCTTAGTTCCTTTCCTTTTACCTGACTTCTGAGTCTCACCTGGCTTTATTGAAACAATTAATCATTTTGATAATTTGTCCTTTCTGAATCCTCCCAGGTTTTAATGATTTGCTGTTAACCAACAAGTCCCTGCATGTATGTGCTATAAATCTGGAACAACTGAAATTCATCTTTCTACAGTCCAGATTGGTAATCTACGATATTTTAAACCATTTTCTGCAAGAAGGCACATTCAATACACAATATTACCATGATTTCGATCTGAGTGGCCGTATTCTCCGCATAGTTGACGCGTAGTAAAAGTCCGAGCGATAGTGAGGAGTATTACGTAGTGTCAACTACAAGGAGAATACGGCCACACAGATCGAAATCATGGTAATGTTGTATTTATTGCTCGCCTTCCGAGTAGTTATTAGAAAAAAAAATCTTGTATATAATTAGAAATTAGACCCTAGCACCGTGCTTTGTTTGTATGAATTAGTTCCTGTAATGCCCGAAAAGCCGAATTCTCCTAGGAGATTCCAGAGGTCCGTTTTTTCTACTCAGTAGCGATCTGTAGGCTCCATAGGCTTAGTATGGAGACTCTATATTCGGTGGGTTATAAATACATAATCAGTCAGCTCCAATATCAAGTAATGCTATTATTCTGATTATATCAATGCCTTAATCTAAACGGTTTTAGTTTTTGGCTCTGCACTGGCGACACTGAGCTTCATGCTGCTCCTGTCCCTTTCAAAGCATCTGCATCTCTCTCAATGGCAACCCACAAGGTATTTTGTAGCAGTCTTCGGGAATCATGTTGAGGCTGTTGATATCAAGGGCATCGCACACTCTGAGATTTTTCCTGGAATTTTCCTCCTTTTATACTGTGAAATAGATCTTAACCATGGGTGAATGGAAGTTCTTTTATGGCTATACAAAATCTAGAGGATATTAAATTATATTATTGTGCATTATGTTGCAGGAGATTATTTGCTCTATCTGTCCTGACAAATACACTTGTAAAAATCATTATTCAGAGAAAAATATATGTAATGTTTTGTCAGACGTTATATTAATGTTTATATTTCAATTATCATCTGTATCTATGAGGAGAAAAGAAATATTTATATGGACACATATGCTTATACTATACAGATCACAACTAAGGATAGGCAATCATATCTATCTCATGACTAAATCTCCAGGGGAAAAATAGTTGAAGGGCTGGGAAGGGCTGAGAGGTACAATGGCGGCTCTCCCAGCGGGAGGTTGCGTCCAAAAGAGATGTATCTCAATGAAGAATATGAAACATGCATCATTTGAAAATCTCAAGGAAAAGTCGGCGACAAACTCAAAAACAGCGGGCAGGGGGAAAGGGTTGAAAAGGGGGTGGTAAATCTCAAGGAAACCCGTGCACACCTTGAGATATTGTATCGGAAAAATATCGCAAGGGGGGTTTTGCATCGACTTTTCCCATAAAAAAGGAAAAAGTCGCAAAGTTTGCGATACCCTTTAGGATCAGGTGGTTTCATCGAACTAGACCCCTCTTTAGTTTTTCTGATGTAACAGTATTTGGGCATACTATTGTTGGCAGTTTGAAGGGCTTGTCTCCTCTCACCTCTGAGACTCTCTTCATATTGTAGCAAAGTCTTAGTGTCCTTTCCAACCACAATCAAACGATCCGGGTGGTCAGGATCAGAGTTTCAGAGATGACAGGTTTCCTCTTTTCCAAGGAAATGCTTGCACCCATCTCAGATAAAACAATATTCCTTTTCTTTGTAAAACAATGAGTAAATTGGGTCTCGTTCACACCAATAAACAGTGGCTCAAATATCCCTAAACTCCCCAGCCAGATTGCACAAATGATGTCCTTGGAACCATGTTTTCTCTGAGACAGCAAATTGTACATGAAAAGCACAATATTTCCACATTTTTCTTGAGCCTAAATGACATCCCTGGAATGCAATTTAGTGAACAAACCACAGATTTTGGAGGCTGACCTGCTTCTGTATTCCCACTAGAATTTGCATCAGGGGAAACACGAGAGACACATGTTTTCCCTTTCTTTATGATTTATTTACTTAATCTTCTTATCACCGAGAAAGGGTTAAGACCCCCATCAGCAAGTCCTTTGAGATATTCATTATTTTCACTAAATCATTCTTTAGATCAATTTTATTCGTGGTTAGGATTCAAAATGAAAGCCTAAAGGATTGTGAGTGATTTTTTGCAAATATTGCCATTTTAGCGCTCAGCTGAGGTCAGGGTTGCAATACAGCATTGGTGTCCCGTTACCATGCCACTGTTCTAATCGCGTTACCATTCTTACCCTGATTTCCACTTTACTGTTATAACCGCGTTACATCCTAACCCTGTTAACGCATTACCGCATTAGTGTTGCCATGGTAACATTACCGCGTTACCGTTCTAACTCCGTTACTACGTTACTGGTCTAATAGTATTACTATTCTAACCCTGCTTACCATATACCGATACCGCATTAAAGCCATATCGGACAATTTGCCTTCCAAATTAAAACCCATATCAATATCCTGAAAATTGAATATGATGATCTCCTAGTGTTGTAGAATCCTACGTCTCCTGCGCAGTCTCCTAGAACTTCTCACAGATTTCCTGCGTAAATCAGTCAAATGCAAAGTGGTTTAATATACCTATTGCGTTTGGTCAAACTCGATGATATGTTATATTTCACCCATTGGATATTTGGATAAGTCAAAGCAACTGGTTTTAATCGATAATTGTCGGTATTTGAAAATCACCAGGTGGCGTCACTGTGTATGGTATGATATGCCTTTAACATTTCATTAAGCAGAACTGTCTTTAGAAACATATTTTGAACCACTACGCCACGAGTTTGGATGCGTAGTAATCGTCACGAGGCATAGCCGAGTGATGGTACGGAGCATCCAAACGAGTGAGCGTAGTGGTTCAAAATATGTTTCGAAAGCGGTTCTGTTTTTATCTCACCCCCAACACGGACCTTACAGTCGATTTTAAGCAATAATATAATCATGTATTGAATTGTTCAAACAATAGCGTCGGAACTATTGTTGCTGCAGCTGCGGTTCAAACAATGGCGCCAGAACTATTTTCTTTTCCGCGACGTTCATTGGTCGCACCATACATAGATTCTCCGCCACTGCAATGGCAGAGAATTGACACTCTACGTAGGTGAGCGT
Organism: Alentia gelatinosa; assembly: GCA_950022655.1. Classification (NCBI taxonomy): domain Eukaryota; kingdom Metazoa; phylum Annelida; class Polychaeta; order Phyllodocida; family Polynoidae; genus Alentia; species Alentia gelatinosa. Next base: position 105,231,985 of record OX465581.1, read on the forward strand.
GGCGTATTTTATTTCAACGTTAACTCAATGGCACAACCTGTACCAGGGGTGGGATAAACCCCGTTACTGCATTACCATTCTAACCGCATTACATCCTAACCCTGTTAACGCATAACCGCATTAGCATTGCCATGGTGACGTTACCGCAGTACTGTTCTAACACTGTAGAACGTTTGAAGCTGATCCACCAAGATGCACCAATACCCAGTAAACACAAATACTTAAGGGAGAATTTACGTAAATATTTACGTAGAAAGAACATAGAAATGTTAAGGTTTACGTACGTCTGTAGAACGTTTGGTAGTTTTACGCAAATTCATGTAGTTTAACTAATTTATCAGTTCAGAAACCTAAATCATTTTGATCTATGTAAATATATCGACAGGTATATGGTAGGTAATTCTATTTATCTCACCCCAATATTTTTTCTCCATAGACTTAACATTGGGAACTCGTATCTAACGCCCATTAGATATTTAGGAAAAATATCCAATGGGGGATTATGTCGCACATTATAGCCCATTAATCCATGTTAAGGGTGAGATAAATTCAGAAACCCATTCGAGTTTAGTGTCAGAGCTCGATCCCATCTCGTTTGAATCACTATGTAATTCACGCGGCTTCGCCTTGTGAATTACTACATGATTCAAACTCGATGGGATACGAGCTCAGACCCTAAACTCTCATAGGTTTCCTTTATAGTATTTCAGAAATCTACATCATTATAAGAATATATGGTCGATTCTCACGAAAGTGGTGCAATTCATGAAAAAATCAAGTTCAATGTATCCTATCAGTCAATGTTTCATTCAAAAGTAGCCAAATTGTAGTTTTTAAGGTAAATTTTTGTCACTAATCTCAAATAGGGACAAAGTTACAGGCAAGTGAATTAAAAAACACAAGCACCTGTCATTCTACGAAACGACACCATAAAACACTATTTTTTAGGTGAATTAATATATTAGAGTAGCAAATTTGTGTCTTCCTTAAAGATTTTGTATAGAACAAAAAATTCCAAGGGAAAATTAGTATTTCAGATGCTGTTTCGATATTTTTTCAGGTTCTGGTTAATATTTTTCATAGTATCTCCGGCCTATATTCAACTAATGTTAATCAAAACTGGCCCAAGCTTGCAGTTGTAAGGAATATTTATATAATAATTGTAAATAGGATAGTGATTTATACCATCTAAAATCAAAGAAAAAAAGGAAATCATATAATATCCTCTGGAGAATGAAGCTATACGACCGTTTTGTAGAATGACAGTCGTTTCGTAGAATGATATAAACAAATGTAGCTGGTGTACAGCTATACATTTCACCTAGTCAAGTTGTATATGTGTACAAATATTGTTATTAAGTAACTGCTAATCCTCCTCAAGGGAATCAAAGTGTTTTATTTATATAAATCATAGCTGTAAATTTCACTTTGTACTCTTTTTCTAACAATCAACCCCAGAAGCATCCACAAACACAGGGTGTTATGTACATTTCTTAATATTCTCTGAAAAGTGAATCCTCTGCTTCAAAAGAAGTTACGTGGCCGTTTTGTAGAATGACAGTCGTTTCGTAGAATGACAGTCGTTTCGTAGAATGACAAAAACGTGTGTAGTTCGTTTACAGCTGTACAAGTCACCCAGTCAAGTTGTATATGTACAAATATAGTTATTTAATAACTACTAATCCTCTCCTAGCAAATGAAAGTGCTTTTTCCTGTAAATGATAGCAGTAGATTTCATTTAACACTCATTTTCTATCAATCTAAAGGTATTATCACTGTCATTTTTTGTGTAATTTTTCGTTCCCTTAATTACAGCTCCTGAGGGTGTAGTAGGCCTAATATGAGTTGGATAGATTTTTACTATCACCGTCATTGCCAATTTAACCCCAAAAAAGTGAAAGTTTCTACTTTTTTCCCACTACAGAAGTATTTACATACTTAAATAGAACGTCCTGACCATGCTGTACAAGTCACAGAACGAGATGCTAATTCACGGTTTGTACGGACCTAGGCGTTTACGTTTAAGTCATTCAGTATTGGTCATTCAGTATTTATCAGAATTTATTTGTCAGTCAGTATTAGTCAGTCGGTATTGGTCAGTCAGTATTGATCTGTCAGTATCGATGAGTCTGTATTAGTCAGTTGGTATTGGTCAATCTGTATTGGTCAGTCTGTATCAGTAATTCAGTATTGATCAGTTGGTATTGGTCAGTCCGAATTAGTCAGTTAGTATCAGTCAGTCAGCATTTGTCAGTTGATATTGGCCAGTCAGTATTGGTAGGTCAGTGTGAGTCAATATTAGTCAGTCGAAATCAGTCAGTTGAGTTCAGTCAGTTGGTATCGATCAGCTAGTATGAGTCAGTCGGTGTAGGTCTTTCAGTTTAAGTCAGTATGTACTGATTAGTTGGTATTTGTCAGGAAGTATCACAGCTAGTATCCCATAGAGTTTGAATGGTGTAATAATTCACAAGGTGAAGCCACATGAATTATGTAGTGATTCCAATGAGATGGGATTGAGGTCATATCATAAACTTGGATAGGTTTCTGAATTTATGTCACCAATTACACTGACTAATTGGCTGACATTCGTGAGATAATAAGTATAAGTCTTTCAGTATTGGTCAGTCGGTATTGGTCTGTCAGTATTGGTAGTGGGGATCAGTCCGTCAGGATTGGTCAGTCAGGATCAGTCAATTGGGTTTGGTCAGTTGGTATTGGTCAGTCAGTACCAGTCAGTTGGTATTGGTCTGTCTGTATTGGTAGTTGGGATCAGTCTGTCAGGATTGGTCAGTCAGAACCAGTTAATTATGTTTAGTCAGTTGGTATTGGTCAGTCAGTACCAGTATTGGTCATTTGGTATTGGTCTGTCTTTATCAGTCAGTTAATATTGGTCAGTTAATATTGGTCAATGAGTGTGAGTATTGGTGGTTGGTATTGGTTAGTCAGGATTGGTCAGTTAGTCTGTATTAGCCAGTTAATATTGGTTAGTCAGAATCGATCAGTTGGTTTTGGTCAGTTGGTATTGATCAGTCAGTATAAGTTAGTTTAGATTGATTGACCAGTATTGGTCAATCAGTGTGAGTCAGTCTGTATTGGTCAGTGGGTGTTGGTTAGTCAGTTTCGGTCAGTCAATATTAGGTCAGTCAGTCAGTATGTGTCTGTTAGTATTAGCCAATCGGTATTTGTCAGTCAGTATTTATCTGTCAGTATTAGTCAAGATTAGTGAGTCAGTATTGGTCAGCCAGTGATTATCAGAATGTACTAGTCATTCAGTATTGGCAGTCTCTATCGGTCCATCTAATACATTGTACACTGCACAGCAAATAATTTGGTTTTTTCTTTGTTTATTCATCTCATAGTTTGTCACAGATTAGCAACTGTGCTTCTATTATAGAAAACCTTCATGCTTTATAATCTATAAATGATAGCAATTTTCACTTTTTGACTCTTATTCTATCCATCCAAATGTACTCTATTAGTGCCTATTTTACAAAGAAAAGTGAAAGGTTTTTTTGAAAAATGAATCCCCGACCTCAAAGTAACAAGTTAAGTGGCCGTTTCGTAGAATGAATATAATACAGGTAGATATCACTACCACTATCATTTTTCCCCACTGTGGAAAAAACTAGACTGACGTTAACGTGAAAACCACACACCTGAAGAAAGGTGTGGTCCCACCCAACTGCCAAAAGTATCTGAATTAGGAAAACTGCAGTGACAATAATAGCCAATTATAGCCTGAATGAGATTAATTATAATTAAAACTGCTGGTTTGGTAAATTTGGTAAATAAACCAACTTTACAGGACATACCCTCCCCAAGAAGTATAACAAATTGACAGAAAATACTGTCATGCCATCTAGTGAATTCATGCACTTAAACAGGAATTCATGCACATAAACGTAAATTTATGTGAATAAATGTAATATCAATTATAGTAATTTACGTAAAGTTACCTAAATTTAGCATAAGTTCTACACACGTAAGTAAACCTTAACATTTGTACAATTTTTTTATGTAGGAACCTGCGAGCCACGTAGATTTACGTCTTGTGTTTGTAAACTGGGTGGAGGGTTATATATATATGCCCCTTTCACACTCTGTGAGTATGCATACCTCGGTACGCTCAATCTCAAGCGAAGAACACGAAGTACCGCTAGTATACCCTCTAATCGCAAAGTGTGGATCAGGGGCGTCAGAACATTTTGAAAGTGGGAGGGGGGAGGGCGAACTGAAAAATTGCCAACTTTATTCTTGGTATGAAGTCAGACTTTGACATGGGTCTGTTCCGCTCGATTTACCGTAAATCTGGAAAAAAAAGTCTGTGAAAAGTCAGGTCTTAGCCTTCATTACACACAGAAAAGTCAGACTTTGACATTTTTCCACGGTGAAAGTCAGGGGTTAGCCATCATTGCATGCTAAAAAAATCAGACTTTGACATTTTTCCACTGCGAAAAGTCAGGGCTTAGCCATCATTGCATGCTAAAGAGTCAGACTTTGACATTTTTCCACTGTGAAAAGTCAGGGCTTATGTATCATTGCATGCTAAAGAGTCAGACTTTGACATTTTTCCACGGTAAAAAGTCAGGGCTTAGCCATCATTGCATGCTAAGTTGTCAGACTTTAACATTTTTCTGTGTTGGAAAGTCAAGGCCTAGCCATTGATACATACTAAAAAGTCAGACTTTGACACTTTACCACAGTGAAAGGTCAAGGCTAAACCATAGTTGCATGATTTAGAAATTTTTCGATGGTGAAAGATCAAGACAGTTTTTACACTTGATTGAGTTAGATTTGAAGGTGCTGACTATTTTGGGGCTGGCAAAAAAGTGTGTGTGTGTGGGGGGGGGGGGGGGGGGGGGGGGGCGGCCACCCCCTCCCCCCCCCCCATTCTGACGCCACTGTAATAGGACCAAAAATGTTACAATATCGCAAGAAAAATTTTAACATATCTGCAGTGAAAGTCGAAGGCGACTTTTTCACTTTTGGAGCGGGAAAAGTGACCGGCAAATTTCCCTCAGCGGGGGGTGAAAGATGAAAGAAGGGTATGCCGTGGAAATCTGTGGGCTCTAATAGATTTGAGGTGGTACACTTGAGTTTAAATCGACTCCCGTTCCTTCGTCTTAATACCCAATCCATGGATAGCCACTGAAATCTTATTTCTTGAGAAGCATCTGAACTTCTTCAGTTGAACACATCTCCGACGGCTGCCGGGATCTACAGGTAGGACCGTGGTATTTATAACCAGTCGGTGGCAGAATACATGAACCCTCATCTTCTCCCCTGGGTCGAACCCCGGGTACTACATGCCTTTGTGACCTGCTGGGTTTGACCTAGATCTTGTGCTTCTGTGCCTGTGGTGACTGAACTAGGACATGACCATGGGTAGCGAGGGATTTTCCTTCATCGGGTTTCCATTGGCAGTCTTATGACATGATAGAGTATGATTGCGCAGGAATGATTATCCTTATAATCACTGTGTTTCAAATGTTTGTCCCATTTTTTAACCCCCCCCCCCCCCACACACACACACTTGTCATGTTTTGTCATGCTTGGTCATGGAGACTTTAAGAACACCCCTCCCCCCTGCTATATGACATCATTTATGAAAGGCCCCCATGAACCCTCTGAAAGGCACTGGTTTTTCCTGCATTCCTGGTAATGAAGGGCACTAGCAGTGTGCAAGTCACTGACATAACTTCAATGCAACTCTAGAATTCATTTGCCCATGGGTTACTAGGATGACATTTTTCAATTGGATAATCTTTGTAGAGCCTACAACGATGCTTTGAGAATTCTTTGGATACTCGTTGAGTGTCGGACACTCAGATACTCTGCTTATAATTTTGGGAAAGGCAGCATGGTGCCAAAATTATCACTTCAATATCGGCGTGCCAATTCTTGGACATTGGTAAGGTGCATAGGGTCATCGTCTTTAATAGTGTTTGAGAGGAGAGCCCTGCTGACCATGACAAATTACTGCAGACTGAACTGCCTCATTGACCCACTGGTGCATATTCGGACCCTACAAAAGCAGGTGTAGACTTGGCAACTGGTGTAGACTTGGCAAGATAGATAAAACTCAAACCTTTCAATTGTCGTTTTCTCTTTTATTCTATTCCACGTTTGTTCATCAATGATGAACACCCCATCTGTTCCTAATTTCTTTCACAGGAATTGCACCAATACCCATCAAGCTGGAAATCAAACACTGACAAAGACTGTCACAACCTATTGACTGGCGGGACACCCATATCACTCTATCACTTGGCAAGGTTGGTTTTTCTATGTCTACTGATACTTGCAGTGGCTGTGGTAAGCGATCATCAAGGTCCCACTTTTAGTCAGCTGTTTTAAAGTCTGTGCCCATGAAAATACTAGGGAACAAAATTGATGACGAAGTGGTGTAGAATTACAAAACAAGCAGCAGATAGAATTCCGTCGTATGGATGGACAAGCGCAGAATGCTTAGATGTTTGGGAAACGAAATGAGGCCCTGAATCGATTAGGGCAGATTTTATCTCACACCTCCAACCTTTAGGTCTACCATGCCGTCACTTAAGAGCCTTTACATGAAAAAGCTGGTGGTTCTCCACTACCGGATGAGTTGGCTCCTACATGGTCTGCCCTCCCTTGACCTATCTTCCCTGTATTCTGGGGCGACAGAAAGTAGTCCGTAGTGAGTAGGAACTAAGGCCTGGCCTTTTTTCCCCTTCTGTTTTGGCCTGTCCTCTGACTTAGTGCAACACATTTCAAAATGGCCAGTGCCCCCTACCCTTCCGACAAGTTTTGTCACGGGCTGGACACGGCTCATCCTGTGCAAATTGGTCCTTCCTGTTACAGTTTAAACACCTTTTATCCCTGTAGCCACCACCTTTGGTATATATCCTGATTCGGTGCCCGAAACTGATTATCTTGGTTTAATCTAGTGTTTATCCACTGACTCGACGCCATGGCATCTATTAGTTTATGCTAGTAAAACTCTTATCTTCTTTACGGCTTCAGTTTTGTTTTTTTGGAAGAGGTTATCTGTGCCTCCTTGGTTAAGCTGTTCCATATGCTGCTGTTTGTTTTCCGGAATTTCTGTGTCTTATATTTCATTATCGTTATGTTGGCTTTCATACTGGTCAGTCTTCGAAACCCTTCCTGTTTTCCCCTTTTTTGTCCATAATTTGTCAATCACATACAGTCCCTGATGATACCCATGAACAAAGTTAAACTCCTCTCCCTGGTTATTGTGCATTTTTCGAGTAATTCCCGATCACTTATAAATATTCCCTCACAGAATCCTTCTTTCCCTAATGAAATACTCAGCGCTCTAAAATGCCTTTATCTAGTTGGGTATTTTTGGTTATTCTTCACATATTACGGTTAAGAAGAGGTATATGTTTGGCTGAAAGTTGATCGAAAGGAAGTACCATGCTTTGTCCAAGCTTGCTTTGTGTTCTACATATGCCCTTTGTACTGAAGGGGACAAGGAAAAGGTCTAGCTGGAAGTTGTCAGCGGCAAATTCCCCACAGTCCATTGTCTAGACCGATGCCAATGTGTGGGAGAGAAAGGCTGCCAGCTTTCTGGACCCATTTCACAAGGGAAAAGGGTGGTAGGTCTTGGACATGGGCTTTTCAGTCGGGGGGTGGGGGTGAGGGGCTCTGTACATGAACGGATTTATTGAGAGGGGTAAATGGTTGCATGACAAAACATGACAACGGGGGAAGGAGGGTGGTAAACGCAGCATGACGTCATATGTAGACGGCCCCCAATCAGTATTACCTGCCTTCACTGTCTGCAGATCAGACACTTACATCTGCATTGACCGTAATTGATTGTGTGTTTCCTTCTTGAACCATCTCACGTTGGACGTCTGTGCGACACACTAACGGGTCAATGGAAACTCCACCATCCCGAGCATTGGTCCAAGGCAACTGTGGAGCGAGAGAAATTCGTAGGGTATCTGTACAATATTCTATAGAGATCTACCTTGATACAAGTCTCTAGACTGTCCACCCATAAGGTGACTGCAGACCAACGTTGCTCATTCGAAGCTGTGCTTACTGGTAAACAAGTCAAGACTTCCACTTATATCAAGGAAGAAATTGGTTTAAATCCAGATGCTAAAATCAATATCATCATCCAACCTTCATTTGATGATAACAGTTCACATGAAGGTCGCCTTCTTATTCTTCTGTCGGCCTATCCTGATACCAACTGATAATGAAGATTATAATATTCGTGGCTAATAGCTGTAGCGACTCCAATTTTTTCTCTGAATTAACACCGTAACCTGATTACACCACCTCTCCCCCAGGGATTGATAAGGATTGAGAACGAGAGAAAAAAATTAATACTCTGCTAATGAAGATTGAGTGGTTTTACCAACTACTCTAAATTGGCTACGTAGAAGTAGGTAGGAAGGCACACCAAATTGGTTAGCATAGAATGATTTGTCAGATGCTTTTCATGAACCTCATCACCATATTTGAATTTCATGAAGGTCCACAGGAAGGTGAAGCAGGGAAGAGTGTAGAGGTGAGGGTTCTCGGCAAGTGTCATGGCGGAGCATACCGGTCCTATAAACTGGCATACTACTTATGATACAGCACTCGATACCCGACCATTCTCCGCCACTAAATAATGTTACTTGCCGAGTAATATAAGGCTCAGGCACTGGCAAGTGAGTTGTATCAGCCTGTTTTCACATACTGCAGTATTAGACAGGGCTCTCCAGACGACGCAGAGCAGCATACATAAAATGCAGGGCTCTCCCGGGCATGGCAACAGCAGTCGTTGTGGTTTGAGGTGAGCATGGTGTGCACCATGATGGCTGACACAAAGGTGGCTGCAATGATATGAGTGGCTGATATAATACGAGCCTAATTGTTGTACTTGGTGATAGAATCATTTTTGGTGACTGTAGAAATCGTATGCTGAATTGCTAGAAACAAAAAGTGTTCATTCTCGAGAGTGGCAATGTTTGGTGTAAGAATCATAAAAGGTCAATCACTGGTGATATAAACTGATCTTCCCTCTTGATCTACAGAGACCTTGGGAATACACTTTTGACTTAGACCATTATGAATCTAACCAATATACAATTTCATATACATCTGTGCGCACCATTCTTGTGCTTACTGACCTCTGCTCCCTATAAATTGTGTATGGCATACTGTGCCATACACTGTTGTACGGCCCAGACATTCGTTTTGTAGTCAATTTCTAGAGGAAAAGAAAATTTAGAAATTATTACTAAGGAGCCAGCGGGTGGGCGATAATTATTGCGATAATGATATCCTATCATTTAGAGAGCCCGTTACAGGTGGAAGGGTCCATTCGCTCGTAGTGAGCGATAATGGTCAGAACAGTGTAAGATATTGATTTTCAAAAGCTGAACATTTTTCTATGTGAAATATGTTTGCAGCGAAGAATTATATATGCGTTATTTCCAAGTTTATCAAATTTAATAATTTTCTAATGATTGTCGTCTTTGTGATAATTGTTCCACTGAAGCTAATGACAACTGCTGTAGGTCACTGCACTGCTCGGCCACCTCGTTTACAACCTGCTGTAGACTTGCTCAAGTCTTTGATTATGAACTTTCATTAAATGATTAAACACAATAAGAATAAAGTTCATTAAAGTATGTATCCTTCTCTAACTGGCCCATGAATCAAAGACTTGTCAACTATGAACCAAACCTGCTGTTTATGGCCCCAAGCCACTCCCTGTAGCCCTATACTTCCTCCAACCCCTCCCCCTCCCCTCCTCCAGTTCCTTGACCGCCTGTGTTGTCATAGCAATAAATTTCACCTGCTCCTGGCTCTGTCTCGATTGAGATGAAAGTGAGAGGGTATCAATCTCCGAGCAGATATCCTGACCAGTAGCCAGGATATCTGTATGGAGAGTGTTGGGAATGCTGGAGCTAAACAGAAATCCAACACCATTCACCTCTTGCACATAAGCGTGGTGCTGCAGTAGCAGTGAGAACGGGTTGCGCTGGTTGCATGTGCCTGCCACTGCTCTCCAGAAACCAGCCATACACTCAGATTCGAAAATGAGGCGTGATACCTTACCTGGGTCAGAAGCATGGCTTCAGAACCATAAGCACAGATTTAACTAAAGATATAATTTGTTGTTATGTCGTGAATAACAGACCAATATCTATAAATAAAACATTGTTAAAAAGCTAAAGCTTGGGCATATGTCTTGGTATAATAACATATACCTGTGTTTTGGCTAAAATTCCCAGTCATAGATTGAACCCCAGATTATTTAGATAAAAAAACCCACAAATATGTTACCTTCCAGTTTTCACAGTGATTTAATGAAAAATCTATCGCGATATCCAGGCTGCGATAGATATTTGTTTATAAATATCGGCCACTTAGTTATGATGTGAGAGCGATTTCCATCTTTCAAGTTTGAAAAACACTAGTTTTTCATATTTACTCAGGACTGCGTGGAGGGTGCTCGCCTCGTTTTCGATTGACTTACTTGGGCGGCCATTACAAGATGGCGCTAGTGTGCAAGTCCTGAATTACCGATTGTACCAGTCCCTGTATCCTAACGAGGAGGGTAGCTATAGGATGCAGGGACTGGAGCCAGTCTAAGCCTACTGCTGCGCTTGGACCTCTACGCTGAGCAGCGTAAACTTGCTCTGGTGGCAAGTGTAGAGTGTAGCAGTCTCATACTTAGACTGGCCTCAGTCCCTGTGTCCTATCCCTCCACCCCTTCTGAGTGACACAGGGACTGGTCTCATCCGTAATCGGCCGTGTAGACTGGCGCGATTTTGCATCACACTCCCCAAGCAGAGGTCTGGCTACTGGTCAGGATATCTGCTGGGAGATTGATACCCTCTCACTTTGATCTCAATCAGACATAGTCAGGAGTAGGCGAAATATATTGCTATGACAACACAGGCAGCCAGGGAACTGGAGGAGGGGAGGGAGGAGGGGTAGAGGGAGGTATAGGGTTACGGGGAGTGGCTTGGGGTCATAAACAGGAGATTCTGGTCAAAGTGGACAAGTCTTTGATTCATGGGCCAGTCAGAGAAGGACACATGCTATAATGAATTGTATTCCAATTTTCTTAAATCATTTAATGAATGTTCATAATCAAAGACTTGAGCAAGTCTATCTCATACTCTAAATGGGAATATTTCATTTTATACCCTTATATTGTATCAATCATACCCAAACCCATATTCATAACGACAAGACCTGCTTAAACAAATGCGTTACCGCATTGCGTTACTTAGCGTTACATTCTAACTGAGTCACTCTACCTAAGAATGAGTTATATTTCTGTCCGGATTACAAGCTAACCAAGTTACCGCGTTACCGTTACCGTCTTACCGTTACCGCGTTACCGTCACAATTCTAACCCCATCTTAACATTACCGTTAGTGCATTACTGTTCTAAACGCGTTACCGATCTAATCCCATTACACTGTATTGTTACCGTGTGACCATTCTAACCCAATAACAGCGTTACCATTCTAACCCAGTTACTTATCATTCTAACTGCATTACATCCTAAGCCTAGAACCACATACAGCATTACCATAACCATGTTACTGTTCTAACCCTGTTACTGCATTACCATTCCTAACCGCGTTACCATTCTATCCCCGTTACCGCGTTACGGTTCTAACTGTGTTACTCCAATCCTGGAACCGCTTTACCGCATAACCATTCTATCCCCGTTCTAACCGCGTTAACATTCTAACCCCATTACACCGTACTGTTACCGCATTACAATTTTAACTCCTGGAGTTTTGGCTCCGGACTTCACTAAGCTTCGCTTCATGAAGTCACTATGCCAAACTCCAGTCGTGGCATACGGTGGCCAAGATTAAAACTCATCCAGTTTTACGATAGTATGTGTCACTCAAAAAGGGTCACTCAAAAAGGGTCACCCTGTATGTGTCACTCAGGATGGGTGACTCACAAAGAGTCACTAAATATGCGTTACTGGGAATGACACATACTGAGTGACCCCCATTTGAGAGACCAATACTGAGTGACCTATTCTAAGTGATATACTGAATTGCCCTTTCTAAGTGATACATACTGTGTGACTAGATACTGGTGAGTGAGTACTGGTAATTACTGGTAAGTGAGTGCTGGTAAGTGAGAACTGGTAAATACTGTTAAGTGAGGACTGGTGGACGGGGATTGTTAGGAGTGGACTGGTGATTGAGTACTGGTGAGTGAGGTCTGATGGGTTAGTATGGTAATACGGTAGTTGTAAAACATGGTAACATGGCTAGAATGGTAACATGGTAATGTGGTTAGAACGGTAATCGTAACAGGGTGATAAGGTCAGAATGGTAATACATGTAATGCACTTACCGAGTTAGAATGGTAAAGTGGTAATGCAGTGATGGCAACAGGATTAAGATGTAATGCAGTTAGAACGATAACACAGTAATGGGGTTAGAATGGTAACATGGTAAAATACCAATGCAGTAATAGTAATGTGGTAAAATGGTTGGAATGGTAACAGGGTTAGAATGGCAATGTGGTAACAGTGTAAGAGGGTAATGAGGTTACAGGATTATGATGTAACCCAGTTAGAACAGTAACACGGTAATGGGGTAAGAATGATAACATAGTTAGAAATGGTAATGCGGTAACTGGGTTAGGGTGATAACACGGTAATGAGATTAAAGGATTAGGATGTAACATGGTTCGAACAGTAATGTGGTAGAAGGGTTAGAATAGTAATGCGGTTTACAGGACTAAGATGGAACGTGGTTAGATCAGTAATGCGGTAACGCAGTTAGAAGTGGTAATGCAGTAACACGGTTCGAACGCTAACTCTTACGAGGTAAAGAGGTTACAAGATTTGGAGGTAATGTGGGTAGAGAGGTAACGTGGTTAAAATTGTTCCTCTAACTGGGTAATGAGTTTACAGGATTAGGAGGTAACGCGGTTGGAACAGTAACGTGGAAACAGGGTTGGAATAGTAATGCAGTTTACAGGATTAAGATGTAACGCAGTTAGAACAGTAACGCAGTAACGGTAACATGATAACGGGGTTAGAATATTGAAGGTAACGCGGTAACTGTATTAGTAACAGATCAGTAACATTTTCTCAGGTAGCGTAATGCGGTTTGCATGTAACGGAAAGTAATGCAATGTAACGCGGATGCGGTAACGCGTTTGTTTAAGCAGGTTTTGATAGTTATGGACATTTTTTTATACTTATGGACATTTTGATAATTATGGACATGACGAATATCCATAAGTCTCAAACCTAGTCATTTTTGATAGTTATGGACTGAGCTCTAGAGTGGTATGTCTTGCTCACAGCAGAGAGTAGGCGATAATTACGACTGAAAACATGCCTCAGCTACGCATATCAGCCGAAGACTCCGAATGGCTACTTATGAAAATTTCTTATTGATTATTAGTGTGGGGGTCAGGTCAGTCGATCAGAGGTGTGTTCGGTTTAGGCTAGACAACGCGGGTGTCGATCCCTGCTGTGCGGTGATTCCAGTAGGCCCGTACACGAGAGTGCTACAGGTTTGCCCGCATTACGTAACTTGGTCTGTATATATAAGGCCGAGTCCGCAGCAGGTGGACAGGTTACTCTGTGTGTTCATCCATGTTGAGTGAACCCCTTGGAGCCTGGCGGTTGGATGAGTTTCTCCAAACCCTTTCAGTGGTCGAGTGAGGGAACTCGCTTTTGCTTGTGGACTTACTTGTCCCGCTTTACTCAGCACTACGGTGTTGGAGAACTGTGCACAGAAAGGTATGATACAGATCATTATACCTAAGTTTCTGGTTTTGTGTCCAGTAGGCCTAGTACTAGTTGATTCTTGACTTCTTGACTTACCGAAAGATATCCGAACCAACCTATGTGATCTGACATAGGGTAGTATAGTCTTACTCCACCGGATAGATAAGTCTAATCTTCAGCTAGAGATCCGAGGAGGAACAGAGCCAGCGGACCTCTAAATTAACATTTGAAGGTATATAATAAAAGGAAAAACTACCTGGCATTCGATATGATAATTTGTACTTACTCGTAAATAAGGATGCGTAAAAACGGCCCTCCAACCTGTCGGCGTTGGGGAAAGTATTTGCCGGTTGGTGAGTAACAATTATCAGAATAAACACCAAGTCTGTATTCTTATGATACCACACCGTTTTAATCATGTACCCAACCTATCCTTACCATTGGCTACATTTTTATTAGGTACATCTTTAAAGTATGATTATTGTTACCTGCTTTTTTAAATTGTTTTCGAGTGATGATGAGCGTACATCATCATGGACAGATACTTTTCTGAATTTAATTATTATATACCAAGGCGTATTTATTATTGCACACACATCAGGATTTTTAAAAGGATATCTCATATGTGTGGTATATAATAAAATTCCGAAGTATCTATATCAATAATTATATATAGTAACGTGATTAATAATGAAGTCCAATGCACATATACCAATTGAGTGCTGAACGATTAGTTCCCAAATCGTAAACCTGTTGTGGAGCTTGTCTCAGGCCAAATGCACTTCGCGTTGACCAACACGCAACCAGAGAGGGGATGGTGGGAGTTAGTCATAATCAAAACAGTCTACTCTCGTATATGGTGAGTTGCCATTTACCTCTTTAGAGGTTAATGGGGATCTACGGTCCAACATAGTGGCAAAAGTGGAATTTATATCCATCATTAATACGAGTACATGTTCTTTAATTTTACTCCATTCTGTTACCTTATACTTTATTAGACGAACTGATATGACCATACAATCTGTATTGGACATATCAATATTGGATATTGGATAAAAGAACATATACTAGATTTATCAATTTTGATATGTATAGATACTAGAGTTAGGCAACAATAAAGCGGACCGCTGAATAACTTATGCTCTTACAGGACGAGAACGCTCGGACGCGGGACGACATGTTGTAGAGGCCCAATCCTAGATGAATGCTAACATCTTGAAATCATATTTTCGATTGTTCCAGTAACCCTGATCGTTGGCTAGGACAAAACACACAAAAGACTACTTCTGCTTCCCTGCTATACATATAAACATACCAAAAGTTATATGATAACTTCTCTCTCTCTGCCTCTGCCGCCAACACCACTGCCACCCCGACTTTTTCAGCCTTTGGGTGAGGGGTTGGACATATGGTATTATGTAATATGGGATAGGCGCAAGAGACCACCCCATTTCGTGTACCCCTCAACCAAGGGTGAGGAGGGTTGATATAATCTGTGTAATAACACCCACACATCCCATTGTCATAACAAATAATAATACCGTGAATTAAAGTTCCCAATCGTTTAACTCGTTATATTGTAGCAATAAACATGTACAGTAAATATCTATCAGCAGTCAATCCTGAGCCACTCTACAACAGGCTACCAAGGGTAGAGAATGATGACCTTGCCTCGAGAGCTGGCACACCAGCTGGTAGAGCTGGTAGACTGATTGGCCTGATTTTTAAATATTTTTTTATTATATTATTTTTTTTATATTTGAAACCCTACTCCGGTCAGTGCAAGGCGTGGCCGTTTCGGATAGGTCTTTTTCGACTTGATTATAAGTCCAAACCGACGTTATACCTGAAAAGAAAAGAACAGAAAACAACAACAAAATAACAATAACAACAATAAGGGATGATGTTATTCCCAATTTTAGACAGAGAGATGTTATTCCTGTGGCTGTGCTAAGGTTGTAAATGGTTATTTATATCAATCCATGCCTAGTATCATGCCATATGGGTAGCTAGGGAGGTGCCGAGTGGGTAGTGCCCTACCATCTGGTCAGGGAGGCCACTTGCATCACCCATAGTGTCCCTGCACTTTTTTAGGTTGGGGTTGAGGTTAGGAATTAGGAAGTCCATGGTGTAAGGGTGTATCAGTGGTACTGGATGGGTAGTGCCCTACCATCGGGGTTAAGGAGGCCACCAGCACCCCTGGGTAGCCCAACCACTTCATTCCAATAGGCTCTGAGGGAGACATGTCCTGGGTGGAGATCATGAGGCACATGATGGGTAGTGCCTTGACATGCGGACAAGGAGGCCATAAGTACCCCAGGTAACTCACCCCATGCAGCCGTTTCAGATCGTAATTATCCCGTTAGATCCTCCCTTCCTAGATGTAAAGCTAGAAGTTTTGTTTTGTATGAATATTACTTGGTCTTTTGATGATAGTTATTGTGACAAACCTGATTGGCCTGAGCTGCGATAGCTGTATTTATAGTAAAAACGTGACGTCACATCCGGCCACTCAGCGTCCAGCGCATTGTCATGCGATGTAATGCGGTGTAATTCGGGGTAATGCGGGGGTCCATACTCCGATGGACTAGACTCCAGAGGTTGATCTGGTGGACCCTCCCCCTGTCCGCTACAATATATCCCTGCGAGATAAGGGTGCTCGTCAGTGATGCCATATCGCTACATAATTCCATAAGTGACATGCCTGCCAGCTTCTCCCTTCCTAACTCTCCCAACTCTCCCTGCTTGTATCCTGCAGAGAAGGGATACAGGCAACGACATTTTTTTAATTTTGCAAATAATTCGTCATAGGGGCAGTCTTCTATTATTTGATCATGGTACACCCACCTTGCTTGCCCAACTCGTCTTCCCATCCAACCCATCTGCTCTACACCTACCCGCTCATCTTGCCCACCTACGCCACCCACCCAACTTGCCCATCCAACATTCCCACCAAGCTCGCCTGCCCATCTCGTCTGCCAATCCTGCATGCCCATCTTGCCTACCCAACACTGCATGAAACTAACCACTTTATATATATATATATATATATATATATATATATATATATATATATATATATATAAAATGCGTCCGGCGAATATAGATGTGCTTTTACGTATACAAGGTCGTCCTATTTTCCATGTGTAGGTACGCCTCATCTGTAGGCGTATATAAGCGCCCATGTTGCGGTTATATATCCGTCATATATACGCCTGATTCTGTTGTATTTTTTACCGTTTTTCTAATAGATTTTACTTTAAAACAATATTTCTATGTATTGTCAGTCTAGGTCTACTATATAATGGCCCTGTTCAAACTTATGGTTGACTCCTAAAATCATCTTACCCTATCCCCTGCCTAACCCGGCTGACCCCGGCCGCTGCCCGGCCGCCCTGCCGCCCCCCCCCCCCCCCCCACTGCTGCCCGTTCCCCCCCCCCCCCTTTCAACCTACTTCCCCATACTGACTCTGACTCCTACCCCTCGCCTTACCCCGTCCTGACCCCCACAACCGCAGTTCCGACTCCGACCACTAACCTAGACATTCAGCTCAGGTCCATGCTCAGATCCCCGCTAAAGTCCTAAAACAACACACCAATTATTCGCGGCTACCCGTTGCCCACTGAAACCACCTCTGACTCCATCAAGTCTGAATGCGAGGGTTGAGATCATAGGCGGGGGTTAGGCGGGGGTTAGGCGGGGTTAGGCAGGGGTTAGGCCATATACGCCAAACGGACATAGAATGTATACGACCGGTGTATACATGTTGCACAGAGGATATTTCCTCTCATATATGCCTGGTGTGAAATACAGCCATTGTGCGTCCATATTTAAAAGGAAACAGTCTTGTATATGCCTCATACACTGGCGTGAAATATGGGCGTATATATATGAGAACCAGTCAATATTCAGCTGATGCATGCACTTCCACGACGGCGTATATATGAATAAAATGGTGGTCTTCACGCAGTACAACCTGCCCTTCCAACCCTCCCTACAACTCGCCTGCCAATCCCATCTAAACAACTTGCCTACCCACAATTTGCCTGTCTATCCTGCATACCCATCTCGCACACCCATCTGTTGTCGCCAGGGCCAGGGCACCCAGGCTCAAACTACTGTTATGCGCTGCCATTTTAAGGCAGGAATTTCTGCCTCCGCTGGTACTAAGCTGGCCTGAGTTATTTGCCAGTAACCAGTGTATTACTCTTCATGCATAGGTCCTAAAATTAGAACAGCCAATCACGAAATCCCTTTCTCCCTTCAGGCAGAGGGAACAGGCAAATGGGAGCCGTGCTCTGTTAAAACCTTACGGACCGTAAGCCTTAGGCGGTGCGGTCTGTAAACGGACTACAACTCCCTTGCCAAATAACCTGCCCAACCTGCGCACCCAACTCGTCTCGTTTCATGGGTGCTGCCATCCGCTCCTGATGCCAAACATGTAGCGCCGCCCTGTGGTTTGGCTTCGAATCGTCACTGCCTCGAGGTTGATCTGAGTGTTTAATTAGCGCATTGAAGCTTACACTACATACAATTCAATAGAATGATAATAAAACGCCTCAGAATAGCCTGCGTGTTGTATAGGAAATGTGTTTTATATTGCAAACTGGGGCCATCACTTTCACAGGAGGGGTGGGGGAAAGTTGCAAGGAAAGGTGCAGAAGTCGCATGGAAATATTTGACATGTCGAATACAAATATAGAATCGTTTGCTAAACGTAGAAGCCCAAACCTAGACTGGCCTCAGTCCGTGTATCCTAACCCTCCACCCCTTCTGAGTGACACAGGGACTGGTCTCATCCGTAATCAGCCATGTAGACTGGCGTGATCTTGCGTCACACTCCCCAAGCAGAGGTCTGGCTACTGGTCAGGATATCTGCTGGGAGATTGATACCCTCTCACTTTGATCTCAATCGAGACATAGTCAGGAAATATATTGCTATGACAACACAGGCGGCCAGGGAACTGGAGGAGGGGAGGGGGAGGGGTAGAGGCAGGTATAGGGTTACAGGGAGTGGCTTGGGGTCATAAACAGGGCCCTATTTTTCAGTCACGACATCGTCGGCCAACGATACCGTACGATCGTCCAGCGATTTCAGGACATTCTGGAAGACACAGAATGGCCGCTGTTCTATAGACACGATCGTAGTGCGGCACGGACGATTGCCGCGAAAAATGTCGGCCGCTACGACAAGTATAGAACTGTCTTAGGTTCTATAACACATCACTGTGCGTTTATAGATGATTTTTCCACTTCCCGACGGAATTAAGCCATGAAGTTTTAACACGAGTACGGGATACTTATAACCTATAATTGTACCAAATACCGAAGAAGAACGGCGGTACCGTTATGAAGTTATCGGTATTTGAATATGACACGTTGAGCTATCGATCGGATATCGTACACGCACTCTCCGAGCAGATCTTCCGCGGTATAGCACGCGGAATCTCTGCTGGGAGAGTGAAGTAAGCGCAGTCGATGTCAAGGTCGCCGCATTAATTAGATCACGTGATAGTAGGGGTACACTGGCCACCAGAGCAGCATTTGGTATGACAAATTTCAAACGCCGATAACTTCATAACGGTGTGGCCGATTTTCTTCATATTTGGTACGATTATAGGATATATGTATACCTTACTCGTGTGAGAATTTCAGCACTTAATTCTAAGGTAAAGGGAAGTTGCGCATTCGCTACGACAGTCTAGAGTGGTCTTAGACCTACGACACTTGTAGCGACACTTTCCGGTCCATTGGCCACCGAGTGTCTTGACTATAGCACACCTCACACCGCCCTACGTGTCGTAGAGTGGCGATAATTGTCCGACCCTCTAAAATATCGTGACTATAGCACACTTCATAACGATTGTCGTGACTGAAAAACAGGGCCCAGGAGATTCTGGTCAGAGTGGTCAAGTCTTTGATTCATGGGCCAGTCAGAGAAGGACACATGCTATAATGAATTGTATTCCGATTTTCTTTAATCATTTAATGAATGTTCATAATCAAAGACTTGAGCAAGTCTAGCCCAAACCATGTAGAAAGAAATGGGGATTTGCTCGATGGCCGGTCAAGTATGACCAGTGCTGCTCCTAAGATCCGGTTCATCACGCATTATCATAGATATCAAGGTACACAAAATCACCGGGGCTAAAACTCTGGGATAGGTTAGATGTCAACATGCAGAGTCTGGGTAGGCTTTTTAAAAAAAAATCTTTTATTCATACTGGTCGGTGCTCAACAAAGTGTTTGCTGGTTTAAATGCACGGCCAGTTCCGCGTGTACATCAACATCAGATTCATAGCAGTATATCAAGTAACATATGTACAGACATATAGAAAATGCACAAAAGATCACTTACGGAACCATGTTACAAGCTGGCTGCTTTCATGCTGGTCGTTAAAACAATCCAACCACTAGTTTTTTTTCTTTTTGTCTCGCACCAGTTTTCCTTGTTTTGATTTGTATTGTATATATACAATTACTGTTATATTCATATTGTGGCGCTTGAAGGCGACCGGCTTGCAGATCAGTTACCTTACAGAAAATAACCTACTTGTCAAGTGGACGAACTGGATTCATCCAGAATTTGATAACAAAGAATAAAGATAAAAGCAAATAACAAAAGTCACAAACGACTTGTAAATTAAAAAAGAAAAATTTCCATTAAATACCTTCAAAGAGGGGGTAGAAAGGGGTCAAGAGTGTTTAAATCACTATGTGTGTCCCAGGCTTTTATGTTCCTTGTTCGGATAGTCATTCATGAGAAAAAGGGTTTGAGCCTTATAGTGACCAGCATGTGAGGTCATGATATGTTTTTATTTGGAACATGGACTGATGTTGGATTCTTTTGCTTGTCTAGTCATTTCTTATAATTAACTAATACGACACTATAATTGGAGACAAATATTTATTGCCGAGGCAAGAAAAACTCCAAAGGGAGTTGATAAGAGATACGATAGATTATATCAAAGTCAGTAGTTGGCGATATATAAGAAATACGATACATTATATCAATGTCAGTAGTTTGAGATATATAAGGTATATAGTGAGAGTCTAGCCCTAGTTGTGGGGCGGGTGGTGGAAAATTAAAGTTCTTATTTGAAATCTTCGCGCCGCCCGTGTGAGATCCAGCCGTGACGTCATCGGTGTGTTGTCTCTCGAGGCCGGGAGGGGGCGTCGTGGATAATTATATCTCAATTTTACAATTATTCTCCAATTAACTAATACGACACTATAATTGGAGACAAATATTTATTGCCGAGGCAAGAAAAACTCCAAAGGGAGTTGATAAGAGATACGATAGATTATATCAAAGTCAGTAGTTGGCCAAGTTGGCGGCGAGGGCTGATGAGACCTCGAGGGACGAGGGGTTGAGGTAAGCCCTGACGCCTGACTTTGTTTTCCAGGTGCCATGGCGCATTATGGACTGGAGGTCCACACCTGGAGACTGTGGATAGAATAGCGGCTCGAGGCTGGGACCCCAGCCTTTTCCAGGGCGAGCCGTATAAATGCCGTCAGCTGGCGCGAGGCCAGCGGCGCTCCTGACGGGGTCAGGAAGGCTGGAGCCCAGGGAGGGGCTAGGCTCAACTCCCTGTAGCGGCTCCAGGCCTGCACCGGGCAGAGGTCAGAGGCCGAGGGAGCCACGAAAAGTGAGGTCGAATGTGCTGGGTCCCGGATAGTTTTTGAAGAATTGATTACCACCCTCAGCCCCCCCCCTTCCTGCTGGATGTCTCTGCGCAGGAGGGTATGGGGGCCAGGCCCGAGGGCAGAGGGGGAGATGAGGTTAGAGCCTCGTAACATTGAGGCGTAGCCTATAAGAATAGCAGCCTTGAGGACCGAACCATGAGGCCCTGCCCTATCCGCTGTGCGAGCGAGAAGGGCCACGAGGTCCGCCGAGAGAGGGGGAGTCGGGGCTGGTATGTGAGGAGCCAGCCGGGCCGCGCCCTGGAGGACTTGCTTTGCGAGGAAGTGTTGGAAGGCAGAGGGGTCGCCCCCGTGGGAGACGATCCAGGCCCTCGCGCCCGAGATGTAGTTGAGGCGCGAGGTCGGTGCCGCCAGGGAGTTGGCCAGGAACTGTCCGTAGAGGGCGGCCTCGCGGACCGACGGGGACAGGGGGTCCACTGAATACCACGCCGAGAATGTGATATACGTCCTCGCCTGCCGGGCCTTGTTTTCTTGCGTCGTGACCGAGGTCGCCGCGTTGACCGAGGCCAGCATCTGGTCCTGTAGTCTCGAGGTTCCTGGAATAGATCACCAAGGGAGGGTGATTAGCGGTCTTGGTATATTAAGGGTGACTTGTGCGAGGCCCCGTTCTCTAGCGAGGGCGGCTGCCCAGGCGCCTGCTGGAGGGGAGACGAGAGCCCTCGCAGCAGCCTGGGGGAGACGAAGATCTGAGCCCGAGGCCTGTCGGATATCCAGGAGACAGTCCTTCCCTGCTATGACTAGCCAGGTCTCGCGGGCGAGAGCGGCCAGAACTGGGTCTCTGGTCTTTCCCGTGGCTAATATCTCAATTCCCCGGAGGAGGTCGAGGCCTATAATTATCCGGGCGCCCCGGGGGAGACCGGGTGCGAAGGTGGCGCATGCCGCGAGGACAGCGCAGGCCTGGAGGTGAGTTGGGGTGGTGACGAGGACCTTCATATCCGGAGTGGTTGGGTGTGCTCCATACTCCGTCAGGGAGGCCACTGCCACGCCCCCTTTTGCTTGTACTGCCCAGAGGTAGGCTTCCGGCCTGCTGGGTAGGACGACCGCGAGGCCGTTATAACGAGCAGCATAGGCGGCATACCAAGCGAGGTCTGCCTTCGCTCCTTTCGAGAGTCCTATGAGGCTATTCTGCCTAACCTTCCGAAGGGCCGCGAGGAGACTGTTTGTGAATTTGCGTGCCGGGAGGACACAGCTGGAGACGTGGACCAGTTTTCCAATTAGAGACTGGAGCTGAGGCTTGGATATGGCGGTTCTGAGAGACCATGTCGAGGCCAGAGTCTCCACCTCCCTCATTTTTTCTGGTGGGATAGTCACCTGGCCCGCCGCGGCATCTATTTTATAACCTATCCATTCTAACGCCTGTGTAGGCGGAGTACATTTATCCGGGGAGAGAGCGAGGCCAAGCCTATCCGCGAGGGCCTTGAAGTCTCTGTAGGCTGCTTGCGCCTCGAGGTCCGTGGCGGCCACTCCTAGAAAATCATCCAGGTAGACCAGTGTCTTGTGGCCTAGGCCAGCCATGATGTATGCCACCGCCTGAGTGGTCCTCTGGCATGCCGCCGCTGAGAGCCTCGCGCCGAATGGAGGGCACAGGTCCAGGTAAACGCGGGCCCCATCCGTGATGGCATAAAGGGGGTAGCAGAGAGGGTCAGCCCTGAGCTGGCGGTAGGCCCGTGCCAGGTCGGCCTTCCAGATGTAGGCCTGGGTGCCCAGCGGTTCCAGAAGGGTAATGGCATCCCTGATGCCCGGGAGAGTGTAGACAAATTTCGCTCCTTCGAAATTTCCCGGTAGCACGCCGGCATTGACTCCCGCGCCGGGGGGGAAGGAGAGGTCCACGATTATCCGCCTGGTGGCATCCTTTTTTGGGCGGGTCATCATAGGCGAAATTTGAGTCCATGTAAAGGGGGAGGCCTTGAAGGGGCCTAGAAGGGCCCCGTGGCCCACCTCCGTCCGGATATAATCACGTACTGCCTCTGGGTAATGGTCCGCGGAGGCGTGGTTATTGCAGGTCGAGGACGGGAGAGAGGTGCGTGTGTAGCCCGAGGGCCACCCGAACTCCAGGTAGTCCAGTAGGCGGCGCTCGTGATACCCTCCGAGGGCTTCCCTCCAGGCTGCGATGTTAAAGCCTGAGGGGAGGGGGGTACGCACTCCCGCGTATTTTTGTCTGCCCGAGGCCAGGACCCGTTGGTAGACATGAAGGTGGAAGTTGTGGCTATTCCAGTGTTGCGGAAGCGGTGCCGGCCAGAGATCGCGGATAACTGGGGCGAACTCCTCCGGAGAAATCCAGGTAGGGGGATTCTCGTCCGCTATGGGGGCTGCCGCCGCCAGGGCGCGACCGAGGGACGTGTCCGTGGGGGCCCAATCCGCGGTGGTGAGAGGCTGGGCGGGACCCGCGGTGCCGCCATCTGACGGGGAATCGTGGCATCGACTTCTTGCGGTGGCGCCATCTGGTGTAGACCGGCGGCTGCCGGCGCTAGCGCACGTGGTGCCGGGCGGGAGCGGTGCCACATAGCTCATATCATTGATCACACAATCAAAAGGGGTCTGCTCCTGGACTGGCAGAATACATTGAACCGGATACAATACCGTGCATGGCGGCATTTTCGGGCCTAAGCCTGGATCAAGCCCGGGGGCTTGGAGAGTTAGTCGAGGGTCGGTGCGAGCTTTCATGCTTGGAGAGTGTGAGCCTGCAGGATTTTCTGAACTTGATCCGATATTTCGTCGCTTCTTGAGGCGGCTTCTGCGATGGTTGACGGCAGAGAAGCAGCCGGGAGATGTGCGGGCCCTAGATATCCAGGTGCGCGGATTTGGGCGGGAGGAATGGCGGCCCGAGTTTCTGCTAGCTGGCGTGTCGATTCTTTAGGTTGGATGTATGGAGCAAACCTGACATCTGGTTCTTCCTCGGGCTCTCCTGAGCTTTGGTGACAGTTCTTGTATCCCCTCTGTCTCAGCAGCAACTTCGTCTACGGCGGCATCTTGGGTACTACTTGCGGGCTTAACCATGGCGCGAAGCATCATTTCTAGTTGGTCAAATCTTTGATCAAACTCCTCGAGCTTACCATCCATCGCGGATACTTTTCCCTCGAGGTCCAACGCCTTCATGCTTCTGGTGACTGTCGGTGTTTTTTTCGAAGCCTTAGGCATTATGATGCCGGTTAGGGAGCTGTTTCTAGGGAGATGAAAAATTAAAGTTCTTATTTGAAATCTTTGCGCCGCCCGTGTAAGATCCAGCCGTGACGTCATCGGTGTGTTGTCTCTCGAGGCCGGGAGGGGGCGTCGTGGATATTTATATCTCAATTTTACAATTATTCTCCAATCTAGGATCCTAAGCGTGTGTTCCACCAACCAGGGCGAAAACGTTTTTCATCAACCACACAGCTTTTGCCAGCAGACCTGGCTTCGGTGAGGGAGTAGCCTGCTTGGTGGTACAGCTTGCCAGTACCCCCAACCCCAGCCCAGCAGACGCCAGTCGGCCACCAGTCATATTTTTGCCAGTCTAGCAGGATTTTTTCTAGATGGTAAAAACTGATATATTAGTTTTTGCCAGTTGGAACTACGTGGCTAGCCAATAGGTTTGGTGAGAACCTGGCACCCGAATTAAAAGTTCACGGCCAACACTGCAATGCAGGCTGCAAAAGACCCCAGGGCAATACCCGGGATGCATACGTGAGAGACGCCGTCAACTTGAACGGTCAACACCTGCAATGCACTAACCCACTAGCGGAGACCAAAAATTCAGACAGTTTGGGTACTCTGGGCAGAATCTTTGTACCAGAGTGTACAATACACATTCATAATATCAACTCTTATCTTTATTTACCTTCATTGCATTCTGACAACATTTGATGACCTGTCAGCTTTCCCATACAAATCTCAATGGCTGCATACTCCTTTGCTTGATACCCACTTTTTGTGCAGTCTGAGCAGTGTAGTGCATGGAGGAGTGTTAGAGGCACCCCTTATCGAATGAACAGGAAACTAGTGAAGAGCGATAATGCCGCCAACATCCTCCAGATGGTGTCACTGTCCCCTCTCAGCCGACTCCTACCCAGTGCTAGGTCTGGGTGTTTGGGCGCTATTTTCAGCTTGCCTGGGACCAGGCGCTGGGTAGCTCGGCTGAGAGGCCAGCTCAGTGTCAAAAGAACGCCTAGTTTGTGGAATACATGCTTTACTGGTAGGACGCTTCATGTCAATTGTCAGGAATAGGGTTGAAACAGTCCCTTTTATTTTGCCTCTTTTTATAGGACATCAACTCCAATACCTAGAGCAGGTTGGTGTCTGCAGCTTACGCGGGGTACCTGCTTACGCGGGGTTAAAATAAACAGTTAATAGAGGGAACCGTTCGGAGCAAAGGTGTCCGTTAAAGCGGGGTGTCCGCTTACGCAGGGTAACCGTTAGGCGGGGTTCTACGGCAAGAATACCTTACGGTATTCACTAAAATTGTCTTAGGACCTGAAGTAGCTCTTCATTGCAATCAATAGATTTAAAAAAAATTAAAATGATATATATATATGTATTGATTTACACACATTGTTCCTGTGTTGATTGAAAAATGCATGAATTTATGGTGAATGCCAGTAGGTATTTTCGCCCCCGCATACATGTATAATGCCTGGAGGCATTTTCGCGCCTCACGTACACATTGCCTGTAATATTTTTTCCCTGAATATCACCACAGCTACGTTGATATTCGACTAGGTATTTAACAAAACGCTAATTAACATCAGAATTCGTGACACTGTCGTGCGCTTACCGCTCCGGGAAAGGTGTGCAGCCGTTAAAGGGTTTATGACACTTCATCTCAGACACAGGTACACTATACATATAATAGCTAGGCGTGGTGTTATTCATCGGTAAATAGTTGACAAGCATTATGAAAGATAAACATTTAAGTAATTAATTGATAACGATCGAATTGAATATGGATGCTATGAACCAATATTGAAATATATTAAGGGAATGAGAATGAAATGAAGAAAATAAATGGTGTTGGGTGGGTGGGTAACATTTGTGATGGAATAAATACCTGTGATAGTAGTAATGGTGGATATATCTGTATAAGAAGGAAGAGAAGGGGGTGGTTTGTGGGAGTGAGGTGTGGGTTGAAATGTCTGTAGGTGGTTAAGGAGGAGTAACTCGGGGGAGGTGGGGTAATAATCGGATCGTTGTTAATCGGTGATATCTATGTCTAGTACTTTGGTATGATATCAGCTCTGTTCAATGTTATTAATAACCTATTCATTAATTTGATATCTTAGTAGAGTGGTCAACACTCTGGGGCTAGGAGACTATGTCGGCGTGTCGGCCGGTCGGCTGTTCGCCTAAAAATTAAATGAATCAGTTTTTTCCAGCTGACAGAATTTACAGCAGAAGGTACACGCGATGATACATGCAAATTAGGCTGGGCCTAAGCTCATGGGATTATCGTCGGTAGGCCGGACTGTTTGGTGGATCAGCAAAACAAGGGTATTTAGAGCCGACAGACAGTCGCAGACAGTCGCCGAAGCCCGAGAGAAGGCCAAGAGACAAGCCGAAGCTTGTCGGCTTGTCGGAAGCTTGTCGGACATACCTTGAGAGACACGATGGTGGGCCGACAGTCTGCGACAACTGTCGTGGCTATTTTATTTGCTGAGCCACCAAACAAATCATCTCAGGCGACAAGCATTTCTGGACGACAACTATCGCCAACTACAGCCGACTACCATATGGCCACCACATGGTCATCTGTCGGCTGTACCTTAACCTTGGTGGATCTGGAACTATACGAGATAGAAAATCAGGAACAATATTGGCCTGTGAAGGTACATCTTGAACATATAGCTTAATGTTGTAAATAAAGTAAGCCAAACAATTTCCTGTTTCCTATTCATCGACTGTTTTTGTACTCCGACCCATTTGAATACCTCTCATTACCTGAATATTATTGGTGATCAAATTGAACACACTGTCTTTGTATTGACACCCCAATGATGAAGACCTTTCAATACTGGCTAGAACTCTGGAAAATAAATGGAATCTTTACTTTCTATTTTATTCGGACCCCATTCCATATGATTACTTATATCCTAGTTCAAGTCATTCCATGTTTCCGCTAACCAATAAGGCTCGGAACCACCCCGAAATCACTCAGTCAGGAGCCTAACTCCATTATCTAACTGTTACACACTTGATTTGAAAGAATTTTCTCTTTCCCGTTGAAAACATTGACCAGTGTTTTCCACTATTGTAGATGAATAGATTTATACCAGCTTGGCAAATTTATGATTCTTGCTTGAGGTGAGAAAACCTAATTAGATTAATAATCCGACTCAGCCCTGATTGTTCTTCCATCTTGACAACCTGAGAGGCTGATGACAAGTGACCACATAAAGACTGCAAGTCTTTTTTCATGGAGTTCAGGATTGAGGGCAAGGTCTGGTGTTCACTTGCCCTTTTTCCTCTTTTCCATGCTAGATGTATCCCCTCTGTTGGCTTGCTTATATTCTAATATGCGGTCTAGTCTCCTTCCATCCTTATTACATCTAAATACACGCACAAGAATTTTATGTAGATCGATGAATCTCAAACGACTCTTTCCGATGAGTATAAGAAAATTGTGGGTGATCACGGGTCGGTGATTAAATTGCTATCCTATGAAAAGGATGCTGTGCACGTTTGGCAAAAGCAAAGCATCGACCGAGGGCAATGCGATCGACAGCGATAATGAATTGTACGTATATCCGTTTTCAATCAGCAATAAGTGAGCAGGTGAATTCACCATATTCAACAAATATTGTCGTATATGTTACATCAAGGAAAAATCATTAAATTCTCTAATTCCTAGACCTTATTGGGTCATGGAAGCTTCTAGAATAAATCTAAGACACTGCCCTTTATTCCTTTCAATAAATATGTAAACCTATGCCATATGTATATAAGGTACTCCTAATGTCCCCAACATGGATGGTTACTTGGCATTATCTCTCTTTCTATCATTGAGAAGCAGTCCCGCCTACAACAACTCCAGTATTCATTCATATACGGAATCTCCTTTCTAGCTTCACAAGATGTCATGAAATTGTAAGCATTATCAATGTGTGTCCATCTTCATTAGTATTAAAATTAGTAGTTATTTGCGGTTTCCTCTATATGGTAACCTTCCTTTCCGAGCTTGAATATATCCCTCCCATCAAAGTTAGGTTATCAAAAATAGATCTCTCTGTAAACACTTATTAGCATTGCCAAAGAACTCTAATTAAAAACCTAGTTGAACGGATTCTCTTTATTTAACTGTACATTTAATTATATCTTTGTCTGCAGTCTACATGGTGGGTCACCGGGCAATATATCTAATATGACTATGCCTCAGTATCTGCCCCATCTTTATCATCGGTATGCGTCTGCTTCGGATAAAGGCAAACTGCAGCCTTAAATGAATGAATAACTGCAGTCTTTCGCGAATTAATAACTTGTTTTCCTCATACCACAATAGTTATTTTTCCTTTTGTGCATTTGAGCTTATAACTACGATCAGTGCACATTACATATTATGGAGAAACCAAACAAGAGTTAGTCGTGTTATTGTTTATTGCACATTGGCAAGATCGCGTATTACTGCACAAGGAAAAGCCGAGAGCAGAAATATGTGATCTTGCCGGAGTGCGATGAACAATAACACAACTAACTTGAGTTTGGTTTAGAATTTATCCTACCCCGCCCGTCTAAATCACTTCTACATTAACAAATGACGTCATTTGTCAAGTGTGTCCCACTAGAGCGATATTTTTCATTTTTCTGAACTCCATACTGAATACCGTGACCCAATGTTAAGCCTATGGAGTTTTTTTGTTAGGGATAGGATAAGGAATCGTGTTTATCTAAACATCATATTCTGAATATTCTTTTTTTGGAATGGTATTCCATATAACTATATAGTTGTGAAAGTGATAAATGGAATAACACAGTGAATAGGTTTGGCAGCAATTATAGTATTTATTAAAACACATAGTCAATGAACAGTTATAGGAACCAGACGGGAGGGCTCACTGGTAGCCCCACTCCCCTCATCAGCACAAACCGTCCGGCTCCCTGCAATCTATATACAAAACAATGTTTGGTCTCCCGTTATTAATGTCGTGTATATTGATTATCATATATATATATAACCATAATGACTGACAGGGCAGTCCATTGGGTATTATTAATGTATTATCATAAGGAATCACAGGCGCAACATCAGCATGTTGACAATACTTGCTTGTTACTACATCAGTCATCGGGAGTAGCTCTTCACTTGTAGCTCGGAGTCACTTACCAAGGTGTTAACACTGTACAGACTACAGAAGACCTCCCGTCATACTCAACAAGTGAGTTAAAGTAGTGGTTGACCTGCCACAGATGGCACTGCTTATTAACTATATACAGTACAGAATAACGTAGGATTCTGTGAAAGACATACAGAGTAATTAATAGAGGTGTAATTTAGCTGGATAGCAAATTGTCGAGTTTTCATAAATAACAATAACTTGTGAGCCCACCCAGATTCTTATGTTTCTTTGTTTAAATGATGTTCATCTGCTTGGTATTTAACTTGTTTCACTGAAGAGCGGAATACACGGAGAATTCACATTGGATATGTGTAAGCATCGTTTCCTGTCTCCTCCCTATATGCATGTAAATACTTTATAGTACGGCAATTCATACATTTTACAATAACATAGACTTTGATAGGAAACGTATTATTGTGAGATAATCTTCCTGCACACATCTTTACTGAGACTAGAGTGATAGTTATGTGAAGTACACGTCACATTTTAGTAGTCGGCACAGTCCCCTGAACACCGGACTATTACGTCTTTTCTCCCAGCTATGGTTCAGGATCAATAACGTCTTCAATAATTGAGGCTAAACGGTTTCAGGTAGGACAGAAACGAGGTTTGAAGTTTAAGCCCAAGAATAATTCTCCTTCCACCCCACAATCCTCCTAGCAGAGAAATCCCAATTCCTTATTGAATGTCAACCTGCACTGATAGATACAAATGGGCTTTGAATATGGTGGTGAGCGAGAGACATGGGCATTCAGTGGCAAGAATATTTCGCAATGGGAACTATACGCCAGTGTAGTAAAAGTACATTCTTGGTGTGTTTAGATAAAAGTCAGAATCCATGAACTAAAGCTTGCAGGGAATTCGTTATATTCTCAGTATAACAGTCTACATGGAAATTCATGTATCATTTATATTTCAAGCTCTCATGAGGCGCTGATCTGCAGCCATGATCTTCGGCTATCTTTACACAAATATATATATATATATATGCATGCAGTAGTAGAATTACTAGAAATGACCTCATGACCTCTGCAATGCTCCGTCTTCAGACATTGTGTTTTATCTTAACCTTTTATAAAATTGAGACGAATGTTGGTGGAAACGACTTCCGGCAGGAGGGGACATTTCGCGTGTATAGTTGAGGACAGGTTAAGACCTTAAAGGAGGTGGGGGTGCTGAGCCCTTTGTGGGAATTTTCCCGCGGGCATGAGCCCATAGGAGGTTGGGATAGTGGAGTTATCATAGGCCTCGCCCTCTATCTGGTACCGTATATTACTATATGTACGTATCCGAGCCTAGATGAGCCTGCCACGTGGATTTGTCGTTCACCTTGTCCTGCCCATAGGACTACCGTAACTATTGAAATAGTTCAACCACCGGTGGTCCACTCTTTCTCACGAAGACATCAAATTCTGTACAAGACAATAAATTAATGGAAAGAAATATATCAAAAGGAGGCATTCATTGAAGCATTCTAGATCGATATTATACAGGTTATTGGTAATGCCACCAAGAGAAGTAGAAATGAGAGAAGTTAACTTGAATACATTGTAGCCAGCAATACTGTCTCATCCCTGTTGAAAATACTGCGTTAAGGAATACATCCATTTTGATGAATAAACATACATAATTCATTACAGCTTAACTAGACCGGTTCTACAAGCAGCAGTCAATATCGTCGACTGTATGCACCAAGCTGATGTGTAGGTAACATCGGTGAGTTGTATCAATACACAGGGACTGTCCAATAGCTTCTCTGTTCTCACAATAAGTTATTTATGTTCAGTGTGGCTCTGTGCGCCTCCTAGAGTCTATAGAGTAATGTTTGTTTTCTCTTTTCACAGGACATTCACATCTTAATGTACTGCCGATGTCTAACACTGTGCCACTGCGCGCCCACCACATGAATATCAAACGGGTGTTGCACCAAATGAGGACACAAACATCAGCGCTCCACTGTCTAGCACAACAACAAAAGAGGCAATGGCTATAGAACCGCTGTCACAACAACGAGGTTTCACCTTTCCTTTTCCCGTTCAAACATCAGAAAAGAAGGAGAGTCCGGAAGCGTCTCACCAGGTGGCCTTCAGCAGACGATATCATAGCGTTTCCATGACAACGCACGACCTTTACTGACAGTGACGTTGGAAAACAACCAAAGCTAAATTCGCGGCGTGGCACTTGACACAATAAGCAACAGACAACAGAAGCACGAGCACATCAAAACCTTAAGTAACCCTGTATACATATAAAACCAACAGCAGCTTTAGGATAGGTCATCTGCTCTCACTACATAATTAGCGGACCAGAACTGCACCATATAGTCTGCACCTTTCTACTGAGCGGCTTAACACAGCTTTCATAATAGGTATATTTATTTCTTATTGGTTTATAATAGGGAGGTTTTTGTCTTACACGAGAGGACCATATAGTACAGGGTTATAAACAGCGGAGAATACAGTTATATATGTATATATGTGTATAAATTATTACGCACCTGTACTGCATTATGTCGGGAGGGGGTGGGGGTGATGATGAGACAGTTCTGTCGTTAACTAGATAAATGTACTTCACCAACATCCATTTCTAATCATTATAGCCTTGGTCCTTTGTGATAGAACTTTTCTAGAATTCTGAAATTTTATGCAATCGTTCTGGCTTCAGAAAACTACAGATACCCTTGCAGAGAATACATTCGGATACAAAGTTATTTACTTTTCTTTACCTTGAAGAATATCTGTGGACTTGAATATATCCAATTTGCTCTATTCAACTGGCATCAAACCTTATCTACTGTCGTTCTTCACTAGACTCGGAAGAAAACTTGGGCCTCCTTGACACAAGGATTTACTGAGTGGCCGACTACCCTGACAGTACCACTGACATCATTT
This sequence comes from Alentia gelatinosa, assembly GCA_950022655.1. Classification (NCBI taxonomy): domain Eukaryota; kingdom Metazoa; phylum Annelida; class Polychaeta; order Phyllodocida; family Polynoidae; genus Alentia; species Alentia gelatinosa. The sequence continues at coordinate 105,264,622 of OX465581.1, forward strand.
GTGCCAAATCGTGGAACAGTAGGTGGGTGGGTAAGTTTTCTTTGTATGTTTTTCTCTGTTTCCAATGGAACTTTGTCTTAACTCATAAGGTATAATACGTCCTCCCATTGCATGCTAGGAAGCGTGGGGTTCTAATCAGTACATCAGCGGATCCTTTATCAGCAGGCCAGGTTTACATCTTGATCATGTTTCCCGTCACAATGAATTATCTTTAACAGTACCGAATTACAATTCTGATACTACTATGCATGCAGTTTGATGAGAGCTCGGGGCAGCTCCGGGGTCATCGTTAGTTTGTAAAAGGTAATTATTTCGTAACCGTAGCTACACATACTTAATAGCATCTGTAAAGCCGGGGACTTAGGCCAAGTACTGAGGCCAAGTACTGTTATACATTGTTCTACCCCTAATCTGAAAATATTTCATTATCCACATCAATTTACAAAAAAAACAGAAGTACAGAGAACTACTATTTTTCTTTACAAACATCAACCATGAAATTTGACCTAATACTGCATCGAACCAGTAGCATGATATAAAACCATGTAGTGGGTTACTTTACAAGTCCCTTCGTGTTACACATGAAAGTGTACAGGACTACAATATCATGGGTATGCGCACTGAATCAGCTCATACTATATGTATAAAACAACTAGGAAAAATCGAGTAACAATTAAAATTAGCATGAGATAGAATCAACATTCGGTGGTTCATATGAGAAATATTCTCTGGATTGCGTACCTGGCCGTTTTGAGCCAGCATGTAAATGCATACCATACACATCAACGCACTAGTCTTTCTCGTTAGAAACTGAAGGATTCAGCTTTTGACTGGCTAAGTCGGCAGTTCATAGTGAATAATGCTGGTCTCTTATTAATCCTGGTTACGTTGTGGTGTAATGCGAAACCTCTAATTATTCCATGAATTAAAATCTGAATATGTTAAGTCTGTTAGTGTCAATGACTACGATTATGATAAGAATGATCTTTAGAGTGGAGAAGAACGAATCTCCGATTAGTTATCAGCACCACTACTGGACCGCTCCAAAATCACACCTACACTCTCACACACAGATCCACATATATACACTTAAACCAGGTTGGCCAGTCCACTTCTTCATACACTCCTTGAAGAGTCATGTAACTCAACATCCATGCCTCGAGTCCTTCATCTCGCCCTATTGTTCTACACTAACGGGCTTTGCCAACCAGCTACATAATCACTGACATCAAAGCATGCTCAGCTCAAAGTCAAACACTTTGGGGTTATCATGTCTTGGGGTCCACTTCTGGCTGGACGAGTCGCGGCTGTGGCTGTGGCGTCCACACCTCGGGCGAACCCTCTTTGGACGAGCCAGAGCCGCTGCTGTCGCCAGACTGCCGGTCTTTCAACCTCTTCAGCACCTCAGGAGACTTGCCTGGTTTCTTCATCACAGTTGGCTTGGCTTTCAACGGGGGCTTGGGCTTGTCTGGCAGAGCGGGCTTCTCGCCCGGCGCGGGACTGCCTTCCCGGGACGACGGCGTCGGGGAGGCCGAGGGAGCGACTCGCAGGAGGCGCTCGTGAAGGTTTGACTTTTCGGGTACAGGAAGCGGCTTCTGAGAGATGGGCACAGGAGGAGGGGGCTCGGCGTGGGCGCTCACGTCCGGCTTCGTCTCCACCGCCTTCTGGTGCTTGCTGCGCCGGGGCACCAGCATGGGCGGGCCCTTAGTGGTGGTGGTAGTCGTAGTGGTGGAGGTGGTGGTGGTGGTGGGTAATGAGGAGTTGGACTTGGCGGCGACAGACGGGAGTGTCCCACTGAAGGAGGAGCTCATGATGGAGGCCGTGTTGGTGATGGTGAGAGAACCGCTGGACATCTCAGTGAGACTCTCTGTCATTCCGCCCACCAGCACCTTGCCGCCGTCCTCCTCCGCCTTTTGAGGCCGGCCTGTTCCCGAGGAGCTTATACTGCGTTTTTTGTTCTGCACCGCCGGTAGTCCAGTTGCGATGCTGCTACCGCGCGGCATGGAACTGCCCTTCTTTATCGTACTTTGGTTGGCGTTGGCGAACACCTCTGCAGTGCTCAGCAGGTTCGAGCTCGACGAGTTGGAGTTCTCAGAATCGGAGTCCGAGTGGTCTTTCGGTGAAGACGGGGCATCGCTGGTGATGGGCAGATCCAACACCAGGTCAGGGGTGTGCTTGGGATGCGCTGGCGGCGGCTTGGGCATCTTACGCGCTCTTGGCTTGATCTTCACGGTATCCGATTTCTGCTGCATCTCGAGGGACTGCAGCCCGGACATGACCTCAGCCAGTGCCGAGTCGATGTCGTGCTGCAGGTCGTCAGTCGTCTTCTCGAACTCGGCTTCGAAGTTGGAGGAGAGACTGTCCTGACTGATGCTATCCTCCTGTGGCTCTTTACTGCTGGCCAGTGACGGCGTACTCCCGCCGCTGCTACTCGAGCTGCGCAGGCTCCGCGACATCTCCGACGTGGTGGAAGGGTAGCTGCTCCTGTTCGGGGACGAGGAGGAGTAGTCTGAAGGGGAAGCACTGGCCATGGAGATATTGGGGTGCGAGGCAGATTTGTCCAGCGAGTCCTCCACAGACAGTGTACTGGGACCGAACGGCTTGGTGGGCAGCGACTCCGTGGAGCGGCGTTTCTCCGATTCCTCACTGCTTCCACTGTGTCGGTCCTCGTCCCTTTAATAAAAACAACGGAGACTTAATGCTGAACTGTTGGGGAAATTTAAAAGGGTTCACATGCACTTGACCTGGTATTACTGTAAACCATGTACAAAAAGTAACGCCTGCTCAAAATATAACTAGAGTACAACATGTGTTTCTCGATTTACAGCCAATATAAGATTTTTGAATATATATCCAGGGATGCCAATCAGGTTTTAGAAAGAAATCGGAAATCTCCACACATCTCTACAATCATTGTCTTTAACATGATGATATTTTGTCACCAGGTTTCAACAACATTTAATAGGAGTATATATATCATCGTGGGGATGCCAGTGAGGTTTGGGAAACGCCTGAAATACACCAAAAGCAAGCAGAAATATATCGAAATATTAATAAATACTGATTAATTTAACATAGCGGGTTCCCATATTTGAGGACAAATCAGAAAATCATTAAGATGACTTTAAAACTTTACAGCCAAGACAAAATCAGGAGTCAAAGCCTTGTCAGAAAGGCACATAATCTCCTGCAAGTTTCTCCCCCAGCTGCCTCCTATAGTCCTACACTTTCACTTCCCCCTCCCCTCCCCTCACCTCCAACTCCTGGGGGACTTCCTTTCTATCAGAATATTTAATCACTGGCGGACCTTTGGACTCAAGTCTATTTGGAAGGGTTGGCATATGACATAGGAGTGAAGCCAATCTATTCAGGATAGCTCTACCATGCATGGCTCTCGTAACTCTCCCAACACAGGTCTTTATTCAACACCAATGGGAGCTTCCTGGCTTCCTATGGCTTACCATCAGCCCCTGGCAGTTTACCATACAGGCAGTGTGTTTTGTGGAAGACTCCCAGCCGCTGCAAGGCCCTGAAGCCAGCCCTTAGGGGTCTGCTGGCGGTCACATGAACACTATATTTCAATGGATATGCTGAGAATTGAAAAAAAAACCAAACACCTGAAATTCTCCGAAAATTGGCATCCCTGTAGTATCATATATTATAGTATACATGGTTTACAATAATACATAATGTAATAGTAAGAGGGAAGAAGAGTGATACGAGTATCAAAGGTGGATGCAATGCTCTATGACCAAGTGGATTATTTACAACGGAAAGATGTAGGTACTACCGGAAGGATGTGTGTGCTAAAAGGAAGACCATCTTCCTCGTCCGAAAAGAAATATCAAACTAGGAATCTCTATGACACAGTATTTCGGGCCAGCCATAGAATGTAGGGCCTGTTATAATTGATTAATTAATTCTGTCTTAATAGAGTCTAATACCGCATGAGTGAACATTCCATTTCAGGGCCCAGTGCACTGTACTATATATCAGCAACCCAAAAGCTATATATAGGAATTGTTGAGATACTGAGGCCTTTCTCTCTAGGATGAGCAACTTTCTAAGAGATAAGCTGAGGTTTTCGCTCTTTGCAGTGAAACATTTCGATATTAGATTATGATCAGAATTATCTACAATATCTTCACTCGCACATTCTTGGACAAGACACTTATCTACAAAATTAGAATTATCCATAATATATTCACTCCTACACTTTCTTAGAAAACACTTACTATAATATAAGTCGACAGTTATTACAAAGCCGTTGAATATAAAAAAGTTGTATGTTATATTGACGGATTCATGTGGGATTTAGATTGAATGTTACGGTTGATATTCTGGTGTTGCTTCCACTTACTGCTATTCGTTTAGTGGGTTTTTCACTATATTTCAAACTGTTTATTCCGATTCAGTAATTGTGCCACTTGCATTCCAATATCTGAATAGAGATAGATTCATTTTGAGATGATTATTCACTTAAAAAGACCACATATTTGTAGGAATTACCTTGCTCAAGCAGTGCTTTCAAATATGCTATAACGTCAAAGATCGCCTGTATATCGGATCAGAAACATTAAGATAATGACATTTAGATTTGATAATTCGTGCAAAAATAGCTTTAGCTTAGTAATTTCATTTCAATAGGAATCACTTCAAAAACATTTTAAAATGAAGAGGATTCAAAAATCAAAATCTTGAATTAAAGTTGGAAACGATACATGATTTTCTATCGAACACCATGAAATTCTAATATCTCTAGAGACACTGGAATTCAGATGATTGTAGTAGCAATTACATAGCAATTAATAGTTCCAACAGGAATCACAGAGCAAGTTTTTGAATATCTAAAAACAATCTTAATTCCTAATTCAACTTTTCTAAGTGATTTAGCTTCATAGCATAGCAGTACTTATGCATTGCTGCTAAAGAAAGCCATAGCAGTAGAGGGAGCACTTAACTTATAAGAAATCAACTAAATAACGATGTTGGCATGTGCCTAGCCGTGTTTTGAACTTGACTAATTTGAATGATATCACTTAAAAAAACGAAAATTGAAACTATTGATATTAATATTAATTTCTTGATTTAATACTCCCACATCTCTGTAGTACAGTGAACTAGCGTACAGCAGAGACTGTACACACCTTATAAAACATCCACAAATGATAGGTCTTAGTACTCTATACAGGGAAGTGGTGCATAGAAGAAAATAGTCATATTTAAACATGTAGGTAGCATAAGTAGTCAAATGATTTATATAACTTCACAAACATCAGTCGTCAGCATCAGACTGGCTCAGGAATAAAGTTTGTGATAGTGAAAATCGTCGGAGTCGTCTATCTATTTGAGTATGACTGAGTTAGTTGTTTCTTTGCCTCTTGGAAACATCAGTCAAGTATGGCATATTTGAGATTGTATGGCTCCGCCCCACATCAGAGCGTCCACCTCCTGATGACCTAGGCAGCTTTGAACTTTTTTTAAGTCTTTTATTTAGGCTGGCCGAGGCTAAGCAGAAAAGGTATCGCTGGTTTCAATGCCCGGCCAGTTATACTAGCACTGATAGCATGATTACATGTTGATCTGATAATCTACCATAGAAGACAAGACAAACTTTTAATCTGATCGAAATACTGAAAATGGTTTTCGACCCCGCCTTCAGCTGCCGTTCACACTAAGTTAATGCGCTGGGCAATGCGCACATGAACGTGAGTAATGCAGGCAGAGTGCGCAGCAATTTGCCCGTCTCCCGGTTTCATTATGTGAAGTGGCGTTGGTCTATGGCACTTGGCCATCTAGCGTTAAATGGTTTCTGGAACGATGTATCCTGTTACGTATGTACTGGCGGACATTGATGTGCCACCTTGAGCAACAAGACTGTCATTATGCTATATTCCATGCAACTGAATTTCAAAAATAATCATCAAGATTCAATTGTTAAGGTTTTTCATCGACGCAAGGATACGTATAGTAAATAAATATTATTGGTGCTTATTTTACAGAATTTAAATGTAAAAGAGGCAACATGCCTAGAGTTAGTAATACTGTTAAATATTAGCTTTCCATTGAAAATATTGCTAAGAATAAACAACCTTGTTTATTCATTAGGACAAAACAAGTCCATGTGTGGAGAAGTTTTATCGTAATGGGTTCAAGCTTAATATTTGTGAAAACATTAACATGCATAGAAATACACAATTTTTGAATACCGTGTTTTATATTGACTTAACAGCTTAACCTCTCTTGGCTTAGGCTTGAACTTATATTTTAGATTAGTTGTCCATACTTTAACGAGTTGGACCTATTTTTCTGTTTATAGTGTGTTATTTTTTTGACAGCCAAAGCCACGCTGTCTATATCAGAGTAATACACAGCTACCTGTGCTAAAACTTACACGGAGGTCATCACAGGCCAGAGACAGCTCAAAGAGAGAGAACGCTGATTTATATTCCGTAACTAGGAAAGTGGTTCGGTAAAACTACCAGTCAGCTCAAACGGATCAGGACCATAAATCTACATTAACCAATACCCGATCTACAGAGACAAAATTAGCAACCTAGGATCTGCATGTGTGGATGAGATTGAAAAAAATGCACGTTTAACATAGGAGAATCTAGGGTGTAAAAGATAGTTGTGTTCAGTAAGTTTCTGTGGGTTAACAAGGCTGACACCCATGCACTTTGGAGTATTGAAAAGAGACTAAATGTCGTCTGGTACCTGTTGTTCTTCAGCACGATGTATTTGTCAGGTATTAGTCCTTCCTTGCCCTTGTAGGCGCCTTCCCACCAGTCCGCAGACACCTGCTTGAAGACAACAAGCACGTCGCCCTTCTTAAAGGACAACTCCCGCTCTGTGCGGCCAACGAAGTCGTACTGCCCGATCGCCTCCATCACATCAGGTTCTGTACACAGAGAGAGACGGGTAAGATACGTTATAACAGGCCATTATGATACTGGTCTTTAATAGGAATAGAGAATAAATGGGGTCATTCTATAACGATTAACCCCAACACTTATACCTTTAAATACAATCTAACGAGAAAACACTGGGCTACCATCTGTGCATGTTGAACACACATCAATATATGATGCATTAACCTGATTATCTATATATTCTGGAATTCATTTGCTAAGGATTTGGGAAGACGGGAGATGTGAATATACACACGTGGTGGGAGGGCCAGGTGCTATGTCTACAACTACCGCTCTTCAGATGTTTTATCCTTCTAAACAACAATGGTTTATGGGGACGCCCTCACCTCGTATTTGTTTGGTTCTCGGAAAGGGCAAGGAAACAAGAAACATATCTACCCTACTAGATCAATATTGTTATACATTATATATTTATAGACTTGTGTATGATTGATACAGATATATCCTACTTTTAATCTTTTTAAATTACTTTGATATTGGAATGATTATCAACTTCTTTCTACACAAGAACTATCCTCCGAAAATGACCATTGATCTGGTGAATATTCCGTTTTATTTACGTATAATTAGATGTCTTATTCTGTGACTAGGCCATATTCTGTGACATTTCTGGGAATGTGGGACAGAGAGCATGAGATCTGAATTGGGCTATACACCGTTATGATGAATATATATAAAACACCGATATCTAAATAACATAGAAAAGTATCACACAACATTGACGTATGCTGCCAAGACTGAAGACAATGTTCTTTCAGATTTTCAGTTACATCCTATGATTCCTATGTTGATGGGAGGGTTTATTAATTAATACCAAGAACTTGATTACTGTTTCCCCTTTGACACAATCTTGGCAGCTTTCTTAATTTCAATTTTATGGGATTTTCCCTTCTTTTAAAAAGAGATTCTCCCTGTAAATATAAATTCTTTTGAGCCAGAATTGATCGAATTATACCTGGGAATTTCCTATATTTCCTCCAGAAATTTGAAGCTGTTGCCAGTTCACAAACAGAGGAGGCACAAGGAGAGAAAACACATACATCAAACTCCAAAGTCGGCCAGGACTGTCACAACTTCTTCACGCTACGCCATGCAAGCATTTTGATTTATTAATTATATTCTAGATCAAATATTGGACAAAAGCTGTCTTACTTTATTCTATATAGGAGAAACAGCTTTGAATTATTTTTATTGACACTGTGCCCCTTAATGATGAACGATATACCGAAATCCGTGTGTGGAAATACTCTTTAAGCAGAGATGTATTTTTAACTCTCCCAATATCTATCTTTAGAACTGAACAGAAAAAATTGGATTTTAAACATTTAAAATTCCTACATTATCAACCTTCATTTAATTAAACTAAGAATTTAATACCTGTTCAGAGAACGAACCTATGATTAGACATATATAACATGAAACATATCAATCCATACAGGAGGAGGGGGAGGGGGTGGTTAGCAAGGCGCACTCTTAAACCTATCCATTATGTAACTTAATCATTTACTCGTACTCTGCATGTAACAAACTCACCTGAACAATAAAAGCATTCACTTACATCAGAAATCGCAACTCTACTTTGACAAGACAAGCGTTTAGCATGCATCACGACATGGCGTCGCGACAGCCATACTGTCAGTACACTTTTAACAAGCTTTCTCTAAAAAGGCCAGTGCTGAATGAAGCTAAAGCATGGATAAGCGGGTTCAGTGTTGTTCTTTAGTATTGGGTTTGACCACATTCACCTAGAGATCCTTATCCGAATAGCTCAAAGCATGACTTGCTTGAAAAGATATTATTCCACAGATAATGCATGGTCTCTCTTATGTCGCTTTTCATTCAAGTGCGCAGTAAAAGGTTCTGAATAAACACTAGGCCAGCATAATAATCTGTGCATAATGATATTGCAGCGGGGTACGGATAAATGAATTTTGTTCCTGAAAAAAAAGTATCTGCTTCAGAGAAACAAATAAGGGTTTCTTAATTTCTAGGGAAAACGGTATGCTCATGCAGCCGAGAGTAAATTATCATAGGCCGAGTGGTATCTTCAAATAAAAACACCAAATAAATAGATATGACAGTTGTCAGATGGTGACAGTAAGTTAATATAGAACGGTCCATATTGGCCTTAGAAGGGGTGCTCTCTTATGTAACCAGGGTTGATTAGTTCTGGAGCGGTGCTTTTGTTAAGCCTAAACACACATCACGATAAACTTACCAAGGAACAAGTCTGCAATAGACGAGAAGACAATGGAGATAAAACAAGTCGTCACCCAAAAAACCTTACACGGCAACTCTCGTACAGTAGTTGCTACTATTACCTGCACGTAACACATAGAAGAGACACACTGTGTATTTAGGAATGGTATTGTGATTATATAAAATGATTACATAATCCTGTAATATCTGTTATAAATAATGTCAGTCTGAGTGGGTATCTTAACTTCTGAATTAATATGATATGTAGACAAGTTTCCAATAAAGAAATACACGTCTCTCATCATCATCTTTACATGACTACTATTTCTTAAATACAAAATGTTAATAATAAGAACGTGGCGAAAACACCTCTAGCTCAGCCAGATGATAAGAAAATGTTTGTAAGGCCGTATATCGGTTTTTCATACGGTATTTCACCTTAGTTACCATTAATACATATTGAAAAAATCAAAAAGTCTCTTCTTGAAAACTCGAAGGACACTCCATGCTTTTTGGGTGGGGTATCTGGGTGGGTCCTCTGCCATGCATATAAAGCTATCACTCTACAGCTAGCCTGGAGAATGGACCATTTGGCTACAAAAAGCTTGATTAACAGTTATTTCGTACTACAAAACAATCTCACAAACTATTAATCGACTCGGTATTAGTCTTTGCAAGGATTTATCTGTTGGATCAACACAGATATAAAGCTGTTCTCACTAATCTGCGAATATATGTACAAGGAATCCTTCAGTCTAAGATTTGTTATAAAACGGTTATAAAATCGCATTTATAACACAATCGCCATCCTCCCTGCCCAGTGTTAACGGAAATTAACACATACAAATCTCTTGACGATTGGAAAATCGTATAATGATAATCTTTTGTAATCTTCAACTTTCATGATTTATCTTCCCCTCAAAACACCAGCCAAGGGTTGATTCAAAGCTGTATGACCACCATGCTAAGACACTTACGGAAGAAGGGGAACATATCATAATCTGGACAAGGAATAAAACAGTGTGAAAAAATACAGTCAAACGGCATATATACACATCTCTCATGATCAAGGTATACAGAGTTCGCTTTAGCAGTTCGCGTACAAATACTATCAAGAGACGTCACGAGTTTGAGTCTGAGTTTATTTATGCCACACATTTTGTTGCCTCCATACTTTCATGAGTCGAAGACGAGTGACATTACGGAGCCAACAAAATGAGTGGCATAAATAAGCTCAAACTCAAACGGGTGGCGTCTAGATTTTATCCTACCCCGTTTCCATATTTTTTCAGTATCAGAAAGTAGTGGCATAAACAACACTTTATGTCACACCCGTGAAATAAACAAATCCCATGTTAAGCCTATGGCGTTTTTTTATTAGGGGTAGGATAAACGGAGCTACCAAAGAGCATAAACCACCTCTATGTTGATGGGTAAAAAAATAAGACAGTTACACTAAGGTTTTCTGATGCTATCCCTTGTACAAATTATCTCTATATAATCGATATGAAAACTACGAAATAAATTTCTAGGAAAAACTTTGAATAATTGATTCATTTTTTAATTGTGATAATAAGGCATGTCCGAATACTATCTGTAATATAACTCTTTAAAGTACAACCCCTGCCTTTGATTCAAGAATGTTAAAGTCATACATGTTATGAGATATACTAGATGGCCCTAGAAATCGAGCTAGATTATCATATATATGCCGAAAGTGGATTTTGAAAATAACCATTTGCAACCATCGCAAAAACGAAGCAAGGGAAAAAAATTAATACATTAAAGATCAAATCCATCGATCTTTGAAATATTTGTGAACTGGAGCATAGAGCTGAAAAATGAAGTTTAAAAAACGTGCTGGAGTTGTCCTTTAATTACGATGACGTCAGAAGCAAATTATTACTTCTGTAAACTTTACTTGAACGCAAGTTTCGTCTTTTCTTCATCCCTGTCTAGGGCTGACAGGGATTGTGATATTTGTTAGGGAAAAAAGCATGTATGAATATCTCATATCCAAATTATACTGATACTTTCTCTGAGAATAACTACAGAAGTGGTATTATATGACCTCGTAAGCTTTTAAAGAAATGCCTTCTGACGTCATCTGGTTAAAACCATCTGGTGGTGATGAAATCAGGGGATACTGACCCTCTTCACTGACAGCGTCCCGGTCATCCTCGTCGTCTGACATGGCATCCGTGGTATCCTCGCGCTCTCTGGTGGCGGGAGAGAAAACCAATCATTCAAAAACACTTCATAGCATATCGGAGACATGAACACTATAAATACAAAAAAAGGTACTAGGAATAGATGAATATAGATAGTATTGTCATATATCAAACCACCATAGTAGAGAGTCTGTGAATAAGTTGTGAATAGTAAAGAGATATGGGCACGTTTTTGATCATGTATGCATCAAGGAACCCTGAATGAATTCGAATCTCTAATAATACATAAATATCTCAATAAGAAATGAATATAATCAAATTATCTTACAATTTTCCTTAGATTAACCCCAAAAAACAAGCAACCAGTAAAACCTAAAGTAAAAGTGAGTCTCCTGAATTGAAAATATTTTGTGGAGACATTAAAAACTATCAACGGCAAATTACCAGCGGCAAATGTGGGAGGTGGGAAAGAAATCCTTATCTCATTGTAATTATAGATCCAAAATCATAAGTCATGTTCACAATGATATATGAACCCGGGCAGGAACATACGACCATTGGTGATTAGCATGCAAGCATACTTCATGCATTCGGCGTCTTAATCATCCTAGAGAAAACAGTACCAGTATTCTAGTGCTAACACAATCAGCCACACGGAATTGATACAATAGCGAAAAAGCATCATTATTGAAATTGTAACATGCAGTTTGATGTAGGCATAGTGGCTCAACGTCCATGATGATTTGAAAAAAAAAAATATATATATACGCACAAAAAGGTTGGGATATAGCAGAACCCACCTAGACAGAGGCAGTGTTGGTTTACAGGGCAGATACTCGGGATTCCCACAAATGTATCTTCCCATGACAGAAATCTGGGAAAACGCCCTATAACCTGATCACCATAGCGTAGTTCCCATGGCAACAGCATGTGTGTAGCTTCCCCCAAGCCGACATAAATAACGGGAGAGTGAGACACCAATGCACCGAGCACCCAGTTGAAGTGACTTTGTACATAGGTGACATGACCCGAGCAGCGTAGTCCTACAATGTGCGCGATATGCTTACCTCCACACGCGACAAGGTGAAAGCCTCAGTCAGGGGTGTGCGACGCGGGGAGGAGCACAGCGGCGGCCATTTTACCAGTACACTACTATCTTTAACACAGAAAGCCAGACCAGAACGGACGTCATAAAGTCACTGTAATAAGGACTATGCAACAGTTGGCATCATGTTACCAGTCACCATGCACACCCCTGTCATGAAGTGGATGTATGTAGTGTATCATAACGTGTAGTGTGTCATTCGTGTTCCCAGCATATATCAGTGATTATAGAGTGGAAAATGGGTTTCTGGGATGTAACAGTGATTGGTGATTAAACCGAAACAGTGCAAGCCTTTACGGAGGTGTGTATACGGGGGTTGCCACAGAATTTTACAGGATATGGTTTGACTAATAATACTTAAAAAATCAAATTGAATTAAGGGGGGAACAAAGGTGAGAACAGATTCGGAAAAAATCTCGATATCTTGATTAGATTAAACTTAATGAACTTTGCATTATTTTCAGGGCATAATTGGTAGAAGGGGGTTCCAAACGGCCCCAGGCTTCCGTCAGGTCGATGATATTGCCCCCTGGTGTGAACATGATAAAGCTCTTGTTGAAATCCCCGTATACATGACCAGCTGCAAGTGTTCTAGTTCTGACTGGTCATCAAGGATGGTAGTTAAAAGGTCAAGGTTAGTCTACTGCTAGGTTAGATCCTCTACTCTAATACATGGAGCTGCATTCCTCAATATTACACAAGTGGAACAGAACTGTATTTGTCTATATGGTGATCATTTTACCAACAATTATACCTTCTAGATATAAATGCTTATACAAAGCCTTTATGATTATTTATATTGTACAATCAATCAGTAACACTTATCATCCTGTCAATTCGGTATAATAGATGACAATAAATTGGAATTTGATCTACATAGTTTATTCTCTGTAAGCACACTGGTGACAATTGTATGTTGCGTCGATTAGATAGGTGAAATTATCCCAGAATAAGTAAGTATATTACCGACCAGGCTTGGGATGGATATATTCCAAAATGATCGCCCGTTTGGGGGCTTTTCAGGTCCCATGGCATAATGGTGATCACTTCGATTTACACGACCGTACATGCTAAATCATCTTAAAACAATTTAATGAGAGACATTTGCCGACTTTTAACGTACTTGTTTTTTAACTGAAGTCTGTATGTATGTATATATATATATATATGTCTGTCATATAGGATTACCACCTGCTTATAATCAGTGAAACCTCCGCAGAAAAAAAGCACAACCCAGCCGTAAAAAATAAAGGAATGTATAATCGGGTATTCTTTGAGCACATTGCCGTAAGTAAACCTGAAAAAATCTATCGAATCACTGCCAAAATGATTAGAGTCGATTCTAGATATAATCTAATTTTATGAGAATATCCGTCCTTGTAATCACATACAACCGATAATGAATATATGTAAATATAACTGAGGTAAAGTATCGTGTAATACATTGTCTACCATTGGTATTAACATTATGCGGCAACAGTGGTGCTATTCGAAAGAATGAAGAAACAGTGTTCCAAGAACCTTTATGGCAGAGTAACAGATTGCCAATTCGTTTGAGTATGTGGGTTTCCTTATTGGCTAAGCTTTAATAACTAGGGTTTAGCAATATGTACATAACGAAGCCTAAATACAACAAGTGGATTTATGAGGAACACATTTAAAAGCAGCGCGATCTTTGTAGTTAAGATTCAATTAATCCTCTACTGACAACACCAATATCTAAATAAACTTTCTTTCAGTAACTGATTTGCACTGTATTTTTGAATGTCTATGAAGGCAAAGCTGACGGGAAAATCGCCACGTAGTTTCTATAATTAATCCGTTTTAAAAGCAATCTATGTTTAATACAGTGTCCCATGTCCCTTGAAGCGAAATGTCAACTCTTATTCCATGTGAAAAGTTTGGATCGAGTACGTTATCAAAACTGTTCACAAAAATCAATTGTATCCCCCACAAAGCATTCATAGATAGACCTACTACTACGCAGGCTATGATTTACAGTTTGACGACCTTTTTCTTTACTGATTCGCAAAGACTCGGCATGTTATGAACGTTTTTGAAATAAACTGATAAACATGGCTTTCGATATAACCTTGGGATGCATATCATACATTTCACTTACATAGGTTTACCTTTGGCAAGGTTTTTATGGACAACAAAAATAAATCAACATCATAGATCATGACATAAAAAGTTGGATGTAAACTATAGCTCTAAATCACACTAGCCAATAAGTGTTACATAAATCAAATGACAATGAGGGACGGGACATCCTAATCCTCTTAACAAAAGTGGTAAATGCGATAAACATGCACAACTCTCAAATTTACCTCAATCTATCATTCTTAATTCATAAAATCAGATCTGTGCCTATTTGGTCCACTGAATCGGAAATACATATATTGTAATTGCTAGATATGCTTCAACATAAAATAACCGACATTTGTAGAAGTTGGTAGTTAAATTTCACCTTTACAGAGCCAAATTTCCTCTGTATATCTATACGAGACATGTGTATGGTATGGGCACATTTTTCACCTGTCGTATACATGGTTCAATAAGAACGTGACTACAAAGTCATCCCCATTACCTGAACTTAGTACATGTGAAATCATTCGCTACTCGTATTGTTGACCTGACTGTGGCCGTATTAAAGCTTCTCCTCTTTTTTTAAATGAAACATCAGCAAACTTCTTCTCTTCATGATACGATATGATGGTGTAACACAATAAATCTCCATTCTATACATACACGCACATGTATATGAGATGAGCAGGCATACTCCGGCAGTATTTCACTCGTTGATTCACATCCTCATTGAATCGTGTCTTCTCTACATTAAGTGCTGATTCCACCGACACACAAGATATAGCGAGATTGGTCACGATTTGATTGTCTTGCTAAATTGGGCTAGGTTTGAATAATCGCGTGCCTATTTGTCGCGCTGGTGGAGCACCAAAACAGACACACAACATTGTGCGGCTATGTTTTGCGACAACAGAGGTACGACATATCGCAAAACTCTAAGATATTACAGGATATACCAAGATACATTACGACAAATCCATCGTGTTGGTGGAATCAGCCCTTTAGTCACACTAGTTCGCAATTTTCAATAGCCAAAGATACACCATGTCTACCATTCCACTGTTACACCTTTGTACATGACCAGTTCATTGATATTCGTCAGCACTAGTAAAACGACTGAATCCCATTGGTCCCACGCTTACAGCGTTAACAGGTCACAGTTCAAACAGCCCCACAGAGCAGCTAATATTGCTCAACGACTTCCCGTCCACATCACGCCTGTAGCTGGACTCAGGAAGTCTACGAAACAAACACCCAGTGTGCGAAAGGGGCTTAAAGGCTCAGCGGATACCGACTAGGTTTTCAGTCTATTTCATCCTTCCTCCAACTCCTCCGGCTCTTAAAGTCCAACTACCGAACTCATCCTCCGACACACAAACACCGCTGTTACCCACTCCGAGTTCCGTCCCCAGACACTAGGCGGCGCCCCCGCCTGCAGCGTCCCGCAGGCACGGTGGCGCCACCGGTGGCGGCGGTCAGAAGCGGATGTGGGCCGGGAGGCTGTGGCGGGAGGCGGCGTTGCGCGCCAGTTTGGGTGGGTCGGCGTGCGGCAGCAGCTCCCAGGGGTCCGTCTCTATGTACGTGTAGGAGTTGCGGTAGCGCGGGAGGTCGCGGTACTCGTCCTCCGCCTCCCACGACTCGGAGCCCGTCGTCCACAGAGGCGAGTCGGTCGGCTCCGACCTGACACGGGGATCAAACAACTTCACTCTTACTCCCTGTTAGTTTTTCTTGGATTTTATTTTTTTTTCAGATGAGACAAGAGGGGCGGGACTGAGCGTAGTAGGTGGTTGAGTCTTGGTGGGTGGAAAAAATATTAGTTTACTTTTTCTATTCGACATCACCCTATCTAACTGGATGGATGTATTCCCCTGTAATTCAGTCGAATTTCAGAAATAAACCATTTGAGAAATTTTGTTAGCAAATTTTTGGCTTGAACAGAATTTAATCACGTTGCAGAATGGGCAGCTTCGTGACGTTTTGACAATTTGGAACCCGAATGTCATAACAGTGCTTCGTAAAGTACAGAATTTCCGCGCACAGGGCCTTCAGGTTGTACTCAATATTTCTCTCCGTGAAAATCAGAAGTTGGTCGAAAGGCACAAAATTCAGGTTTAAACTTAAAGTCAGTCAGAAATTCAATACAGCCGTAAATAATGGGCGTCTAAACAGTTTTCCAGTCTCTTCCTCTTGATTTCAAGTTTGGGGTTTTTCTCATTTTATCAGATTTGAACTTAGTAAGCTCTTTAGTATCGCGTCTTATTCTTCGTTACTAGCCTTTTAAGAGTCAGTAATTTGGATGTTAATCAAAAGATCCATGAATACATAAATTCCTTTCTCTAAAAAAAGGGGTGAATTTTAGGCGAACAGGCATGAAATCATTGATAAATGGGTTAGGAAGCTCAGTATTGATACTCATATAGACCGAGATTATCAACGCCCCCCAATTCACACTTCTAAAAAATACCAACAATTATGTGTTTTGAGGAGACATGACCGATTTCTCTTTTCTCCACACATAATTTCTAATCACCTATATTAATCTAGCGTTATTCCCTTAAACATTTCCTTTCTCAGGACGTCTCTATTCTGAGATATCCTAACAAAGGCCGAAGCAAGCTGTGATCCTAAAAGTAATAGGTTAGTGAAGTTGAAGGCGCCATTTGGCCTCTGCCGCAACTCTGCTTTGTGTTCCAACACCACCTCTGTCTTGCAGCAGGTCAAAGGTCAAAACCCCTGCCTCCCCTACTTGGAAACAGAAGTGCAGAGCCTTGCAAGAAGGAAATAGCACAAGTTGTCTATAGGTGTGGTTCTCGTATTTTAGATAACAAAACCCAAGTTTCTGTTTGGGATACGCTCACATACACTAATCATTCTTAGATAATGAACTGAAAATAAACTTAACCATGCCACAACAAACTTCAGACAACAACATCAAACTACAACACACTACACAATTCAACAAGGAAGACTGGGATAAATACACTGTCGCTCTTGAGTTGAGCTTAATATAGATGCTGAAATAGTGAGATTCACAGACGAATTTACTGATTAACAATTGCTTGCCTATTCCAAACATCAATGCTAAAAAAAATTTTGCCCGATCCGAATAGTCACCCACACCCCACCGGGAACGCGGAGACGCCCGAATCGACGCAAATCATTTTTATCATACAAACATCAATGCTAGTTAAACTTCGTCTCTCACCAAAGTGGTAATTTGAACAGTGTTAAAAAATAAAGAAAACAACTTTGGATTCACCGTCCTGAATTTGTCACCCACTCAAAGCTTTGGTATCGAGCGTGTAAGTCTTATTTCTGAGTTTGATAAATTTCTAGGCTAGCCCCATGAATTCACAATCCAAATGAAGATTATCAATTACAATTAATGATAGTATCATATCTCCCAAGTGACAACGAAGCCAAACAACGCTTATATATCTAGAACACGTGTATCTTGTATTGATCACTAAGCCTTCCTTGCATTGTGAACTTCATATCAATCAATCAATCAATAACAATACGACACCAAATTAAAATAACAGAAACAAAAAAATAGGTGAGATGGTGTTGCGCCCTTGACGTCAGTGGACGCTTTCCTCAGCGGACAGACAGGATTAAAGTGTGGGTACTCACCCAACCTCGACGATGCACTTCTCGTAGACGGGACCCCCGTCGTTGGGGAAGAGCTCCTCCTGGTGGAGGATGATGTTCTTGATAAGCTCGTTGACGGCGCTCTGGTACTGCACCTGGTCCCGGTCTGGGGGAATGGGCAGCAGCGTGGGGCCGAAGCAGATGGCCAGGTTGTATGGCTCCATCATATTCTCGTCGCTGTACTCGGACAGACTGTCGCACGCAAAATGAAAAATGTGTATCTTTTTATAATGTTATTAGATGTTTATTATATACCCATGACATTGATACTATAAATGAGGCACCGTTTCGCTATATGAAGTAAAAATATCGTACGGAATACTGTTCCGTATGGCAAAAGACAGAACAGTGATCCGTACGCGTCGAGTAAGAAACTAGCTGTTAGGCCAAATTAAGGTAATTATTTTGTATTAGTTTCGGGTATGTAATGAATATAGAATAACCTACCATGCTTGTACAAGCTACAAAACTGGAAGATGATTTACGACTAGTACGGAACTCGGCGTAAACGCCTCATTCCGTACTAACCTGGAATTATCCTCTTGTTTTGTAGCTTATACAGCATGGTCAGGTTGTTCTATATAAGTACTATCCATATGTGAAAGTGTTCATTTTATCAATCCAATATTATTTTAACCATCCATAAGCTATTTAAGGAATATTATCCTCTATATACTTTTTATAGTACCAATGACTTGCTACATATTCCCGTCTCTCGTTGACTATTGAATTGTGAAACTCTATTGCGAGAATTCAAGAATTTGTGCTTTTTTTCTAAAAATGAAAAAAAAATCTGCTAAAGAAAAACATACCCATTAACTTTCTAAAAGTCAAATACATGTATGTTATTGATTTCATAAACAAATTGTTGTCTTAGCATGGCGATATCCGCTCACAAAAGGATGGTTTCGCTTCCGTTTCGGGAAAAAAGAGAGGAAGTTGTACTCACTGGCTGAGGAAGGCGAAGAGATAGCGCATAACCACGACGATGGGCCGGGGCAAGGAGTGAAGGAGCTCCTTTAACTGCGCCATGTTTTCTGGAGAGTCTTCTACTCCCGTGTCTCAGTGACAAAGAGAGACAAATCTTATATAATCTGACAAAGCCTATTCGGCTAATAAGTAAAGCTTAGTATTCAAATCAAACCGGAGAATAAGAAACCAGCAATAGCACTGATCGGGTCCAGTATAAACAACGAAAATTAAAAAAAAACAAAAAAAAACTGAGACGATATAAATCTACATGTACGTCCATGTTGTTATAGTGGAGACATTACGTGCATTTTACTAGAGGTACAATTTTTTGCAATATATGTGTAAAAAATTACTGAATGCTTCTAGGGGAAGATTGTATTACAAATCAACTCATAGAGTCACAAAAGGGATATAGATGATATCAGCACGATCTATATAACCATTATGCATATCTATATCTATCCTCATCTCAGAAATGTAGAGGCAACCCCACCCTCCCTCCTTTTTCTCAATGTTCCCCAGATAAAAAATGTGGAAGGAGACTGGATTTATATCGGAAACTCACGGCTGAGGTTGATGAACTGGTCAAACAGTTGTGTGGGGAACAGTGGTTCGCGTAACTCCCGGAAGTACAGTTTGAGAACGCCGGCGACGGAGTTGATGTCCTTCCCGTCGGTCACGTCAATAAGGGGATCCTCGCCTGTGTGAGGAAAAAAACACCAACATCATGTTACGACAGTATTTTGATCTGCAAACTGACAGATTATGCTTTCCTTACATTGAAATTATCTTTACTACTGTACAGTTCCCCAGAGAGGTGTAAATTCCCATTTCGGTGGCAGCATATTGGGACAGGTGACGACAGGGGTATCATGCAGAATAATGTTTTATATATTAAAATGCCGACGTTCAGCTCTCTCTCTCATCTAGTCAGTACTTTATTATTATAACCGCACCATACAGAATGTTATGGAACAGTAACCTTATAGAAGCTACATAACATTAACAACTGGCAAATATTCTTTGGTTAAACGGCCCTGTTGATTTGCCGCGTTAAATTCAGTTTAAAAAAATCCTTTTTATTCAGATAAGATTCAACGACAAAAAATATCTACGATAGTCAAAGTTATTCTCTGTCTCATACTCTGTTCCCAGGTTGCGAATGGTTCAAATCCAACCAGCTGAACTAGACGGTTTTCTTGTAGATGTTAAGCTCATGACTATAAGCTGCTATCTAGCGTTCATGACAGCAGATTACCGCGTATTGTTGACAGCCTATGATCATCTTACCCTTCTCATACTGATTCTTGAAGTCGTTGATCTCGTGCTGGGAACCTGAGACTCGGAACACTCCTTGGTGGTGCATTCCTAGAAAGACAAAACCATAAGCACACATCAGCAATGCACGTTTACAAGTGAATATTATCATCAAATCACACATCACAATTCTAAGTGTAAACCAACCTAATATGTGACTATACAGTTAAGAAGTAGCAGTAAACACTATAAACCAAAACTATTTCATTTCCTGTTATGATCAAATATGTAAGGTTTATATAACAGATGGAGTATGACTGCATGAAAAATGGAGGAATTGATCAATGCCCATTAAGTATCTGGTATAAGGATCTATTCTTTGTTTAGTTTCGGAATAAAACACCGCCAGGTAAATTAACTTAAGAATTCATTAAACATGCTTACAAAAAATTTACCAAAACGAGTATTTTCTCTCTCTTTTTTTATTTTTTATAAAAAGTTGGTCGGTCTTCAAACAGTGTATTTAAATATAACCAAAACACACAAAGGAAGCGTCACCTTAGAAGGTCAGCTTGGGTTTATCTATCATGATATATTCGACGAGTACTTACCATAAGAGTTTATCACACGTATACAGCTTCGTACTATTAACGGGATTTTCGTCCCTGTCGCCTACGAGGAGAGCAAGGATGAGAAATATCATTAGAGACGTTTTAAAGACTGACCTGGATTTACATAAGAAGAAATGGTCCATATATATTTACGGACAATTGCCACAACATAAATTGTAATACAAATGTATTAAACAAAAAATCAAGGTTAAGCTATTGTTGAGACAATGAAATTGATATGTAGCATGCCTTGGGCAAAACTGCCTTAATTTTCAATACATATACATGTGCATGTGCATATAGTTTCTTTCAAATTACTAAGATAGCATCGGCTGCACCAAAAAAGTATCATTAGACACTCACCTCCACATATTCCTCCACACTTCCACCAAACAACTTGGGCTGACCAACAAGGGGCGGTCGACCTATTCGTCGCTTCTTCGGTTTCGGAGGCAATGAGGACGGACTGGAGAAAATAAAAGATATATGAACTTAAGAAAACTGTTAGTTTAACACTCAACTTTACTACAGTAGATATAACTAAAGGGAAAAGACCGGCATATTGTCTTGGTGAGTATAGCGTTTAACACTGGAGGCTCTCTGTACGTAGCTGACCGTGTTCTTTCCAGTCATTATACTATTTATCTTACTGGCCAACAACAATATCAATTCTTTATTTAAGCATATCATATACCAATTAGTGTTGAAATGTAGTTTTGGTATTCAAACATGTTTTTATACTAAATGAAATGAACGTAAATCTACGGTACAACTCTCCAGATTGTTAATCACCTGTATAGAAACTTAAACCTAGAAATGAGACGAGGCTACGTCCGTTCCCTATGCTGATGCTACCTTGAATGACAGTTGTGGAACTGTACCTAACCACCGTAACTATGTACACTGGTCGGTGTTACATCACTGAGTGATGTCATACCTGCTCTCCCTGTGTTGCCAGGCGAAATGCCTGGGAACTGCTACCATAACTCACACAAAAACGTTGGTTATGTGGAAAATATCCTAAGGGTGGGATATAATACTGTGAAGTGATTCTTAAACCTCATGAGAGATATCTTCGCATGATCAATATTTTTAGGGCATGTTTCACGGCGAAGACCTTGAATTTGACGCCGTTGAGCGTATATCAAACATGCTTATAGTGTATTAATCCACATGCCCGTTACACAGCCGACGTCGGACGGCGGCTGTGCGGGCCAGTTTGCAGGCATCCGACAGAAACTGATTTATTATGTGTTTTTTCCACCATCGTGCGGCCGTCGCCATTGAGCATGTGACCTGCTCCATTGGACTAATGTGCACGGTGGCGGTCGGCCGATTTTTGTGGTCATACCATCGACATGGTGGAGCAGGCCTAAATTATTTGTCTCCAATCATATATTTCGGTTATGTAAGATTTTTCCCTGTGTACTGTTGAAAAATCTACGAGAAAGAAATAGCATAGAAATATAGTAGTTCTACATGTGACCCTATGAAAACAGTATTGAGGAAATAGAAGCATTTGGATAAACATGGCGATCCACAAATGACTAATGCATTCTGGGTACTGACACAAGGTTGCCGGAAGCGTCTCCAGTTTCTCCTAAGGCTTTCTGTATGGAGCCATTACGAGCATCGAGGCGTGTCATCAGGTTATTGCTTCTCAGGTATTCTCCAAATTTCTGAAAGAGAAAAATATAGTAAAATATACACCTTTATCCGAAAAGGATTCTGACGTCTTATGACTTGAGAGAGTGGCAACAGTCAGCAGAAATTCCTTCAATATTTTAGTGTGTGTGAAACTGAGAAGTTAGAAGAAATTCTACTGTATAAAAGGTTTGTTTGAGGTACCCTCTAAGTTGAACCATTGATCTATATATAACGTCATATATTAGTGGTCAGTGGTTGGTGTAACAATAAATAGGTCTGAAGACATTTTGAAGCACCAAAATATTGCACCAATAACAAAGTAATGGATCCATTTTCATAAAACGATAATGCGTTCCTGTGATCACACATTGTGGTTTGCGTACTGCAATACTGCTGGAGGAAAAATGAAAACCATATAATATTTCACATATACTGTAAAGCGAAAATTCAGAGAGGGAAAAACATCCATTGGAGTGCGCCACACATATCGTAATAACACTAGAACAGAAACCAGACCAAACTTACATCTACATAAAACGCTTCTGTCTCTAGCCTGTCTGAGCGCTTCTTGGCGAACTCTATGGGTGATTTTGGCGGTAGTTTCTCTTCTGCGAAGAGGGCTGAGACGTCGTAGTCCTTCACGTTGAGCATCTCCATGAGCGACTTCTCCGCCGTGTCCAGAGTCTTCCAGATCTCGTTGTTCTCCAGGCGCAGGTTGTCCAGGCGGTTTTTGAGCTGCTTCGACCTGTCGATGAGTTCCTCCTGGACAGCCTTCTGAGCACTCACCTGGTGTACCTGCGATACCAAGGTCAATGTTGAAATGTGGTGTTAAGTCCTGTCTAACTCTTAGACACTGTAGAGACGTTTCGGGAGGGTATGCCTCCTTCAGGACAGGGAAGTGATGTGAATGATAGTTGACAACAACAATCTCCTTAAATACTAAAATTTTGGTCATTGGTGACCCAAATAGGAGGATAAAAAACAATATGAAACATTTATATATACACAATATTCACTGAGTCACATGTACAAGCGGCAGTATGCTCCGAGGAGTTAGACGCCTAGTAATATCCGAGCGCATGCGAGGATATTACATAGAGTCAACTCCGAGGGAGCATATGACCGCTATTATCTGAAACCAGTCTACATTGTATCTATTATCAACCTTTTCCAGATAGGTGGCGTTCTGATGTTGATTGGGTACGCACTATTTTTTTTTACTGCACACTATTTTTCCGTATGCGCCCTTTATTGCAACACGGACCATACAACATATCTGTATGCGCCGGGCATGCAGATACACGATCCCCATGTTTTCTATGGACACTTTGTATTAGGTGGGTAACAAAAATCGTTATCATCTAAACCCCGTAGAAGACCTGACAAAACTTCTTGGAAACAGAAAAGGAAATCAAAGAACAAGAAGTATATCTACGAAGAAAAGGTTAGAACGGTTGGTTCTTATTTCACTCAACAGGAGGCGCCACCGATATGTTAGGTGTCCCTTTGCCCCAATAATGTAACGGTTTCAGCGACAGACCTTTCCTTACTTTATGAACAATCAATTCTAACTCATCATGGCAATGCTCCCAAGGTCGTTGATTTGCATACCATACAATTTGCTTGATAAAAATCTGAATGACTTGGATAAAAGATGGAGATTCAAACAATGTCAGAGAGCTGTCTATCAAGAGAAGTGAGTGTTGGGTAACCTGTTAAGATTACATCTCAATGTACAGTTTCTCTTGTAAATATGCAATATTTTCTATGTGAACAAAATATTTGTATTTGTCAATTTACATAATGTTATTGGATACTGATCCTAGAACGAGATATTTAACTTCCGATCATTATTAATGAGACTTACCTCGTCACCTTTATGCGATTGGAATTCTAACTTCTTGGGTAAGTTAAATGCTTGGTTTGAGAGTTCCAAAAAGCGTTGCTTATCTGCACGCTGATCTAAATCGGAGACGCACTTGTTCATCAGATCGATACATGCGTTTCGGGACTTAACACAGTTCTCCTCAGCAGAAATGTGCATGAGCATGGCTCGCTGCAGTGTGATGTGGTAGCCGAAGTCCATGCACTGTAAACAGAAGTATATTCCATCGTTATAGAGGTGTTGGCATTCAATAAAACAATCCAGGATTTTTTTATCGGTGATACCGACATCATCGCTATATGTAATAGATATGTTATGAAACTTTAGTTTAAGAATGAATACTGGAAATTTCATACTCTCCCCACTTCTGTGAAATATCGAAAAATCATAAGATGTTACTGAACACCATTCTTTGTTTTCCCATCATAGTTACACATTTTACTATATACCCATGCCGTATATACTGTAAATACGCACCGTTTTGGCATATGACGTAAAAATACTGTACGGACCACTGGTCCGTACAATAAAATACGGACCACCTAGCCATAAACATTTATTAAAATTTTAGTTTTTAAGAAAAATGAAATTGATTTTTATTTATATTTCGGGTATATAGTAAATATATAACGTCCAACCATGCTTGTACAAGTCACAGAACTCGATGCTAATTTACCGTTTGTACGGAACTTGGCGTAAACGCCTCGGTCCGTACAAACGGTAAATTAGCATCTCGTTCAGTGACTTGTACAGCATGGTCAGGACGTTCTATATAAGTAACCACGTGGCTTAATCTATGCATTATCTGCATTGGCTGTACTAACAAGTCTGGGGATAATCCTTGCTTAGGGAATTATCCTAAATGGATATGTGACACAAGAATTATAAGAGATAGAAGTTTGCTGAGGGGCATAGTGTAAAAATGAACACGGAACTCACATCTATCAAGTCAGGTAGATCATCGACGAAGTATTTGTTGATGGCTGCGTTAGCGGCGTCTATACACAGAAGATAGTCGTTTCGCGCCCGCAATGCCTTCAACTTATTTTTATTATACTTCGCTTGTCGCTGAAAGCACGAGTTGATATCAATGTCAGTTACACACAGCAAAAACATCATCCCTAACACACAGAAATGTATAGACACCGTATGAACTCGCAATTGTAGGTAAATATTTGATGATACATGGAATCTAAGAAAAGATATATATATTCCTATATACCTATGGCTGTACACTCTATGCTTACACCACGTTCTGGGGGGTGGAGTAACTTATGGATACTACCCAAGGTTGCCGTATACTACCCAAGGTTGCCGTATACTACCCAAGGTTGACATTTAGACCAATCTGATTGTCTCTTACAAAATTCATATGAAAAGCGCAGTAGGGAGTAAACATAAAGTGTCAAGTTACTCGATAAGGTTGGATCTGGCTTCAGGTTTGATGGCGGATGAGCAAATAACGCTAATTATCGTTATTAAATCACATTTGAAGGTATATAGGAATAGGGAAACCAAGTATCAGTGAAAGGAAGTCAAAATTACTCGGTAAGGCTTGGAAAAATTACTGCCCGCGGCCAAGGCCTTGGGCAGTAATTTTTCCAAGCCTTACCTCGTAACATAGTTTCCCTCTATTACAATTTTTGCAGAGCTGTAAATTAATTTCAAATTTGAAAGTGCAAAGACAAATATCAACTAACTTTCTAGTAATTACTAAAAACAAAAAAACCTATCGGGTTATTACAGACGAATCTAAGAATAGGCATGCAATACAAATATTACTTTAAGATCTCCGTGTCATAAGACGTTAATCAGACTAATGGGAAGCGTGTAATGTACCTTCTCTGTCTGTTTCTCAAATGATTTAAACTTTCTGCTGAGTGTTCCCTTGCCGGCATGCTGTTCGACTTTGAGCTTCTGTGTCTCCAGATATTTCAGCTTAATCTCTGCTTGTTTGGACTCTGCGTGGTACAAGTGGTATGTCTTCATTGCCTGCCAGGAAAAGAGAGTACATTAATTAGTAAAATTAAATTAAATTATACACAAAACGTGCGTGTGAGTGATCATTCTGCTGGGGCGTTGAATGCCTAATGACGGTAATGAAAAGGCTTCTTCTAGTGTAAAGAAGATTCTTCGTCAGGGATTCTGCATCGTTAGTAGGATTTCATCATAAATAAAGTCTATTTTGAATGTAGATAAAAGGGAGAGAAATCACATCCACTTTTTTTTCTATTAATAGTTTTTATTGGGGAAATGTGGAGTAATTTGGCATATTGAAGGAACTGAAAGAAAAAACTGACAAAATTTGTTATTTCATCTTCATTGCAATACCATTGACTTTTTTGAATACATGATCTGCTAATCTATTATCTGTTTACATTGGAATTATATGTTTTGACGATCTTTCATCAGATTCATTACTGCATTCCAAGAGACATAACAGAACCCGTAATGAAAGTATATGAACTTGAATGGAAGAAGTATTTACTCACGTTTTGTAGTTCATTGAGCACCTTAATCATTTCATCGTGACTGTCTACGCCTATCTGCCGACACTGATAACAAAATACAAAGAGATAGTCAGTTACATGGCCGAATGAAGGTAAGTGATATGTTGCACAGGCAAGGTAACCATAGCATACATATACATGCTCATTCACACGGTAGTATTTACTTTACACGCAACCCATTGATACAGTGCTACAAAACACAAACAAAGAATTAATTCAATGACCTGTTACTATGGTGGCATATTGATATGCTGCATAATGTACCTGTTGTCCTATTTTTTCCTACTATTTAGACACATATCTCAGCCTTGTTTTCCAAAAAATCCCTCCTAAAAGATCAGCGGTGTGGGGGATTTAATTTTGGATCCCCCTTGTTTTTCTTTTTTTGGAGTTGTGCAGTCGTACATGGGACTCGTTACACGCCTCGTTCCGCATTCCACATATCTTAGCCTTGGCTGTAGATTGTTAATCTCGATCAATGCAGTAGCTGAAGTTACATTACTGTATTATCATATACCTAGTGTCGAACGTATATGAAATACTACCTCCTGCTAGGGGTTCAATAATATTCGAGCGCATTGTGCCCGAATGAATGGGCAACACTATAGGGTCAATAGGGAGCTGATCGATGACTTCGTAGGTAAATAAAATATGATAATAAGTGAACGTACTGACTGAGCCAGTAGGGATGGCCGTTCAAGTTATTTTTAGCATAAATATATCCCGACACCGTATATATGTTACAAAATACCTCGAACGACCATTCCTACGGGCTCGGTAACCACGTTTCAATTACCTACAATGCAATCGCCAAAGGATAACTCATATCTATGTAAATAAACAAACTATAATGAGATTGAAGGCTCCTGCAGGGCAACCTAAAAGGATCAGAACGAATCCATAGTCAACAGAAACAAGGGCAGAGAGTGTCTAACCTTCCTGTAGATGCGCTGAGTGTCATCCATGAGCTCGGTGAACCGGTTGGACATCTGGTTGGTGTAGATATCGGAGAGGATCTGGTGGTCCTTGCTCTGCCGTTTGGTACTGGCCAGCAGCCTCTGCCAGCAGGTGTACGTGGAGTACCCGGGCCACATCTCCCGCCTACAGGAGCAACAGTCACACAGCTGAGTTAATCATGTCTCAATGACCGTACCTGCCATCGGGCTTCATATATCACGATGGGGGAGGGATCGGTACAGGTAGATCACTATGTATCATTACAATCACTATAGAGAGGCTATGTCGGGGTATAAGGGTTATTGTACAGGGGATGTAGTATGGTGGTAATATAGATTTGTAAATAACACATATAACTGAATTTAGTGGTGGGGATATATTCATATGTATGGACAAACTGATCCTTTATCAATAGTCCCTGTCTATATTAGAAGTCTTATTAATGTAGATGAGTAAAAAATATCTTTCTGTGTATCAGTGAATAATGAAAATAAATGTTTTTAGTGCATGAAAATAACATAAATTGTGTGATACATGATTCTTTTACTGCAAAATGCTCATTATTTTTTGGCTTCACCATTTTAATTGTCTTACATAACTAGAAAATAGTGATTCAATAGACTTTGTGGTGCCACATGGCAACAATGCTCATTTAATTATTTTGAAGGCTACTACACACGTTTCCAAATGAAGAGCCTAATGACTATTTCACATGCTAGATTTGGAAACGATGTGTCACTATTAACAATATCTTTAAATTCGTCCTTTACAGTCGAGAATAATAAATAAACTCATGTTTAGAAGTTTCTGTGTAATGAACAATACTGTTTGAACATCAAAACAATTTCTATGATGACATAGAAATGATTGATTCTGCTGTGCACTCTTGTCTATGACAAAGTACTCGGTTGCAGGCTCCACAAACATGTCTACCCTAATCGCATCCAGACACTCATCATGCATACCACTTTGTTTTAACAATGTAAACTCAGACTAGTTCATGTTGTGTTGTTATAGTCGCACAAAAATCATCCCCGTTTCAAAATGAGGCAGACACTCTCTTCCTGACTTCACATGCAATTGTTGGAACCTTACACGTACTCTATGTTAATAGTACTATTATAATGTTATTTTACATATCAGATGCTCTCGTTTTTTTAAAGGAAGGAACACTTTGTTGACAGACATTTCTCGAAGGAGAATCTTAAGTAGATGATTTACAGGTCAGTTCCTTAACCGATATATATCTTGGGTTCGGATCGGGGGAGGAGAATAAAACCACAAGAAAACTATGCATTTTCTGTGTCAGGGAAATCATATTTCTTTCTTAGATAAATCTTTCAAAGATTCATCAGCAATTAATGAGGGTTGTATCAATCGAAAAATCATCAATCCTTTTAGTATTAAATGAATATCATTTATACAAACAGAGTTCATGTAAATATATCATTCTTCTCTACTCTCTTCCTATCTTCACACAAATAACAATTAAATCATTATTTTTTTCAGATATAACACACATATATCTTAGTTTGACTTAATAGCTGTCGTGCCTTTAATGCCTGGCAACAGCGATAGGACCCTTGTGAAAACATACCACGTTCCGATTACAGTCTAAACAAGGTTTAACCAACTTAATCTATAGCATGTATGTATACTCTTGTATTAGTTTCAGGCAAGGACTTATTGAGTATACTTGACGCATATATATATATATGTACATAAGATGTCCGTTATTTGAAAAAGAAATTATTGAATAAAACAGAAGGCCTTCTCAAAGGGTACTGAGGTTTGTAAGTCTGGCTACAGAAATACAGAAGAAGTCATAACTATTTATATATGGATTAGTTTAACGGAGATATTCTCTCTTCGAATTCATATCATGAAACTCTACTTTTTAGATGTTTATCAGAAATTATCTTTGATAAACTAGAATATGTAATTTAACAAAATTGGTATATCGCAATTTTACAGTTCAGGAGTTCGTAGTTGTCAATGTATGCTATTTCAAGAAAAATAAATAAGTAAGAGCACAGAATGTGATGTTTCATTGCAGCACTGTGAATTAAACTGAATATAGGTTTAGATTAGTGCAGGTATAGGCATCAGAGGGTAGTGTGTGTAGACATTATATTATTTTCCTAATAATAGAACAAATACATACTAAGTATTCAATTCTTATTTGACACTAAACTTGATTCAGACTCTTTGGTTTGAATATAAATGTTCTAGTTTGTTATGAAAGTTTGTACTCTATTTATTGGCAGGTAATCGAGACGGTTTCGATCATAAAATGAAAACACAAACGACATTAATATATTCCCCATGCGTATTCCCCATTTCCTATGTCGGTTTACCTATAATTGCATACTGGTATAATGTGTTTCCTATGTTTTCTTTATAATATATATTCTGTGGAGTGTGTGGTTGGTGTAAGCTTGTGATATGAGCAGTGCCCACTCGATGTTTAAATAGTTTTTAGGTTCACACATGACAATTATCACCAAGGTTCTGAATGAGCGAAAACATTTTTATGAATTATAGCGAATTGATAGAACACAAGACATTTCAGAATATAAGAAATGATTATTTCAACAATGGATTCAAGAATTCTTAACTTTTAATGTGATTTATTACTCTTTTGATTACTCTCTGTAGAGTAACAGAGACATCCTCGATGTTTCTGATCATCTCGAGTAACAGTGTCTTGTTAGCTTTAAATAAGACCTTCAAAACAATACATCTTTAGTAACACTTGGTGAAGACTGTAGGAAACTTGTGACTAAAATGGAATTGGGGCTTCAGTTCATAATATGAATACCATTAGGTACCAAACTATAGGTGATAGATGATGCTATTAAAGAATATCAATGAAGAATATATATTAAAAGCAACTGAATTAGGAACAACAAACTCGTCGTGTTGTTAAATTTAGAATATGATATGAAAACAGACTAGATTTAATTGTTTTTTTGCGATATCCTAAGACTGAATCATAAACTGATGCCCCTGGGATCTTGTCTGCGGGTGGAGTGGGTGCATAAACGGGTGTGTTGGCTGAAGGAAACTATTTTTTACACATAAAGACACCTTCACAGCAATGGAAAAAAACAGAATAAAACTACTATTAGACCACCAATACTTACACAAGGTTACTGGATCTGGTGTAAAGGAAAACACGAACAACAAGTGGTAAGGTGAAAATTAATACTCAAAGGAAAAGAAGGGGAAGAAATGGTAAGACGCACATGAAATCGAAGAAATTACCAGATAGTCTCTACTGAAGAACCAACATTAAAGGCAAATTAGGTTTGGGTTAGGATTCAACTACGTGCAAGGTCTGAAGCAGTTAGTCTGCAAAAGGTCTCCGACACGCTGACACACTCATACAAGTATCACTATTACGGAGATTGTTAGTATATGTTATCTGCATATTAAAAAAACAGCTATCATTCGGTAAGTACCTATCTTCTGTCTTTGAGTGATAACGCAGTACTAGGAGACACTGGTAACTAGAACTGAACACTCTGTCCACAATATCCAAATAATTAAAGATAAACCACCATAGTGGAATATCATCCAAAGGGCATTTTGTTCATTTTAATAAGAAATTTAGAATGTGTCAGAATCTACTTCAGATCACACCTAAAAAGAAAATCGTTTTAAAAGAAGATCCTGGAAAATCAGCTAGAGGGATGCAGACTCCTACGATTGCAAAAAAAACTCCCACCAAACCTCCTAAGATATTAAACTTCACTAATTACTAGAGCGACATGAGAAATTTGTTACTGATTGCGCCTATAAATTGAGAAAACATGTATCGAATCGTTGACAAAGCACCATGCAGTATGAAAAGCCTATATGACCCTCTAAATTACAGCGGGAATATGGTTAAAATGTGTTAGTTCTCAGCCAGCATCACGTCAAATTGCCATTAATTTTCCAGGCTGCAGGTAATGTGTGCCTCTCATGGATGACTTGTGTGGCCTTGTCACCGTTTGAAGTAATACAACAGTAGCAGTGACACCACCATTGTTCATACTTCTTGGAATCTGAACAATCTGGAACCACCGCCACCAACAGGACAAGGGAAAACGGAAGAGAACACTTTTTTCTGTTCATAACTGGGACAATTCAATTGGCAATTTGATCCCGAAACAGTTTTTGTGAGCTGTGCTCCCATTTCGATTAAATATTCTCATCTGACCAGGAAAGATACCATACTGACTCTTGCCCCCCCCCCCCCATCCAACCCCTCAGTTGATTATTTTTTTCATCATTAGCTGCACACTATGAGTAACAGGTATGATACATCCCACATACATATCTTTATGTACCTATCTCCTTATATATATATATATATATAAATCGCTCTCTCTCTCTCTATATATATATTTGTTTGGCTCTCTGGACATGCTCCTAGTCCATAGTCGCAAAGTGTACTATTACTGTGCAATTTATCTCGTCGCAAAAGAAACAACCACATTTGGTACTTGGTATATTGAATAATACCTTCAGTAACGAATGAAAGGGAATTGGAAGTGCAACCAATGGGTAAATTTAGTGATTCATTAAGGTCCAATGAACCCTACATACATGAGAATTGGACAATAGGGGTAGGGTTGGCATCAGGCACTCACTTTTGTTTCTCCGTCTTGTGGCGCTGCATGATGTTCTTGACAAGACGGTCCAGGTTCTTGCTGTACTCGATCTCCACCTCAGCACGCTTCTTGTAGAAGTCCTGCAGCTCGGACAGCATCGCGAGCTGCGTCTCCAGACGAGCGTCCAGACATTTGAGCTGCTCGCCGAGCTGCTGCCGCATGTCTGAAACAAAGACAATCACATATGTATTACACTCATTAGAAATACAATGAACTAAATAAGAATATCGTCTTTATACAAAGGGCAGGGATTTTGAGTATCTTTTGTTCTTGTTCATACTATCAATTATCTTTTTACACTTATATATGAGAAACTGTACGAGAAATGTTGTCTCTGTGTAATCAATAAATGAAGCTAGGCAGTCAAGAATTATGACGATAGAAACTATTTCCTTGTGGATACGAATTCATACACCATCCCTATAACCTTCGCTTATTCATTTGGTATATCATGTCATAATGACACATGAAAAAGAGATTGTAAGTCAAAGTACTATTGTAATTATACAGACTAATATCATCCGACTGTAACAGATGGGACCGCGTCGTGGAATAGAATCAATGTAAGAATCTATGAACGCAATAGACCATAGATGTAATACATTTAAGCATCCCCAGACAAAAGCACTCCAGAATCCTGTTGACACAAATTCAGTATGAGCACCTCTCGTGTCCAAGAACCCGACACAAACACTGTTATCAAGAGCTAAGATCTTATCATATCTTCTGCTGAATTGCGAGATCAACTATGAAATTAGTTTCTACTGATTAAAACCTCCGTTATCGAAATCAAGATACCGAAACTGAACCTACCCATGTTGAATTTCTCCATATTAATCATGGATCCTAGTTTGCTTTAGAAGGTAATTCTATCCTCTGTGTGTGTATCATGTATATACGCCTAATGTAACTGCCATCCGTGGTCCAGCCACTAATTACCGCTGTTCAGTAGCCAGCGGTGGTGGTTTCCGCCACTAAGATTCCCATCAGAATGTACAGGAGGAGTGCCCTGTAGGAATTCAGAAGGGCCTAGTCGCTATTCCGGAAGGTAGTGTGAGTGACTATACCACTCGTCATCACTGAGTCAAACCATGCCCCCCTACCACACACACACATATATATACATACACATCCTCCCTCCTCTAACCCCTCCTCTTCCTGATACACAGCCATCTCCCCTCACAGTCACACGCACAGATTCGGGGCCTTGAATCTCTCGTAGATTCTCGTTGGTTATCACTGACGACGTGCACATGTGCCCTCTGACACAGTGACCTCTGACCCCGGATCCGAAACGCGTCGCTAGGGGACGCCACTCAAGGCGATCCACGTGCCGCCATACGAGTGGCGTTTCCACAAGCCACACCATCACAGACCTTTTATTTTGTTCAATAAACGAGTATTCTTTATATACATACATGTACACGTACTTTAATTGCTGTATGAATATTATCGCTACCATTATGTGGATTCTGTACAGGATATGAAAGGAACCTAATTCTGGTCGTTTAAGTGGATCTATTTCTAAATTAGCTGGCTGAAAGCAATATTATTCATGTACATGTAGTCCTAAATTCATTCGACTTCTGAATATGTATATTTGGTGCTCGTCATTTCAGCATCATTTATATAGGCTGGATATCACAAGGAAAGAGTTAAATTGCTAAGTAACTCAAGGAACTAAAATAGTAATACTATTTATCTAGTGCTGATTTTTGTTTGTTTGTTTCGGTAGTTTAACGTTCAATTTGTTCAATTAGACTTATTTAGTGCTGAAGGCAATAATTCAAGAAACATGTTATTTAATGTAAAGGTTTATGGAAAACGCTGCGATACCTTAGACTAGACATGAATCATTAATACGCTCTGTCAATGCACTGCCCTCAAGGATAATTTTATTCGTGAATTTGGGCTTGTTCAGAAACAAAGTCATCTGTATCAATTGAAATATGTCTATTATCAGACGCTTCCGAAATTCTATATATCTAGTCGTGGTTAGCAATGGCCAAAAGCTGATTCACAGGTCACAGGGGCTGAGCACAGGGTCTGAGCGGCTAGACAACAACCTCCATGGGAATATAGGGATGGGGTCCCCCTCCCCAACCTCACGTTATCCGGCCGTTAGTCACCTGGCCTCAGGTGGTTTTCCCATGCTCTGCTTACCTAGTGATTGTAGATCTCGACACCGCCCATAGCTGCTCCACAACAACCCTGAACTACTCCACGCCACCCTGAGCTGCTCCAAACGACCCCGAGCTGTTCCACACCACCCCGAGTTGCTTCATACCTCACAGAGCTGCTCGTGTCAGCAGGATAGCACTGTGACGGATCACTGCTGTTTAAGGATGGATGTCCTTTCTTACTGCATGTTCTCGAGCGAGAAACTCTACGGGCGATTCCAAGCATAGTCTCTTGAGCGGCCCTTATAGGTATGGTCTCTGTGATGGGATAACATTCAAATAGATAACCCAAAGTAACCTTTAGTCTTTTTTACAGGACGCACCACTTTAACCATTCAGCCCTTATTGTGCTCTGACACTCACCCCTCACACACGGCAGATAGCTATTGTGACGCCAAATAAAAAGTAGGTGGCGGGTACATTTATTGATGGATTTTTCGACTTTTTTTTGTTAGCCATAGAAGGTTTTAACCTTATCTTACAATCATGAATAGATTATAATAGCGGTTGCCCACTAACAACATTGGCGCTATCATACAATTCCCTGGGGGATGATGGTGGAACTAGCGATCACTCTATGCCCTATATATGTACATGTATGCACATACATACATGCTTTTACATTTGGATGGCCGTCACGAGATTCACATTCACACGTCACGAAAATAACTCATACAGTCACATGCCCAGGCTCACATCTTCAATCTCTATTTATCTATAGGTTTGGTTTCAATCTCCTATAGTAGTTTGCAATCGCTGAGTAGGGAATTGCTGAGAGTTGCATGCACCATTGCCATCTTCATATTGACGTCCCAAGACGGCAGGTGGGCGCCATACAACGTACATCTGGTGTATTACGTATTTTTTAATATCTTAGAGTATCGTTTACGACATTTCGCTGACATTTCCCTCTATATATCAAGTCCCGACATATCACATTTCAAGGGCCAGGCTAGAAGTCAAGGCATGTTTATGGGTCAAACTGGAAATGAACATAGACTTGTTGGTGTATATATAATTTAAGCGGTAGCTGTATCCTAGAGCAAACGTGCCTCGTCCTCATAGAGCTCACTATATATAGATATTGATATTGATATATGATTGCTCTATTGGTTTTTAAAACAAAATCAAGATAACTGGAACCTCTCTAGAGTTTAGTCATTCTTGAAGTAATTTGCCGGTTGTGTGTAACGCACAGAAGCAATCGTATTGAACCACTAGTTGGGTTCCATTCGGTCTCACCAGATGGCGTTTGACGTCAGCCATGCTCTGTAGTTTCTTCCACACACCGTGATTAATATGCCACCTCTCGCCATCCTCAGTAACCACCCCACTTATTTCATGAACTGAGTGCTCCTGCGTCAAACAAAGGCCGGGGACTCAAAAACATGACGTGACTAATTGACAGGTAAAGCGTGTCTATTCTGTGAGAGAATTAGGAGATTAACACAGTAGATTAAAGAGCGCCGGAAACACACCCAAAGGAGCATAAACATAGTTTCCGTTTGCGACAATACTCCATTTTTCATGTGACCTCCACATGGTTTTTCACAGTACCACTTTTTCTATCCCGCCCGGCGCCCTACAACTGTCCAACTCTTTTGAGAATTAACAACACATCCGGCTATGAAGCCCGGTTGCACGCACAAAGGGCATAGCTTGTTTGACCCCAGGTCAGCCTATTGTTGCCATGGGAACAACAGATTGGTTTAAGAATATCGAAGGAGTAGTGAACTTTCAGATAGTAATCGTTGATCCAACATTGAAAGAAACTATTCCAGGGATACTCTCGACAGCACTTGTTAGCTCCGATTCGAATGAGCAGCCTACTCTGTTATGATATTCTAAGAAAACGTGGTCCCACAATAAAGTCTTAGTCATACATGCTACACAAATACATTGAAAATATGAGTTATCGGCTCTGGAGTAATGCAATATCTTCAAACGGGGAATTCATTTATCATTTATGTCGATCTACATAAATGACAGGCTCCATGCAGGCCTCGGTCTCAAAGATAAAAACCTATCATTTACTGATGTCAAGGGGAACAAGTAGGCCCTATACATATTTACCTTAAAACAATGTTTATGTTTGGTACATTTATGACAAAAGGAGACTTTTCCAGTTATAGGCATAATTAGGTTCTACATAAAGAAACTCGATATGAATGTTCTATTTTCGATATGGTAATATATCTATTTGTTTCTATATAAACTTGCTCAAGTCTTTGTGCATCCATAATGAAAATCAAATTATTTTCTTCCCCATACGCCTGACATGCCCAGGAATCAGTGTACCCTCGAGGAGGGGTGGGGTCGGTGGAATCTTATGCATAAAACACAGGAACTGAAGCCAATCTCAGTTCTTAACTCTAGTGAATATGTATAGAATCACACCCCTCTAGATATCAATAAACGCTGCTATAAAAATGTACCGAATCTAGCAAACAAGCTATTATTTATGACATCATAATGAAAAATATCTGACAAAATGTTATTTGCGTTACTATCAACAGATGTTCCGGATGGACGATGCATTGTAGTCAAAGTCTTGTCAGAAGTATTCTTAGATAACTCGTGCAAACAGGCACACAAGACCACACATCAGCAGCAACGAATTAGTCCACGTACACTTTTACTAGGTTTGTCTATCTTGAACAATTCAAAACAAGTATCTATCAAAATATCACTGCAATTTGTAAGACGTGGCATAAACACCTATTCCTACTATAGAGTGGTCGTTGAGAAAGCAGTTACTAGACTGACTCAAACGCCGAGAGTTACACGAGAAGCAGGGTTACTTTAATCCTATAAAGCTTCGGATGATGGCACGTTTATTTGTAGTGCCTAGTTCGGAATGATGGACAGTTTATAGTTTCCAGATCCTCCAAGCTGATCTCTGGGGTATGGGTTTATGTGTATAAATGTGAGGGTGGATGCTGTGATACACACCTCATGGAAATATTGTCACACAGGTGTGTGGTGTCTTTGACAGTCGACTGTGGAATGTAAACAAGTACACTCCATCACTCCCACTGACACGACGGTGTTATTATACCCCGTCCCAACACCCATCCAAAGCCTGACCCTGACCCTCATGGCTGCGAACCCCCCAGGAATTGAGAGACTACCTCGTTGGTGTGAGGCAGAAAATTGGGGATGGCTTTGAGAAAGGGTCAGTGAAGGAGTGCAAAACACTTTGTCAAGAAACACCAGGCCTTACACAGGAGCTGGCTGGCTATTGATAAGGACTATCGGTTTATAGACCAGCCAATGTCCTCACCGCCACATTGCCGAGTAAACTGAAACCATGTGGAAACTCATGGTTTATAGTAGCAGTTGCAGTACCATTTCCTTTGTAGTACATGTCACCTTAATGGAAGTCTCGTATATATCACCTTAACCCTTTAAGGACGGCCGCCTGTAGCAGAACTACAGGCTTGGGGTCGGCTACTTGTGTCTATATGTACTTCTAGGGGGCGGATGCATTGTCCTCTGACCTCAGAAATCCAAGGTTCATCACGTGATATAATACGTCATATTCTATATCTTTATTTCTATTATGTATAGATAAGAAATACTATGTTACGCCTATATTCTATGGTAATTTCAAATTCATTGATGCCTTAAGGCATCATCCACCCCCTGCCGGTTGATGCCTTAAGGCATCATCCGCCCTTAAAGGGTTAATGGAATTCTGCTTGTATAGAAAAACATATAGCATAATTTATACAGAAGTATAGATGCATTAATCCACACGGTAGTACATTTTCTGCCCTTAATCTCTTTTGAGCTCAATAATCAAAAATAGGAAGTTACTTCCATTTGAAATAAATTTGTAAACTCATTATCAAAACAAACTAACCGAGCTGAGGACTTGATTTCTAGTTGGTATGTAGTGACAATCAATAAACACCTGGAGGCAGTGAGAAGTGTGTTGCCTTTGTATAGAAGCTATATGTCTTGTTGATCAGATACACCTATGTGGGTCTTAACCTAATCAGACACGCCTCATTCAAGGTAAAACTGTTTTGGCGGGAGATTGATAGCAGACGATAATTAACATCTGCCAGGTGCCACCTCGTGTATCAGTGTATAAGCAGAGTAGCTACATGAGCTGGTGGGTTGACAATGCTTTGATAATAGCGGTAACGAGAGTATTGTATTTAACTGTTAATATTAGGTTATCAGAATTATTCTTGTAAACTGCATGCAGTCCTTGGGTTCGGGGTTTTAATCATAGCAACAACCATGTCATACATCATAGCCAGACGTACTCTATGGGAAGAGGATAACAAGAATGTAGTTGAACACAGAGGCGCAAGCGAGATTCGAACCTTATATGGAGGTGAATGCATTATCAGCACCTTGCTACCATCTACAGTGCACACCGACTCTAGAATGAAGAGTACGTGTTTCCTAGACCTTTCCCGCACACAATACACGAAGTATGTCCGAATGATAAATAAAAATCGGGGAGGCGGTGTCTTTTCATTTTTACCTGCTATAGCTGAAGACATGTACATGTCAGCGTCTGTAGGGACGCTCACCGAGGTGGCGTTGTGGCACATGATAATAACTCTCCGGGCGGTGAGGGCCCGGACGCCGGTCAAATCACCCGGAGCGTAGGTCATCGGCCAGGGCCAGCTTCCGGGGGCTGTACTCTATCTCCTGTATATACCTGCTGTCAGTGTGCCAGCCAAAACCAACACGTCTGCAATGAATATGACCAGCCTGTAGGCAAGGACCCCGTGTAGGCTAAAGGATCAGTCTCCCAATTGGCGATGTTGGACTTGGTATCGGCCCCTACAGGATGTGATCCTGTGGAAGCTGGTCGCACCTCCTCCAGGTGTGTTGTTCCTCTGTGGGTCCAGGTTCTACTCTGGAGGAACATCCCTAACGTTGGGAGACAAAGGGAAGTGATCACGGGGCCAATTACTTGTGACGGCTGATTGGCTCCTAAATGAGTATTTAATAAGACAGGGATCAAGGCGAGGTGAATTCTGGTGTGGCTCCTGGGATACTTGCCAAGGTGTACCAGGTCCTCCCAGCTGCCACCATGGTTACAGACCAACGGCATCTGGTTCCAGCAACAATTAAACCTTATATGCGAAAGGTGCCTCCACGGAGCCAATACAATGATTGAATGAGTGTGACATCTATACCGCCTAGTTACTCTCCGCCTTATGAATACCTTTTTTCTATATTCCAGTAGATGGACATGAAATCGGACTGAAACTTCACATGGTAAGCAGACGTATGGTTGGGGCTGTTCATAAAATGTTTGCATGTACATTAGAAGGAAAGCTGTGACACAGACTCTAAAATAAATCTTCTGCCGTCTGTCAAAAGTGGTGCGTGTTTGTGACATGAAGGCGAGTGTTTTTAGCGAAGGTGCTAATGTCTGTCGCCAAGCTGAAGTTTGTATATATTGTGTTTTGCACCCGATCTATCACTTCTCACTGCCTCAGGCAATACGGTTACTCATATGCATGTGACAAGGTACTTTAATAAACATGCTGATCCTGCCCTCTGCTCATAAGAAAAAGAGGTACGTTTAACTTTGAATCCTGTTATATATATAATAATGATACACAAAGCAAATCTTTTTCATGTAAAATGGAAACCCAAAGAAATGTCTAGTGTCAGGGTACTCCATTATTACTCTGTTATCTTATAAAGAATATATATATATATTTTGTATGCCAATATGTTAGCCGCTTTTGTATACACATGTACTATGCCCATAAAAGTCCTAATAAACCACTAGAACATGTTCGTGTGGATGGCAGCCAAATTTTGTGTTGAATGTTTGGCCATTTTGTGGGTCGGGTATTTCTGTTCGCCCAAATACACAACTTTTATTGGTAAATCTTCCAGTCTTCACACAGAAGCAGCAGCAGATGGTCAAGTGGAGTTTAAAACTCCTCGGCTTACCATTGAGAAGCAGTACGGTGTAAGCGCGTAACCAACTGTCTCGAGTGTATTCCCACACTTTTACTCCCTGAACACCTCACCAACCAGATGCAATATTTACCAAGCTGCACCTCCTAACACATATTCATATTGGCGTTGTTTGCTAGGTCCTGTACCAAGAACTCACTAATGAGGTTTTGTTTGATCCCCCTCATTCACTTCTAAAGAATCCTATTTGGGGAATGGCATAATATATTCAAGAGGACTAGATGGTGGGAACCTTTACATGGTCGAATGGATAGAGTGGGTAGCCACAAGTTGAATAAAGCCACCTACTTTAAACAGAATAAATAAAGTGTTTAGAGTACTTCAAGTTGAATAGAACAGAGGTATTTCAAGGTTTATTCTATATTTAGCATAAAGCTGAAAATAATTTCCTGACTTTCTACTGCGAGAATTACGTTGATTCCCAGTGTCTCGGGGAGTAACCGACCCTTTTTCCATCATGGCTCTATTAGAAAGTGACAGTGGCATAAGCATAATCAATAAGAAGTTAAAACAGAAATGTATCTATTGTTCAAAGAAAGCTTTCAGGGACAAACAACGCTCCTGCGTCACATCTGATGCTGTTGTAGAAGGAGTCAGGGTGTTGTAGGGACGATATAGGATCTGATAAAAGTGCCTTGGCTACAGAGTAGGAGGGGATGATGCGGTCAATGTAGGGTAAACTTTGGTATGTAGATTGTATATGTGAGGAGAGGGGGAGATTCACAGGGCTGATAGCTCGCCTAAGGTGAGGTGTTGTGCTCAATTTACAAACATCACGAAAAAGCCCAAGGGGGGCGGGGCAGATGTGCTGTTGTTAAAGGGGTTGGGTGTAAGACCAGAGGTGGGTCTATGTATAGTACACGAGTCTCGGGGAGGTTGGCGAAGAAGAGGGGTATGCGGGGAAGAGCAATGGGGGAGACTAGGCAGGTATGAAGAAGAAAGGGAGGTGTGGGAGCTGAATTCTTCCCCACAAAGGTGAGCCGTGTCCACGGGAGACATTGACCATGCACGCGTTGGGTCGTTATGACAACTGACCTGGTTGTCATAGAAAACCAGCACACACACCCCTCAACAGGCAAGTAGGGCATGAGGAGTGTCCCCTACTCCAGCCGAGGTCCCATGAAGCAGGGATCTATGTGTGTTTGTATGATCGATGTATGGAGAGAGCATAAAGATGCCGATATCTATGATCTGGATGCTTCAAAGCCATAGACCCTCAGTGGGTCTCCTGTTACAGTTAGACTGGTCGTAACATATTCCTAGAAACGATTGGATAGGGATCAGAGGTCCTAAGACCGTAGACCGTTATCTAATCCTGAATACAATATCATTGTTTTATACTATATAATTAAGTGAAATAATAGATACAGAGTGAAATGAAAACATACTGTAGCATCTTAGGGGTCAAAGACAAAATAGTGTATTAGGGCAGAGCTCCTTTCCTAATTATATATACCGAGTTATCTGAATTGGTAATCCCTCTGCAAAACATACAAATAACCTGCACTTTGTACTGCTCGTAAAGATGCCACCCTCCACCTTCCCACCCTCTGAGCGCCCTCATAACACCCTGTTTTAGTGCTTAGCCTCCTCGTCGCTCGTAAAGAGAGATCCCATGGAGAGGGCGATTAGTTTGAAGCCTTAGTGGCTGGTCCCACAGACAGCTCCACACTTACCGAACATATTCCATGCATCTGTGAAAGGGGCCTGCGGCGCGATGCACGAGGGCGACCACGACAACCGTCTGCGACGCGGCATCTTGACGAGTATCACTGAATTACTCCTGATATAGTAATGCACTCCACGCGAGGTCAACAGCTAATGCCAACGTGGATAGAACTCGGCTGCCAATTGGCTACCAAGGCACCGCGGCTGTCATCACATCTTCCACCCTGTATGACGGGGCAAGTGGTGTATGTCCACAGGTCAGGGTTTGTTTTTATCCCTTTGAGATATCACGTAATCCTGAGAACTCGTTGAGATGAATATTAAGTTAAGTGCATTCGTTACCAGCACGCAGTATTGTAGTAGTATGTTATCCGGTGGTACTCTCCTGGTATGAACTGGTATCTAATCCCGTATTTACCTGAGACTTTAACCCTGAGACAGATAGAGGCAAAGTAGAGACATCCACAACATCACTCCCCTTTGTCGTGTGACAAGACCGCAGCTGCCCTGGGTGGTAGACTCACAATTTCCTCTTTGTGTGTACATGTATATATAGCACAGATATGGTGGGGTCTGCTGTGTGAGACGGCAGTGTCATGTGGTCTGGTCCATATACATTTTAACGTCACAACCCGGGTTACTTACAACTGCCGCAATACAATACAGCTATTTTCATGTCGTATAAGCAACTGATATCTCCTGGTAGATCCGCTGCACTAATCTTAAAGGACCAGCGCATGTATGTATATCTAACCCTATAAGGGTGATGGCGAGACACCAGACTAGTCCTTCGTTTAGACTCAGTAGTACGGCCGGTGTGAATGTCAGGGGAGCTCTGTGGCTGGTGAACGCGGTATGATGTCGAAATACAGACAAAAACACGCCTGAAAGCCACACCGGATGATCAAAACAAATAAGGTCCACCAATAAAGTAGCGGCCCTGGCGGCAGGCAGGTACTTTAACAGACCGTTGGCATTAAATATCACTGGGTTACCATACAGAGGCGGAGGACCACTGCTGTGGTGGTAATGGCCTTGGGTGGAAGATAGGAGAACACAATGGCAAGCATACTGTGGTGGATCTCTCAGTGGGTCTCCAACAATGTCAAGTTACCCCACAGCCATCAGGCGTTATCACTGACATACACGGTCCAGTCTCCTGCGAACGGGAGATGCTGATACTGATGAGCCTGTAGTGGTAAACTGAGGCGCCCTGGAGGGAGACAGACGACGGAGAAAGCTGGGTACATGGACGTTAGAGACAACTGGATACCTTGTCTGATGATGGTCATTCGATAAAGGGCATTTAATGACATCAGTTTCCGGGCCCTGGGGAACGGTGTGCACCTCCTGATGCCCAGTCAACCACGCACAGAACCCTCTCCTCCCTTGAAGGGCTTTGTCAGATTGGCTGTGTAGTAATAGTAACACTCCTGGGCAGTTTGGATCCTGTTCATAAGCCCACCTGGAGATCCGGTATGAGGGGGATGATGACGGGTAAGGTGGTTGTATTATCCAGGTGTGTTTTCCTCCACATGTTTATCACCTCTCCTGCCGCATACCTCCACACTGAGGACCACCTGCCGACACGTGTGTGGGGGTGGAGTCTACAAGTGGTGGCGCCTCAACAAAGGTGTTCCGCGTAGCCCCGGCCCACCCTCCCGGGATAGTGGATTCCCACGTCTACCTTCACGGCAACTGCTCCTGTCGTACGCATCGCCACTGGTTCATCTCACTCCGGTGTTGTTGGGTGTTGTACATGGTAGCTGGAGGTGGGTGACCATCCTCCAGGCGAGCCTGGATGACAAGGTGGTACAGAGGGAGGGCACAGTGGTGTGGTCCGGGCAGAGGAGGGGCACGGGAACAGTGTGCCGTCACGACCGCCGCTGGTGTTATACTCTACACCTCCTCCGGCCTGCCTGGTCCACCAGGACCCACCGACATACGTCCCACACCACCGCCGCCAGCCACGCCGACAACAAGAGCCCCCACCGTGTC
Organism: Alentia gelatinosa; assembly: GCA_950022655.1. NCBI lineage: Eukaryota > Metazoa > Annelida > Polychaeta > Phyllodocida > Polynoidae > Alentia > Alentia gelatinosa. The sequence goes on from OX465581.1 coordinate 105,309,078, forward strand.
GTCACGGTTCACTGCCCATGCCCACGTGACCTCCAGCCGCCGCCCCTTCCTCTCCGCTGTCAATCTTTTGACAAAGATCACGGTGGCTCCTCCATAAAACCCACCCGTATAAATATATATATATGTATATGTTTATATAGGTTTGTGTGTATATATATGTGAGTTAGGGAGAGGTGCTGTGTCCTCACTCTCGCGATGGATGGCGAGATCCGACTGGCACCACGTCGCTCGCTGGATGCGTCATGGATCACTCCGTACTCAGTTACCCTGGAGGTTTGTTGGTACTCATGGTCGACCTTCCAAACTACGCCTCCCTTCCTAGTTTTATATTTTTTCCACCTCCCTCATGTCCCTCTTTTGTTAACCACACTGTCGTGGACCAGTAATCACCTTCCCGGAACTCGCTTTTAAAGGTCAACAAACATGAGTTCATAAAAGAATGTCTCAGCATTAGTCACTCGTTGCAGACTGGAAGGAGCTGGTCAAGCGTAACTGTATTTTACCGGGATCTCTTGTCCGCCACTTAGTCACAGTCATTTGGGTAGAACCCGCAGGGGATCCTAGCCTTTAAGTGCAGTCCACAACGGTCCCTGCTCGGCGCATCGCGTGCTGTTCTGTGGTCCTGCCGTGTACGTCACCAGGGTGACCGTGATGTACGGGAGTGTAGCGTGGGGTGGCGAGACCAAGTGGAGGAAGGGTCATCCGGAACGGGCGCTAGGGGTCACAAAGGGTCAGCATCTCTTGAGACAATCAGGGCTGATATCAGGGTCTGTGACCGCTACACAGATCCAGGGGTAGATAACATATGCCGCGCCTGATATGCGGTAGACTAGCTATATATCCTGATGGTTAGCGAGTGTGGTGATGCTATTCCAGTGTGTGGGTATAGTATATATGTATGTACGTTTATACAGCTCTCTCGACGAGTGCCTGGAAATATGATGATCTTACTTCTCTGCATCATTCACACAATCGCCATATAGCACCCAATAACGGTGCCGACACGAAAGTACTGCCTCGTTCTCCAATTCACTATACAGATGCCTACTCAGTTCTACTCTCCAATCATCGGATTGGTCGCATCAAATTTACTCTGAAAATGTAGTCTCGGTTGATATTTCCAGTGGCGTATAGGTACTACAGTCCCTGTCCATATATATATATATATGAAGTCTCTGCTGTGGGCAGGGTTCCGACTCCTAGCACTTCTACTACGACCACGACGCTTATACTACTGCTTGGCTTATGGGCGAGTCCTTCCCTGCTGTATTTCCTACAGCTCCTCCTAGGCAAACAACAACTGTAACAGAGCCTCCATCCGTCCATCCCCCTATCTGAGAGCCATTCCAGATGAGACTCACCCTCGTGATAAGTCCTCCGCGCTTTTCAGACTGCTCACTGGAGGTGAGGGTTTCCTCATTTATTCCCGGTCACAGTTGGAGTATTTACATACAGACCAAGCTCTCCATTGGTGTATGAATTAGCGTGTATGTGTGTACATAGGTTCAGCATACCTGGCCCACTGGAGCTCGTTATGAATGACTGCCCAGGTGCAGAGACCCCCAGGCCCGTTAATTTAACACCTCCGTGATTTCCTCCACGGTCACTAACCATCAAATCGTGGGTGATCTTCCTTACACGCCAGCATATACCAATATGCATTATATGCACATACCCGATAAAGATATACATGTATGGCGGTATGGTTTATTCGAGCCTTGTTTCATACAATATCCCGTTCTAAATAAATATTAACAAATGAAGGGGTAACCGATGTCTGATGTTCTCCTCGGATCAAAACACACTTCATGGAAATATATTCAACGATTCAGACACCACCTTCGTATTCTTTACTCGGTTTAGTTCTCAAACCAGATACACGTATGTAAGTTTTCCAGTTGCTATTATTTTCCCCCGTGACGCCAACAGCTAAAAGTTGTATTATTACACCACATATATACAGGAGGCATGTGGTTACTTTCTATCTGTTCCCAGCTTATTTTTTGGTGACCAGACACTTCTTCTATCTTTTTTGCTGCGTTTTGTGTAGATTGTTTTTCACTCTCGCCGCTTCGGCTCACCATATCAAGAGTCACCACCTAGTTCGTGTGACCTTCATCTGTCAGCAAATAATACAGTGTTGCCCTCCGGGCCAGGGCAGTGTGACTAAAAGTGTCGCCGACCGAGTAAATAATGAGTACATTTCTGTACAGGTTGTGGTTCCAACTGGACGCTGCTGCCATCATGAGCACGCTCATATATATTCTTGTAAGGCGCATTGTGATCAATCGTAATCCCCAAACTGTCTTATTATGCATCAGGTCATGAATGTAAACATCGGAAATAGGCGAGAGAAAGACGGACAAATGTATGCGCTGTAGGGTTAATTTCGCCAGAGTGGCATATATACATGCGAAGTAGTTTGTATATTATCAGCCGTGACGGCGAAAAAAAGGGAGTTTGAGTGTAGAATTACTACAGATGGGTTACTTCCGTTAGTTGTATATAATCTGACCGTTGTAAATGAGACAAGCCCTTTATTTATGCCAACAAGTTGGGTAATCGTGTCTGAGTAACTTGCGCTATTGAATCAATCAAGAAGCGAGTAACGTATACTAACACAAATAAGCATTATCTAACCTTCTCGTATACAGCTCAAGGGCTAAACCAGTGAAGTCAGCACACTTTATTTTTTCAATTAATTGAGAATAATATATTGAAATCGTAGAACTGATGGTTCAAAGCCAGCGATCCGCTCCAGTAACTGAATTGACCATTCCAGGTTTTCTTCAGTTCTGGAATAAATATATTTTTCCCATTATCGACAGAAACTGACTTCTCCCACTTTCCGGGTAGTGCTATTATACCAACGTACAAAAGCTGGCCTGGCTATGTGCTTTAGCCCCGGGATAAAGACCAGATGGCCAACTGTTTGTGTCTTACACCAGTGGGGAGTTCCTTTTCTGTCACCGGCACGTCCATCACATTGCTAATGACGTATACCACCCCCACCCCTGACGCCTACGTCACACTGGTATTGCTATACGGCTTCCACCAGCACACCACAGGGTCATGACCTCTTACAAGAGGTGAATTAGTTAATCTCACTTATGAACTTTACTGTCTTTTATAATTTTCTTACAATTACACTGTTTTCTATCTTGCAGGATATTCCACCAGTCATTTTGCACCAGTGGGCCAATACACTTATAATTGTAATAGAACATCCTGGACAAGTGAACTTCATTTAAAAGATATCTGGCGTTACTTTACTTAGATTCAAAATACCAAGTAGAATTATATGAATATATCAACAAGTTTCCATTGATTGTTAAACTGGATACATAGTAATATATACCTGTCGTCCAATAATTTGCTAAGTAGTATTCATTTTGAAGCAGCAAGTCAGGGAATAATATAGGGGAGGGAAAGTTTGGTAATAACCCAGGCATTTGGTCGCGGAGGGTTAGCTTACTGCTACATGGCATGTTAACCTTACGTCCTTCGCTAATTGAAGGGCATGGTTATCTTATCCCCCTGTCAGCAAATCTACTATTCTCCTACAAAACAACATAAATAGAAAACAGAAATGAAGAAAAACAAATTGGTTTACTTCTCCAGACAAAGATTTTGTGTGCGTAATTCTACCTAAAACAATGTATAACAATCTATATGGAGTCTGGAAAAAATATTCTTAAAATGCATACTTGTATTATCCGGTATCTTTTTCATAAACACTCATCATGAGTTTCTTTATATTCATCTACAGGTGCTTATACTGAGAAATTGCACGTGCATATATAATGCACATTGTGCATATGTATTTGTACAAGTCTTGACTGTATGGGATACGTTCTGGTTTTATAAATGCCTTGCGTGTATACACGTACAGAGACCTAAGATTGGGAACCTCGAGAGAGCGTGCCTACCAAGTGTAGACATAATAATCACCACCTTTGAGTGACATAATCAAACCCTCTTGGTTACACTCACACAAAGCCAGTCGACGATAAGATCAGGTCTGCTGGCCAGGACCTGACTTTTTTAACCACAGCAGTCCCCTCAAATCGCCGTTATGATCCGACTCGAGCGTGCAGACACATCACAAACACAATGATTAACGGATCCAACCCAGCCAAGCCAAATGACAAGACCAATCCTTACTACGTGTAGTATGTAGGCCGAACGTAAGTCTCGTGTATCTCTCTTTGGCTAGGCAGAAGTCGGCCACTGTTTAGTGGGGGAGGGGTGGGAGTATTATCGGAGCTGGGAGATCTGGTGTGCCTTTTTTTACGTCGGGAAATGATAGGTATTCAGAGCTACCCGACATTTCAAAGGTCAACGGTTAGAGGGACAGGGTAAAGGCAAAAGGTTCACAATGGAAAGTTATCCCCCCTTGAATACTGGAAAAAAAAGGAAAATGGAAAATATCACATACTTTACACACAACGATCAGATTTCACCAAGGTGTGTGCGTGGTGTCTTTAAATATTGTCAACTCTTTGTAAAAACATTGTTTACAAGGTGAAATATCCATATGAATGTAAGTTATTGCACAGATGACCCACATTCGCGAGTTTTGCACGAATATTCTACCAGCTTGGCAGAAGAAGCCAGAGCAAATGCTCCCTCCTGGAGCAGTCGCTATCTAAACACATGGCGGTTTACCACTTTGCTTGTGGATGATGTGGCATTAATGGCGACGGCTGCAGGCACGTAGGTATGTTATCCAAGTCCCTGATAGGCCAGCAACCATAAAACAGCCAGTGGCCAAGTGCAACACTGTCTGCATGGATTACGTGTGATATCCGTGCGGATATCCCTGCAGGTAAAGCCTCGACACACCTGGTATTGGCTTAGCACCTGACATATCAAGTTGATCCAACTCCAGGGAACTTGGACGCAACTCTTTATTCAAAGCAAGAGCCTTTATAGAGATAAATGAGTATAACGATCAAGCTACATTTTCCTATTTCAAACACATAATGGAAAGTCTGAATACCAATCTAATAGAAATTTAGGTCTTGAAGTAGGAGAGACTGGGAATCAAATGGTAAAATGTGATACTATGATTATCCACCATTTATCGTATGACATAATTTGCTTACTTTAGCAAATTTAGAGTTTTCCCCCATCAGTTTAATATACATAGATATAACATAATTAGATAACTTCCCGTGCACGACTATCTATATTGCAAGAAACATATGCAACATATATATACATTTCTTAAAATACAGAAAAATACAGAAAAGCATTAAGCACTTTTCTGGCACTCCTGTACATATATGATTAGCCTGGGACTAAAGCCCTGCTCGAGTACATCCCATTCACCGTCTTCAAGGGCAGCTTAAGCTTGTGATCTGAGGCAATGCAATCTCCTTTAACGTGCCATGGTAGGACGGAAGCGTTGGACGTTGCCAAGTGGAGGAAGACCATGAATACAGAGAGAAAGAGAGGGAGAGAGAGGGAGCATGAAAAAAAGGTGTGAGCAATGGTGCAAACAATGGCGGCTGAGTGGTGAGGCGAAGTTGTCGAATCCTCTCAATATTAAAACATGATGGTGTTCGAGTGCTCAACACAGGTGTTTGTCCCAAACACTGAAAACCCAGGCATTCTTTATATCTATAATATCTCAGCAAACATTTCCTGAGCAGAACCCATGTTTTGTGTGACGTTATTCAGTATGATATGTAAAGGATCTAAGTTCCTTAAAGATCTTTTAATAGCAAATGGATCAATCTAGTATGTTTCATCCTGATAAATTTGCTATGCATCATGTACCCACTTATAGATGTGTAAACGAGTTATGTTCCATATGGAAAATATGAAAGACTGATCTCACAGCAACTGCTGGTACATCGCTTAGCGTTAGACGATAACATATACGCTGTCAATCTCAGCCAGGAGAAGCCCAATACTGATGTTACGAAAAATAATGATGAGTGTGTATATTAGTTAGAGAAACTGATATTCAGATTCTCTCCATCTCCCTAGAATGCACAATTCTGTACGTGTGAAGCTTTCCATCACCTCTCTGAACATCTTGGTCCCTTTCTATTGACATTGCATAGCACGTTACTTTATGTAATCCCGAGGATCCCATTATATCCGTGGAGAAATATCTATACAAGTATGAAACATCTCTCTGTTTGTACTGTATGACCTCAAAACCCAGTTTGGGTTTCCCACAATAGGGTATATACTCACATGACGTGTGGGGCTTACTACTGAGTAGTGAACTGTAAGACCATGTGGAGTACCTTTGTGAAGTTTAAGGTTCACTTTACTGGTCTCCTGGACTGTGTATGAGGATTCTATATCAATTTGCCATTAACACATGTGGCTGACGTCAAACGTCGAACACAAACCTGGCAACTGAATTTTGTCCAACCACACCCCCCAGATAACGCCTCCCAGTTTGTGAACGCATTTACCAAAAAGTAAAACAACTACCTGGTTACTATTTACATAATTAACTTCCCATTTGGATGTTTGAAAAGGAAGATATGGACGCATAGAAATCAGGAACTACTATGCCATGGAGGTCAATAATACTTCGTTCTTTGAAATCCATCTTATTCAATTGTTCAATAAAGTTGTGTCATCCCCCAGACAATGTAAGCACATCAGTTATGGGACAAAGCGAGAAACCTATATATAGATGTCTCCTTCTGTAAATATTAGTCATATCATTTGCCAATGTATATACACTTATATTTATATATACAGATAAAGACACAAACAAGGACTGTCATCCTATCCATAAATGCTCTCACACCAACATACTAGAGACATGAACGAATAATGTTCGACATGAATATTTGCCCTTATTTTTCTTTGTTTTTAATCTGTGTTGTTCTGTGTGTGTAATTTTCCCATTATGTACGCGCCGGAAATCGTGTCTAATGAGGCACAGCATACCCACAATGAGTGCAGCTGACCTCTCACACCCTGGCTATATTCTCAGAAACCAGACTGATGGAAAAGTCACGGCAAGTTGCCTCTGTAGCCGCGAACAATAACCTAGTAATAATAGATGTGCATCCTGCTTGGGACAATAACCGGCGCTCTACGTCGGGAAGGCGACTGTGCTGGGTTTATTTGCCTACTGGTGACACTCTCCGGGTCGCACTGACCCCCGGGGGTCATCACTCTCCAAGCGGATAGCTGATCGTTGACAGACGCCGGAAGATCCGGTTCAGATCCAGCTTTGATGTTAAGGATCCATTTTAAATTACCCCCCACATCACCCGTTGCACCCTATCGACGCCCTCATGTCTCTGCCCCTCATGTGAGCTCTCAGATCTGTCATTCCCACCCGCCCACTCACCCACCCAGTCATCAGATTCATGTCATTATGTGGGATCAAGGATCCAGACCCAGTCTTTGTTCTGGATACCTGATCATCCGTCCCATCAGGGAAGATTTGCCCAACAGTGTTATAGTCTTACATTGAAAAACATTAACTACCCAATAGGGGGTTCTACACCAACATCCAATACGTTGTAGGTCAGGTTGAGGCTATAGCATTTCATTTGATTTATGTTTGGAAATTTTCTAAAAGGTTGATTATCCATCTGATACCTTTCACTCATAGCAACTATTTATAGCCCACTGCCTTAAGTTGCCTATTGGTATTCTAGATTTAAATTCTTGCAGAGATTACTGGGGATATCCTCGCCCCTCGCCCCATTAAAAGCAAATATAAAATCTTAGTATAAAATGTAAAATAAACACCGATCGGATTGAAAAGGAGATATAACCAAACTCCCCAAACCATTCGCGCCTGCCACATCTTAATTGGGAATCTGAATTGGAAAGCAGCAGCTATAGCGTGCAGCTTCACGCTTCCGTGTAAGCATTAAGATAAATAAACATTAGCGTTCGGCTGGGCTAGCCGGTGGGTCGGGTTACCGGCGGGTTAGCATGTCAAGGAATGTCTGCGTCTGGCCGCTGGTTAAACGTGCCCGATCACGTGCTTCCTGTAGGCCCGCAGCACGATGACCTTTGACCTCACCCGATCCCCCACTGCCTTCTCTGTACCCCGGCACAGGCTGACGTGGTCTGGCACTTGGTCAAGAGATATAGGGTTTGATTAGCAATTCAAGAGACTGCAGAAATACAAATAACACACAATGAATCAATTAATTACTAAACACATTGATACATTCATTTCTTTCCTAATCAATCATAAATACAATTGAAGATAATGATGCGAACGATCCCGTTGATCCCTCAAGTCAATGATTTGAACTAAGATTACCCCTTTTTACTTTTTACTTTCTTCTTTAATTTTTTTTAATATCCTCCTTACGCGGTGTCACACACTGGCTTTCTCCATCCATCATTCCGTCGTTCAAATATGATTTATGAATGCTTCAGGCATAGTCTACCTAATGTAGGCTACAAAATGTTTAACTGTATTTAGTTGCAGCAGAAGGCTTTGGACGTGGGGGAAATGGCTGGTATACATGTATATTTTCTTTTAGAAGACACTCCAACTTTCTCATGTGGACAATTCTGGTTCGCCTTGATCGAGCCAACGAGTCTAGAATAGGCCATATCTAATCGAGCTATTTCCGATGGCATTTAAAAAGATATATCTGTTTTTATCATTTATTTCTAAATTTCTTAGATTTCATGCATCATAATGATTGTTTTTAATCTAAAAAAATCCGTTTTTATTTTTGTCCTTTATCTTTCAAGACTTAGAAATTACATCGTGAATTTGGGAGACTTTTCAGTGTACAGCCCTGTTTAGTGCAGGAACTCCAGATTTAGTGTGATTGATTGTACGGGTTGGGCACGGAGATCGCTTACTCGTCTCTCGGCGACAGTATTGCATTGCAGGAGGGATACGTTTCATCCGCCCATCAGTTGTCCGATCATCAGGTGCGACTAGCCTGGGGGTCCCGTTGCCCTCAGGTGTTAAGGGAAGACTGGGGTATCATTAGATAGGCTAAAGGTCACAGTCGCCCCTTAAGAGGGCCTGCCAGTACTTCCACAATGGGTGAACCAACGACGCCACAGACGAATTTATCACTCTCTTGCCACACTTCGCCTCCTCTAAAAATCTGCGACACTCTAAATAGACACTGAATACATGGGATTCCCTCGGAATGAATTTTTTTCATGAATTACAAAAAGATACGGGTGCAACGACTTTATAGAAGTATATGCGTATCAACACTACTGGGGAGGATTTGGCTATAATCCAACTATATCTGCGCTAAGGTTGAACTCGTGAGTGATCCTTCACCAGCAGCAGTCCCTAGTTGTGGTCTTGTACATTTGAGCACCTTACCCGATACCGCACTTAGATATGCTTAAGCTACTATATGGTATGCGGCATTAAACGACCACAACTGACGGACTGTGCAGCCAACAGTTTTTTTCTGTCACATTTATGGCCTTGAAAACTATTCGGGAATAAATGATTGTCATTTTTCACACCTTCACCTCCTCCTTGAGCGCCAATACAAAAAAAGACAAACTGGGGTATAAAAAAACTGCTGAAAATACAACATGAGTTTTGATAGTGAAGTAATCTCACGAGGCAACGCAGTGTGAGATTATATAGCAAACCAAAACAAATGACATATTTTCAGTGGCTATGGATTGACTGTGGTTCAGATTTTATCTCATCCCTATCACTGACTAATTGGCTAACATTTATGGCACCATTGGCATCGAATACGATTTCCCAATGTTAAGGCTATGGGGAAAATGCCAGGAGTGAGATAAGTATGGAAGCTTATGCTGAGTAGTCTACCAAACATATACATGTATATATACAGCAGAGATTTGGAACAGTTGTAACTCCTAGAGTACTAATGTAAATTTAGAAAGTAAGTCGAGGTTATGTTTTGCATCTTACAAGGCCACATATGATTTGTCGATAATCTGAATCTCAGGTAGAGGTATACCAGGTAACCAGGTAATTATAACAAGGAAATAATGCAATGTACTGTATGCTGTATACTGGAAAAAAAATGCTGTGCTCTATTCAAAAAAAAAAAATTCAAAAAAAATCTGAATCTCAGGTGTGTATTTCTTCAGCAGCTTACTACTGATTTTTTTAAATTCCTGTATGATATGGAGATTGTACAAGAGAAGTAATATATCAACACTATAATTAGAGAATATGTGAAGTTTAATGCTAAACGCTCAGTTAGGTCTCCTGACTCACGACAATAACAGCTATACTGAGATCTACTTGTAAGGTACGTGCTATGCATGAATAAATTGGCTCTGTGTGATATGGAATACTTCTAGTTTTACGTTTTCTCTGGAACAATTTCTGTAAGATAGCTCTAGTTCCCATAATCAACAGGTTTCTTCTTCTGTCTGGTATTCGTGGGGCAATAGATGCTAGATACTACCAATTATGCCATACTGCACAAGTTCACAAGACCCACTTTTGCAACCTCATATCTTGTAACCTTGCGTAGGGCAAGATGCATTTCCCTTGTTGCATCTACATATATTGAGGCATAACCCTGCCATCCTTCTTTTATATTTAGGCCTCAAACAAATTCTAGTATCTTGGCATAATCTATAATACGATAATAATATTGGATGTATGCGCCCATTAAAACGTCAGGTTATTTTTCTATCGCAATAATATGTTATCTAAAATATCTGAAGGAGGACAAACATATACGTCATGACTTTGAGTTCCAAGGCCAATGATTTGACCTAACATTTACATCATTTGACCTATGAAAGATTGGACAGGCCCACGCAACATAAATGATATTACATGTATGGTACATGTCTGGCAACATATCTACATTATGTGGGCACTGCTATCAGCTATAAATACTCCTATTTGTGAACTTGAGATCCATACTTCAGAGCTCCAATGAATGCCAAAAAGCAGAAGCTGTATAAATTTAGTTCTCACCCCTCCCCCCGCTCTGTACGCTTTAGGAAACACTATAAAATCAGGACTTGGAAAATGCTACATGTTTTACTCTTTATTACGCCTTGTTGTAAATTCATTGTAAATGACTATGAAAACAGAAACCTTGTTACATGGAAAACATGTCTGTGACCACCACAACTGTTCTACACGAGGAGAAAGAACTCTATATACTGAAAAATGAAAAGTGGATTTTCATGGAAAATTGGAAATCTGTCAATTCTGAAAATACAGTTTAGCGATGGTATTGAAACGATGTGGTGGACAGTCACATAATGAAAGTACAATGTACACATAAAAAAAAGTCTGGGTGTATGTGCAGTTCTCGAGTTGAGCTATCTTAAGCAGTTCCTGATATCACAATCAGAGTGTCAATATTGGTGTATAGAGCAGCCACCAGATGGCGTGACCGACGTCTGACCTGTCACGTCACGACAAGCGCAGAAACATTACAGCAAGTACGTCATAACGTATGCAGAAATGATACAGTTATTAGCTAGACAGAGTATGATTGGTGCACTAAAAGCTTGGGATTCAAAGCTTTATAAGGCTCAACCATTGGGTTTGCTATTCATAAAACAAAACCAGTGTAATCAACATTTCCGAAGCCCTCTCTTTCAGTCAACTGACAATGTTTACAAGGAGGTCAGAAAGACAATTCATCCTTCAGTGTAGCAATGACAAGTGCGGTTACATAATCCTCATTTACTCTCTAATATAGCTGGCTGTAGTCTTTTGAGCATTTGTCAGCTCTCTCGTTAACCTACTTGACGACATGAGATTCATGCGTATGATGATGCCGTCATCTATCTCTCTTAATAATTGTTTAATGCTGTTGATACATACCTCTCAGTTGATGAGGAGCCATATTTCCTGTCGTCAAAGGCTAAATCCGCGTGAATAAATCCCAATCAAGTCTGACTAGCAGAGACCGTACCATCCAGGTATTCACACAATGCATAAGTGGCACCACTTCGTCCCCCGCGATGTCAAAGGCCACAATCCTGGATGTTTATCAATGATTCAGGTTTAATCCTAAACGCTTCTCCTGCCGTACAAGTATGTCCCTCCGTGGTCGTCACTCTGCTCCCAGTGATTCTCCATGTGCAGCCTACGCAATACTAACATTTAAAAATACACATCTATTACAGTAGAAGTGTGAATTTGGACGTTTCACTGCGAGATAAGACCGGTCCGCAGTCCTTGATCAGCAAGCCTCGGAGTACTCTAACCCGATTCACTTATCACCTAAGCGAGCACCACCGGGATATCACCATCTGACCGATACCAATACAACATTAATCGTTGGAGTTTGATACCTTATAACATTCAACCCATTAATCCAGATGGGAGAGGGGGTAATCTCTTAACACCGCCTTGGACCTTCACCTCGCCCACATCAGAGATTTGTGATTAATCTTCAGATCAGCATACCTTTAGGTTAGGTGTCTAGAACAGCCACTGATGATTATAATCCACTCAGTTTACGTTGACATCTTGAACCTCACCAGTGATGCCCGTAGTCCGCTCTATGATGTGAATGCTGTCAAACATGATCAGATTAACCTGCACGGAACTTCTCCGTCTGGCCCCGGAAAAGCTGGAGCTCATTTCCCACGCCAGGTCCACACGTGCATTGCACGTTCCCGTAATGCACGTCTCCCCATCTGGAGCACTCACAAAAGGCCTGCTTACTGGAGGATGGTTATGGAGGACGGTATAGTGCTTCTACCCATGACACAAACAGCACCGGGAACGGTTCAATGTTCGCGCCAATATCAACAGCTAAACCCCCCGTCTAATCCTCCTGGACTTCATACTAACTCAGTATATCCTACAGATAACGTATCGATCTGAAGAGTTCAGACACAGCCTGCCAGGAGTCAAGAGGTTTACTCAGTTAGCTTATTAATGTATATCAACACGTGCTTTGAATGCTTTTGGTGTCACTGATAAAAAGTATGTTATCAGCTCGGCAAATATCTCAATGACAGGAATAGAAATAATTTCAATTTTGTTTGTATTTTTTCCAACAACAATTTAATTAGAATGGCTATCAGTCTATCTCATATCGAAACTGGAGGAAATAAATCAGAATTAATAGCTGACTTAATCATTAAAGAGGACGTCATATGACATAAATATTCCATGGCACACAACCACAGCCCTAAGCTAAACGTCAGGACTGGTATTCGCCTTACCCACGTTTGATCTACTGACTAAATAATCCACCTCGTGAAAGGTATATGCCAACTGTACCCTTGAGAAAATAAGTGTTCTCATTATGAGCAGTTGTCCCGTCCGGAAAGTCGTTACCGGTTACACGGCGAGCAGTTCGGAGCAGCTCGACCGCAATTAACATCTCACTACCTACTCAGCGGCTACTGACAGACTGAGAGCAGGTAACCCCACCAAGGCAGGCAACCTACTTTGAAGCAGTGGATCCTCCCTCACCTGCCCAGTAGGGTTCCTGAATCACTCAGTGGATTGTGCCCAGCCTGTAGGAAAACTCTATTTAGGAGCTGAAGGTGGAACGATGAAGGTGGAAGTGTTGCTGCTCTGTAGGGAAATCCTCACATTGGCGTGGTCCCTCACCTCTGCTGTATTCTTGGGAGTCACGAGAAGGGTGTGTTTTTAACCCGTAGGTTTTTTCCCCTCTCTCGGTGGGCTCCTCGGGTTCTCTCAACAGTGGTGGCCCTGTGTGCTCAACCCACGTGTTTGAGTGGGGAACCAGACTGTTGATGTCCAGCATACAGACCTCCAGTGTTCACAGAACAACACAGCCAACTCACTATACGCCCGTGTGGCCGGATGGTGAAAAACTGCCACAGTCAAACTACCACGGTTAAAAAATACAAAATCCCATGTGAAATCTGTCACATATGTCCAGATCGGATCCACTTGTAGTGTGTCCTAAGATATTTCAGTGAATCTGTATCACTATATTGAAGGACTCTCTAACTCCAGAGCGTCATTTCTACACGCAATATAATCTTAGAGAAGGAGGCTTGTTGTCGTTGTCAGGGTTTCCCAGCCGTGGGAATGTCAGCTTGAATTTTCTCACCATGTCTCATTGCTACCACCAGCTCCTCCAGTGTGACGAGAAATCTAATCCAGGGCGCATGAGTCAGCAATCCACGCATCTCTAGGACACCCAGTCACCGGTAAGTAATCCACCGTGAGAGCATCATCATCCTACACGGGTCATCATACACAACGTAGCCGACCTGCTCACTAACTGCTCAACAACTCCCTCCACGGCCATTATAACACCTCGACATGCTCAGTGATAGACTCTCCCACCTCAGGTGCTCCTAGGAGTGTGGGTTATTGCCGAGGTAACTGAACAGCTGTGGACAGAGAAGGACGTGCTCCATGGAAACTCCCCGTGCCTTCTCCCTCCTCCCACTTCTGCTCCTCCCCGGGGTGGCCGAGTGAGCAGTTGTGAGCAGTTGAGGGGTGCCAGGAGTACACGGGTAACACCCTGCCGCTCCGTGGCCGCCCTCCTAGCTGAGAAGGGAGTTTTCTGTTTCTTGCCACCCACACCCACCCTTTACCCTAGCACACAGAGAGCCTCTAAAACTGTCTAATTTTTACTTACATGTTTACATGCCCTAAATTCTTTAGAGGTCAAGTCAAAACATAAAACATTCAGAACAATCTTCTCCTTTCAGCTATATTGAAGGGGAACAAAGTCTTCATGAGCTGTTTTGTTGAGATTGAAAAACGGTGAATGTTTATGGTATTTGGCACTTTTCCCAAGCATGAGAGTTGGTATCAGTTGTTGAGGGAGATAGTTGCCCCATATCTTACTTCTTGCTGTCGGTGACTCTCTATTATATCATTCCAAAAGCAAGCCTAGCAATGGCATCTTCAACGTTTGTCCCACCAACCCTTCTTAGACTGGTATTATCTCTGTCAACTTGCTTGGTAAATCAGTCGTTTGTGATTCAAAAGCCACGTACCTGTAACCACCTTAACCCATCAGGACCTTACTATCCTAACATTCTGATTACTAAAGACTGGGGGACTAATCTGACCATAAAGAATGACCTTACAGCAGAGTGGATAATTAGTTCATTTAACACTTACCAACCTGGCCAGGCACAGCCAGTCGACAAGTACCTTTGGCGTTTTTAGGAGGGAGAGATTTTCAGTGCTGAGGAGAAACAAATGCTCGGAGATGAGCCACTCGTGCCTGGCGAGCAGCTGAGTGGTGAGTTACTCACTACTGACGGCAGCTGCTCCGGGCGGCGGGTGTAACAGCGCCAGGTGGACGACGGCAGGGGGTAGCGGGGGTGTAGTAGGGGGTGGGAGGGTGGAAAAGTTGTACCACTAACCCATAGAGTCCCTGGCCCAGTTAACTCTTGCTTGCCCATATCACAGGTAAACCCGTCGACCCTCCTCCCTATGGCAAACAATAGTAATAGTTGATTAATCAAATTAGTCTGGTGTTGGATGAGGACTTAAAAATTCTTTTGTTCATCGGCACCAGCAAGATGTCATTGATTCGCATTTGATATGGATCAGTGGTACGCACACTAAGGAAATACTACCTAGCATCGTATGTAGGGTATCTTCAATGTCTTTTTTGTTTGTTCATCTGATTTATCCTCCGGTCGACCAGCAAAGGTCCTTTCCAACTAACTCCAAGGTGACTATCAATGACATTCCCTAAAACTTGAATTCCTCACAAAGGGGATAAAAATGGCAATCGTTGGAAAGAACACACAGCTATGCGCGGTGTACCTCTGCTATTTCAAGGTGGTGTTTCTCATTAACGGCCCCGATGCTAGCTGTGCGCAAAGTAATTCTAACCGGCCCTCACTCAGTTTGGGGAGATGCTCACAGTTAGGCTTTGGCACCAAGAGATCGAGTACGATCAACTTCTAAGGTACGGGAGCCAGCAGAGCGCCCTGCGGCACTCCCGGTGGTTGCGGCGGTTGGCGTAAGACGGGTGGGGCGTGGTCTCTGAGGGGCTGAGTGCAAGCCCAAGGCAGGCTACCCCAGGTGGCCGCTTCCTTGCCCGCAACATCTGCACAGTGCCCGCAGCTCCATCAGTTTAAACCCTTCACCATTACCACCTTTTCTACAACACCTTTAATCAATAAACAAGACAATGAAAACCATTTCCTGTGGTATTCTTTCAAAAGTACTTTTGAAATAGTTTTGTCGACTTCTGAGGAGTAGCTGATGTTCTTTGGTAGTTTGATCAGCATCAATTTAAAGCAGAACATTATAGTGTGATTAATCCAAAACCTCCATTCCCCTTCAGTGCAGTTACCGCCAGATGTTTAGTAAATAAACCATAGTGATGAAAGCAAAATATTTAGTTTCGTCATCGTGTTCTCAGTATTTCATTTTCTCTTGACGAGTGTGCACGCGGTCTTATCGTGAAGGTCTATGCATCTCTTCAGCTTCAACATTCATATCAACATACAACGCTTCCTGCTAAACCTCAGATACCGAGCGATGGACATTCCATGGGAACAATCTCCCAACAAAGGATACCTTTTAATTTTCACCAATGTATTTGATGTATTTCTACCTTTCAGCAAAACGACCAAAAGAGGAATAGTCCTCAGCAGTAAGAAACTTAAATACTTTACATTCCGTACCGTTAGGTACTCCGTACTAGAAAGAAACCTTCGTAAATACTCTCTTCTAACCTTAGAAAGGCCTCCTGCAAAAGCTATGTACTTTTATAGTGGAAAGTCACGGTTACAAGGGCCGTGGCAGATGCCATATTTTAACTTGATCTAGAATGTGAACCGTTGGGACAGAAAATGAGGCCTCTGGATTGAACTTTCTTTCTATTGAAATTCTTTCCATTATTTTTCCTAAAGCCCAGTCTGATTCAGTACAATATATTCATTGAAAGAAAGCTCATACCAAGTAGAATTTGTCCCACCCTCTTATTCGCTATAATCAACTATACTCGTGGCTATAGGAACATCTAATTGAAAGGTAATTATACAATTATGAAAGGTGATTATCGCCTCAGATCTTCAATCATATTGCAGGTCGTGAAGCAGATTAAGCTACGGGAAATTAGTTGGACAGTATAAAACATTGCCGCTGCCCGTCTATATACCAATACTATATGGCAGTTCAAGAAATAGAGAATTTGTATCTTAACATTATGTTAAATGGAATTATCATTCCTGTGAGGGGTTGATATTGAGTGGCTTAATAAATGTAAATAGAGGTTGACCCGTTGATAATTTTGGTGTAAATCACAATAATCAAGTACATTCTACATTATAAATGCGCCTATTGACTTGAATGCGTCAATCATCTGTGTGGCATGGGCAGATTGTCTCACTATTTATGTTTAACTTCTAGATGTTTCTGACTATGGATGCTGTTCTCCAAATATTAGAAATACGTTGAGGGTATAATGTAGCATTGTCCTCAGAAATATCTTCATATAACCAGGAAAGCTCCCGGGCAATTTGCTGTAGAGAATGCTATTTGTTATAAATAATATCAGACATCTTAAATGTAGTTGGAACTGATTTTTCTCCAAACCGATGAACAAAATAACACCGCTACTTCGACTAAAACATCTTACATTGGACCTACATGACCGAACGTGCCGTATACGCGCATTTCTAAATACCAAACCAGCCTTTAAAAGGACAAGATCCTTTGAGCAGTAATTAGATTTTAACACCCTGGGGAAGTTTCGCCTTCGATACTGTTCACACTTTGACAGATGGTGCTAACCTTCCAGGACTCTGACATTATCACCGGTGATTTCCACTTATGCAACACCAGATCCACATTATTATGTCAAAGCTCCAATTATCAATAACATGTGACCAGGGGCCAGTACTTCTAGGAAGCAAATCTCCCTGTTCTTTGACATTGACATTTAGTGTTTTTGATTATATGAGCAGTAGCTGGGATAGCAGTGAAGCACTAGCTAAGCTCTAACAATTCCCCGGGTGATTTACATCATGTTTCCCCCAAGCGGATAAATAATTACTGGCAAAGGCTGGCGGTGGTCCCGCGACACAAGCCTAGACAAAGAGACTTGCATACAGCAGAGACGATTAATCTCACTGGCTGAGCTGGCCATGACCACGAGAACAGGCCAATGATATAATAAAAAAGATCAGGATATGTTCAGATGAGGATTGGACTTGCAGAATTATGTACGATTGATTAGGTTTCTGTGGTCAATCTTCCTAGAAATTAGGACAGAGGTCAAATACAGCCAGTCCCTCTATGATAATAAAGAAAACACTGTTTTAGAGGGGTGTTCACGTACTACGATTCTGCTCCAGATGCGCTACAATTGACCCTAAAAGACGCGAAAATGCACAAATATAAGTCTTAGCGGAATGGTGGAGCTCGGCATCAGTGAGGTTTCTACGGCGCATCTTTCGACGTACGGCAATGAACCATGGTGGAAAAGCGTGCATTGTATGGCATCTACGACATTCAAACTTGTTTTAATTTCGTAGTACGTCGGTGAGCGTCGTAGCCATATAGATGGCCCATCACAGAGGTCGGCGACGACGCCGATCTGTGTCGGTAGCGTCGGTGCATGCCGGTAGGTCTAATAGAGCACGTTGGCGTGCGTCGTAGTAGGTCGGTGCTATGTCTAAAGATATAATGTTTGACTCAATTTGATAGGCGAAAACGGAGCCCGTCCAAAACCTAGCACTCAGTTTTTGCCCTTATATATACTATCGATTAAAGTACTAGTACAAGTTAAGGTACCTTAATTACATATACATTTTACACGGATACAGGTATCTATACAGGTCAACATTTCTGTTGTCCAGCCACTTTGGGGACATACATTGTACTTTCCATTCAATGCATGATGTTAGCAGTGACTAAAGTTGTGAAAAATCCAGAGCGTCCAATGAAGCCGTCCGGGGTAAGACTAGTAAATCAGTCTTACTTTATTTATTGGATAATAGTCTCGTCAAATGACAGCCAGTGCGAATTCGAACCAGACTGATTCAATTCAATGAAACGGACAGCATTCAATTTATTTTGCAGGGGTGTGGGGGCATTCACATCAAGTGTTTTTATGGGACAATTTAGGTCCCTTCAATAGCCCTTGACTGACAGAAAAAGCGTTGACAGGAGTAATCTTGTCGTCACCTCAAATAGGGGCTCCACACGGGTTATTTTTTAAAATAAATATTCCGACAGCCAGCAGCTTCCTCAACAACATGGGAGTCTATACTGAGAAGGAATATAGAGCACAGTATATATGTTTCATAACAGATACATTTTGTAATAGACGTTATCATATATAAGTTACGTCTCACATATATTTAGCTGTGATTAGACACGAGCGTTATTCCTATTGTAAAGTCTATTCTACTTGTTTCTCATACCATTAAATGCCAAAAGGTCACCCGCATGTACGGGTGTATGAAGGTGGGTGAAACAATGATGCTAGTTGTCAAATCACCATATAAGGGGTCAGTGCTCTTTTCTCACCAGCAGCTACACTCGAACACATTTAGTGACAGCCCGGATGATGATGAATCTTGTCAATCCAAAACATCCTACGGTGCCCATCATGGTGGTGGTATCGTATTATCACATTCATGGCCACCCATGCATGCACCACACGTATTGTAACTTCCTAATACCGTAACCTATAGTTGGTTGGGGACATTAAAGTATGTTTACTGTTGTATCGAATCCTTTCCCGCTCTCAGCCCAGCGATAGGGAACCTTTCTTATCTGTATTTGAATTTTGTATTGATCCTACTCTTAGTACTTGTGAAGGTCTTCCTATCACTATCACATATTTTGCATGAGACAAAGTCCATTAAACTTTCACAGTATTAAAGATCTCAATGTCCAGCCTAACTTTTTCATTCATGAAATGGTGGTCCTCCGTGAAGACCGAGAAAAAAACTTTCAATCTGATTAATTACATCCTCAAGATGTTTGCCTACCAAGATTGCAGATAAGATACTTTGTTATCGTTGATAATGAATCATCCCGACCAGCAGCTCCCCTACCTTGGGGGAGCGGGCGAAACTGGTCCCATCACCGCCCCCTTCATTGTCTCCTGACGCCATGTTACCTGGGTGAACCGGCCACAGTCAAGCACTACTCACCCCCATCAGTTGAGCTGTGATTGCAAGGTACTTACCTGCAAAGGAAAAAAAGCGAGACACATTGTAACATTGTAGTAGGAACGATAAAAGTCAAGACACCTTCCTCGGATAATGATATACTGCAATGTTATTTCCCAATGAAGAAAGGAAACCTATTCCAACCGGATATTGACACGCAGACATCAGGAGGGTTTAATGATAAAATACAAAGGCTTTTCAGACCTGGATTGTATATGTAAGTCTAGAAAGTACGTTTGTGCAGAAGATTGGAGAAGTACAAAATATGTTTTTTTTTTAAAGAATTCTTTCTGTTCCGTTGGAGTTGAGGCTCCGTAGTAGAGAAAAATACAAAATAAGATAGATTAATGTGTAGAATGGGGACTCATCAGAGTTGCATTGACATCTCATTGGGTAAAAGTCCCAGACATGCCAGAACAATATATATTAGTTGACGGCCCTCATGAGTATTAAACGCCCAAAGTGATGAGTCGTCTGAGCGACAAGTTCGTGTGTATGTGGTGGTGGATCGAGGGAGGAACTGCACGTTAGCACATCTCAAAAACACATCACTGAAAGGCACAATGGCGAGAGTGTTGCTTTTCTTGTAATACCAATGGACTACCTGGCTTGCCTTCTGTCTGGAAGCTTAAGGGAAACTGACATGCGATCTGTCTCTCCGAAGATATAGTTTTTACTTTCCAACAATCGCGGAGTCTCTTTTAGAGGATGCCTTTAAGGCCATCTTTTATACAAACGTCTCTTGGAGACTAGGAAAAAGGTACATACATCCTCTGAAAACACGTCTTTCGTCTGGTCCGTAGAAATGATCCACATCGTGGGTTGTTAGTGGATAGCACCATGCTGCTGCTATTTTTCAACATTAAATCTTTATTTTTATCTAATTCAAATAAACCTGCATTTCACGAAGTACATCATAGACTGCATTTGATAAATCTAACATATGTGTAAAACCGTAAATATATATATAAATATATATAACTGCATCATAAGCAATTACCCTCTGCACTCTGAAAGCAAAATGTAATTCGATTTAAACATCTTATTTACTATGCATTAAGTTTCAGTGTTACTAAGAAACTGAAAACCAACTGAAACCTGTCTCTGCCTACCCTTCCCTGAATTAAGTTTCTCGATTTCTTGCCAGAGATTGGCTTTTGTAATCAAGATAACCATATTGTATTTACATGGAGAGAGTGTAACAAACTCTGTTGACTGTCACAGTGTTTTGCCAAAGGGATGGGTAAATAAATTATCTGAACTCGGTTTTGATGTGAACGGTCAAAAAGCAGACCGTCTAACACTATTATAGGCTGGGTCTCAGGTAGGCGTTTTCGTACTTAATCATTTGTAAACAGACTATTTATCTTAACATCACTGTTATTTCACCAGGATAAATGGATGCTTATTGCTACCTAGAAATAGAACTGCATGGCAAAGCCCTTTAGAAAGAAGCTAACATCGAACTCAATTAAGAACTTGAATATTCATAATTGGTGGAAGATGGTACCTGTTTTACTTTTTTTCAATGCCACTTCATCTTATTTATATACAAAATGTACATCCCTCCAAAAAGTCAAAATGGTAGGATGGGTCATTTCCCTATCTCATTTCTCTCTTTTTATACTCCGTGTTTGTCAAGGGAGACAATAAACAATACTATAACCTCATCTGCATGGGGATCTAGTAAGATTTGAAACATTTCCTGATTTTTCAATACTGAGTCCCCTTCAACTCACCGAATCTGGTGGAACTTTTTAACCGTCCGCACATATCTCTAAAGAGGCCAACAAATGAATTTCTACCCTGTTGGCGTTAAAATCATCGTCACGACAATCTACAAAAACGTAGAACAACATCAGATGAAGCAGTAACACGAAGGTGGGGAGGTGAGGGCACGTAACCCAGCTATACGTCCATGTCCGGGGAGAGAGAATCATGGCACTCACGTCTCCCGTGTCTACAAGCATAGAAACACGACCGGGCTAGATAGGAACAGGAAGGTAGGAGTCCAAGGTACTGATAAATGCACGTGCAGTGACTACCAGTAGACTCAGAATGGACCATGGAGCCTCGGAAAACGGGAGAGTGGGTAACATCTATTAAAAAACTTGCCCTAAAACTCGAATGATTTAAAAACTGTTCTATACAGCTTCCGGTCTAACTCCTGAGGAAGGATTGCTTTCTTCCTTCTTTCCCCTATGAAAGTCATTCTTTGCAGCTTACAAGTAGCAAACATAGGTGAAATGATGCTATAAACCACCACCCCATCATATCTTGACTCCTCTCATATGTATTCCCCATTTCATAACGAGCAATGTCGATATTTCAGAATAAGACCTTAAATAAGACCAATAGTAAACACACTGCACATTAATCAAACCTTATAAATTGTTTCTATTACGGCAGATACTATATGTATATGAAAACCGGCTCTTGAATCTAGGTTGGGACTGATATTTAAAGGCTGAGGGGCAAAACCTGCAGTTTGACAGGCCTCATATACTGATAATAGATAGCCTTCATCACTTATAGCCCGAGGCTTGTGATTAGCTAGGTCTAAGACTACCAGCATTCAGGTAATCAAGGAAAGGGGATTTCGAAACCCAAAAGTAAAATAGTGAATTCTTTCTCACGGTGCGAATGCCATGTAAGGCCATGTAGTTCTGTGTTGTTTTAAAAGAACATGAATAAAATACATTTCTTTGTTAGCGTCATATTCAATATGGAGGGTGAAATTCTAACAGTTGATAAAACATACAGGAATTTCACAGTGTGGAAATTTATATACCTTTAGTGTTAAATGGCCGCCTATGGTGTCTTCTATTACGTTATAGTGGTTGATAAGTGTTGCCGTAATAGAGGTTGCAGCTGACCAGTGTAGACCCTAAAGCATTTACCTCACCTCTCTGATTATCGTCACGGTGGTCAAAGAGGAGTATTATCTGCCCCAGCAAGTGAACCGTGAAAGTAGCCTGGGGTGTGCATTCCTCAGCAATGTGCTGGGCGGGGTCTTACCACCTGGGGCTATACCCCAGCCTCCTCCCCAGCCATGCTACCCTACATACTGACCTCGCCTCCAACTGAAGCTAATAGATAACCTCTGATGCCAAAGCAGGTGGCAATGATAGGACTGCGTGGGAGTGAGCAAGGTCAAAGGTGGCTAAAAGAGCCGGTCATTAAGCGTCTAATGGTCTGTAGTACATCTTCTACAGGCATTACAAGGAGAAACGTACATGTACAAACGGCCTCAGTATAGGGCCGCCACACCATGACCATGTTGACCCCGCCCTGTATAATTCCTGCACGTGTTACTTTCCTTCGCTCATTTAATTTTCCATGATTCTTGTAAGATTGCAATTTAAACCATCCAAAATATAACAACTATGTATTTTTCAAATTCGATATCCAGTTGCTTTATAACGAGCTGAAATATACATAGAGTATAAGCACACGCCTGGTAAGGACGATGCAGGCAGATCTATATTTAGACTGTATATATTTGTGATACAACTATGGAAAGGATATCTATGGACATCCAAAAAAAGCCATGGTTTCATTTATATGCAACTTAATCTGCATATATAAACGATTCTGCCTCAACACATGACCTGCATATCGCAATTATTTCTGTGCTGTCAGAATATCAGCCATAAAGCACGAGACTGTCCTCATTAGGCAGAGGAGCTTCACAGCTTAAGTGCCACATCTTAAACAGTCTCTCCTCGTCAGTCGATAAGGAGCAATGGCCCGCAGTGGATTTCGGAACATATTTTGGTGCATTATTTTCAATCTAAATGAAATCTATGAAGTTTGCAACCCCCAAACCTCATGCTTTGGGGATTTTCGAAGGACTTAACGTTCTGGACTAAAGAGGTGGTAAACATCTATTGGTCTCTCAGTGGAGCAATCAGATGTGTCCGAAAAGAGGTTTCATATGCTGGTAGGTGGGGAAGGGCATGATTGGCTAAGTTATGGGTTGTGTCCCCTCTCAGCATTCCCACACATACTTGCACGGGGCCGGCCTCAGGGTATAGCAGCCCGCAGCAGTGCCAGGCAATGGAATTTGTTCAAGTTTGATAGACTGACCTGCACCCTACCGAGCAGGTGTGGCACGGACGCCAGATGGTACACCTGTCACCCATCCGAAACGAAGATGCATTCGGAAATCAGGATCTAACACTAGTCCAACATCGAACAAATCACAATCCTAGATACTTCTTCCAACTGCCATTTACTGGACATGAAAGAAGTTAGTTATTATATCCATCTATTTGTCATCCCTCGGATTAAGGTCTCTTCTATGTAAACTATATAGCTCCTGTGTACAAATTTGTAAGTCATATCTTCAAAACGATCACATAAACAGCACATTGTGCACAGCCTTTCAATGTAAATGACAAAGGAGTGAACGGAAAGTTCACATTTTTCCAAATCAAGACTGTGATTATCGCTTTCAATTTGGAAACATTTACACCTGATTCAACCCTGAGACAAAAGCTCAGAATGTGGCGCCACCTGCAACCCGATTCCGGTTCCGGTTGGGAGCTGATGAATTCTAGTTCTCTGCGCCTCTCACAAAACGGTAGGAGTGTGGGTAGAGCACAGTAATAGCCTGGTGCTGGATGGACGGTCAAGATGACATACTGCCCTAATGAAGTATGGTGCCATAGCATTTTGGATTATATATTGGGTCAATGTTGATAGAGGTGAAGAGGTGTTACTGTGATCTACGAGAAGGGTGTCTATTTTCTTCCTTACCATAATTAATCTAGTTACATGCCATTTTCACAATATCCTATCATGAAATGTTTATTAGGAAAAATGCTATATGAGGCAGGAATACATTCAATAAGACAGCATTCCCCCCTTTTTTACTCATAGTTCATTTTACGACAAGGAGCCAAGCGATCCTCCCTGTAATTCTCACATATATAGAAAGAAACAAATGAATGCACAAGACTTGCTTCGGCTGATCATATACGAAGACGGCATGTGGGTGAGGATGGAGGGTATACATTCTTCGATGTGTTACTTTAAGAGAAACGGTACTGAATAAGTTTCGGATGAAAGCATTAATCCTAAACTTTAATCAATAAATGGATATATGAGTAGATGTCTACTGCTCGGGAAGTATCAAAACAGGACGGGTGTGCCTTTGTATTCAATCACTTAAAGGACGGCGCGAGTGGATAGTTATTCAAGCGGGTAACGAAATGTAGTATGAGCGCGCGTCACATTTTAATAGGTATTCCCATACCCTATTTCTTAGGTGTCAAAGAGCATCTAAATGGGATGTGTACTGGATTACTATTGAAGCCATGATCAACAGGCAGCAGAGATCGCGGATTAGACGCGAGTATTGACTCACGTTAGGTCCTCTGGTGTCAGGACAGCCTGACTTAAGCACCAGACGGCAGCACCGCTACGTGGCTCCAACTCCCCGGCAGTGAGAGCCTGTTTACTCCAGTCCCCTAGAGTTTCTCCTGGCGTTGACAGATGGAAATGGGAAGCTTAATGAACATGGAATTGGCGCATAAGAAGAAAAGGGAAATGAAGTCGCGTGTCTTCAGTGGCCCGCCTGGACCAGACCTGTTAACGTGTAGTGTATACGTAGCATAGTGTTCAGCTCAAATACTGTTCACTATGGTCACCATATATCTATAGTGAGAGTAGTAACATCACCGGCATCATTCAGGATCACAGTCACCATGCCATTCTACATGTATATATCAGGATGTCTGAGAGGCCGAAAAAATATCGAAGATACACTGTCAGTCACAGCATTGAACTGCGGGGTCTGTGGGGCGGTTTCAACCAAAATCTTATTGGTGTGACCGAGGCTCAATTAATATCATCTTGTTCTACACAAGTTGACATACCAAAAATGAAAACATGGATTTCCATGAAGAAGTGGAAAATTGGCATTATAGGACTCTGGCAGTCTTGTTGATAAACATGATCACATAACTCGACCAGAAATATATTGTCCCAGCATATCTTGTTCGTATGATTTCATAACATCGTGGCTGAAGTAAAACCCCAATATGTAAGGGCCTTCCTTTTTACCGCCCTAGATATCAAGCTAATGAATTTTCATTTGTCACTGCAGGATTACGTCATTCACAATGTCACGTCGCTGACTATTGGGTTGACATAGTTGTAAGGCAATTACTTTGATATGTCAATTGTTCCCAGTTCCTATCATACACGAGATCAGCTGATATTGAGAGACATATTACTACTGACATGACAACATTTATGAACTTGTCATGAGATGTATCACAGGCGCCAATATTCTGGCATCTTCTGAGCATTATATTCGTGGAAAGGATTATCTTAATCCTTTAAGGCCGATGAATGCTTCATGCAATAAAAAAACCCTACAAACCTTTCTAGAATATTATCACATGAGCTTCAATTCTAATTTGTACTTAATATAACCACCCAATAGAGTATTACACATTCTGACATTATCAGCTATTTGAATGCATACCGCTCGGGCCGTTTGCCCTCACCGATCAAAGCAGTATATAGCCAGAAAGAGTACGGGTATATAGGGGTTTCCTTTCCTAGTGTTGTGATATAAGTAAAACGGTCCATTAAATGTAATTGCAGAGACTCTTTATGTTAAGGATTTATGGAAGGGCCTTGAGGCATTCTTTGTAAGCAACTTAAAAAGTATGACATCAGTGCCAAGTGCAGACAAGCCTACGCCTGAAGTCGAGTCGTGTGCGAGGCAGCTTACCGCTGGCGCCGTCTCGTGGACTTTAGATTAACTACTCTCTCCATCTCCGGCAGTGACGGGGTCACTGCCTCGTCTGGAACAGATCCGCTTGGAGAGCGCCAGTCATCGCCTGATTCTGTTCCCATAATACCATCGACTGGTTTCCGTCTCTAGCGAAATGTATCCATGGCAACGGCATAAACAAATCCCGAGGTATTACCATGACGACCATTGGTGAACATAACACTAATTCTGGACAGAAGAAAAAAGTGAAGTCTAAGTCAAAGATAGAACGGCCAGATAATTATGAGTAAAATACTCTCTGGGGCAACTCTATTGCAGAATCACCCCATCCCATTTCTCTTGTGCCTACAGCAGGAAACAATAGACCTCTCAAAGGAGTAAGAGTTTAGCAAAGCATACTCGAATAAACATGCGACATATACGGCCTTTTTGTTATTCACAGTAAAATGGTACGTTATGGATCGAATTGCTCCAGGGACATTTTGCTAGAAGACTAAACTTTCCTTTACTAATATGACGTTTGATGTAGACAGCAAGGAGGCTAAGGCAACCCAGACTAACTACTTTAATAGTATATGTGAATAGTCCACTCGATCCCCGGAAGAGCATTGACTGGGAAGCACACACTCTAGTCTGATTATACAGTCATCTCTTTTGCTAAGTGCGCGGATAACGGTAATGGGGGAGATGGGGTTCCTATAGTTAGCACAATGGCCTGCAATGTAGGTAGTAGGCGAGCGAGGCTTCCGACAAGAGAATCATTTCATACTTAGTTCTAGACCATGCTTTCATTCTGGCCCATTAGCGTTAGTGGGGAGAGGGCACTATCTCTCTCTTCCCGGAAGCTTCCAATAGGATGTACAGAAGCGAATAGAGGAAATCTATTTGGATTTCACATCAGATTTGAAAACCTAGAGCATCTTCGAATGAAAGCTTCCAAGATCTACATATCTATATTGTACACAATATAACATTATTCATATCCTATATAGGTAGAATAAGCTAACCAATAATCAATGTGGCATGGTCTATAACATAAAGAGGTACTGGCTCCATCATTTGCGACACACTAGCTCATCTAATTCTCAGTATGTACCCGCTGTATTTTAACTTCGTGTGGGTTTTTTATGCCCAGTTAACTAATAGCATTTAGAATTGGCTTTGCAGTCTTGTTTGCTATTAACACTCAGGATAGATTATCACCTACATATGCGATCTCAGAATCGATCTACAGACCAGCAGACTAAGAGGTCAGTTCATGTTTGGAGGTCCTATTTACACACACTCATAAAGGAAAACTAACATTTATCACAAACAGACAAACAACAGCAAGGACTGTTTACAACAACAGAATCAACCACCAATATGGAAAAGGTCTGGATTTCTCTTGTTCTGACCTCAGATCATCTACAATTGAAATAATGCATGGACAGGTAAATCTGTAGGGCATTGAAGTAAAGGACGTGGCCGTATCATTGGATTTTCGCAGGGAACATGGTGGCAGTAAAATGCCAGGCTGTTCGTGACTATGAGAGGCGCATCTCCGCCTACCGAGCAGCTCCCGTCACTTACACAAAGGACATGAACTACCCACACTCTAATAATACAATCGCAAAAGGTTCACTCCTTATTCAAAACGAATCAAAATAGACTGTAGGCGTGCATTTCTATCCCGCCTAAGGAATACTCTGAGTCCTTTGTCCTTGATGACGAATTACCTTGCCAGATTTATATTAATATCATACGGCAAACAGGTATACAACAGACTGTTTGATCTAATTCTCTATTAGTGCCATCTGGTGCAACTGTGGTTCCTGCAGTTGAATATAATCTCCATAATGTTAGTGGAGTAAATCTGATACTCTTAGAATTGCTACAAATCAACATATCTCCTGGATTAGCCAGCACCAAAGGAAATCCAGGCAATTGCTGAGTCAGTGCAATTGCCTATTTTAGCATTTTCCGAATGTCATCTTTTCCCCCACGCCTGATTAGCCGCAACATTTTAACACGGACTTGGATGACAGGTCCGTGATTTTAAGAAAGGTAAAAAGCTCTGACGGTTATTTACCTCAGGCTACAGCACAAGGGATGCCCTCTGAGAATCATATATAGGGACTATTTTCCGTTTCTATGCTTCCCTGACATCCGTAATGCATACATTCATGGTGGGTTATTGTCTTTTTCTTGTTGTGGTTGGTTTTGGGTAGTTTGGGATCTAATAGATTTGCGTTATATTTTCAAACTTATACTCACTTGAATCCGCCCTCCAAACCAAGTATAAAATACGCAGGTCAATACGCGCATAGGTGGTATATCTTTTATCAATTTGATACTTTATTTCGTCATTTTCGAGCATGATATCCTTACCTACTCCTCGGCTAAACCCCTGGCTAAATCCATAGGCTCTTACCCCTACAACCCACCACCACCCAGGCAGGTACTCACCCACATAGACATCACCCAGCCACCCCTCCCGCTCCCACTCCATCCCTACACACAGCTCCCCAAGGGCGGGATTTCACGTGCCCCCGGCTTAGGTTCGTCAGAGGAACGTGTTGTCGTGGTTACATGATCGCGGGAGGAAGGGGACGGGGGCTGAGAAGAGTACACGATCACAGAGCACAGGGCCGGTCTCGAATCACCTTCAGGCAGGTCTGGTGTTAGTACAAGGATTTGCTTTCAGCAAGTACCACACAACACCTGTGACCTACCCGATTTCATCTTTACTCACACCACAGAGTGGTGTAGTGATATGACCGAACCTACCCCATGATCATGACAGCGAACCCCGAACACCAATACAATAAGACCCTGGTTAAGGACATATATCATACTGTTTGTTTATTGTCGTCTAAAAAAAGAATAAGCCAACGGGTTATAATCATTCACTTATAGTCTCATAAAACAACTAATTGATATTTTCACTATTTTGTCTATACATTGTATTCCTGCCAATGACAACTTGAAATCTTCCATGGCATCTATATCAGACAACAGAAACATTAATTTGACCACGTTTCATAAGTGAAGCAAATAACAAACAGTGGGTCTGACGAGAGTTCATAATTTAACTTTTATGTGACACTTTATCATGTCAATTATCGGGGGAGTACTACTCTGAACAAAATATAGAATTCGCATGACAACAAATATGACAAATGACGGAGTTTCAGAATCTGTTTCTGTATCATGTTACGACCTGCCCCAATCTGAATCATAATCAATATGTCATTCAAAGTATGCATATAAATTGCAAAGATGTTCCCTTTATAATATCCGTCTTTGAAGGCGAAGAACAGAAATAAATCTTGACCAATAGCAAGTGAAATTTACAAAGAGGAACATCACCGCATACCATAAGAATGTTTATCTACGAACCTTAACCCGTGCAGTGCATGGCAATTGTTCACAGCAGCCGTGGCATTGGCAGGCAACTCCTGACCGACATGTTCGGGTATGCGGGGTGTCTGGCTACGGCATAACATGTCACAAACCATGTCAGCGTTGCGCATCCCAAGGCCAGCAACCAGTAAACAGTGAGCTACTCAGAAGGCCAGTGAGCATGTGAAATATGGGACCTCACGCCGCGAGCCTGCAAACAAACCCACACCCCCCTCAGGGCCATTGGGCGGTGGGATAAACCCTAAACCCTAATACTACCCCTGTAGGATGCATACCAGCTACAAGACACCATGAAGCACACGGGCACAAGCTGCGACTGTTCATTGCTCCCGTGGAGAGAGGCATCTCCTGACAAAACAGGCGAATAAATAAGGTCAGAGGTCTCAGGAACCCACGTTGTTGGAAAATTGCGCATCCTCCTAACCCCACCTTTCATAACCCTGCTCGCTATTACTGCTGAATAACGTTATGAATTATGCAATGATTCCAGCACGTCTGGACCAAAGTAATATCATAGTCAGCTAATAATCTCCACAAGATACCATCTCTAGCTGATTCGACTGTTAACTGTGGCATGCAATCGATATTCATATTCAATAACATCCGACTGTATGTTCATGTGATATCAATCCCAGGAACTATTATGCATCGACTTTGTTTTAGGTTTTATTCCTATCATATCTGCCAGATGATCGGCAACTTCAAAGAGGCAAAGGTAGTAAATACAGAAAACAAAGATAGCCTTTGCAGGTGTTTTTCCTTGTGTTTTATGTTTAGCGTCTGGCGCTAACAGCCTTGGGATTATTCGCATACTGCTTTGATGACGCATATCAATGCCCACAGGCACCTATTGATTGTGGATTCTACCTTCCTTTCTACCTGCGAGCTATGCAAACTGTAGGTATTGGCAATCGATGCATCATTATCTGATGCTAAATCACATATAACTCAAACCAAACCTATATACTGAGGTTTGACTATACTTCAGATAGTACACCCTTTGATGATGTCATTCGATAGAGATTACAATCCATGAAGAATATCGCTTTAATACGTGAAAGGATGTGTCATTTATGCATAGGCACCATCGATCCACTGCCCACTCTAATCAATGACAATTTCATAGATCGATAAGTCACAGAATATTTACAGCTAATGAAATCACGAAAACCCTGTCCTACGGTGGCCCATATTAACCATATACGTATACAATAATCGATGACTTTGTGGACAGGCGGCTGTAAACCACGAGAGATTGACGCGTAGTAACACACGAGAGTTAGCGAGTGTATTACGAGGTCAACCTTGATATATGTGTGGTTCCAGTGGACATTCTAGTATATAAAAAAGGAATATATGCGGTATGACATATGATAGTTATCTTGAATGACAGTTTGAGAAAAAAAGGCGACATAAACAAAGGAAAATATCACATCAGCTCTGTGCCTCCATAAAACCATTGATAATTTCTCGTAATCTGGAAACCTTATCAACAACTCAAAAGTATCCCTTCCCAAATATAATCATCCGACAAATAATATGGATCACTACTGACCCGTGACGAGGCAATATAACACGCACTAATTAGCGACTGAGCAATACTCCGCCTAATTAGTGTACTAGGGATCTGGAACCACAAATGTTCCCATGGTAAATTATTCTCATGGTGTGCCTCCTGCATTGTCTTTGAGCTGGTCTGATGATTGTGTGGATATCGCCTGATCCGAGACTCCCCAGGGACTTGTGGTAATGAATCTTCTTGTGTGTGATCACTTACCCCATTTGAATACCATACTAATATTTCCAGTACACCAGATGTATTGTTTTCCGGCCAAGGGACTACAATAGACGACAATACGAAGAGCTCCGCATGACATTGGGACTTCATTATTAACATCAGTTTTTTTCTATATCAATTTAATTCAAGGGGGCTTGAAAGATGTTTAACAAAGATCGCCATGGTCAAAACAAGTTCTAAGCCAATCAGTTTGATTATCTAAAAATCCTGGAGCCGAGCTCAAACATTTGAATCAGAATCGCTTTCAAGTTTCGGAATCTGCAATCAATGTTTCCCATTGACTTTCATGTTAGACAAGATTAATTAGATTTATAAAAAGAGGTGAAATGTAACCGACACCAAGTCACATTGTAAACGGTTTCTTTCACTTCTGGGAACTGACAGATGAAACCCGAGCGTCCTGC
The DNA here is from genome assembly GCA_950022655.1 of Alentia gelatinosa. Taxonomy (NCBI): domain Eukaryota; kingdom Metazoa; phylum Annelida; class Polychaeta; order Phyllodocida; family Polynoidae; genus Alentia; species Alentia gelatinosa. The sequence goes on from OX465581.1 coordinate 105,341,482, forward strand.
TTTCTCTGAACAGCTACCGGACGCTCCAAAGACATTTCTATTGACTGCTCAATGAAGTTAACTATTTAGCACTTTCCCTGCTTTTACAAGACTACTTCTAGCTCGTGACGATCTATTAGCAGAAATGTTACCAGAATAACCAAAAACAACTGACGTCCTTATTGACTTTACAACAACAATTATTATTTGAAGTACCTCCTATTTTTCTGGGTGTCATTTGTCAGGCCCCTGACATTATAGTGATGACGTAATGCGTCATTAATGCCATCTACATATCCGGGTAGTTACCCTGCCAGTAGACTGTAGTACGTCCCGTTGTCACCAGGGCCAGGGCGCTCAGGCCCTCAACCTGCAAAGCAGGTTAGGTTCTAGACGGACTACCCTGCCAGATCACGTGATCCCAGCCTCTCAACTCACAGGTGTGATAATATCACCATGGCAACAGACATCTCCAGTTCATTAGACACTCATTATAAGACAAAGGAGACTCTTCATTATTAAGTCGTAACTCTCACAGAAAGACAAGAAACTTCCAGCCACGCACGGCAGCTGACATAGGAATGAACATGCACTATGACATGTACTGTGTCATTGGATGTATAAATAAGAGGATGCGCACATTTCTATCATTTAACAAAAACATATACTGAAAAATCATTGTTTTATTAGGTTTATGGCCCTTTCTCCATTACAGAAATCTTCAAAGCAATAAGTCGAACTTGTACCTAATCTGAGATCAATGATACTTAGCAGGTACTTACCTGATAAGGTGACCGTATCTTATTAACTTATATACATATTTAATAACATTGGTTCTTAGTCAGAGAGCGCCAGATAGATAAGATAAAATTAAACAGGCAGGTTTGCAGTATTACACTCAGTGCTTTTATTTTTAGATACTGAGTGATATCGAGAAAAACTGTACAGTGAAAATATTCTTTTCGACTATAGATATAGTGGAGAACTTCAGAATGTTATCTCGTTGCCGCCATGATGGCTTCAACGACACCTTACTGTAGGTGTCACTTCAGACATAAATCCCACCCTTATATGGTGCCCCGGCCGCATGATAATACCATCAAGGTTGCCATGGTGACTGGAAAGGCCCGCCTGCTTTGACACTTTGACCACGTTATTAATGGTTACCATGGCGACGAGAGTGTGTCCCTGTCCATTCTAGATTGTGACGGGATACGACATATTTCTAGTCTATAGCTCCATATTTGGCTCCTCCAAAAAGCAAACATACCGTATTGTCTCTAGATAATCGTTCAATGTCTAATCAAACATATAAAGGAGAACAAAGAGCCCGCATTGACTATCAAAGCTGAGGGACTATTCAAACAGATCCCTGGTGAGAGATAAACATAAGGTCCGAACATAATGGACCTAGTAAAATATCAATCCCACGCAACAGGGAATACGAGATGTAGTTGCCAAACCAGTTTGGATTGTTGTATTTCCATTCTATGAAATCCATGAAATACACGCCGACGCACAGCTAGTGTTGTTTTGCATAGAGATGCTGTAAAACCAAACAATATGCGACTGGGAACAGCCATACAGAAGTCACAAATGAAACCATAGTTAAGAGCCAGGAAGGAGTGGAGTGTCTCAGGGGGACAATGTGAACGGTGTCCCTCTGGAGGTACGTTTACGGACGTTTTGATGGGAATCTATTGATTCCATTGATTCCTGATTGTAATGACTCAGGTCTCAGGCAAGGCCAGCGCAAGATATCCAGTATGTTGAATAATCTAGTCTCGTACATGAACACCCTTTACTGTACGCCAAGGAGACCCAGGGACGATGTGGGTCAACATTATTCAACACTTAGGAAGATCTTATGGACGGCTACGACTCTTAGGGAGCAAACTTAAATAGTATTACTATATACCCATGCCGTATATACTGTAGATACACACCATTTTGGCATATGACGTAAAAATACTGGTCCGTACACTAAAATATGGACCACCTAGCAATACACATTTATTAAAATTTTGGTTGTTAAGAAAAATGAAATTGATTTTTTTTTAAATTTCGGGTATATAGTAAATATATAACGTCCAACCATGCTTGTACAAGTCACAGAACTCGATGCTAATTTACCGTTTGTACGGAACTCGGTGTAAACGCCTCGGTCCGTACAAACGGTAAATTAGCATCTCGTTCTGTGACTTGTACAGCATGGTCAGGACGTTCTATATAATTAATGATAACCCTTGTGCAAGGGTATAGAAAAGGGTCTTCATGTACGAGCCTAGATTATTCAATGACCCCAGTATACGGTGATATCATAGACAGCTACAAGGCAAACACGAGCCTGCTAGTGAAGTCTGTTGTGTATGAGGTTCCTAAAAGATGTAACTTCTGATATCATTATATATATGTGCCCGGATGTCTCACGTTTACTTGTCGGCTGTATAAATTCTTATTGTCACTCAGTACCACGTGACTTGTTATCTAATCAGTAGAATGGTGTTTTTAATTATATGCAGGTTATAATAACACAACAGGGTCAGTGTGGCTGAATAGATTCCGTTCCTCGTCGAACTCGGTACGTCTAAAAATAGATAAACAACACGGAACCGAATCTATTCATCCAGTGCCAGTCTTCTTATAATGTAAATGATCATACATTGGAATAGAAATGATAGGCATGGAACATTGAGGTAAATACCACATACTTCGTATTAGGCAAAATGGCGGTTGCCTTAATGTTTCTCTTTACACCAATGATAATACGTATGAGCTTTATAGATCTATTAGTCTGCCTGCAGTGTGCCTAAGAAAGACGGAAGTGAAGTCCAATATCCGCACGAGTGGCAAGGAGGGCCACAGAGGGTCCTCAAACAGGTCATATCCGTCTTGGCTGGCCGCGGCCAGAGCACGGACAGTCCGACCTTTGGGCCTGACGAGACATCGCGCCCAAGGATGAGCCGTTCACGGTGGTTCGTCTAATTACATAGGGAAGTAAGTCTGGCAGAGGATGTTGCTCCGAGCTGCTCGTACCTGCAAGGATGAGCTGCTCACGTGTGTACCTGACAAGGCGCTGTGATTAGAGGGGCTTGGAGAGTAGGTGCAGCGAGGTAAATGAATGGTGGTGACAGATCACAGCGGACGAGGGAAATGCCGCAGTAATCATCTCTGCTCCAAAACACTGAACCTTGAGACAGAGCTCCCGAGACTGAGCAGCTCGACGTCACAACAGAAGTCGACACGTTTCCCACTTATAGAGAGAATACAGCAGGAAGTCTAGACAGCAGACATTGAGTAGGACCTATGACATGACGTATAGTCTGGCGTATCTTAACATCCATGATAGTGCCACCATAAAGAACGTTACATTACTCTGGCGAAGTGTGAACGACTACAAGCGGTGTTTTCGCATCTGCTATAATAGATCAACAACATCATATATTTGAATTATTGGTGTTGTTGATTGAATATAATTGATTTCCAACAATGTCTTTTTTATTATAAAGAAAGCTATTAAACACAGCACATTGTCTTTGTATTTTATAGGAAACATATCTAGACTATTACCATTGGGCAGCTGGAGATCCGGCATCGTTTATCCATCTGAATACAGGGAAGAATTACAACAGACCTGACCATATTTCCATAATCAGGCTGTGAATAGAAAAAACACAAGATATCATTTCAGATGGACACCCAGGTCAACATAACAAATACCGTCAGGATGTAAACCCTGTTGTTAATTTGGATTTCTATATTACTTTGTAGAATTAAGATGCAGACGGTGGTACCAGTCACAGACTCACATGGAAAAGCTATTGCGGATGTTTGAGCTGTACCTACAGTTTAGTACATACAAAATACAGAGTCTAAATATGCAAATATTCATCGGAGTCCTGTAAACACAGCATATATCCCTGCAAATGAATGGACTGTAGAATTGTCCTCTAGGCATTACCTAACCAAAAGTATACCGGAGATTGATGTACATGTATAGATTATTCAACACTCTCTAATGTCCACCATCAGCCCCGCACAATCCATTATGGATGTTTATCTAGACCAATTATAACTTCCTAATGTGGCAGACCTCCATATCCCATGGATGTGGCTTGTAAATGTTGATTTTATCCTTTTTTCGGTTCCATTGCACAATATGGGTGATAAATACAGTCAGCCTATAGACTGACGCAGTTCAATTTTTTGTCATCCCATAACTCTAGAATGACTACAATTACAAAATAATCTGAGACAAGAATGTTCAATCTGAAATAGACATAATAAGTACATCAATGCAAATGGTGTTTTTTTTCACTTTTATCCTAAGCAAATATTACAACTCAAAGAGGAAGATACGTATTTCCAGTATTAACATCAATCTTTCCACTTCTATATTTTCATGGATAATTCCCCGAATTCAGGTAGTGACTTACACGACAACAGTGACACGAGACGCCCTGGAGGACAGCGCAGGTCTATTTGCAGGGGCCAAATCTATAACTGATACCCAGCCGTGACCTTTAACGCCAGAGGGCACCACCATACGGCCGTCCGACGTGGACACCAAATATGACTAGTCAAATTAGATCACGTGGACACAGATCGAGATTACGCCCGTCTCCGAGGAGTGTGACCTTTCGCCAGGGTAGGAGCACAGTCACTGTTGCACCTCGCTAATTGACCAGTCTGGACCAGTCTCGGACTGGTCACCTTTTAGGTTACCTCTGTTTTTTAAGGATTTGGTATTCGCCTCTCGGATGAATTTAGGCTTAGAGAATTTACGGGCACGAAAGAAATATGTCATTAGCAGCAGGTCCAAGAGGCCCAGGCCTCAGTTTACTCGAAAAGTTTGTCTCTGGTGCGGATATTTCAACAGCGATTGAACTGAGCTATATTATAATAATAACTACGACAATTGAGTAAGTTCAATGTGTTTTAGGGTGCATTTCTATGCATATGTACGTTTAGACTTGTACATTAGATAGTGTTTAATCAGAATGATTTGTTCTACTCTCGAGCCACGTTTCATAAATCCTTTTGGTGCATTAATCCAAAAATGAAGCTCCATATAACTGGTGGTATGTCTAAGCGTGTATCAGTGTCTATGTCTGTATGTCTACACTGGAGTACTATCGGTAGACAAGCCTAAGACCCTACGGGGAATGATTCATCGTGAGGCTGTAGCGCAGAGATAATATCACCACCCGCAACCTTGCCTAATACCTCTGAGTAAATAAATAATTCATCAGAAGACACAGATAATTGGACCCTGCAGCTAATAATGCGTGTGGTTACATCAGAAGATCCAACACAGGACTGCTTATCTCCCCTGATTTATCATATTGGTCTTAGTGCGCTTATCGTCATAACATCGTGTATATTTATACATCTTTGATGTAACATGTACCAGATTGTTACCTTAGCTCATGTTAATTGGGAAATAGTATTGATATCATCTGGAGTCGGCCTTCTATCCACTGATGTAATGTAACCTCCATATTTTGCATATACGGCTGTTCCCATCACTTAAATACAAATGTCAGATTGTTTTACCAGATGAAATATCATGCTAGGCTTGGATATGCCATGAACCCTATTGTATCCGAAAAACTCGAATGTAATCTTTTCAGAGATGCAATGAAAATATTAGAAAATCTCCCCAAAACGATCTTACAGCCCAATACCTGAACAGGTATACCTAGACTGGAATTCGTCTCTGTGACCTGTCCCATCCTTCCCTGCTAGGACTAACAGACTAGTTAAAAGAATACATACATGTATATAGTATATGGCGCCCTATGCTTTGAGTGCATATCTGTCACCTCTAAGATGCGCTGAGTATTATTATAGGGTGACCTGATCAACTCTAGATTTGCCTCCCCACGGTGGTTCGCTGTGAGCCTATCATCTGGCTCTCTACTAAGAGTGTTTGAAATTGAATACGGCAATTTTACAGCTCTAACGTTCCTTTGCACGTCTACTTGAAGTATAAGATTGATAACAAGTGATGACATTGGTGTATGGTTTGATTCTTGGGCCTGTCAGGGGTTGGGGAAAGGCTAAAGCAGTTTATCTCAAAGTTATTCCTTAATCCTTTAACGAATGTTCATAATTCAAAGACATGAGCAAATCTAAGGTAAACCCGGAGGATCGTCTTCTAGAGAATTTCTCATTAACTCATTTAAAAGATTCATCGAATGGGAATACTTAAATTCCTAATTCCTCTCCCGTCTCGCAACTGATTTACACGACACGCGACACATAGTAAATTTCCTGAATCTTCTCTATTTAACACCTGTGCCTGTTGTACCCTGCTGCCCCGCTGAGGACACGCAGCAGACAGTGATTCAGCCAAGTCCCGTGACTCAGACATCATAACGCACCCCACTCCCCGTCACCCGTTGCCCCGCAAGTAGGAGCACCTGCGCTTACCCACCACACCTGTCAGTAGCAGCGTCCCATCACTCCCTCCAAGTACAGTGTTCAACACGTTATTCCCACAACACAAAAACTCCTAATTTAACTTGTAGACATGCCAGAACAGCTGAACGCACTGGGACAGTTCATCTTACCTTACTATGAGTTCTGAAATTGGCACATTTAGTATAAAATGCATACATTCTTTTAACTCCATAATGTTCATTTCGGTTAACATAAACACTTATGTACCAGATGAGGGAAAACCTTACCATCATTATCTAATGGTAGCTTGTAGATTACTCCATGGGTAGAGGAGATATTAATTTTACCTGTTGTCGATGAGTCAGACATGTCTGAGAAGGAATGTGGAATACTCACCTGCAAGGAGAACATAAAACACATTTAGAATAAAAGATCTGACAAACATGCAGTGTACCAATGTAAACATGGGTTACAATATAGCTTGAAAACGTGGAAGTATACAAAGTGGTTCTAGACGGCCGAGATTTCGATTATGCTATTTTTGTGATCATTATTTCGGTCTCCCATGTGGTCCTAAAAGCCATTTCCCCGAAGCTCTTTGTATAATTGATACAAATACCCCTGTAGGTCATGGAGGGGAGCAGCGGGGCTGAACGGGGATGGGAAGTTTGGTGGGAGTAGGGGAATGGTAGAATGGGCCGGCGAGAAGCATGCCAACCTGTGTTACCATCTCCGGTACGATTCACGCTAACGAGAGGCGCGGGTACAAAGGAGAACGTGTTAACGGGGCAAACAGGATGATCTAGGCCGCGTTGGCACGACGAGAAATGAGCTATCTTCCCTCTCCTATCAAAGCTAAACTGCACGGCAATCACATTTACGTGATCACAGCTTTTCAGATGTGTTATAAATTAAGTGATGGTTTCATTATACTTTCTTTGTGTCAAACATAACTAAAATAAGAGTATATGTGGGGTATAATCCATGACCGCTGCGGTTCTTACTGGGATCGTAAATGCCCATTGCTTTGTAATTGAATATCTATTACACTTATTTCAATATACACAACTCAGGTAATTATTTAACGCTCTATGGAATCTCCGCCATTCAATAGAAGGTACACAAGAGGTATAGCAGTAGTTCATGATATAAATTCCATGTAATCTTGTAAATGCCTGTCTCGGCCAAGGTAAACAACTATAGAACATATCATGTCAGCTCGTTAGGAGTGTTTCTGACAGCAATTGTCCATGATGCATTTAGTCTGCCCTATGCATCACACTATGGTAAATAGCGTGTCGTCCCAATGACGCCTGATCAAGAAAGTCCCTTGACCAAAGGATCAAACAGTGGTCGGCCTCCACAGAGCAACGCCAAACCCTGACAGCATTGATCCGGCTTTCCATAGCCGGGCAGCCCCAGCTCAAATAACGAGCCAGGGACGGGTGGAGGAGCCACAAAAGATCTACAGATCGTTAGGAGAGTGAAAAGGTGGGACGCGGCTCCCACAGAGGCGCGACAACCCTCTTCTTCCCCTTGCCCACCTGATGGCCGTTAAACCTCGTTTAATCTCGTTAAAAGTGAATGGTTCTTCTTTAGTGTAGGCACTGTGTGCCCAGGGAGAATGTAAAAAGCAGGAATGCACGCCTGTACAAAGGCCTGCGTGTCATGTATGAATCTGTTTCAGATCTGGGCAAGCATCTCTAATCTAGGCTTACATTCACAGAATGATTCCATCTTCAGAGACTATAAGCCCACAAACTGCAATTAGTATCTCAATATCAGGATAAATAATTCTCATTTCAAATTATCAGCTTAACGTCAAATAGAGTCTAAGTAATAAATATAATAACTAAAAAGATTGATAGATATTTGGTAATATTGGCGTGATACTTCTCCTATCTGCAACAATTTAGAATAGGAAAGTACCACGACGATATCCAGTGATGATATCATTAGTGGCTTGGGACTTGCCTATCTGCATGTAAATTACATGTATGGTGATAAAAGAAAATGATGCAGTAGATATTGAATGCCACAAAAATTTTGTCTCGATTCCAAACCGCATGTTTATGATAATTTCCATCTGACATCACCGATGGTTAGCGTTTAATGTCGTAACGAATTATAGCTAAACAATCCCATCGGGAGGTCGTCTCGATCTGACATTACATCCACAGCTATTTCAACTATTGTAGTCTGTGATAGGGGACACATTTCATAATCCGGTGGCTAGGGGCAATGACTCATCAAAAGCAATTGCTGTTTCTATATTTTTTTCTGTCTTTTCACCAACACGAGATTCGACCATCAGAGCACGGTAGCGCGCCGCTCTGCATCTATTAATCATGTGACAGACATGTCATTAAAATCCTTAACCGGGCATTTCCCATACTAATAGCAATTACCTATATGCTGCGGAATGCAAAAATACATCAGTAGATCCAGTGCACTTGGTAAAAAGGCAATCATTTTCTGTCTGATTGGGATGTATAAAATGCAATTATCCGCGACGTATTAAAAATGCCGTATTGGAAGTGAGTCCAGCAGAGCATGAGAGTTGTTCTTAAGAAAATAAAATTGAAAAAAGGGGACCTGTTACGTTAACAATTTCTTTGCAACTATTCGTGTATTCTAAAGCGCTATTTTGTAAATACTTATGTATACATTGCTAACTATCAGGTTTTTAGATTCTGCTTTTTTTTGTGATGGATACTGTTCGTATATTCTAAAGCGCTATTTTGTAGATACTTATGTATACATTGCTAACTATCAGGTTTTTAAATTCTGTTTTTTTTTGTGATGGATACTACAATAAACCACAGTAGCGTGCACTGTAGGCCGTTGATTATCTCACCCCTGGTACAAGTTTAGCCATAGGAATAATATTAGAAAAGAATACTCAACGATCACCCCCGTAAAGTGAAAATACTACGCTACGGCAGTGGCGTAGTGAATGTGAGATGTTTGTTTGGTTAGTCTAACGTCCAATATGTTCTATTAGACCTGAATGTAAGATGACGTCACATGGATTTGCTAAGTATATTCTAATTATTCTGATATTGTGATGCTATTAAATGGCATAGAAAGGGGTGATATAAATCCAGAAACGCACTCGAATCGTAAAATACACAATACCACTCGTTTAGATGTGCCTTAATCGTCACTCTGCTTCGCCTCGATGACGATTGCGGCACATCCTAACTTGTCAAGTATTGTCTATCTATACGATTCTCGATGCAGTTCTACATAAGTGTCTGGCCTTCCTTAAACAAAGGTCTTTGTCTCGACCCCTTACTAGAACACCGCATCAAAGCAGGTGCTGGTACCAACGGAAAACACATTTTCTTCTTACAATCCAAAAACGAGAAACTCAATATCAATCCAGGCACTCCTACGGCGGGCACAGGTTAGGGCCTGAGGCACTCTGAGCAGTTAAGAAGTGCTCGTACTAGACAGCAGAGCTGCTCGCAAATTTAGAGGCAGTGAAAAACTCCACCGGTGGTCGCCAGGAGGGATCGAGGACTAGACGCACGGGTGTTAATCAGCCAGCTAACCAGGCTACTCCAACTCACATTAACTCTTAACATTTTGTACCCACTACTGCTCAGCAGGGCAGAAGGTGCAAAACCTCAACTGAAGTTTCACTTAGAAAAGCCACCTTTATAAGAAGGTAATTTGAGGATTTGTTTTATTTTACGTGACTCCTGAGCCATTCCCCGGCTCTGTTCCAGTGGTTATTGGCACCAATTAGGAACGACATTAGTCTTTAGATCTCCTAACAGTTGTGGCGCCGAACTCCATCTTTGATCCATCTAGTGGCTAGGTTACACTACTTCATCTTCTACCGCTGCTGATGATCAATAGGGATTTATGCATGGACGTATTCTGCATGCGGGATAAATCTCTAGATTCCCAGACACTGCACTTAGGTCTTGGAATATATCATCTCCCACTACCTTTCGTCTGACATCGCCAAAATCCTATTTGGTGAGCGCATAGAGCATAATGCGTATTCCTCACGAACCCCGCTGCTTCTTATATCAAAGCTATTTGTAAATCCCATATCATTTACTATCTACACCCATGTTATTACAATGACAGGCAGTATACTGCTTTTTCACCACGCATGTTTGCCTATACGACGTATAATAAGCTTCTACCCACTGAAAAAACAAATTTATCGTCTGTACATATGGTAAACTAGTGGTAACATGTCCGGGCTAAATGGATACCACGTGTATGAACTACGGAAACCCTTAATACACACAACCAACAAATTCCTCTCAGACTCCGTTAATCCAACCCCGTAACTCCTAATCCGCAAAACACGTGGAGGCTTCCCTACATCCGACAGGTTTTATAGGACACAGGAACCCCTACAAGGAGGCTATTCATCCAAGTGACGCCGAGTGATGCCATCATCGTTTCTTCCCAACCCGCTGATTACTGGGCACGCTCTCACCAATAACGCCTCCTGCAGGCCAGATATTGGGCGGAAATTAAATTTGCTTACAAAAGGAAAGAGGAAACCTGTTGAAAGAGCTTGGTGGAAATCCCCGAGATCCTCAGCCTAGAGGCGACTTCAGCCCACAACGTATCCTCTTGCTCCGTATTCCAATTGATAGTGGCTTAAAGTATCCTTCCGTGTCACCCTGTAGCGCGAAGAACACCACGCAGCAGACACTGTAGTCTGAGTGAGTCTGTATGTGCAGTTGTTCTATTACCCTTTGTTTCTTCTTTTTAATGACCTGATGATATACCTCTAGTTTAAGAAGAAATATCTATAGTGTGCCCGTTAAATTGAACTCTCATTGGTAGATTTGATCACGTTCAATGACACCTACCATGTTGATGATGAATGCCCGTAATTATAGTGTCGATGGCTGTCACGAAACGTCTAGTTTACTTTTAACAGGACTTAATACTATCAAATAAATGTAGTAATTAAGTCAACCAAAACAAGAGCTGGAACTAAAATTCAAAATACATGATGATATTCAACAGCTGAGATGGAATTCCTTTACATATCAGGGATGTCAGTTGGGGTCAGGAATAAAAGTGGAAATATTTTCCATGTATAATTTACTGCCTCTGAGAAACTAAGAAAACATGGAAAATACACTGTTATTGGCCATAGAATGGGGCTGGGGATCTGTGGGGAGGTTCCAAATACTGTTTTACTGGTGTGATTAAGGTTCAATTTACACTTTCTTTGTTTTATACAAGAAAGATCAATTCTTAAACTAGAAATGAAAAAGTGGATTTCCATGGAAAAGTGGAAAACTGTCATCCCTGACATATTCATTACATGATGAATTAAATATACATAGTCTCAGAGATCACCTTCCTTCCTTCAGGAAGAGGTTTAAAACTGACAATCTTAAATATTTATTTTCCCCGATTACCTTTTGGCGTGTGCATGGGCGTGTTGTGCATATACAAATAAAAACTACAGGGCCACTTGTATAGAGTCTAGGCAACTGATGCTTACTCCCTGATAAAAAATATATAACCCTGTAAATTCCCGCTACAAAACCACAAGCTATAGACTACTTACACTGGAGATGTTTTTATCAGTTACAACTTAGTACTTCGGCGTTTCTTGTCAGTAACCACAGCAATGCGACCCATGAGGTTCCCACGCCCTGCACTGCATGCACCCCAGGCCATGTGGGTCATATTTATTTACATACTTGTAAGCCACACCTGCTGTACCGCAAACTAGCCTGCTGCACTATAGACGACGTAACGCCACGAGGCTTCGGTCTCGCTGAAGCTCAGAAATAGCCACTTGGCAGCAGTTCAAGTGGGGGATCCTGATGGTTTAGGACTGACACCGAGTTGTCAGTGGGCACAGGTTTACATGGGATAACGGGGTGAAGTATCTGTGATGTGTTCAATTCAAGCGTCACCTGGGTGTGCCTCCTATTCGCTTGTTATTAGATTTATATGCACTGCTGAGACGAAGGTATTGTTAGTTGGGGTAAAACAGCTGGGCACAGAGCAGAGGAAATCCGAGCTGGGAGTTGTGTATGTTTGCAGAGCAATGGCTCAGAGATGGATGTGGGGAATGCTGTATACAAACACCCCCAAAACCGCCTACCTCCACCTACCCTTCCCACTCCCCATACACCCCCGCAATACACACATAATGTCAAACCGGCGTTTTACAATTATGGCTGTAGACCACGGTTCTGACGACTGCAAAGGCTAGAGCAGACATTTTAGATTGGCTAACAAGACTTCAAGGTTCTACATTCTGCATAGATAAAGGCAAAATACTATTTTGATATATGCAGAATATCTTCAGTTATCATTTCTCTCAAAACGGCAAGATATCTCCATACTGTCAGATATATATCTGTATATGGCTCACCTTCTGTAGAAACGACAATAACTATCAATATCCTACTTACTCGAACTAAGTTATCCTATAAATAATTTGTGGAATTTTCACAGACGCTCTATTGTCTCTTGTGGTTATTGGGTATCCCTATATGTTGGTTTTTTTTAAATTGCTTTTCTGATAAACATAATTCCACCACGCGAACAATTATTTCCGATCATAGAACACAGTGAGCTAAATTGATTGTCGGGTAACATATGTATCACTATGATTCAGTTTCTTAATCAATGATGTCAGCCAGTCTATCCAGTATTTTGACAATGTTTAGGAGCTGTAATGTGGACAGGACGAGGGCGTCGCTCCTTTCACTTCTCGGAAAGCCCGCAGCATTCAGAGGAGCCCAGAGAACTCATTGTGACGTGTCACACAATTTCCGCTGGTCAGATTGGTGGGCGGTGTGGGCTTCGTGTACGGCTGGCAATTTATCAACTCGAGACCATCCACTCATCACGCACCCATCC